>JANRMT010062854.1:104891985-104953227 GCA_026402145.1 Polypterus bichir lapradei | reverse complement strand
TATCTATCTATCTATCTATCTATCTATCTATCTATCTATCTATCTATCTATCTATCTATCTATTTAGTAAAAGAAACAATAACATGTTTTAAAATGTTTAATAAATTATACAACCGTCAAGAAATTTCTGATGCACAGAATTTCCAGACACCTAATGAGGTAAAACATAGAAAATATTAATTGTACATGTGACAAATAAAATAAGAGAGGTTTCATTTAAGGTGGTAGAATGGTTAGTGTTGCTGCCTCACTATGGGAGCCTGGGTTCAGATCCTGGCCTGGTCATTGCTTATGTGGTGTTTATATATTTCCCTCTGTGGTTGAGTTTACAGATGATACCAAGACAGATGGATTGGCAGATAATCTGGAATTCATTGAATCATTACAGAGGGACTTGGAAAGAGTGGACCATGAGGGCTGACCTTGACCATCAGCAGAAGTTCCCAGAAGAGATCACCTCAACCCGACATCGTGCTCTGGTCTACCATTACTAGAACGTCTTCATGGCTGAATTGACTGTTTCTTGGGAAGATGAGATAGAGGCGGCCTTTCAGAGAAAGAGTGAAAAGTATGCAGAACTATTAGCTGCACGGTCACAAGCAGGGTGGAGAGCTTATGTCTTCTCAGTAGAGGTAGGTTGCAAAGTCTTCAATAGAACATCCTCCCAGAAGTTCCTGAAGCCTCTTGGGATTACAGGCTCAAAGCTGAGGTAGGCCCTCAAAGATATGGCAGAGGAGGCAGAAAAAGGGAGCTTCTGGCTCTGGCTCAGGAGAAAGGATAAAACATGGGGGAAACAAGGATCCTAAGAGGGGTGGTAGAGAGACGTACCTATTACTGCTCCACCACCTCAAGATGTTCGGGGATTAAAGTAGTGAAACATCAGTGAAGGATGGTTCCTGGCTGATGACCCTGTAGCTAGCAAGGTGGCACTGTCAGAGGTGCGTCAGGCAGAAATGCCCAGCAGATGGTCCCACCTGTGCTCTCGTTTTAGGCTCGGGCAGACTTGTGGCAGATTAAATTAAATGTCAGTTAATGTAAAGTATTGCATGCAGGAAGTAGAAATGTTAGGTTTGAATACACAATGGGAGGACTGAAAATCAAAAGTACATCTTAAGAGAAGGATTTAGGACTCATCATGGACTCATCAGTTTCGACTTCCAAACAGTATACAGAAGCCATTATTAAGAAGGCTAACAGAATTTTAGGTTATATAAAAAGATGTGGAGAGTACAAGTCCAAGGAGGTTATGCTCAAGCTTTATAATGCATTGGTAAGGCTTCACCTGGAGTACTGCATTCAGTTTTGGTCTCCACAAAGGACACAGCAACGCCAGAAAAAGTCCAGAAAAGAGCGACTAGGCTTATTCCAGGGCTACAAAGGATGAATTATGAAGAAAGATTAAAAGAGCTGAGCCTTTTGTTTAAGCAAAAGAAGATTAAGAGCAAACATGACTGAAGTGTTTAAATTTATGAAGGGTATTCGTACATTGGATCAAGACTGTTACTTTAAAATAAGTTCATCAAGAACACAGGGACACAGTTGGGAATTTAAGGGTAAATTTCGCAGAGACAGTAGGAGGTTTGAATGAATGATAGATACATGGAATAAACTACCAAGTAGTGTGGTAGACAGTAAGACTTTAGGGACTTTGAAAACTAGACTTGAAATTATTTTAGAAAAATTAAGTGGATAGGACAGGCAAGCTTTACTGGGTCAAATGGTCTGTTCTCAACTAGATTTTTCTAATTTTCTAAACGTTTTTCTTTGTTTATTCCATTTGTCCTTTCTGGTCCCATGGCCCCAAAGATGTGTTTCTTAGGTTGACAGGACTTTTGTGGGTGTACTCCATTGTAGCTTTCTATAAGCCTGTGCCCTGTTCACGGTTGTTTCCCTGCAATGACAGAATGGATAGCTGAATGCTCACTTTTAAAGCTATTTATTAGGCTTACAAATTTGGAGATCACTTATAGATTAGAACTACTCTTTTTCTAGGCTGCAAACAGAGACAAGATTTCATTTGTTCTTTAGATGTCAGTATGAGGAAATTTTATTCTGATAAGAATATTGTACAGACAGGACACATTTACTTTAATATACGTATATATAAATAAGATGAAATCACATAAATCAAAAACAATTACCTTTTTTTTAAGCTGCAGAATTACTTCTTTGTTATCCTTTTCTTTGCTTTTTTATTATGTGTTCCCTGTACAGTAATTGATTTTATCATATGTGATATATCCATCCATCCATCATCCAACCCGCTATATCCTAACTACAAAGTCACAGGGGTCTGCTGGAGCCAATCCTAGCCAGCCAACACAGGGCGCAAGGCAGGAAACAAACCCCGGGCAGGGCGCCAGCCCACCTCAGGGCATGCACACACACACACAAGCACACACTAGGGACAATTTAGAATCACCAATGCACCTAACCTGCATGTCTTTGGACCGTGGGAGGAAACCCACGCAGACACGGGGAGGACATGCAAACTCCACACAGGGAGGACCCAGGAAGCGAACCCAGGTCTCCTAACTGCGAGGCAGAAGTGCTACCCACTGCGCCACCCCGTATGTGATATATAGTATTGTATAATTTTTAAAAAAATCAGAAAAACATATGAGCGATAGTGAGATGATTTATGTTTTTATGTTTTATTGTGTATATGCATGAACCTTTTTTTTTGTTTTTTGAGTCAGAGTTATGGAAGTAAACATGTCTTGTACATGAATAGAGGTTATGGTGCATTAAGTTATGGCTGCAATACAAGCAAAAAGACAGCATTTTATGCATGGTTTTTGACAACAGTGCAGCATGGTTCCATTTTTCGTGCTGTTTTTCTGCTAGGCTTGCTATTTTATCACACTGTTGAATCAACAACAAACAGCGAGGTATGTACATCAGACATGTGTGAAAAGTATAGTATATACTATATAGTATAGTATAGCAGCTCAGTTGCATTTAGTGCTGATGAGTTCTTGGTTTTCTTTGAACTTATTGTATGCAATAATCCAAAAGTCTGATGCTGAAGTGTACTGATCAACAAACCCTTTACTTAAAATGTTTTATGGACCTTTCTGGATGTGTATCACGAGTGGAAAACTTTTCACCTTACCTGTCAGGTGTTTGCATTTTATTAACAACTTACTTGTCAATTCATGCAGTAGTAAGAAATCCTTCTTGAAAATAAAATCCTTCTCAACAGTTTACATAAACAAACAGAATATATAAACCGCAAATTAAACCTGTTTACCCCACCTCTACACTGAACACCTGGTAAAGTTTATTGGACAAATTGCTCTACCAGCTAATGTGTATTTATTAAAATCTTTTATTTATTTTTGTCTATTTTTGCTTTTTTCACATTTATTTTATTTTAAAAGTTAAAATGCCTGATATTGTTAAAATAACAAGGTGCAAGAATAATGTTTTTATTTTTCTCCTATTCTCCTTATCTGGGTCTTTCTCTCCCAAAATAGATGATGGATCAGTCTCTTTGTTTTTGATATCTCACATAGTATACTGTGTTCTGATGGCTAGCAAGTATAATTTTAATCTATGGCATTGCATACTTTGTCCCTCTCTGTCTATAGTGTTTTTGTTCTTATCCACACACCTATTGCATATTTCTACAGTACTTTCTGTCCTTATGTAGTGTCTACTCAAGTCTAGGTGACTCCTAAGGTTTGACTTTACATACTAGTTTTTCTCCGATTCCCTCAGAATGTCTATGGGGAGACCAAAAAAATGATTCAAGTCCAGGTCCCCCTTGACTCCTAAGTCTACCCCTTTGCATAACAGAGGGTTTTACATTGGCGAGAAAGGTTTTAAAGAAAAAATGACACATTTGTCCTGAAGTTACTGTTATGTCATATAATAGTTAATCCTACTAACTAAGCAGGATGTAATGAGTGTTATTTCATGTGATGATGCTATAGAGAAATTTGCAGAAAGGATGCCAAGGAAGTAAAACTATAAATAGAAAAGTTTTCAATGTCAGGTCAGTCCATAAATTTTGTTAAATCTCAATTCTGAAAGCTCTGCAGTTGTTGTGTTATGTTTAGATAAAAGATATAATGTTCATAGTTCCAGATACAAATATGTTCTTTAATTTATTTTTATTTTCATATATTTTTATTTCTGACTTTGCCTCAAAGCACCCGTTTAAGTTATTTATTATTATTAATATTTTTATATTACCTTCAATGCACATTGCACATGTTTAGTTTTTCATTAATTTGTTCTGATGTACTTAAACAAAGGCATCTGTGTTTTTTCATCTATTGTTTGTGCATTTATTTTGGCATGGTAGTTTTTTGGGGGGGTGAACCTTGCCTAGAGGCCCACTCGACCAGCATCATAACAATTATTCAGACTTATTTTAACTGATAATTGTAAACATAAAAACACCCCATAAAAAACACTTCACCTTTCACGTAAACATGTAAAGCCTACATACAGGTTAATTTTTGGTTGAATTAATGTAAAGTAGCAACCGAATAACAAATCTTCCTTAATGTTTTTTTAAATTTTAACAACATACTAATTTTAAGTAAAGTCAACCCCAGATATTTGGGGTGTTTGGGTAATAGCAATATACTTTAGAAATGATTACAGTGGTGCTATTAATTAAAGAAATGAAATCCATTCATATTGCTTTTACATGAATTATACTTCTTAATGTGGCACCTAAGAAATTGAAGTCACTTGTACTAGAAAGCGATGTGTAAAGCTTTAAAGCTTACACTTTTGGAGATAAGTTAAGTTAGGTGAGAAATAGCAACATACCCAAGAACTAATTTTTTTGAGCATAAGTAATGAAAATATAAATTCTTGTCAACCAAAGAGTACCAATAAGTGTTACTTTCTATTCAAAAAACAAATGCATTTCATGTAAGACAGTTGCATAGGAGCAGTAGTAGACAATTTGATAGAATTATATCATTTTCCTGGTACTATGTGTCCCTCAGGGCAGCATGTGCCCTTGAAGAAGACAGAAACGCAAAATAGATTCAACAACTGCACGTCTGCTGTAAAGTAATAAATGGAATGAAAGAGACCTGTGATTAAAGTTGTTATGGGCTTCAAAAGCCTACAACTATTTTTTACAATTATTTATAGATCAGCCAGGTTGGCACGTTTCTCAGAGGAATCTATTCAGTGAATGAATAGATAAATCTGTCACCTGCAGTGCACTTAAAGTGATTTATTTCAGCAGTAATTATGACATTTTTCCAGTTCTCAGCACATTAAAGCAAAGGTCCTCTATATAGAGTTCAGACGAAAGTAACATTCTGCAAGAAATAACATTTCATTCAAAATATACTGTATGTACTTGTGATGTCTTTACTTTATTGCTTATTATGGAACTGTAGAAAATTGTGCCATGTTGGTGTGGAAGACTCATTGAGATTAAAGTTAGTGATGCCATTTATTTTGATGTTCCTTAGACTTAGATGTTCCTTTTTTTCATGTTCCTTAGACTGTCTGATATCAACCTGCAATTATTTAGATGGTACCATTAATCAGCCACACTTTACAGAGCAATATCATATCAACAAAAAAAAAACACTTGGCTGATTGCCTGTGTATGCGCGAGAAATTAGGTGAATACTAGAGATGACTATAGACATTTATCATGGGATATCCTCTTTTTAGTAAGAAAGCGCAAAAAAAAAGCCCTTTACCAAAATTGACCCACACAGACAAGAGAAGATCCTTTTTAGAAGCTTGTGCAGCAAGTATGAAGCAATGGTTTTGAGGTAGTACTGTTAGATATAGATATAGCACTAGGGCTATGGGAGTACAAGAGAGGTAAAGTTACTTTTATACAGTTTATGTTCTTAAGATTGTTTACCTTTTTTTGCCCCTGTTTTGGACATTTGCCTTTGCTTTGTACTTTTGAGAACTTTGTCTGTTTTGTACTTCTATTCTTATATTTCTCTGCCTGTGTTTTGCCAAACGCAAACTTTAATAAAGTAAATTACCTTTTTCTAGCTTGCCACATCTTCTTGGTCTACATGCTCGGCAATGTCTTCACCTCAAGCTACGTTCAAACTGCCAGCCATGCTTTACATGCAGGTTTACCACAGTGCAGTTCTTTATTTCAGCTCTTTCTCTTAAGAAATTGTTCATTGTTTACATGCTGTGCAATATGTGGATAACACCAGTCATTTTTTTGGTAAAAGGTTGACAAGAGGACCGTACTGCCCTAATAGTAGTATAGTAAGCTATCAACTCCTTAAATCATTTTAATAGTTCATCTTCCAGTAAGGACACCAGAGCTATGAAAACTATGAAGAGATCTGAACAAATTTAATAAACTGGCAAAAGTCTGTATAAAAAATGTTCACTTTCTCTGTTTGTGATTTGGATGTAGTGATAGACTATTTTCCAACAAATAACACAAGTTATTTTCCCAGGATAAACCAAGCAATACAATTTATTCATAGTAAGGATAATAGAAGATGGATATATGCAAGTATATACAGACAGAGGACAGTAATGAATGACGTCAAAAATTCTACACTGGCTTAGTTTGAACATTTTTCTCTCCTACTTATGAATTCCATTTTTCTTTTATTTAAAGAATTAACCAGGAAACATGATTCATTTTGGACTAGCTTTAAAATGTTCAACTCAGAATTCTGGTCTTTCAGCCAGTTAGATGAATGGTTTGTTAGCTGGTTTATAAAGTTTTTAGCACCTGTACAGTAATGGCAGCTTTGATTTCTTCACAGTTAGTCAGCACTGGTTTATCCCCTACACACACACAGTTCCTCTGTGTGTTTGTGTATGTGTGTGAGATGCTGCTCTGAATATTCCTTTTCAGTTTCAGTAATACCAATCATCAGAATAAAATAACTGGCTTTATAATAAGAATGAAGTTAATAAATTAGACTAAAGAGGGGATAAGGGCAGGGGTTTATGCCACTCGAGCAACCCCTTTGTGCATGTCCCTGCAATTTAATCTCTAATGAGTTTTGTTGCTTTCCATTATGTTTCTCCACTGAATGCATATGTGTCTAACCCATGGTATTTAAAAGTAAAATACTATTAATACAGTTTTTTTTAAAGAAAACCTTATCTATGGTATAGCATAACAGAAAGAATTGACTCTACCTAAATTGGCTGGAATCCCAGAAAATGCTTGTAGGGAGCCCAAAATTAAACTAGAATGATTATATCCAGGGTTCAAGTACTGTATGTTAGTAGTAATGCCTTCTAAGTAGGGAAGCCCTGATCAAATGTGTAAGATTGATTATTTTAATTAGTTTGGTTTAACCTGTATACAAATGGGTTTTAATAAATGCTCCAAACCTGGGCTGGGCAGTCCAGACAACCAAACTAAATAGAATCACAAAGTCCAGAAGACTACAACATGTTTGTAGTCTTTGGACAATCCCATATTTATCTAATCAAAGCCAATTAGATAAAAACAAAAGATCTGATTCAGTTATTCACGTACAATCTTAATTGGGTGTGGCCTTTAAAGGATGATGCATAGCATGCAAGACTCCCAATAAAATCTGTCCCACACACACTCACTAGTGAGCAATAAAGTGAAATTGGGCATGGACCCTTAAAAACAAGCTCAAGAAATAATAGCATTAGCTTTTTAGACAACTGGTGCAGTGGGGGCAATTGTGCCAAAAGTTAATCGTTTCCTATTATAGTTTACCTTACCATAAATAAGGTGCATACTTTGTAATAAATTAAAAAAAGAGAAGACAAAGCAAGTCATTCCATTACTGCTTCTGTGTCAGTTACAACTGTATTGTAATTACAACCAGCAATATGTCTAGAACTCAGTAAATAACTTTTTAAATATGTTGTGTCACATACATGCGAATAGGGAACCGCAAAAGGGCTTGATAGTGTGAAAGAATGGAAAATAGGGGATTGTAACAGGGCATTAATACCTTTTTTCCTTTCATCAGCAGAAAGATGGAAGAGTAAAATGCTCCTACTGGACATAATGCTCACTTATCCACCTCCATGTCACTCACTGCAAAAGACTTCTCTTCCGGCTCTGCTGAATTACCTCATTTCAAGTCTCATCATGAGGACTTCAATTTTGTCCCCCGATTCTGATGTCATCTTCAACTTCTTCGATCAGCATCACCTCCGCTTTTGATTTCATTTCCACCCTATCAGTTGTACTTCCTGCCATGCATCTATAAAAGCTCAGTGAAACCATTCTGTTGTTGTCAAATGTTTGTTTTGCATTACTTTGACCCTGATTTAGAAGACTGGAACCTTCAACCAGTATACGGGGAAGCTCCCCAACTCTTGATCTGTTGTGTTTGTGTTCTTATATTATCACAGCTGGAAGAACTTTTTCATCTGGTTAAATATTATGGATATTCCACAAAGTAGTGATGACAGCAGGGAGGGAACAGCCTTAGAACCAAGTCAGACAATGTCTGACTGCATCCAGAAACCACGGAAAAAAGATGTCCTTTGTTTCAGGCCAAACTAATTTTAGGATTAAAAAAGATTAAAAAGCACTAGTCATTATAACAAATGCTGATGTAGTGCTGAGTCATTTCATGAAATGTGCAACATGGAGAAAAATGTGCAGAATGAAAACAAACATGTACACAGATGTGCAGGTAACTCTTACACAGATGAGGGTAGCTGAAAATATACACCTAAAATACAGTATGTGAATACCCATATGGACTGAATGTTTAAACAATGCTCTGGTCTTACATTATTAAGTGTTCAGTCTTAGGAAATGACCACTAACCTTTGGAAGTCAGAAGGCTGTGCTACCATTACAATCAGTTCTTGCACTGTGCAGTTCCAGATAGGGCACTTCTAACAAAGTGGAATCTTGTGAAAAACAAGATGCTCAGCATTAACAGATCAGTGTGCTAGCAGAAATAATGCCTCCCCTTCTGATATACTGGAGGCTGTGAAAATGCTTCTCACCACTAGCCCAAACACCACAGAATAGGAGCATGCATTGTCAGGCCAAAACCTAATTATTACTAACATGCGGACCTGATTAACATTTGAATACATGAACAAACTTTTGAAAATGTATGGTAATCATCTAAATGTGACAGATTCTAATGCAAATGTATACATAAATCACTGGCTGTGTTCAACGAAATGGCATACTGCACCTCAGAATAACACTGAAGGTGAAAGTGGCAATATTAATTAATTTATAGGGTCTAAATGAGGCCTGGAAACTAAATTTGAGAGTACAATGCTAATGCAGTGTCCAGTTCATTTCTGACCTATTTTTTTTTTGTTTATATTGGAAGAAAGACCATGCAATAAAATTACATTGTCCTTTGAAAATCATCAATTTAAGAAAACATTCTATTCTAATATGTCAAATGAATTATTATTATAGTTGAAGACAGAGTGCCACACTCATATAAAACAATACTTTAAAAATACATGTTCCTGTAAAAAAGCCCCTAACCCAGATATTATGCTGAGCTACCAGAGAAGGTATGTTGACTACCATGTTTGTTAAGTTGGTAGGCCAGTAGACCATATGCATTAACTGTTTGCCCAACTCTAAAATCCTAATGAAAAGCTGAGCCTAATTTTGTTTTGATGTTTTAATGTTCTTAAGGTATACTTTCACCACTAACAACATACCCAATATCTTCTGTCTTAATAATCAAAACCGTTTTGCTGCTTTGTTACCTTTCCTAATGCATGATTTCCAGTGTCAAGTATTCCTTAAAATCAAACTTCACAAGGCAGTCTATTGTGAGGCGATGTTTTAAATACAGTTTGCCCATTAACAAGGGGTAATGAGTTAGGGTAAAGTGTTAGACTTGGACTCCAGAATTGTTCAGCTGTCATATTGCGGACCTCTAATACAAATTCCTATTTTAAATGGACAGAGACCAGTTTTACTGTATAAATTTACAATTTATACAATACCCCAGAGATGATTAAAAAATTGGTAAGTCATCAATAGCTTCTCCTTATTAGAATCCAGATACCTATTGATTTGGAATTATAACTTTTGTGTAAAACTGAACAAATCTTTTAACCAGATAGTGCTCCGATCATAAAAAAATAAAAATAAAAATGTCTATCATGACTTTGTGAATTTCAAGTCACTTTGGATAAAAGCTTTATCTAATAAAAACATACAGTATAAAGCACATAAAGGTCTACTTCTTAATCTTTCAACAATAATATTTAAAAAAAAAAAACTCAGTATCTTCTTTAACTTTTTTTTTCTTGTTCATCCTTTGATTCAATCCAAACACTGTCTTCTCCCAAGAGTTGTGCTCTATTTGCTCCCCTGGTTAACTATTAGAAGTTTTCATTCTATCACATTGTTGGGCGAAGAGTGCAGTAGCTTTCAGAGGAAGTATTAAAAGTTTACATTGGATGCCCCACCATCCCCTGGATCACTCACACTAGGACCTACACATTCCTTTACACGTGTAAATTCCTGCACCTGTTATTTATCCATCAGTCCATCTGAGTTTGCCTAATCTAGTTTTAAATTCTTTGTCATGCACCATGGGACCCATATAAAGCACCTGTAAATTGTAGAGTGGTGTCATGCATACATCCTTCACTCTTAAAAATAAAAGTGCCAAAGTGGCTCTTCAGAGCAATGCCTTAGGGGAACCATTTTTGATCCCCAAAAGACCCATCCACATGAAGGTACAAGTAAGATACAGTCTAGTTAGATCTGTAACAGACTCCATGAAGTAGATGGTAACAGATTTGTGAAATCCCAGAAAGTTTTGATTTTGAAAGGACTCCTACTGCACACAATAATATAGGCTAGCAGGTTTTCTAATCTGTTAGTTTCCTGCTATGTAGCCTAACATACATCAAAGATTTCAGTTTTTTTGCATATTAGGAAGTTTACCTAAGCACAAAGAAACAAACTCATATGCAAAACACCTTCACAGAATGAAATGGTGCTTTTACAAGCAATGGGTCTACAAGGATCTACACAACACAGTAAAGATATAGTAAAGATATATATATATAGTAAAGATATAGTACCATTAAAAAAAAGGTTATTTTAGGTGTATTCTGATGTGCAACCTTTAGTCACAGGTTAACATAGCTTGCATGAAATATGCGATGGGAAACTGAAATACCCAAAGAAAAATCCATCTTGTAACAGTGATAATGTTAAAAGGCAAGAGCTAATTAAAATCCGCTAAATGCTTGGTTTATTAATTGATATATATTGAATACAAAAATCTGATAGTTTAATTATAATACTTTTCATGTGTGTTTTATGTGTAAGTAACAGGGACAAAATAGGTAAAGGGATACATTTGGTTAACTTTACAATTTAAAAAATGTTGAAACGGTTGTTCAGCCATCGTCCTGTGTGTTCTGGAGGAGGGAACTTAAAAGAAGGTGAATAGGAGAACGGGGGGTTATCAGTAGTAGATGATTTAAAAATGGTTCAAATGATGGATATGTGTGTATGGCTCAAGACGACAATAGAAAACATCAGTCTAAACATTTCAAATCTACGGGGAGTATATAGATAAGACCAGTACTCTTTAATATTTCTCAATATTGATTTTTGAGAGAGAAGAACTAGTTTTAAATTTTTCTTAAAATTGTCATTGAAACTGTATAGGAGTGAACTGATGGACTTTTTTGTGATCCCTCCTTTCCTGACCGAGACTTTTTCCCTGTGGTGCTTTTTTTTGAAAGGGGAGGTAGCTGCTTGATTGCTACCGGTTTCCTCCTCCTCCTCCTCCTCCTCCTCCTCTACCCTCTGAACAAACGCTATATTCATATTGCGCCGCACGCAGTTCAGAAGCCTCTCAGGGAAGTTAGTACTGAGGGCACCAGTCGCGGTTTAGGCTTTTTGTTGTCTGTTAGTTCTCGCGCTTGTGTGCGTTCCGTCTGGAGATTCAGTGCCATCATCCTTGTTTCAAGCTTGCGTGGCTGCTTCTTGACTGTCTCGGCGGCGATGACGGCTCCCGTCCAGTGGATTCTCTCGCTGCTGCTGCTTTTGCCTCCGCTGCCGTTGCTATTCTGTACCCGGACCACGGCGCAGCAACAACGGCAAAGGTAAGACTCGTTTGTCCCCCCCAAATGACCGAAGCGTCTGCCCAGTCCCAACAGAGTGTGCTCGCTTTTGCGCTGGCACCTACAGTAGAGTTGGCGATGTATTTTTTCCTGACGTTTGAAGCGCACAGTCATTAACTAGGTACAGTAATTGTTCCACATTTGACAGGGGAGCCCAGATCTTTTACTCACGTGCCAGCATGTCTGTCTTGTGTGATTCATTCCAGACCAGTCTTCACGTGCGGAGGAAATCTAACGGGAGAAAGTGGATATATTGGCAGTGAGGGTTTTCCTGGAGTGTATCCTCCCAACACCAAATGCGTTTGGAAGATCACGGTGAGCAATTATACTTAAAATATTTTGTGTTAAATTGCATCTCAGTTATCCGTGTAGTAAGTTAACCAAGATGCCTGGGTTGCAAAATAAACCTTAATGAGCACTTAGTTGCACTTAGCTTGCCATATTGTTATTGGAGGAGTATTTGCTGTACATGTGCTTAACAGTGCAGAGGCAATTGAACACATACATGTGCATAAAGTTTCGCATTTGAAGAAACAAAATGAGCGTTTAAGCTCAAAGTCTTTACTTTTTAAGGTCCCCTGTACATTAATACTGTCTTTATTACATGAAATGTTCTCATGTAGTTCCAGTATAAAGTAAATGATAACAACGTTTATACATAACTACATGTCAACACTGAGGAAGAACTGTAATAAACGTATTTTATGTATAATAATATTTGGCAATATCATTATAAGCTAATTACCACTTGGGCACTGTCTACACCCGATGAGAAGTGTCAGCTTTTCACCTTCCTCATTCTAACAGAAATGAGAAAAATATTTTTAACTCTTATTATATCTTAATTTAGATTAACATTTTAAAGTTGTTTGTTAAAAAAGAAGCATTATTATTTCTAAATGTTATGAAAGCAAAATGTTTATCAGAGTATTTGCGGAAACAGCAGTGTTTCCTGTCAGGTACAAGATTTTATTTATATATTTCTTTTCTACAAATTCTGTTCATCAGGAAAAACATGACCATATTTTATAAATCAAAGGCTTATATATAACAAAAGCACTCAATAAATAAAATGTGTTATTATTATGACTGCTAGTAGGATGCCATTACCAGTTTCCTTGCATGCTTCACTTTGTCAGTGTCATAGAAGATACTACACCCCTATGGTGAGTTAAAGGTCACTGCAGAATTACCCCAGTATTTCTAGTTCAGCAGCCAAAAGGAGCCCATTAAAAACAAAAGGTTTTGTTTTTATAGTAATGCTTTGTTATCCTATCCGAAACCCAGACTAATGATGGGTAGTATTGAAAGTAAAAGTGTCTGTTGCAAGTAAGATTGGTCTCTCAGTACTTAAATACATTCAAACCTGTGAGTTTTTCATCATTTTAGACTAAGAAGAAAATTAAGGTTGAAAACAGGCATGCAGTACAGATCGTAACCTTCAAAGTTGTTAGCTTTTTCTATAATCAGAAGTCAGTAAGGAAACTGGCAGTAGTGTTCTGCATATAACATCATTTATTTAGCATGTTATCCTAGAAAAAGTGTAGCTCAAAGTGCTTACAAGAGTTAAAACAAAATAATTATAATTACAGAAATAATTTTCTCCCAATAATTGAGAAAAAAAAAAGTAACAAAGAAATACAAAACCTCAACAGTACAAATTAACAAATGTATACCGGAAACAAACAAATCCTTCAGCATGGCCAAAATTGATATGAACTAAACTCAGTTTTTTAATCTCTACAGGTTAGAGTTGTAAACAACAGAGTCTGATGCTTTGGTCCGATTGCTGGGGACACTGGAAAAAATAAACATCTAGGGGTTCCATGGCCAAAAATCCCCACTGAGCATTTTACAGAAATGAATCTTACAAAGTCTTTTATTGTTGTTATGATGCATCATCATAGAGCATTAAATGCAGTTGGTCTCATTAAACATTAGAGTATCCATATTCCCACCAACATGAAATGTGGCTACAGGGCACTTTTATCAGTGGTTATTAGCATAAGGTCCCACCACAGAAAACTGGAAAAGAAAACAGGGAGACACAGAGATTATTAACAGGTGCTAGTTTTTAAGTGTATAAAATTACAGCATATATTATTATTTATTAGAACCAGCAGAGAAAAAAGAATTATGAAACAGCCAAATTAAAAAAGTGAGTTTTTATAAGATTTTTAAAATGTTCCATTGCATTAGCCTTGGATATTTATTTCTATTTTAATGCATTCCAGATTTTTGATGCCTTTTATATGATACATGCTAATGATTTGCAAGTAAGAGGCTCCTTAACACCTAGAAGAGAGTAATTGTTTATGCAGAATATTCCTGTCTGGGCAGTATATAATTTTTTCATTATACTGTATATAGTATATGACTCAGCTGAAGAAATAATAAATATATGAGACTGTTCACTGTAACAAACACACAATTGCACATGTATGCTCAAACCGTATTACTGTATACATGTAGCTATTTCTTTAATGCCACTCATATTCTGTGTTTTGTTTTCCAGTCTTTATCTGTTATAATACTTTTTCAGTGACATAGTCAGTGTATCCTTGAACAAAGTACTACATAGAAAGGTAGAGTCCCTTGTAAAAACAAGATTTATTTCTATATAGTTTCATACACAGGATGTAATTCAAAGTTACAGAATTATTTTTAACTGGTCTCTTAATCATATGATACATTTCAAGCAAAAATAATGAATTAGAAATTAAATAATTAAATTAAATGAAAATGTGTGAGCTATTTATTTTATCTAGTGACACTGCTATTTTTGTGTTTCAGTAAAGCAATATCAGTCATTAGGTTTTCATTTAATATACCACTATGTTCTTTTCTATTGTCAATTTCTCTTGCTTGTTTGGCTGTAACATATATTAGCATAGTTTGATTACATTTTAGCAAAATATACTGAGATAAATGCATGCTTATATGTGTAAATGTTGTATCATTATGTGCTTTACTGTTGACCTGTTGTATCTATAAATCTGTAAAAGTTCTCTTAGCCTGTATGCAGTGGTGAGTTAATTTAAGTATAAACAACTGAAATTGATAATCCTTCCATGCTTCTTCTGGCATCATCAGACACAAGACATGGGCTGACTTGGGACAGAGGGCCATTCCATTGCAGGCAACAGACATGTTTACACTCTCTGCCTTGGGGCCAATATAGAGTCATCAGTCAGTGTAAAATTGATTGTGGTATATGAGAGGAAAACCAGAGAAGCCAAACCAAACACATACTGGGCCAGGAAGAATTTGCAAACATGATAGTTTATACAGTCATTGGGCCAGAATTTAAACCCAGTCATTCAATGTTGTGTTGGCCTAGCATATACTACTGTTAGTACCCATTGTATATTGGGTCACACAGTCAGCCAGAAGTGAGTTTGAATTTCCAAGCCTTATTTTTTCTGACTTGGGTCATTAGCCCCTGTACACGTTGCTAATCAGTTTACACTTACATACAGAATATGCACTAATTTATTACTAAATACAATATTAGAAGGAGCACCTTAGTATTAGTGTCTTGTATTTGTGAATTACTTCCTAGTGTGTCCTAAATTTGAGGTTATGCAATATTACAATTTGTCTGCGGCATAACTACTAAGTGTTTTGCATTATTATCCACAGCTGTAGAGAGGGTGGGTTCAAATCTTAAATTGATCACAGTATAGTGTTTGCATATTTTCTGTTACCATGAGGATTTTGTCTTGGAACTTTGTTTTCTTTCAGTATCTAAAAGCTTGGCAAGTTACACTGAGAGGCCACTTTAAAGTAGCCCAGTGCAGAAGTGTGTGTCTGTGCAGTCTGTGCTGGACTGGACAAAAGTTAATAGTTAGTCTCTGGCTTGCATTTGTGGCTTATGGTGCAAGCTTAGCCCCTCTCTCTCATTCTATATACCTACATTGGAATGAGTAAGAAAATGCATGAATGGATCCATAGTTGAGTAACGTTGCAGAGCTTGGTATTTCACTACTAAAGCAAGCACACCTTTATCAGCTGATTATGGTCTTTCAAGGTGTATGCAAGACATAAACAGATTAGTTACTAAATTTCCATAATGTACAACCAAAAATGAAATTATTAATATAGTTTAAACTTTTGAACTTTCAAAGACTTGTTTTGTGTGGATAGTTTGATGAGTGTCTGGATGTGACTTACTTGAGTGAAGCTGACTGCCAGCTGCAAGATTAACTTTTCTGCCCCCAGGGACAAATATGTTCAAGTCTTGTGATTAACTTTGCAATGATTTTAGACATGTTGCTGGCACTTTCTATTGAATGTTAAGAAACTGTTAAAAAAACAGTTAGCAATCCACTTTTGTATAAGGAAAATACCTTACAAAGGACCTAGGCAGCTAAAAACTAACAGTTAACAATGACGAAAAACAGACAAGGTATTAAACTAGCAAATTTTTAACTGCACATACTATCTCAATACATTCCATTTTTTTGTAGAACTCCATCTTAGGCACAGTGAACCTTTATTTTATATAGCACATTAAAAGCACACTAATTCTTTACTTTTTATTACATTTGATAGTGAACACTACCTGAAAGCTCTATTGGTCATTATTTTACATTGCATGAATACTCTGTTTAAAGTCTCTCTCTTACCATTTCAGATATCTTTCAATGTTCATTTTAATTAGCACATTTAGGATTTATGTGTCAATGTTCATTTTGTCTAATGCACTTTATAGTAAACACTATGTGATGCACAGTAAATTAAAATCTTAATGTTGAACCTTTGTTGTGAGTATATATCTTGTATTATTCCAAGACTTTTTTCTTATTCTGCCCTTTCTCTATCCAATATTCAAATCATGTTGCATACCTATTTAAATTTTGTCACATTTATTTATGATAGTGGCTTTAATAAGCATATGAATATTTTAAATAAAATATTCAAGCTTTTTTCAATGCTACAGCTCTGAAAGTACTTATGAACAATTTACTTGAACATACTGCATTACATATTTTTAGAGTATAGACAGTTTAGGTGATTCGCTCAGAATGACACAAAATTGGTAATTTGAACCTGCAGCCTTGTGGTTAGGCATTACACCACTGGACTAGCTCAACTTACTAATTCAATGCAGACAAAGTTTCTAAATCACATATTTCTAATTATGCCAGCATTTGTGTAGTGTCAGCCAGTGGTTATGAGTGCATTTTTAATATACTTGGCAGGTTCCACACTGTTGTGGTTGCAATGTGTTAGTAGCCTAAGGTTTGTTTTTCCACATTTCTAACATGCTAGTGAGAGGAAAGAAGTAAAATACAATTGTTCAGATTCAGATATGACTGCTGATTGCTGGCCTTGGAAAAAAGAAACCTTTTGAAATGTGAGGCTGACCGCCAGTCGAAAGCAGTTATATGGCAATATATAACACATATAGCAGTCTGCCAATAAGATTGTTGAGATTTTTTTTTTTTGGTGAATCCAAACCTGAAGTGATCCTTAAGCTTTCAAGCTCAAATTAAGCTGTAAGGCCTCAAAACATTTATTCCACATTCCACAATAGCACAAGTTAATTAGCTCAATTCTCCACACCTCTTCCTTTTAAAAAAGTTATCATTCTAGATTTATTCATTAAGTTAAGCATAATGTGTGCATTGACTTCCTAGAAGAACACTCCTAATGGAAAACATACAATGTTCACAAGGGATTTAAGACTATGTAATCTTAAATGATAGAGATGCATAACCACCGTAGGAAATTGCATGTGCTGCCTATATTGTTCTTGCAAGATATAGTTCACTCGGAAACATAAAGTAAGAGTTCTATTTACAGCAAAAAGAGCTACATAAAAATATACAGTGTTTAAAATTTTAGAATCTATATTACAATAATAAAAGTGATTTGGGATATTTACTATGCACTGTGTGATACAAGCCACTGATTGAATGCAGTTGAGGATTCTGTTAAGTTTAAAAACTTGCTATTTAAAATAAAATGAAAAATTATTAAAGGTTTAGCAGGTTCAGTTATATCACATGTGAAATTACTATCAATAATGCATTTTTTATATATATATATATATATATATATATATATATATATATATATATATTTGAACATTGCAGCTCATTCATAAGTATTTTTCTGCATTATTTGTAGGTTCCAGAAGGGAAAGTTGTGGTTCTCTCATTTAAATTAATTGATCTGGAAAGTGACAGCCTCTGTCGATATGACTATGTAGATGTATACAATGGTCATGCAAATGGACAGCGGCTTGGCAGATTTTGTGGAACTTTCCGCCCTGGTGCCATTGTTGCCAGTACCAACAAGATGCTGGTTCAGATGGTTTCTGATGCCAATACAGCTGGTAATGGCTTCATCGCCACTTACTCTGCTGCTCAACCCAATGAGAGAGGTACGGTCTATTAACATATAACTGCTTAGAGCTGTATTACTGTTGTATTAAAGAAGAGGTCATATATAGTAAGTCTTGTAGTATTATTGTTTTGACTTTGGAATCATGTAGCAGTTAGGATCTCATAGTAAACAATAAAGGCAAGTAGATAACAACTTTCTTAAAGGTATAAATACTTACATTTAAATTCAATTATGTATGTGTCTGTCTGTCTCTAAAAACTATAAATTAAAAAAGATCAGTTTGGAAGTTTATGTGGGCTCACCATTGTCCTCATCTGACAAGTACTGAGACACAGTAAACATGACTATGCACTTTATAAAGCTTAGATTTTCTCTGTTCATTCTTCATTGAGCCAGATGTACATTCTTCAGTTGTATACATACTCTTTCAGCATCAGTATCAAGTCAGGGATGTATCTTTTTTTAAGGTCACAGTGTGAGCTGGAACAAATTTGAAATTGCATCAGTATACTTGCTAATTAGTCATTTACTTCCAGGACAAAATGACTTGAGTGGAAATGCAAAACGTTGTCCACTTAGTCTGCAATGACAACTGAGAGAAACAATGGGTGTTTTACAGAATTATATAGTAATGGATGAATCAGTATACTGTACTGTATGTAAATTCATCTTCTGTGTTTGCATTATTTGGGCAGACTGTGGAAAATACTTTTTCCAAAACAGAATACCATATAAATAAAGGAATTGTTCAGTTTGACCCGGTGTTTTCAGCATTATAGGTCTTGATTTCATTTTTTACTATGCTTCTTTCAGTGTCGAAATTGTTTGTTGTATGCCAGAAGCAGAAAATGCAAAGTGGACACTAATAAAATCAATCCTGTCTTGTTTACTGAGGTCTCTAAATTGCCCTAATGTATGAATACTTGCTGTGTCTTCACTTCTCCATGTGTGTCTCACACTTCCTCTTTCACTCACTTTATCAAAGCCAAACTGTCCAATCACACCAAAGCCAAACTGACCAGTCAGATTGCTCTAAGGGATCAGACACACAAACCTTAGCTTTTTATTACACAGTAGATTTCCTGAAGGTTCCTACAACCACCCATGGTATTTTGTGGCTCACTTAACTCTTACTTTATAGGCAGTGTTGATGACCTTAGCTTCAATTCGTATAGGAAAATCACAGAGACTGCTTGCATTTTACCTTGCATTTAAAAGACGAAAGGTATGACATATTTAGTCACTGTACTGTTTTTAAACACTTGTATTTGTTGTTTTGTTTTGCATAGTACTTACTAATTTGAGCAAAAATTATATCATAAATGCATTGGGTCACAGATGAAATGCAAGCACATTGTTCATTTTCGTGCTTACTACTGAATTCAGCATGACTTGGAAAGGTGATTTTCAACTGCAAGCCAAACATGAATATCAAAGGAACTGGAAGAGATGGAGCTCATGTACTGTGTGAAACTTTGCAAAGATAATTAAAAAAGAAACAAAATCATAAAAAAATAAAGGGAGGAAATAATAATAAGACCTGTAGTAATTTCTTCCATATTTTTCCTGTAAGTATACAATGCAATTACTGTACAAGTAATGCTTCTTTATTTCATTTAGTGTCCCTTTTTGAAGTGGAATAACGCTTAGAAGCCTGGTTCTTCTTCCTTGTTCTGGTTGCTGCCATTAAAGAAAAAAACCTATTGATAGTTAAAGTAAATGGACAAAGTAAAGTAATAGTTAAAACAACAAATTTGGGAACTTTCATTCATTCATTTGTACTTTATTTGCATGTTTATTTTAATATAGTCATGCATATCCCTTTATAAAATCAAAAGAAATGAATATGGAAAACAGTAATTTTGTATGTAAATTTAGAAACAAATTAGTAAAGAAATACATGTAAACAAAAATATGTAAGCAAAGTAAAGAATATTTAATTGGTACATAAATAAATATGTCGATAATTAACAAAAATGATGGCACTATACCATAGTTGTCAACTATTAAGGACCTGGGTTTATTTCTGGACTGGTCACTCTTTTTTGTAACATCTTCTTTTGAGATCTGTAAATATTCTAAATATTAATGACATTGGTATCCTTGCAACCATACTTTTGGTAAATGTAAGGTAAAAATACTGAAGAAGTGCATATGAATAAGAGCTTGTAAATTAACTTCATGATTAAATGTGCAAATCTTAGTAAATGCATAACTACTATTAATAATAAGAGGTTTAGAAAACAGATGGATTAAAGGGTTAATAGAAAAAACATATAAGCATGGCAATAAGTAAATGAACACAGAAAGAAACAACACTAAATAAAAAATGAATATATAAAATACATTTTATAGAATTATATGTACATTAATCCTATTTATGTTTAGCTATGTATGGTATACAGTACTTCATAATATTCACATAATACTGTATCTTATTAATTTTTATATAATTTGTTGCTTTCAGAAAGGTAACTGCTGTATGCTTTTGTATGATCACATACAGTAATATGGAATCAGGTGGAATCATACTATCCACTGAAGTTTGTAGATAATGAAAAATATATCAATCTAATTTCTTTCACAATGATTGGCTCTCCATGCCAAAGCTGAGAAAGACAAAACATAGGATAGCATGGTATTTAGAGGCAGCAGCAGGCAACACAGTTAAGTGGATTTGGTACATAGTGTGCTGCCACAGTGAAAATAGAAGATTGGCAGTATTTAATTAATTAAAAAGAATCATGAAAGTTAAACTTTACAGAAACGGGTTAATATCAGAATTTTCTAAACGAAAGCAATACAACAAAGTTCAGTATGCAAACTCAAAAACAAGGTAAAAAACACAAAAAATCCTGGCTATTCTTCTAAAACAAGTTACCGACCGTGATTAGAGAACTATCCATAAGCTTGAATGCTGCTGCTTGCACATAATTTCCTGTCAATGCTTGATAACAATAGGTGTTGCTGCCAACAACAAAATAGCCCCGGGAACCCCAAAAAGTTAGCATTTGTGCTGGAACACAATAATCAAAAGGGTGATGCAAAAAATGCTAAAAACACAATGATTAAAATAACTTTTTAAAGTTGCAACACTGAAAGCATGGCTCATAAAAGACATTAGTTTTACTGGATTTTTATGAAAATTTATGGAAAAAGCAAATGATAAAGATAGCTCAAATTATGAACAGACAAGACTTTATCTGAACTATCCAGTATCTGAACTTTCTTAGTCTATTACAGGGCATTTGAACAACTAAAGCTATGTGTGGCAGCATTGGGTCCATGGCAAAAAACTACACTCCAAACCATGGCATGACATATTTACTCATATTAGTCCAAATTGAAATCACCGTTCACCATTTAACCAAACTTGTATATCTTTGGGATATGATAGAAAATACACACAATCGTGGGGAGATTATGTGAACTCCACAGAGACAATGAAGTGACCAGGAAATAAAGTCCTTGGAGCTTTGGGACATCACTGCTTTGAGTATCTCCTATGACTTGTAGTGGGTGATGTACCAACTATGATATCTAAACACCTATCTTAGGACTAGCATTTTAAGGGATTGCAGGGAAACCTAAATAATGAATAGTTTAGCTCAGATGACTCTTTGGTAGCCTGATATTGTATGTGAGTCTAGTGCTTAGCTAACAGCTAATATCTTATAGCTAATATCTTATAGAGTGTGAAATAGAATAAATAGGGCAACTGCCAAAACTTTCTTTTGGGATGAGGGTTCACAAGGAGAATATCCAAAGGTAACAAAATTGACTAGGGTGGTTTGCCAGGCTGTACCTGTTTTGGTGAAATCTCTTTCAGTTAATACCTTACCGTTGTTATTGTTGTTTTTTTTTTGCTGTGAGAATTGCTATATTAGGTAAAGTGACTGACTGACTACATACTGCATCTATTTTTCTTGAATGTTTCTGCTTGTTCAATTTATCATCATAATAATATCATAATATTTGTTTAACTTTAGAGAGGCAATAAATATGTATTTTGAGGCATATTTTCAAACTTACATGCATTTGTAGGTGACCAGTATTGTGGTGGTCGGTTAGATAAACCTTCTGGCACCTTTAAGACACCTAACTGGCCAGACCGAGACTATCCAGCTGGCGTGACCTGTTCCTGGCACATTGTGGCTCCAAGAAGCCAGGTAACGTAAATAGCATGACAACATGAACTTCATAATGTGTAAATTATTGTAAATAAAAAATATTAGATACAATTTGATTGGCTGACTTTTCCATTCACCTGTCCAAGATCATCGAAGTCAAGTTTGAAAAGTTTGACGTGGAGAGAGACAACTACTGCCGTTATGACTATGTGGCTATTTTCAACGGGGGTGAAATCAATGATGCGAAAAGAATTGGAAAGTACTGTGGCGACAGTCCTCCTGGGTTAGTAAATGGGCTCCTTTCTAAAGTATTTGCTTTGAGATATTGTTGAATTTTTTTTTAAGATTTCAGAAGCACTTTATGATACTGCAACCTGTAAACTGTTTTATATAAAATGAAAGGAGCAATATGAGATAAAAAAGTAGGTATTATTCGTGATTGCTTTAAAATCAACTGGTGATAGTGCACACTGTAAAATGCAGTATGTACTATAGCTTGATCAGCTGAGTCTGATTTTAAATGTTGTTTGTAATCATATAAAAGCAAAAAGGCATATATACAAAATTAAGGTTGGATTATTCCTTACTGCTTTATATCATAAAGCACATGGTAGTATTACAAACTATAAAATACACTCTTAACTACTAAAAACTAATCCGTTGTTTTGCTTTCTAATACTGTCATCGATAATGGTGGTATAAAACACACTTTACAAAAATTAAAGGCGCTATATAAAATAAAAAAAAGTTATTTCTAATTGCTTTTTACAGTACTTTGTGACTGCATATAATGTTAAAGACAATGTATAAAATTTTTCATTTGTAGTCAGTTTAAAATTCTTTGAAATAATGCTGACAATAAAAGATTGATTAATGTTAATTACTTTCAGATGCTGTTTTCATAGTAATTACTTGAAAGGATATTACAAAGAACTAAACACCAGTTGGTTAACAAATCTGAATGTCGCTTCTGTTCAGTTTTGTACCCATTTAGAAATATAGTGTGAATTTCATCGTGGCACATCTGAGTTTGTGCTATGAAAGGTATGCTTTAAAATAAAGATTGAGATTATTATAGACACAGGTTGAGCTATTAAAAACAGTAGATACAGGGCTCCTACTGGTTTTTGTGTTAGGAGGACAAAGGATTGTTACATTCTTTAGAGTTACAGTTCATTTCCTCATATTACCTTTCAGATGGGTATTATTAAAATAAAAAAGACATAGCTTTTGCCTTTAAAAAAGATAACTAAAATACAATTTGCATCTTTTAATTTAATAAATAACTAATCACTGCTACTTTTATTTTTTCACTGTCTGAGCAGGATGCTCTGTTGCAAGAATACTCACTTTTTAACCTTCACAAATTAGAACATGCACCAAATTTCCCTAGGCATATAAGCTGAATTTTTGGGTCACAATTTATGACTGAAAACAACACATGTCCCCGGGGTCTGCTTATCAAGTGTGTGGCTACAGTGACTTTGAAAGTCTTGGAGGCTGACAGACAAGCCCTGCTCAAAGTAAACAACATCTACTAGTTCATTTTTTTCATTCTTTAAGAAATGAAAATACCTGACCTTGTCCATTTCTGTTCTGTTTTGTTTTATAAGGTTATCCTTTTTGTTAATTTTCTCTCTTTTTTAACAGGCCTATCATTTCTGAAGGGAATGAGCTGCTTATTCAGTTTCTGTCTGACTTGAGTCTAACTGCTGATGGCTTCATTGGTCAGTATAAATTCAGGCCTAAAAAATACCCAACAACTCCAGCACCTCCTCTTACTACCTCCACACTTAGTACCACAGCAGCAACAAGTAGGTACTTCTGTTTTTTTTTCTTAATGTCTTTCAGTTGGTACATGTATTCCCAGACATATGAAGATTAGATATCTTCTAGTTCTGGGTAACTTTTAAAGATTTTCTTTTATCAAATCATTTTATGATTCAGTGGTACCTTGGCTGACATCTGTGACCCCACTCAGTACAGTTAACCTGTTGACTTTTCTTTCTACAGTTATGTTATTTTCATGCCACTCTTACAATCTTTTTACCTTTATTCTATAAAACCCATGCCATATTAGACATACTTTCCAGCAGTTTTCAGTCATAGCCTTCATTTAAGTTGGAAGAAGTTAGTGCCACACTCCCATGAAGCCGGTCACCTAATGTGACATACTTAACAATTGAGACAAACTAGCCTGTGGCTGGCTACAATAAAAGCAGACAGGTTTGCTTTTCTCTTAAGTCAGAATGGCTGGGTTCTGTGCATAGGAGAGTTGACAACCAATGAATGTCCATAGAATGTAGTGACAAAGATTAAGGAATATGTGTGTGTAGAACCTCACAAACAGAAGAGAGGCTGATCTTTCCAAAGCCTTATGTTTTATGTATGATAACAGAATGGAAAAAAGAAAAAAAGGCTGGGACCGTCTCTCAGATCATTGCAGCTGTTAACCCCTTAGTACAATGCTGGCTCCATCTGGAAACATGGAGGCTTTGAACATCAAATACAGATGAGAGGCTCGTCTCTCTGATGTTTCATGCTATATATGCCATGATGAGATTACTGCTGCACTCGCCACAGCTGTTAACCCTTCAAATAGCAAGGGGCAAACACAACTGTGCTGGTAGATCATGTTTATTCAGTAAATGTGACATGGGCTGTGATTTTTGGTCCAAAAGTATGTAAATTGACATGGTGCAGCCACAAGATCAGTGACTGCAATTACCAAATCTAGCATACCTCATGACTAAAGGTCCTCTGCTTAAGCTGCATAAAACTTGTCACAGGAAGTAGATGGAATTAATGGGAAAAAAATAGGAATTTTGTAACATAATCACATTTTTTAACCATTTGTTATCAACAATGTTACATATTTAGTAATTCTTTAGAAAAGTCAGGGTTGACTAATGTAAACTATAATAGATAGGCATAGTGGTTTGCGCTATTGCCTATCTGGTTCAGTGTTTGGTTCAGGTCTGATCCTGTGCACTGTCAATACAGAATTTATTTTGATCTTGCTTAACTGTGAATTCTGGCTTTCTCATATGCCAAAGACTAACAGGAATTATAATTATTGGTGCAGCATTGAGTATGCATGTCCTGCAATGGACTGGCACCATATGTGGGTTCCAGCTTTGTACTTAATTAATAGACTCCCTAAGATAATGTTGTGCAATAAGTGTAGCCACAATGATAATAAACAGTAAATTATGGTTATTCTTGAATATAAAAAACATTGCTGCCTTATGAAGATACATGTTTGACAGCCTAATGAAGATACATTGAGATCATTTCCAATATTTTCAAATGTTTATCCTTTGGACACATTCATGGTGATTGATAAGGCAGCAATAAATGGATCATGTTTACAGCACAGAGAAAAGATAAAAATCAGCATGTCAAATAGCTACTTTAACAAATTCCAAGTTTCTGTGTTTAAGTCTTTAATCAGTGAATGAATTCAAACAAAATTAAGTAGAGAGAATGAATTAAACCTGGAGACTTCTGACTTTTAGTTTCTCTCCTTAACTACTGGGCAACAGTCTTCCCATCATTGATATTTGGTACAGTTTTTTCTGTTTCATACATAATAGTGTCTTAGATTATTGTTCCATGGTAGTAGCTTTTTTCAGTTAAGGATGCTCAGGGCTTTCATTGCTCACATTATAGTAAGACCTTTTTTACTGATGACAGAGATCACATTGCCTTTTCCAGACCTTACATGTGCTGAAGAGACACTTGATCATAATATCAGTAGGCCCAATTGTGGAGTAGCTTATGTATTTTATAGAGTTTGACAATTGATTAAACAAAGTACTGTATGTGTAAATGAACTTTTTAAAACTCGCAGTTATTTGCTGTAATCCCAGCAAAGATATGGGATCAAAAAAGAAAGGTGCACCCTCTAGTGGCCACTCAAATCAAACATTATACAGGCATGTGAAAAAGTAAGAACAGCACATGGAAATTACTGTCCTTTTCAATATATCTGAACATTTAAATATTTTATCTCAATACAGACAGTGACTACAGGTAAACGTGCTATACCTGATAAAAACACAAGGACAATTTGCCCTTTTACTCATTTAAGTGAGAAAAGTATCAACAGATGTTTTGGTCTACTGGGGAAAAAGTAAGTATGCCCTTGACCTCAGAAGCTGGTATTGCCCCTTTAAAAGAAATTACTTCTTGTAGGTGTTTTATGTAACTATCCACCAGTCATTAACATTGACTCGATGAAATTTTTGACCATGCAAAATTCCTTTAGTTGCAAGGTGTTTGTGGGTTTTTTTTTTTTTTGCATGTACTGCCTGTTTCAAATCTCCCCACAACATTTATGTGGGATTCAAATCAGGGCTTTGACTAGGCCATTCTATAACCTTGTATTTCTGCTTTTTGAGCCATTCTTTGGAGGCTTTCAGACAGATGGACTTGCATTCTCCTCAAGCATACTTTGATATGATGCAGAATTCATAGTTGACTCAAAGACTGCAAGTTGCACATGCCCTGAGGTAGCAAAGCAACCCCAAACCATAACATTTACACTACCATGCTTCACAGGTTTTTCTCCTAAAATGCTGTCTTTGGTTTACACCAAACATGTCAACTGTTACTATGGCTAAGCAATTCTATCATTGATTTATTTGTCCAGAGCACATTGTTCCAGAAGGCCTAGTCTTTAAATCTAATGTTCTTTTAGGACAGAAAAGGCCTTCTTTTGGCACACTTCGCAAAACAAGTCTAATTTATGAAACCTCTTTCTTATTGTAGATGTTTGCAGTTTGACACCAACGTTTGCCTGCATGCCTATGTCGATCGAACACAGGAAGCTTTGCAGTCTACCTGTGACTTTACGCTAGATAAGATAAGTAAATAAATAAAGGTAAACAACATTCAATGTGGCTTTTATATAAGTAACATATAAATGTTTTTCATGTAAAGGCCATCAGAAAACATAATCGCAAACAGAACTTTGCACAATACCTCAGCGAGCTATGTAGGCCCTGCTGTTTCGTTAAAGGACACGTGTGTGGCAGATTCACTGGCAGAATGATGCCTAACCTCTTGCTGCATCCAAATGGTGCCATCTTTCGCCTTTATACCTGGTTCAGTTGTTCCTATGTGTGACTGGACATTTCTTGCGGGGAGGGCTTCTGTTCTCTTTTTCAAATGTAGAACCCTCATCCTCATCTGAGTTCACCTCTGTTATACTTTATTTGAAAATTACCAGTGTCAGAACGGGGGGAGCGTGGATGTGACTGAGATAATAAAATCGAATAATAAAAAAACGCTAACCTTTAAAAGTACCATACATTTAAATCAGCTGTTACAGGCTCAAATCAAATGTATGTTTTTATTCTATAATAGTAACAATAAGAGCAGCTCACTACTCAAAGCGGTAAAAGCAGAAAGGACCCGAAATTGAACCCACAACCTCTTGATTATGAGACAGCATTTCTTACCTTTGCACCAGCCAAGTGGACATGTCAGCATTGTACCTTAACCAAATTTTTTTTTTCTTCAGTTATATTCCTGTATAAAAGTACACTTGTTTTGTTATACCTATACCTTTTCTGAAAGTTTATTTGATATTTGGACTTCACACATTACACACTTCACGTCCGCATTTTGCTAATTATTAGTAGAAAATGGAAAAGTTTTGTGTTTTAGTTATGTGTTCAACATTTCTTGCCTCACATTTCCTGTCATCCAACATTTACCCAGATCGTTGTAGCTACGGAACACACATGAAATGCAAGTATTCCAAATAACAATATATTATTTACCCTATACAACTCAAGGCACCTCACACTCAGATAAAGAGACTTGAGCTGGGAGAAATTTAGCTGCCTTGGTGGAGGATGTGATAGCAGGCTGCTTGCTGCTTGTGCTGATTGACACATTTCAATACAAAGATGCTGATGAAGAGGTGCGAAGGAATTTAAGGTGGCCCAGGATTATGACCTTTTTCTTAGGTTTTAGGGATTCTAGTGTTAAGGATAAGATTGAGCAACACATAGCAAGTACAGGAGTTTTACTGAACAGCCAGCATGGGTTCAGATGATGGAGGTCATGTTTTATTAATATACTGGAATTCCATGAGGAAGCAACAAAAGGATATGATCAAAATGAAGCATATGATTTATTTGCATTTGGTAAGGTGCCACATGAGAGGTTGGGCATCAAAATAAAAGAAGTGGGAGTTTATGGTGATGTTTGTAGATAAGCTCTACAACTACAAAGCACAAAGAAGTATGGGAAATTGAGGTACAAAGTCCCACCGATCCAATTTGCATGTTCTGAACTTGAAAATGAAAATGCAAAGTGGAAATGCGTTTTACTTTTCATTTTTGCTGCTTCATTTCTGTTCAGACTGAAAATGAAATGGCAAATGGGGTTATTTCATTTTATTTTTAATTTTTGCAGCAGTCTTACACATAAACTTTGAAAATAAAATTCCAAAAAAGAGGTTGCATTTTCATTTTATAATTTTCATTTTCTTTTTTGTAGAAAATACCTCCCATATGAAGTATTGCAAATTTCCAAACCCACAAAATCTCCTTAGATTTACTTTTATCCAACAAAGGCTAGGTGGAACAATGCTTAATTAGGTTACCTTTAAAAAGCATTAATTCAAAATGTAGGACACAGCACAACAAAGGCAGCATTTAGTCAGTTTCTATGGATTTTGTTATGCTTTGCATGTCACTAGAAGTAAGGAACAGGGATTATGGTTTAAGTCAATTCACAGTGTCCTAAATGCAGGCAAAGTTACAGCGGTCAGATAAATGTACAAGATCTGGTCACAGTGTGACCACAACAGAACTGGATTGACATATCAGGCTGCTCCATCAAAAGGCTGCTGCAGATCTTTCAACTACAGTGCTACTGGAACTACCGGCAGGCACAATTGGTGACAGTACAGTGAGGGACAGACTTCATGCTGCTGGCCTTAGAACAAGATAACCTGTCAAATGCTGTCTGCTCACACCTTTCTAATGTCCTAGCCTTTACACTGGGTAATGGCATGCCACACATAGCTGGTGTTGCCACAAATGTCCTAAGGAATGAATGTTGGTGTACAGGTACTTTTGGACTGCCTGCCTCTTGTCTTTAACCCCACATAACACCCTTGTGATACCCTGAATTGTATCATTTGGAGACATGACCCTCTGTCTACCAGTGACTAGCACCTTCATCAGGCTTTTCTCCAGGGATGAGATAAGACCCCACAACTGAAGATTCAGGGGCTTATTAGCTCTGTGCGTCAGTGCTGGCTGTGAAGCAACAGCGGCTGCAAGAGGCTGTATCTAATGATACTGAAGGACTGTAAGACAACTGCTGTTAATACTCAAAAGTTGCTACTGTTTCCCTGATGTTTTTTTTATACTGATTTTTTTATCATTTTCATGAATCTGTTTAGACTTTATACTCTATGCTTACTGGGTGGCTGACACCTATGTCCTATGACCTATGCTTTGTTCTATTTAAATGCTTGGTAACAATGTTGATCTGCAAGTGTGGATGGTGGTACTGAGAGTACAGGTATATTCAGAAATAAATGATCAGATTTATGTTTGTCATTTATATGTTTTTAATACCTATCTGTAATTATATAGTGTGAAAAGCTAATATGTAGCTGTATGCTTAATAAAAGTAATCTGAATTGAAGGGAATATTCTACAGTATGCCATCTGGCTTCTCTTACTTTCCCTTTTAAAACTTATCACTTATCACACAAGTGGCAATTTTAATTTCCTTATATTTACTAAAACATTTATGGCCATTAAAATCTCATACCATATTTTTTATTTGTATTTATTTTGCTGTCAGACAAAAACCATTATAAAACACTTTTTTATGTTTTCAGCTGTCAAGAACAATGCAGCCCTTTGTCAGCAGAAGTGCAAAAGAAGTGGGACCATAGAGAGTCATTACTGTTCAAGTGATTTCGGTAAGAAAACCTCGCCAATCTTTCTAGGAGGCACCAGGACGGAATGTGCTCTGTTCCTGCTGTAAACCAGCTCAACCCAACAAGGGCTGGTTTTCATAGTGTACTATCTTTGGCCTTCTTATTGGTGTCTGTGTCTCTCAAAAGATCCCTTGAGGGTTTTCCTCCGTGTAAGCATTTATATCTTAGAAATGGTTTCTAGAGTGTAAACAGGGGCAGCCGTACTGTAGGCAAACTGTTGCGAAATGAAAGTGTCAATTCAGTTGCTACACTGGCTGTTTGTCATCTTGGAACAACTTTATGTTTTTGCCTCCAGTATCCAGTATGTTTATGTGCGAGATGCTTAATTACAGTTCCACCTACTACTTGCTTGCAAATGTGGCTATTTATTTCAAAATAAACTCTTTTTAAGGAATTAAAGGAATCTGTCTGATGGATTTACTTGCCAAATTAAATTGTCATTACTTTGGCCTGGAGCTTCTACAGGACTTTAGAACTGGTAGCATACATTTTAAGCATCTTTCATTCAAAGCACTTGCAAAATACAGTGAGCATTATTGATAACAGACAGGTTATTTGTAATACATGTTGTCCTAGAAATTGCTATAAGCTATTTAAATGTAAATTTCCATCCAGTTCTTTAAACTACACAGTCCAACACAGTGTCTCAGGGGGGCAGAACCTTTCTGGACATCATTTGACAGGAAACAATCTGGGAATCACAGGGTATGAAATTATTGTTTAAATTAGTTGGTCACTTTGTAAAGCCTGTAATGGATGGGCATTCCATCTATTGTGTATTCCCACTTTGCGGATTTTGCTGTTGGAATAAGCTATTGCTTCATTCCACTTTGACAAATTAAAGTGAACTGAATGAACAGATTTTTGGTAAGTCGTATTTGGAAAAGTGTTCAGTATGAACAATGATTTAGTATATTTTTAGAAATATATTTATTTATTGTTTACCCTTTCATTTGTCTAAGACACAATCACAAAATGTTTGCATCCCAGATTGATTGGTGTCCATCAAAGATGTAGTGCAGTGCACAATGTTACCTTTATTTTTTTTTCTCTAGTGATTACCGGGACAGTCATTACAGCAGTAACACGTGGAGGCAGTATGCATATCACGATTTCCATCATTAATGTCTATAAAGAGGGGAATCTAGCCATTCAACAGGCTGGAAAAAGCATGAGTGCCAAGCTGGTGGTATTGTGCAAACAGTGCCCACTGATTAGAAGAGGTAAGTTAAAGTCAGGCATGGCTTACCCAGGATATATACTTCATTATTTGTCTTACATGAGTGCAGTAGAATGGCTTTCTTATTTTTTATAGTAGATGTATCATGTAGTTAAATATTGATCTGCAGTTCCTTTTAATGTCATCTTATGGCTAACAAATGAAAAGTGAAATCAAATGACATCCATTAAAAAGCTGTCAGAATATTTTGTCAAAGCTAATGACAAATGGTTCATTTACTTGTAACTTTTTGCTAAAGATGAACATCTTTCACCCATCAAAAGGAGATTGTAACAGTAACAATATACAGTAATACATAGCTTTAATATTTAATATTGTTTCTTTACTAAGAGAAAACAACTGGAAAAAGGCATATGAAACAGTATTTAGTCTCTGTCCTCTTTAAGCAAAGGCTTTTTGCTTTTGTTTTGTTTTTGTTTTTTTTTGTAAAGGGCAATGTTTTATAACTGTTTTATAATTTCTTACAGAACTAATATTTTAAAAATACCTCACTATAGCAAATTCCATTTTATATGCAAAATTCATTACAACAAAGTGATTTATCATAAAAAAAAACAGCAAAATACACATATTTCTTCTGTACTTGGCCTAAAAGCTGAAATGAACTGAACAGCCAGTTAGATTGTACTATTATGCGGAGCTGCGGAGTTCAAGAAGGGTTACTATCTAGGTGTTATCTAACAGAGCTCTGGAGATTCGCCACAGCTAGACTTCACCACTTTTTTCTGGGTTCCTCGAGTTTGACTTCGCTGAGCAAACTGATCAGACTGAGGAAAAAATGTTTGCCTTAAATTGACTGCTGAGCCTCCCTCATGTTTATTATACTCAACCATATTTCAATGTGCTTCAAACATTCACCTGAGATTTTACCCTATGAAAACCTGCACACCATATATTTTTTTTAATGTTGCTGCATTTTAATGCGTCTTTGAATTTTGTGCTTGCAAATTTATAGATCCAATGATTCCCGTTTACATATGTGACCTTCATTTCTTCAAAATTTTTATCATGGTCTTTTTATGTAAAACTTTTCCAAGTTAAAAAACAGAGGGTGACTCATAAAAAAACAGACAGCAACCATAAAGAGCCAGCCAGTCCATTAGGCGACTTTACCTAGGGGTTGCCATTTATATAACGCAGGTGGCATCTGCTATGGACACCAAGGTGACTCCTGAGACACTTCCCCAGGACCTTGAAGTTTAATAAAACTAACTGCACTGTGGACTCCTTGGGGCACCGTTTATGAAGCCAAAGCAATCTATAGAAAAAGTTGGAAGTTGCTTCTGTTGTTGATAGTAAGAAGAAAATAGATGTTACCAATGAGTTTGGCATTCCATAGACAGCTTTGTCAACTGTATATGCCAAAGGACCATGCCTTGTTTCAGTCCCATTATAACAAAATATCCATTATAATTAATTATTTTTTCAGTCCCAAGCAATTTGTTCTAACAGAACATGACCTGTGTGAATATGCATATATAGTTATTGAGCATAAAACTTAGCAGGGAAACAATGAACTGTTCAAAACCCTTTGGATAAGTCAATGCAATTCTGTGTTAAAAGAAAAGAAAAAAAGCTTTCACATTCTAAATTTTTGACATTGTGATTTGATTACCCTAGAATTCAGTTTGTAATAAGGGAAAATGTGTGTTTATGTTTCTTTGGTAGCATTTTAATGTGGTGGTAAGGGTTAGCTCCACACTGCCAGTTGATCTAGGGAGCCTCTTGAACCCCCTACCACCAATAACGTACCCAACGGATGAGCCAGCCGAAGTGGACTCACACACAAAGCAAGGGGTAGGTGCATACAAGGGCAAAAATGCTTTTATTAAAAACAACTAAAAACAAAACAAATAGTATCCAAAAGTGCAGTAAAAATCTTCAATAAATAAATAATCCAATAAATAAATGAACGGTGTCTAAGTGAAGATTAAAAACAGTTAATCTTAACAGTTTTATTTTCTTAGAACCAGAGGTCAAAATTCGAGAGACTGTTCACTGTTTCTTAAAACTCACGTGTCCCAGTGCTACTTTCTAAAAGCCGATGTCTCTTCAGCTTATCCCGTGCAGGATCTGGCAATTGAGGAGACGGCCATCCGGGCCCATGGGAACTGTGGGGCACAGTGCCAAGCCGCATACATCTCCCGCTGCCTCTCCTTCAGCATCTACGGGAGACATTGCATGTCATGCTCCTCCTACTCCCTAGAGATTACTCAGTAGGAGCGCTCTCACTTTGGCCTCAGGCTCCTCACCCTGAAGCTCTGCTCCTAACCAGCTGCTTCCTTCCATTCTCTCCTTCTCCTGTTTCTTTTCCTGTTTTTCTTTTCTATTTCTTATAACCTCCATCCTTTCTCCTCTTGCTCACTCGCTGTCCTGTCTATGATCTTCCTTTTTCTCTTCCATCCGTTTTCTCCCCTTTTCTCATGCCGGCTCTCCTTTATATGCCTGCTTTGGTGCAGCGCCTCAATTACACACCACAGAAAACCAAAGAAGAAATTGAGACAGACTGCACCCTCACATGCGGGTGCAACTTGCCCCAAATACTCCACCAACTTCCTGCAGCTGTGCGAGCATTTATATATTTTAAACAAGGATAACAGTGTTTTTGTGTCAGTTTTACGGTTTTAATCATTATTTTTTCAAGGTGTTCCAATTTTTTAAACCATTTTTCATTAATTGCGCATACTGGTGTGTATGATACTGAAGCAACTGTGGTCTTTTGGCATGTAGTTTCTGTTGGCCCGGTTCTCTTTATCAATTGTTATTATTAAGATGCAATTGAGGGGGAAAAGTCAACAAAATAGTTAATAGTATAGTGACAAATGAGAGTTAACTATTTAAAATCCATGGCAAAAATACATATATTTTTAAATTTGTATATCTGTATATCTCTCATTACTTAGCTTTTCTGTTTGTAGAATATATCAAGGTAAAATGTCCCACTGACTATAAAACAGTCTTGAACAAAACCTGCAGCCACAGTGGACCTCCAGAATTAAACTTGAAAACCACTGCTCATGGACAAATCTAAATGAAATTCCCACAGTGTTCCACCTGCTTGTGCTTATGTTTCTTTTGCCAAAATCATTCCATCTTGTTTGAAACCAGCAGAATACTCCTGGGAGCAGTGAAGATGCAGTGAAGACTATAGGCCGTTTCCGTGTTTACAACATAGTTGTCCAGTCTAGAGAGAAAGTGTATGGCCTTAATATTATTTAGACTTTTTTTTTTATTTGTACAGGTTTAATAAGTTACGCTATAGGTACTAACAACCAGTGTATATGCAGTGCATTGTCAGCAGGCCTAGTAAACTTTGCAAGTAAAGGTAGCATAAGCAGTCACAGTAGACTCCAGGAAATCCCTGTTGAAATGCTGAAAGCATTGCAGAATTGTAGATTCGGCACAAAGAGTGGCTTTCTAGTCTGTCATTTTGTGATTTGTGTTTCAGGTTCTTTTTACCACAGGAGAAGTAAATACTGTGTGTCCTCTTCTTGGTATTCTAAGCACTTCCGAATCGTTTCACACAAACAAGAGCTGGACTTTTATATACAGTGGATTTAGAAAATATTTAGACCTCTTCCATTTTTTCACATAATTTTTCCCCCGCATCAAGCAACACTCAGTACCGCAGAATGGCATAGCAAAAGCCAAATTTTGAAAATATTTGCAAATATATTAAAAATAAAAAACAATAATATCACATTGACACTTCTATCCCATTCTATTGATCATTATTGAGATGTTTCTGTGCCTTGTTTGGGGTCCACCTGTGGTCAATTCATTTGATTAGACATGATAAGAAAAGGCACATACCTGTCTATATAAGGTCCCAGAGTTGACAATGTTTGTCAAAGGAAAAAAAACAAACCATGAGTTTTAAGGAATGGCCTGCAAAGCTTAAAGATGGGATTGTGTTGAGGCATAGATCTGGGAAAGTCTACAGAAAAATTTCTGCAGCACTGAAATTTCCCAGGAGCACAATTGCCTTCATAATTCTTAAAAGAAAGAAGTCTGAAATAACCATGATTCTTCCTAATGCTGGCCCAACTGAGCAATCAGAGGAGAAGGGCCTTAGTAAAAGAGGTGACCAAGAACCTGATGGTCACTCTGGCTGAGCTCCACAAAACCTGTGTGGAGATGGGAGAAGGACAACCATCGCGGCATCACTCCACTAATCTGGGCTTTATGACAGAGTGACCAGAAAAAAACCCCTTCCTCAGTTAAAGATATATTGAAGCCTGTAAAAAGAAACCTAAAGGGCCTTAGACTGTGAGAAGCAAGATTATCTGCTGTGATAAAACATTAAACCAATTTTTATCAGTTGCGCAGCAGCAAGGACTGGGAGTCTAGGCAGAGTTGAGGGAAAGCTAAACTGAGCAAAGTACAGATACAGTATATCCTAATGAAAACCTGCTCCAGAGTGCTCTGGATCTTAGTTTGGACTGAAGAGTCACCATTTAACAGGGCAGTAGCTCTAAGCACAAAGCAAAGAACACAAGAATAGCTTAGGGTCAACTCTGTGAATGCCCTTTGAGTGGCCCTGCCAGAACCTGCACTTGAACCCAATCAAACATCTCTGGAAAGAACTGAAAATAGCTGTAAACTGACAGTCTCTGTTCAGCCTGACCAAGCCTGAAAACAACATCTATTTATATAGCACATTTTCATACACATAATGTAGCTCAAAGTGTTTTACATGATGAAGAAAGAAAAATAAACAAAATCAATAAGAAAAATAAGACAAAACTCATTAACATAGAATAAAAGTAAGGTCCGATGGCCAAGGAGGACAGAAAAAAACAAAAAAAAAACACCAGACGGCTGGAGAAAAACCAAAATCTGCAGGGATTCCAGACCATGAGACCGCCCAGCCCCCTCTGGGCATTCTATCTAACATAAATGATCAGTCTTCATTGTATTTAGGGTTCTCATGGAAGGACTTGATGATGATGGTCATGTGGACTTCTGGCCTTTAATCCATCAATATAGGAACATCATGGTGCTTTGATTAGGTGGTGGTGGCGCAGGTCGCAACCACAGAAAACCAGGAAAAGAACAGAAGAGAGACTAGGGGTTAGTATGGATTTTGGAGCCACCATGAATAGTAATGATAATTAATTGAATATACAGAGCATCAGGATTAAAATAAAATGAAGTTATGAGAAAGCCATGTTAAAGTAATGTGTTTTTAGCAGTTTTTTGTAACGTGCTCCACTGTATTAGCCTGGCGAATTCCTTTTGGCAATCTTTTCCTGACTTTAGGTGCATAACAGCAGAAGGCTGCCTCATCGCTTCTTTAAAGTTTAGCTCTTGGAATTCTAAGCAGACACTCATTTGAAGATCTAAGGTTACGATTTGGAATGTCAGACATTCCGATATATAAGATGTAGCGAGATTATTTAAGGCTTTGTAAACCATAAGCAATATTTTAAAGTCAATTGTGAATGACACAGGTAACCAGTGTAGTGACATCAAAACTGGAGAAATGTGCTCGGATTTTCTTTTCCTAGTTAGGATTCTAGCAGCTGCATTCTGCACTAGTTGCAAACGATTTATGTCTTTTTTGGGTAGTACTGAGAGGAGTGTGTTGCAGTAATCTAGTCGACTGGAAACAAAAGCGTGAACTAATTTCTCAGCGTCATTCAGTGATATAAGAGGTCTAACCTTTGCTGTATTTCTTAAGTGAAAAAATGCTGTCCTAGTGATCTGATTAATATGCAATTTAAAATTCAGGTCACAGTCAACAATTACCCCTAAATTCTTTACCTCTGTCTTGACTTTTAATCCTAATGCATCAAGTTTATTTCTAATAACCTCATTAGATCCATTATTGCCAATCACTAAAATTTCTGTTTTCTCTTTATTTAGCTTGAGAAAATTACTATTCATCCATTTAGAAACACAAGTGAGACACTGTGTTAGTGAAACAACAGAGTCGGGGTCATCAGGGGCTATTGACAAATACAGCTGTGTGTCTTCAGCATAGCTGTGGTACCTCACGTTGTGCCCCGAGATAATCTGACCTAACGGAAGCATGTAGATCGAAAAGAGCAGTGGACCCAGGATAGAGCCTTCTGGAACACCATATAGGATATCATGTGTCTTTGAGTTGTAATTACCACACTAACAAAGAACTTTCTACCTGCCAGGTAGGATTCAAACCAATTTAAGACACTGCCAGAGAGGCCCATCCATTGACTAAGGAGATTTCTAAGAATATTGTGATCAATGGTATCAAAAGCAGCACGTCATTTACTACTTTAACGAGTGCAGTTTCTGTGCTGTGATTTGTTCTGAAACCTGACTGAAACTTATCAAGAATAGCATGGTTACTGAGGTGGTCATTTAGCTGCATAATGGCTGCCTTTTGTAGTATTTTACTTAAGAAAGGCAGATTAGAAATGGGTCTAAAATTTTCAAAAGCAGAGGGGTCAAGATTATTTTTCTTGAGTAGGGGTTTAACTACAGCAGTCTGGGAAGACCCCCATATCTAATGACGAGTTTACTATGTCAAGAATAGACAAAATCTACAGAGAAGTATGGCAGAAAATCCCCCAAATCCTGGTGTGCAAAGTTTGTCATGTCAGAGCCAAGAAAACTTCAGGCTGTAATTACTGCCAAAGTTGCTTCAAAAAAGCACTGAGTAAAGGGTTGGGAAACTAGTGTTAATGTGAAATTTTAAGGTTTTTATTTTTAATAAATTTTTCATTGTCATTATGGGATACTGAGTGTTGCTTGATGGGGGAAAAAATAATTTAAATACTTTTAGTATAAGGTTTTAAAATAAAAAGAGTGAAGGGGTCTGAGTATTCTCTGAGTTCACTATATAGTCATGCTATCCGTTCTATTATTGAAGGTTATTGAAAATCAATATATATAACCAATGTGCCTAGCTCAGCCCAGTGCAAAGATTAGAGTCTGTCCTGGACAGTTGCTTGCTATCTTAAATACAGCAGGGAAAACCATAAAGTGTGTATGTTCCCGCAGAAACCATATTATAGTAAATTGATGTACCTGTGGAAGATCTCAGCAAAGAAGAATCAGTTTTGAGAAGTAATTACTACAGGTTTAAATGATGTATTTTCTTCTCTTCCTCCCCAGGTTTAAATTATGTGTTAATGGGTCAAGCTGATGAGGAAGGGCGTGGCAGAATTGCACCAAACAACTTTGCTGTGGCATTTAAATCGAAAAACCAAAGGAACCTGAATGCTCTGAAAACGAAACGCTGCTAGGCTATTTTACTACATCCACAGCTAAAGTGCTCTATCCGAAACAGAAGTGCATTAGAAGTGGTTGATCAATCCTCGGTTTTTAAACCAGTTCCTTCAGGACAGCTCAAGGCGTGCGCTGGTTTATGCCCCAGAATGCATCTCCTTTCTTCAATCTGCTGAGGTGCACAAACAAATGTTTCCTGTCTTCATTTGAGCTGTTGCTATTTTCTAGTAATACTGAAAAAGTGAGTTGCAGGAAAGGAATTTGTATTGTATGTGGTAATGTGATACTGTATATAAAGTAAGAACGTGTAAAGTGCAATAATTTAAGATATTTCACTTAAAGCATTTTCTTGTTTTTTTTAAGTTAAAACTTGCCAGTGATCTCTGTCTCAATAAATTACACATTGAAACCCTCTGCTAAGTAATTATTGCTTAACATTTTTGATAATAATGCAGTGAACATAAGAAATGTGACAAACGAGAGCAGACCATTCAATTCATATATTCAATTCATAATTCATATGTCATCCCAATTCTTCTTAAAGGTTGTCAAAGTTTCTGCTTCACCTCAGTAATTTGTTCCAGAGTCCTACAACTCTTTATGTAAAGAAATGCTTCCTGGCTTCAGTCTTAAATGCACTTCCCCTTAATTTCCACTGAAGTCCTCAAGTATGTGATTCACCTTTAAGCTAAAAGAATTCAGCTGAATATAGTTTATAAATGCCTTTGAGGATTTTGAAGACCTTGTTTAGGTCCCCACATAGTCTCTTCTGCTCAAAACTAAACCGGTTTAGTGCACTGATTCTGTCAGAGGATGACATGTCCTGGAATGCCCCGCTTGCTCTCCTCTGCACAGCTTCAAGTGCTGCTATGCCTTTCATGTAGTGTGGTGACCAGAACTGCACACAATACTCCAGATGCGGTCTCATCATCGCATTGTATAGTTTGAGCATAAAGTCGTTTCACTTATATTTAACAGTTTCTATGATATAACCTAACATTTTATTTGCATTGTTAATGGCTTCTGCATATTGCTTAGTCAATGAAAACATTCTATCAACAGAAACCCCTAAATCCTTTCAGATGTTACTTACTGTAGGATAGTGCCTTCCATGCTGTATTTATAATTGATGTTCCTTTTGCCCAAATGTAGCACTTTGCACTTTTCTACATTAAACTGCATTTGCCAAGTGTTCACCCAATTCTGAAGGTTGTCCAAGTATTTTTTAATTATTTTTCTGCTGCTACTTTAAATAGTGTCATCTGCGAGTTTCACAAGTTTACTAACTATAATGGAATCAGAAAAAGTAGCAGTCCAAGGACAGACCTCCTGAAGGTCTCCACTGATAACCTCATTCCATATGGAACATTCTCCTCTCATCTGCACTCTTTGTCTCCTGACGGTTAACCAACTAGAGATCAGTGTTGTAGGTTACATCTGATGCCTACAGCTTCTAGTTTCACAATCAGTATTTGGTCTGAGACCATAAAGGCTTTTTGAAATTTTAACTAAATTATGTCATATGCTTTGTTCTGGCTGTTTCTTCAGAAAAATCAAAAAGATTGGTTTGGCAGGATCTTCCTCTCATAAACCCATACTGGCTATTATTTCATATGTTTTCATTTAGGTACTTTTCTAATTTATTTCTTATTATAGTTTCCATAATTCCACAATACACGGAAGTAAGACTTACTGGTCTGTAATTTCCAGGATTCATATTGCCTCAGTTCTTGAAGATTGGAGTCACATTTGCAGCTTTCCAGTCCTCTGGTACTTATCCTTTCCCAACTGACAGCTGAAATATGCCTAATAAGGGTTTGTAGATGACATCTTTCATTTTTTTCAATGCAATTGCTAAAATCCCATCAAGTCCAAGGGTTTTATTAGTCTTCAACACATTGAGTGCTTGAAGCACAACTGACTCTTCTACTGTATTTTAAAATTCAGAAATGCAATGGTCACATGATGCTGCAAGCTGTTGAACACATGTAGCTTAACCCAGGAGTAGGTTCTGTACAAACATAGCTGTCAGTTCTGCAATGTGATAGTCATCATTAAGGAAGATTGCCATTAAGCACCTTGTGAGTTCTGTCACAAAGCAACTATGGTACTGTATATGACATAAAATATATAAGATGTCAGCACCCAGTATCAGGCAGTGGATTCTCTTCAAAAAGAATTTCTTTTTTCCTGGCAGTTTAGGAACAATGAAAATGATGTATTGATAAGACTGTTTTGTTTGACTATGAATTTGAAAGCATTTCTGGATGTGTTATTTTGTTGTTGGTTCTCTCAGTGTAAAACCCAAGCTTGTTCCTTTTAGTGCTTTCAACTCCTAATCTCACTTCTTTGGCTTAGCCTTGGGTTAGCCTTATTTATATACAATACTGTACTGACAGAGACAGAAAACTGCCAGTGATCAGAAAGTGAAGTCAAAACAAAATGGAGGTCTAAGCCAGAAATACAACAATTGTACATCTGCACCCAATACATAAACCAAATTCATAACCTTAAAAAAACAAGCCCAAAAAGGATGTGAATACTGGATGCCTGGGTCTTAGTGGAGGGGACAATTAATAAACAAAATAGCATCACCCGATTCAAAAAAATAACAATAAAAGTAAAACAGCAAGTCCTTAAAACAGAAGTAAAACACAAAATGAAAGTAAAACTACATGATCTTAAGCAACTGTTGTGAATTTGAGAGTTCAGGCTAGTGACAAGGACAAGCACAGATGCTTTATAAATAAAAGAATTATTCTTCAATACAATATAGCAATAAGAAGTCCCAAGGAGTGCAAAATGCTAAAAGGAATTAAATGAAAAGGCAATGAACAAGTCCAAATCATAAACCCAAAGAACAGTCAAAAATACAGAGCAAAGGGGGTCAAAAATCTATTAATACACAAAGCACATGAAATAATAACAAATCCAAGAACTCTCCACTCCCAAGCACACTCAAATTAACATAAAAGATTGTGGGTTGACCCCACCTTTACAGTGCAGTCCTTTTCAGTGATGGGCAGGTGGCTCCGCCTCTTGGGGAACCACACACAAAACGCAAGGCACATAATGGACATGGAGTATGCAGCACATAATAAACAAAAGTAACATTAAAACAAATCAAAGACACAACAATGAACAAACAAGGTATAAAATAAGAATTTCAATTCTAGTCTGGGGGTGAATCCTGGCTAAAATTTAACAGTGATAAATACATGGTAGAAATGTTTTCTTTCAAGAAACACCCCTCTGTAGTTTGATAGGATTCATGAAAACTTTAATATTTTCCAGATTTCTTAATTGTTAAAATGAAAAAGAGAGCTGTAGCTGAAACATGGGTCAAGATGTTTGGTCTTTATTGCTTTCATTTGTAGGACACATGGGATATTCTCAAGGCCCAATTGCATGTCTTTTTAGAACATTAAAAAACTTTGCCAACAGCAAGCCATTCAGTTCAACAAAGGTCACGTGTTCTATCCACTTAACTCCTCCAAAACAACATCTAGTTTTGAAGGTCTCCAAAATTATAATGTCTGTGTGAAGAAATCTTCCTAATGTTTGTGCAAAGTTTACCCTTCGCATGTTTCCAACTGTGTCCCCATGTTCTTGATGAACTCATTTTAAAATAACAGTCTCAATCCACTGTACTAATTCCTTTCATAACACTTCAAACATGTCACCTCTTAATCTTCTTTTGCTTAAACAAAAGGCTCAGCTCTTTGAACCTTTCTTCATAATTCATCCCCTGTAGCCCTGGATTAGCCTAGTTGCTCTTCTCTGGACCTTTTCTCGCGCTGTTATGTCCTTTTATAGCCTGGAGATGAAAACCGTACACAGATGAGGCCTCACCAGTGCATTATTAAGCTTGAGCATAACCTCCTTGGACTTACACTCTGCACATCATGCTATATAACCTAACATTCTGTTAGCCTTCTTAATGGCTTCTGAACACTGGAAGTTGAAATTGAAGATGTCTTATAAAGGAGCTGAGGAGTCACAATTGGTGTTTTTTTTAATTTTGTTTTGCATTGTAGGACCATAAAAAGGAAGAGTTTTCATACAATTAAACGTCAAATGTGCCCCATGATTTGTACAAAAGGCTAAGAATGCATCTACTTTTTAAAATTTTATTAATTACAGATTTTGAAACAAAAAAATCCACCCTAATAAAAGGTTAGGTGTCTGTCTGTCTGTGTATCCATTCAGTTGCTGTTTTTCATCTGTGTGTCTATTTGGTTGCTATGTCTCTGCCATTCCAACAGATGGTGCATCACAAACAATTTACTAATAAAATACATTGCATTTGTCATTCCAACAGATGGAACATCATAAACATTAACACTGCTTTTATGAATTACATACCAAATGGTATATAACAGACATATTTGTATTGCATTTGTCATTCCAAGCGATAGCACGTCACAAATACTAACACTGTTTTTACAAATTCCATACCAAATGGCATATAACAGATATATGAATTGCATTTTCATTCCAACAGATTGCAGATCACAAATATTAATACTGCTTTTACTAATTACATACCAAATGGCATATAGCAGAGACATATGCATTGTATTTGTTATTGTGACAGGTACCTCATCACAAACACTTGCAGTAATTCATTTTGGAATGAAAAATGCAATGCATTTTATTAAAACGTGCATTACTAAATACATTCAAATAGATGGCGCACTTCAACGTTAAAGCTGTGGTCTACTATGATGACTTACATTTAAACTTGTCGTAGATAGGCAGCATAGCATAGCATAGCCACCAATGTATAGTGTTTTTAAGCCTTTTTAGGTGTGAATTCAAGGAAGAAAGAAACAATTCTCATTATCCAGCATAAGGTGAATTTACTTTCAAGACATATCTCCACAACCGTTTTTTTTCCAAGTTAAAATTTCTAAGCAGTGCCACACTATTTACTTTTTTATAAATTACTTGACTGTTAAAACTCTGGGAGATAAGCCTTAATGCCTACGTTATACAGTACTTACCGTATGATGCCGGCGCACAGACCACACCGAAAAGCCCTTGCGATCAGCCCTTTAACAGACTCATGGTTAATAAGTGACAATGTTTGTCCAGTGTTGTACAACTAACAATGTCACAACAGACGATGTAAAACTCTGCTAGTGGAAGAAGAATTGTGCCTGCTATTACTGACCCTAAGCGGAAGAAAAGGAGAAGGTGGAGTGTCAAAAATGTTGACCAAAAGCGGTGAAGGAAGGGCCAGTGTAATATTCTTGTTAGGGAATTAGGGAGACCTAAATGATGGGCAGATGTTTAAAAATGTTTTTCTCCGTCTTCCTTGCATTTGGATGAACTGATGCGTCATATTTAGCCCTTTGTTCGTCAGTCTGATGCCTATGTAACCAGCTTCTTCTTGAAATCTACCCTTTTGGATACACAGCCGGTGTTCTAACGAAACATCTTACCCATCGAAATGATCTACTCACTGATACTACGCATGCGCAGACTAAAATTACGCAACTTTTCTCGAAGCTTACCAACTGTTCGTCGATCTGTCCTACCTAGTGTTGAAGTTTGAGGTGTTACTGTATTTCAGTAATATGTATGCTTTTCTTAGCCTTACTACATTAATGCATTTATTACATGATGCATATAGAATAAATTGAGAAATGTTAACATTTCCATAAATTTGATAGACGACTTCTATATACATGTTAAATGATGACATGGCATAACGTTATAAGTTTAATGTTACGACTTACAATAAACGGATGGGTGTAACATATACGGTGTATATACCGTATTTGCCATTTAAATAAACTACGGTAGGATACTTCGACAAAGTAGGGCGTGTAGTTTGAACATTTTCCGCGCGTAATGCTCGGTGGCGTGTCTCCGATTTTGACGTCACTTTCGCCGCGCGGCCGTTCGGCCCAGCGCTGACGCGTCAAGTACAAGCTAGGCTTTAATGTCTTTCAGTGCTACTCATTCAGCCTTGTAATTCTTGGCAAACGTTCGTTTTGCTTTGTGCTCTTCGCTATCTCGACCGGTCTCGGAGTCGCTGCAAGTGATAATTTTTAAATCTTCTAGCCTTTCTTTTTTTAATTTTGATTTTGATCTTCATCAGCTTTGTGCCACTGATTTAATTATGCTGATGATACAGTGACTTTTTTATTACGTATCTGTTTAACTTTTTGCAGATTTTTCTATGGTTTATTTTCGATTGATTTTCTCATGTACTTGAATATATTGTACGTTTGTATGTTTTTGCGTTAAACACTTTTCTGCTTCACAAGAAGAATTATATCCTGTAAATTGCATGGTTGTATGAGCACAGCAGTTAAGTATGTAACCCAGAATTTGATCTATGATGATACCACTTTTAACATTTATTGGGCAACACAACTACGCTGAAGGGAAATAAACTTTTTCCACCCTTTCTTCCTGTGTGGTGGGGTGGAAGTGTGAGATAGAAGGTGTTCACAGTATCATCCTGGCTGCTCCGCCATGCTGGCAACTATTGCAGTGATCCCCCTCACAGTGGCACTGTCAAGCATTTCTGCAGTGATGTCACAATGCAGAGCATCGAGGATAACCAGTGAACAGCATGCTCAGAAAGAGTGATAAGGTCAAACGCAGAGCTGTGGAGTCAGTACTCTGACTCCCAAGTCTGACTTCGACTTCTCAATGTAATATATTTACTGTGTTGCTTGAAAGCACACAGAAGGCACTTCATCACTGCCAGCATGAATCATCAGGCTACTTTTTAGCACTGTAACATGTTAAAGTCAGTGGTTAAAGGCTTTAGCAACGCTAGTATGGCTTTAAAACACTGAGTAACATTAAACATAAAACAACAATTACAAAATTAAAAATATAAAATCTAGAAGAAAAAATAGTTTAATCAGATCAGTATATGTGAAATAGGAAATTTTAACACATTATGTTACAATTTACATTTAGTCGCAGTCAGTACATGGTTACCGACTCTGACTCCAGTAACCCAATGATTGCTTCTGACTCCAACTCTTAACTCCACAGTCCTGGTCATACTGACATAGGATAACTGGTCTGCACAAATGACACCAGTGATCTGTGCATAGTCTTCTCTGGCATTGTCAGACTCTCTGTTGGGAGGCATTTAGCCCTGCAGAGACATTTCAACTCATAGATGCTCTCTAGTGGTAGGCCATCAAATCAGTAGCATCACAGACCAAAAGCAAGAAGTTAGCTTTTATGCAGTATCGAGTAGTTAAGCTTTTATGCAATATCAAGTAGTTATCAGCACCTGAATGAGGTAAACTGAAAATGCAAACAGCCCTTATAGGAAGTGCCAAAAACAACCTAAAGAAAATATCATAAAAGCAAGACGTGTTTGTGTGTCCCAACAGTGTTACCCTCGTGTGTTTTGTTCTCCTCTTACTTTCAGTTGTGCTGAGGTAGCATCCCTAAAACTCTGGAGGAGAATGACATCAGAACGGCAAAGAAAACCTTTAGTTGCTATGCATCCATTGGTAAATAAAGGTTAGCAGTAAGACAAACTGTAAATATGAAAGGAAACACAAGTAAAAAGAAAACAGTTAACAGTTCAGAGATCCTCGAAAACATGCACACTGCTACAAACGAGCATTCACTTCCATGAAAGAAAAGATGGATGACATTAGTGCATGACGGGGGGTGGGGATTCCCCCTCTAAACTCAGCTTTGGATACTTAAAAATTTGAGGACCAACAAAAGAAAAGTTCTTAGAGGTTCCTGCAGAAGAAGCATGTTGCTCCATTTTATATGCCTCTATTAAATGTTATGTTTTATACATTCAAAGTGATTAATGCATTGGTTTGAAAGGCATGGGTGAATATGCTTTATTCTTTATTCTCTCTTAATATTTTTACATAAAGTTTAAATTGCATTTGACATCCAAATAAGAGAATGCCTGCCTTTTTCATATTGTGGCCAATAGGGGGCATAACCGAGCCCCAAACTTCAGACACAATTACTGCAGGAATAAACATATTCACAGAGTACCTTTTTTACAGTCTAATATGATTCTTTCTTTCTTATCCTGTTTTCTGCCACACCTGGCAGCATATAGTTGCCCTTCTCCTTCTGACTGTCTCCCCTGGTAAATGGAAGTTGCTCCTTTTATGCTGGACCCAGGAGTACTTCTGGAGTCAGGAAGCATCTCCCGGGTCAGACAGGAGCTTCAACAAGTAGGGACAGTCATCTCCCAGACATCCCCCTGGCAGCATTCACAGTACCCAGCTGGGCTGCCCCGCTGGTCTGCTGTTACCAGCTTGCCCTGCAGGTGTATAAATGGGCATAGCGCTGTAGAATGCTGCTATCCAGTGAAACCCGGCATGTACTCTTGGGAGGCAGTCTCCCCCTGTCCATCCACTATCCCTGCTAGGTAATGGGATGAGGTTCATTCCAGCCAGTATGCCCGTCTTTTTTCCACTGTGCTGTTAGCCTGCAGAGTTTTGTTGTTATTTTTGGGATCATGGAATCATCTGTATGTTTACAAGGGATGTCACATATTTTTCACTGAAAGCATATTATACTATGCTCCATGCAGTTCCACATTTTGGATTCTATGAAGATTCTCTAGCCATCTATGATGCCCAGGTTGCCCGCAGCTGCCATGCTTTCCTTCTTACATCCAGACATCAATAGTTATGTACCGATATTGGAAAGTGCAATAAGTACAAATAACAGCAGAGGTTGAAACACAACGGAGCATTGTATTTTTTTTATTCCAAACTATCAAGTGTCCAGCCAATAAATACAGCGCAGTATGTTTCTTCATGAATAAATAATCCAAATAAATATGTCCATAAAGTCCAGTGCTCAGTGAGGAAGGTAAAAACCCCAAAAAATAGCAATAAATATTCCACTAAAATCAAGGATAAAATTAAACCAGAATTCCCTTTAAATTCTTTGTCCAATGCTCCCTCTCTCATTCACTATTATCTCACTCCACTCCCTTCTCTTTCAGGTATACTTAGTGGAGCCAGGACCCTGGCAAAAGCAGTTCTATTTGACTCTCATCCCGGTCACCATTCCTCAGAGCCTGACTTCATCTTCTCAATTTCCACAGTAGCCCCTTGATCACTCCTGCTCTCTGCTGTGCAGCAGGAGTGATCTGGTCCTCCCCAAGAGCACTTCACAATACACTCCTCCTCCAGGTTCCCTCTGCTGCTTCACCACCTTCTTTGATCACTGGCTCCCAGTTGATTCTGTTCTTTTCATCAACAATTTTGCTTCCTGAATTCCTTCTCCTTTAATATCTCATGGACACAGGTGTTATGCTTAAGAAGCTGCCAAGAGTCCATGAGGAGCTGCCGATGAACACCCAAAGGCCAGACAACTTTGTAATGGAGTGCACCCACACCCACCATGCCTGAGGTGTATACAGTTTTTTATTTAAAAATCTGCACCACTATGGGCTCTTTACACACCTTACTACACCATCCCCCGAACCATGGATGCCAAAAAGTATCCAAATCAATGTGTTTTTTTTTGTATGGAAGGTGACCCACAACAGGAAGAACAAAAAGTACAACACAACGGTGTAATTCTAAACAATGTGCCACAGGTCTACCTATACAAAGACAGCGCCTAACTACCACAAGACTCTGCTGGTCCCAACAGCTGCAGACATCAGGAGATCTGCTTCATTAAGGGGCCAATTAAATTGCACACATCTGATACCATCTAGCAGCCCTTGCATTATACATCAGTGATGTTGCATGCTATGCCCAGTCATTTGTGCCTTTCTTAGCCCACCCATTTTAGGGCGTACGTCATGCTTCGATCTCATAAAACATCCTTAAATCATGATTAAGATTAGGGTTGTGGGAGGGTTATCTTACTCAGGAGTAATGATGACTTGTAGTGGACCTGTTGTGTCACAGGACTGCCTCTTGGGTAGTGACACTGTTGTATAGGACTGTGGGCCATAGCCAGAGCCTTTTCAGAGTCAGAGTCAGCCTTTTCAGAAGGATGTGACATAAACATGCAATTCGACTGGCTGTTCAGTGGAGTGTCTGAATTGTAGAGCTTCAAAGGTCTGCAGCTAGACCTTTCTTACTGGTCCACTCACAATTTATGTCATGAACAACTTTCAGGGTACTAGATGTTGTGTAGAATCTGTGGCCATATATCTTGAACTAAGTGCTCCTACATTTCTGTACCAACACCACAGAAAGCTCCTAATGAGCTCCAGATTATATTTCAGGAGTCCACAAAGACTTCAAAAAGAATTAATTTTTGCGACTAGAGGGACTCCAAAAGAACTACTGGGAGTCCCCATCGCATATGTGTTAGCTCATGTTCCTGTCTGGTTGCACCCTTTTGTCTACATATGGAGCTGCTAGTCGTATTCTGCTCAGAAGTATATTACATATAAATACCTCTGGTATCAAATGATAAGCTTTTACTTTTCCATGTATGTTAACCTCACAATATTCCTCACCTCTAAATCACACTGGCTTGTTTGCATACCAATGAGTTACAGCCTAAAATCCCATAAAAGTTTGTAAAAACATCAGGATGTGATGCATGAAAAACACAACCCTTCCTTAAAACAATGTTTTTTTTTTACAGTGGATAGAAGATCAAATTAGTATACTTGTGGTTTGGACAAAAGCTCAGAATGAATAAAACCATCAGCAAGAGGCCAAGAACCTGAGAATCAAAAAAGAAAACACCAGCGTGGGTACTAAACTGGTTTGATATATTAATTTTATCATTTTAGAATGTGTCGACAAATACATTTAAAAAGGTAATTTCAAGTATGTTACAAAGCCAAAAGTTTTTCCAAAACGTTTATTTCTATTTGTAATATGTAATAGAACAAAAATCTAAAAATAAAATAACAAGGTGCAAAATTTTAAATCCACAAAATAATAAGAAATAAAGTTATTAACACTTTGCTTTTAATTATAAATATTTAACATAGCTGCATTTCAGTCTTTATGAGATCAGAATGATTTTGTATTATGACTGATAACCACAAGCATTTCTGAGCAGGGCCCTTTAATTTCTTGGATAAAACATTGCATACTTTGAAGTACGAAAGCCCAGAAGGTCCCTCATTTCATTTCGAAACTTGGAGAGGTCCTGCCTGAGTTCGTTGAGGTTTTCTACAGTTGCCTGGTCAGTACTTTGCATTTTCTGCCTTGTCGATGTCAAGTATCGATGAACAAGACAACACATTACCTTCTGGTAATTTTCATCTCGTTTTTGCTTCAGGCTCCTCCACTCCTGCAGAAAACAAATATTGTAACTGACCAATTCAAAAATGTTTGGATTAGACACATTTTTAAAGTGGTGTGCAGTCATAAAGTTAATCTATGTGTATTTTTGATATATGGGTTCATTATAATATTCATAGTCACCTAAACCATTTTTATATCTTGCATTAAGCATTTAACTGTAATTTTCAACCAAAAATCATATTTAGAAAGTAAACTGGAATGTGCTAATAATCTCAATATATACCCAAGTAATTATCAACTCAAAAAATGTAAAAACAAAAGGGCTTCTGCAGCCGCAGTGTTTTGATGCTGACCCTCACCCAAGGGTGGAGCAAAGCTACACCAAAAAAGCCCTAAGAACGCCATGCCCTTTCTGATATAAAAAGGAGCTGTTCCACAAAGATGCTGTTGCATTCTGAACTATGAGCAGGAAGAAAAGACCTCTGACATCCTTAGATTTCTACTGCGAAAAGTCGATTATTTCCATTTGTTGTATGGGCCCTAATATCTTTTTTATTTAACTGAACAGGGATTCCCGGTGGGTACCACAATTATTTCCCAGAGTGTTTGAGTTCACTTCTCGGCCGCGGTACAAGACTTACAAATCTAAAGTCAATAGCTGTTTGGCTTTAATAGGTATCTATACCTGACTAGCTACTAAGCCATTTGTCTATTTACCTAATAACTTTCATATTTTTATATTATTATGGTTTATTTAATATTTGTCCTCTTATCTGTCATCATGATTCTGCGAAAGCTATCAATTACTCTTATGGTCCCAAACAATTTTATACATTCACCTTTAGTCTCAAAAAGACATTTGTCTATCAATCTCCTCTATTCATTTTTTAAGGTTAAGGACATCATAAACTGAAGTGTATAATAACTTTCATTCCAACCTGTAATTATGCAGCCTTCAGTATGATATAAACAGTAACATGTAATTAATTAAGAACTTTAAAATCTTACAGCTTGTCTAGCAAGGTATCATGTTCAAAAGAAGAGTAAAATAACTATGTGCCACTAGCCAACACCTGTATTTACATTTTCAATTTCAAAAAGTCATGCAGAAGAGTAATTACAGACATCCTAATGTTTACATACTTTGAGGCTGTTTTGCCGCTTGACCTTGCCTGTCGTGGTGTGGGAACAGATCCACTTGTTAAGGCTGGTAACTAGATAGCAGATGGTCTTAGGTGAAGGAATGATGTTAAAGGGGGCAGGTAAAGTGCACTTGTCATCAAAATAGCTGAGCCACAGCTTTGCACGGGCAAACTTCCACTCTTTGTCTTCATGATTCTTTTTTCATGTTGGAGATAAACAGAAAATATGATTAATAAAATATAAATGTTCAGGTTAAGTAATAGGATTGTTGTTTAACAATTTCCCTAACTGTGCCAGACTCCCCACCCCCCCAAGTCTATATTGTTCATTTTTGTTATTATTAGAATACGATTATTAAACAAGATACATGCTATCTTCAACTGCAAGACTTTGGAGGAAATAAATCTATGAAATGTAAGCCCATTTTTGTCCATCCAGTGGTCATACTCAGTTAGGTGTAATTAGCCTTACCATATACGGAAATAGATTTTTGTACCCCATCTGTATATAAATCAAATCACGTTATAATGAATACAGAAGTAACAAAATTTTTCAGAATAACCAATGCTATTTGTTGGCCCGGAAAAACGTTCATACAACATAATATTTAATGGATTCCATTTTAAAGAAATGTAAATTTCAGTATAACAAACAAAAATGGCCACTGAAGTTAATAACGCAATGCAAAAAATGCTTAATACCACGCTTACACTTTTGCCAATTCTCAGGAACCCTGCAACGCTGTCTCTTTCGTCTAAGACCAAAAGAAAATGACAGACTGTTGCAAACTTTCTGGTCTTGGTGAGAGTGTAGGCACAAGCATCCGAGTGGGTAGTTATGTCATTTGAAGATACTATGCTGTTCACAAGTTTCATAGTGCTACTCAACATTTTCTTTGCAATGAACACAAAAAGTGAGACATAGTGTCAGTTTATGCTGAAAAAAGCTTACTTCTCATTTTCTTACTGTATTCACACCTGCATTTCTATAAAAAAAGTTACATCTACTGTCTCATTTTCAAATAAAATATTTGTTTGCAGTTTAAGAAATGCTGTTTTTTATACAGGTATTGTAAAGCTTGGGTCGCAGAGTTTGTTGTACAAGAGACAGAAAGGTGAGTCCAGGTTTTCAAGGAAAACACAGGTACTTTATTACTGTATAGAGAAGGCAGGTACACTCTCAAGACTTCATTCAAAATAGGAGCTGTTACTTCAGTACTCAAGCACAAGAGATAGGAGCTGTGACATGGGGGCAATAGTCCTGCTTTAGCTTCCATCTTCAGAGCAGAAGAACACCAGCAGCTCGGAATCACTGCTGTGGCAGACCAGGAGTATGTGAGGAAGAGCAGGTGAAAGCCCAGCGATAAAATGTTCTAAACATTGTGCGAAAGACACATTACGTGACAAGCCTGATCCTGCAGGGGACAACCAATTACTTTGCCCTTGGTTTACTGTTTACCAGATACAGCAGAGCAGCTATGAAGGTGTCCTTGTGCCACTGCCATTAGAGATGACCAATCGCCAGTGACCCCAGTCACAACAGTATACACATTTTTCCCATATTCATTACAACAAAATTTCCATTACAACTAAATATTTTTATGGTCCCATATGGACCTGGATCATCAGTGAGTTCCTGAATGGTCCGTGGCGCTACTTGCCGGCGTCAGATGCACCGATTCATAACATTCCAGAGGGTCTCAATTGGATTCAGGTCTGGGGAACATGAAGGCCAGTCAGTTGCATCATCATCTAGAGACAGCCTACACACTCTGACCAAATGAGGATGGGCATTGTCATGCATTAGGAGGAACCCAGGGCCCACTGCACCAGCTCAAGGTTTAACAATAGCTCTGAGGATTTCATTACAGTACCTAAGACTGGTTATGGTACCATTGCTTAGAATGTGGAAATCTGTGCAACTCTCCAAGGTGTGCCTCCCCAGGCCATCAATGACCCACCACCAAACCAGTCATGCTGGATGATGTTGCAGGCTGCATAAAGTTCACCAGACACTTTCACGTCTTTCACATGTGCTCAGTGAGAACTTGTTCTCATCTATGAAGAGAATGGGGTGCCAATGGCAGAGTTGCCAATTGTATACTCTCTGGCAAATGCCAATTGAGCTGCACGGTGAAGGACTGTGAACACAGGTCCCACTAGATGACACCAGGCCCTAATGCCACCTTTATGGAGTCTGTTTTTGGCAGTATGGTCAAAAACATGCACACCAGTAGCCAGCTAGAGATCATTTTGTATGCTTCACAATAGCAGATACCAGTCCTGCTGCAGGGTTGATGCCCTACTACCACCTTGTCAAGCTCTTCTCGTGTAATGGTCTGTCTCCTCGTAACTCCTCCACGCTCTTGAGACTGTGCTGGGAGACAGAGCAAACATTCTTGTGATGACAAGTATGAATGTGCCATTCTGGAGGGACTGGACTACCTGTGCAACCTGAATCGGCTACAAGTACTGTCTCATGCTACCAGCAGTGACAAGAACACTAGCAAAATGCAAAACTAAAGAATCAGTCAGGAAGGATAAGGAGAGAGCAATCGATTGTGGCCATCACCTGCAAAACCATTCCCTTTTTGAGAGTTGTCTTCCTGTTGCCTCTCCAGTGCGCCTGTTGTCACTTTCATTTGCACCAAAGCAGATAAAGTTGATTCACAATTGCTTATGCTTCCTAATTGGATAGAATGATATCCCTGAAGTTTAAGTGACTGTGTTTGACTGTGATGATTAAGTGTTAATTACGTGTATATATACTAAATGGATTACCCGCCGTTGCCCGGGCTATTCATAGTTGAAATATGAAACAAAATACTGTATTAATTTTGATTTGATTAGAATATAATATTGTTACTTTATTATTATATTATTTCATATATATATATTTTATTTTATATAGTTTGTATTTGGGCAGCACGCTGGCGCAGTGGGTAGCGCTGTTACCTCGCAGTTAGGAGACCCGGGTTTGCTTCCCGGGTCCTCCCTGCGTGGAGTCTGCATGTCCTCCATGTGTGGGTTTCCTCCATGTACTCTGGTTTCCTCCCACAGTCCAAAGACATGCAGGTTAGGTGCATTGGCGATCTTAAATTGTCCCTAGTGTGTGCGTGTGTGCACATGCTGCGGTGGGCTGGCGCCCTGCCCAGGGTTTGTTTCCTGCCTTGTGCCTGTGTTGGCTGGGATTAGCTTCAGCAGACCCCCGTGACCCTGTAGTTAGGATATAGCGGGTTGGATAATGGATGGATGGATGGAAAATGGATGGATGGATAGTTTGTATTTATATATTTTTTTTTAGTTCATCCGCATGAAATTCAATAAAGGTCAGTAGATCATCAAAAAACAGTTTAACCGTTTACATATTATGGCTAGAACACTTCTTTATAAACAATGTTTCTAGTCTTTTTTTTCTTGTGCCAAAATGACCAGACTGCTGGGTGAGTTGACTCTCAAGCATGAAACATAAAATTGACCATGTAAGAAACAGTCTTCCCTTAAGTTCACACAAACATAATGTCTGTCCCTGAGACTTATTGATGGTCATGGCTAAACCGACTTTAAGGGGGAACTTAAACTTGAATTCAAAGGGGAACTCTTGAATTCAAACGGGAAATCAGTGGGTATTAGTCAAAGTCAAAGCAAACTTTATTGTCATCTCAACCATATACAAGTATACAGACAGACAAAATTGCGAAGCTCATTGTCCACAGTGTAACAACATGAAGTGCAAATACTTTGTAAAAAAAAATTTAAATTTAATTAAAAATAGAATTAAAATTAAAACACAAACAAGACATTGTGCAAAGACAAGATTGATGCAATGTATGGTATTATGCAATCTAGATTAGAGTAATGATTATGAAGCTGGAAATTGGAGGTGTGATGATGAATGTTGTTAGTGCATATGCCCCGCAAGTTGGGTGTGCAATGGATGAGAAAGAAGATTTTTGGAGTGAGTTGGATAAAGTGATGAACAGTGTACCCAAAGGACAGAAAGTGGTGATTACAGTGGATTCAATGGACATGTTGGTGAAGGGAACAGAGGAGATAAGGAGGTGATGGGTAGGTATGGTGTCAAGGAGAGGAATGAAGAAGGTCAGAGAAGAGTGGATTTTGCCAAAAGGATGGACATGGCTGAGGTGAATACGTATTTTAAGAAGAGGAAGGAACATAGGGTGACGTACAAGAGTGGAGGAAGATGCACACATGTAGATTACATCCTATGCAGAAGAGTTAATCTGAAGGAGATTGAAGACTGCAAAGGGTGGCAGGGGAAAGTGTAGTTAAGCAGAAAAGGATGGTGGTCCGTAGGATGACGTTGGAGATCAAGAAGAGGAAGAGAGTGAGGGCACAGCCAAGGATCAAATGGTGGAATTTGAAAAAGGAAGACAGCAAGGTTGAGTTTAGGGAGAAGGTGAGACAGGCACTGGGTGGTAGTGAAGAATTACGAGATGGTTGGGAAACTACAGCAGATGTAGTAAGGGTGACAGCAAGAAGGGTGCTTGGCATGACATCTGGACAGAGGAAAGAGGAAAAAGAAACCTGGTGGTGGAATGGGGAAGTACAGGAGAGTATACAGAGGAAGAGGATGGCAAAGAAGAAATGGGATAGTCAGAGAGATGCAGAAAGTAGACAAGAGTACAAGGAGATAAGTTGCAAGGTAAGAGAGAGGTGGCAAAGGCTAAGATAAAGGTGTATGATGAGGTGTATGAGAGGTTGGACACTAAGGAGGGAGAAAAGGACCTGTACCGATTAGCTAGACAGAGGGACCGAGCTGGGAAAGATGTGCAGCAGGTTAGGGTAATAAAGGATAAAGATGGAAACGTACTCACAAGCGAGGAGAGTGTGTTGAGCAGATGGAAAGAGTACTTTGAGAGGCTTATGAATGAAGAGAACGAGAGAGAGAAAAGGTTGAATGATGTGAAGATAGTGAATCAGGATGTGCAACAGATTACCAAGGAGGAAGTAAGGACAGCTTTGAAGGGGATGAAGAATGGAAAAGCCGTTGGTCCTGATGACATACCTGTGGAAGCATGGAGGTGTTTAGAAGAGGTGGCAGTGGAGTTTTTAACCAGATTGTTTAATGGAATCTTGGAAAGTGAGAGGATGCCTGAGGAGTGGAGAAGAAGTGTACTGGTGCCGATATTTAAGAATAAGGGGGATGTGCAGGACTGTAGTAACTACAGGGGGATAGAATTGATGAACCACAGCATGAAGTTATGGGAAAGAGTAGTGGAAGCTAGGTTAAGAAGTGAGATGATGATTAGTGAGCAGCAGTATGGTTTCATGCCAAGAAAGAGCATCACAGATGCAATGTTTGCTCGGAGGGTGTTGATGGAGAAGTATAGAGAAGGACAGAAGGAGTTGCATTGCGTCTTTGTGGACCTGGAGAAAGCATATGACAGGGTGCCTCGAGAGGAGTTGTGGTATTGTATGAGGAAGTCGGGAGTGGCAGAGAAGTATGTAAGAGTTGTACAGGATATGTATGAGGGAAGTGTGACTGTGGCGAGGTCTGTGGTAGGAGTGACGGATGCATTCAAGGTGGAGGTGGGATTACATCAGGGATCGGCTCTGAGCCCTTTCTTATTTGCAATGGTGATGGACAGGTTGACAGACGACATTAGACAGGAGTCCCCGTGGACTATGATGTTTCCTGATGACGTTGTGATCTGTAGCCATAGTAGGGAGCAGGTTGAGGAGACCCTGGAAAAGTGGAGATATGCTCTAGAGAGGAGAGGAATGAAGGTCAGTAGGAATAAGACAGAATACATGTGTGTAAATGAGAGGGTGGTCAGTGGGATGGTGAGGATGCAAGGAGTAGAGTTGGCAAAGGTGGATGAGTTTAAATACTTGGGATCAACAGTACAGAGTAATGGGGATTGTGGAAGAGAGGTGAAAAAGAGAGTACAGGCAGGGTGGAATGGGTAGAGAAGAGTGTCAGGAGTGATTTGTGACAGACGGATATCAGCAAGAGTGAAAGGGATGGTAGTAAGACCAGCTATGTTATATGGGTTGAAGACGGTGGCACTGACTAGAAAGAAGGAGACAGAGCTGGAGGTAGCAGAGTTAAAGATGCTAAGATTTGCACTGGGTGTGACGAGGATGGACAGGATTAGGAATGAGTACATTAGAGGCTCAGCTCAAGTTGGATGGTTGGGAGACAAAGTCAGAGAGGTGAGACTGCATTGGTTTGGACATGTGCAGAGGAGAGATGCTGAGAATATTGGGAGAAGGATGCTAAGGATAGAGCTGCCAGAGAACAGAAAAAGAGGAAGGAGGCCCAGTGGTTTAAGCATATTAAAAAATTCAACAGAATATTTTGTAGCATCATCCGCATTTAGCACCGAATCTACTGATTTGTATTCCATTAAAGCCCCTTCGAAATAATTTAATAAGACATCATTGATCACGCTTGGTTGATCATTTTTAGGGGTCAGAAATGCATATCCATTCCATAGGCTTATTATGGATGTATGCAATATCAGGATATATTTTGGAAATTAAGTCTTCCACAGTGGTCACGATATAACACAGTTCTGAAGGCATGATAAGTTTACCATCCGATTCTGGAAAATCGCCATGCCCTATTTTAAGCAACAGGTCTGAAAACTTACCAGCAAAAACATCACCCCTTAGATCAGGGGTGGGCAAACTCAGTCCTGGAGGGCCGCAGTGGCTGCAGGTTTTTGTTCCAACCTAGTTGCTTAATTAGAAAATAATCCTTGCCAATAATTTAATTTCATGACTTGTTAATGTTTAAATCTGCCATGTCAGGTCATTCTCATACCCTAGATTTTTTTCCTTTCTAAGGATATTGTCCAAATTATTTGAATTCTAAAATTGAAGAGTAATTCTCAGCTCTTTACTTTTTTCTCTTCACTTTCCTTCTAAGTATTTAATTAAACCAAAGTGTGCACATTAAATACACACAGGTGTAAATGGAAACAAGTTAAATGGAGAAATGCTAGTTTCTTTTGTCACTTGCATCTTATTGCTAATAAGAAGCAATTAAAAACCAAGAATACAGCTGTTTATGGTTAAAATAGGCAATAAGGGTTAAAAATCTTAATGAGAGAGACAACTAAAATGGAGAAGTGTTACTTGAGCAATAAGTGCTTCTGATTAAGTAACTGGGTTGGTACAAAAACCTGCAGCCACTGCGGCCCTCCAGGAATGACTTTGCCCACCCCTGCCTTAGATGGACTCTCATATTTTTGGTAAGTCTGAGTTTGGTCACCGATGGCCACAGATAAGATCTGTTAAAACATGCTTTGACTTAATCTGCTTGTGTTCCTCTGGACACTACTGGTAAAGTTTGATGAAAATTGCCTGCCAACAACACTGTAACTCCACCCATCACCTTTATTATTATCGCTGATATCTTGAAGGTTTCTATTCAGAGCTTCAGTACCCCCTTTATGTGCCATAATGCTTTCATCCCAAGTAATAACCTTAGTATGTCGCAGCACCTCTGCTATGTTACTTTGCTTGGAAATATTACATAAAGGGGTCTCAACGTGTATCAGGTTGAAAGGAATCTTAAAAGCAGCATGTGCAGTTTTGCCCCTTTCTAGAAGTGTAGCAACGATCCCAGAGAATGCGACAGCTAAAGCAATTTTGCGACTTCTCCTTAACCTTTGCTAGGACAAAAGAGGCTGAAATGCTAAAAATATTGTATTTATGAGGATATCGAATTGAATAAATGAATAGGAATATCTACTTGATAAGTGTTTAGAAAGGAAAAAATTGCACTGAAAAGTACAGTTTTACAAATTATAAGATAGAACCGAAAGTAACATCGAAAGTGCAGATGTGTTGCCTAGACAATCAATGTTACATTTATAATGAAGTGGCCAGTGCTGTGCTGCTGCTTCTATACTTAGCAGCAGTGGTGCGCATGCAGTACAAACGGTACAGCTATTATTTTGTTACAATTTTTAGTAGCTAATAATTACACAATAATTACACAATTAGTGTGCATGTTAAAAAGATGAAAATTAAAATGTACTTTAATCTAGAAGCACGTATTTAAGTATTAAAATACATCTTTATTTTTATGTATTGGAGAGTCTGTATACTAATTCTTTGTATGTCAGTCAAGTAGTTTCTGATATACAGGTGTTAAAAATGTTTAACCCACCTTTTCACGCCCTCAGTGGTTAAATTTTGAAAAACACCAAAGTACATGTTTATTTATTTCTTCTGTGGAGCACATTTATCAAGTTTGAAGACCAAAGTCCTACTTTCATTTTTTTCCATACAAACTTGCACACCCTGTATCACACCTGCAGGGGTTGAATTTGAAAAAATTAAAAAATACGTGTTTAGTTTTTTTATTTATTGAAGTGTCTGTATACCAATTTTTGTGTAGTTTCTGATATACAGATGTCACTTTAAAAAAATATTTAAACCCCCTTTTCACCCCCTCAGGGGTTAAATGTCAAAAAATCCCTTCTTAGTGGGTGCCTACGTCACAAAAGGTATCTACTGTCCAAATTTCACGTTTCTAGCTCCAGCGGTTTTGGCTAGGCATTTATCTATTAGTCATCTATTTAATCTATTAGTCACTCAGTCACCGTACAGTTTTATATATAAAGACAAGGTAGGCCAGTGAGGAGAACAGGCACACGCCTTCACCGCTGATCCGCAACACGGAGGGACTATCACTTTGTCCTTTCCTTTCTTCCTCGATCATAGTTTTATAGGTTTATTTAAAGAGGTATAAACTTAATAAAATAATTTGTGAAGAAAGTATGAACAGGAATAAAATAAAAAAAAAGTATGAAAATCAAAATCCTCAAAAAAAATTTGCTTTAATATACCTTGGAATTACCTAACCTGCGGTGGGCAGGCGCCCTACCCAGGGTTTGTTTCCTGCCTTGTGCCTTGTGTTGGCTGGGATCGGCTCCAGCAGACCCCGTGACCCTGTAGTTAGGATGTACAAGGTTGGATAATGGATGGATGGATGGAATTACCTAACTAAATTATTTTAAAAATATAAATAAATGGCAAATTATAAATGCTTTGTTGAAACTCGAAAATATCAAAACAAAACTTGTACTCTTCAGAAAAAAGAAAGTATTTTTAATTTACTTTAATGAAGTTTATTTTAGAAAGAAATAGAGTGAATAGGTCTAAAAAACTATAAGAAATTTTGCCCTTGGCCCACGAAATTTTTAAAACCGTTTTCTTGTGAGCACCTATGAGCCAAGGGTAACCTACACTCCAATTTTCAAGTCCCAATGTCCTCATGGTCTGGGAGATTTCGTGATGAGTGAGTCAGTGGTATTTGGCTTTTAGATAAATATATATACAGTATATATATATATATATATATATATATATATATATATATATTGTCGTGGATGCCAGGGGCGATGACCCGGCCGGGATGCCTTGGAAGACCGGAAGTGGGCGTGCGCTCATCTGGGACCACGTGGGGGCTGCCTTCCTGGTTGCTTTGGGGGCCACGGGTACAGGGCATGGAAGCTCCACCCTGTAGGGGCCAGTGGTCACCGCCAGGAGGCGCCCCAATGCCTTGGGGACCTGTTGCCCCAGCACTTCCGCCACACCAGGAAGTGCTGGGGGGAAGACTTTGGGAGACACCCGGGGAGCTGCCGGCACTTCCGCCACGCTGGGGCGTGGCCAAGGGAGGAATGCCGGGAACACCTGGTGCTCATCCGGGAACCATATAAAAGGGGCCGTCTCCATTCATTCAGGGCTGGAGTCGGGAGGAGGAGGACGAAGCACAGAGGAGGTGTGGAGGCGGCCCGAAGAAAGGCATTTGTGGCCAGGACTTTGTTTTGGGGTGTTTTGTGCACGTGATTGGGGTCTGTGTGACCAGTGAATTTAACTGTAAATATTGTAAATAAACATGTGGTGGTATTGAACAACATGTCCGCCTGTCTGTGTCCGGGTCGGC
>JANRMT010062854.1:104878508-104891585 GCA_026402145.1 Polypterus bichir lapradei | reverse complement strand
ATATATATACTAGGAGGCTTTGCACCATGCACGCTTCGCTTGCCAACCCCAATGGTTTGGTTTTCTGGATACACACTTTTAAGATTTTTTTTCTTTGAATTGTTGCTATTTCATTAGTTTCTTTTTATTTCTTTTTTTCTTTTATTTCAGAACTTCTGTAAAAACAATATTTGGAATTTTTGGAGGGGAAGATGGCGGCGCACGTAGTTGCAGCAGCTCGGTGTCTCACCAGTCAGTGTTGTGTTTGGATGTTTTTGTTTTTGCACGTTTTGTGCTTTGTTTCATGTACAGCTAGTGAAGCAAATATCATCTTTAGCCGAAATGATCTCCTCAAGATCGGAGTGAGTTATCGTGTGAGCGTGACTATTGAATTTATCCGCTTGCATAAAATACCAGAGGAAATAGCAAGGAGACCGGGCGCTTCATGGATTACTATCCCAGCGGGAAGGCGGCGCAGGCGGCGTCGAGATAGAAGGAGGAAGCGAGGCTGCCGGGCGGGTGTATTAACCAGGCTAAGGAGGCAGACATTTAGACCACCGCTCCCCAGTCTATTTCTTTCAAATGCCAGATCCCTGGCGAACAAGATGGACGAGCTAAGGTTACTAATAACAGCGAATAACCACATTAAAGACTCGTGCATCCTTCTGATTACCGAGTCCTGGCTGCATCAATCCATTCCGGACTCGGCTATTGAATTAGCAGGCTACACCGCACAGCGCCAAGATCGAACAGCAGACTCCGGTAAGAGAAAAGGAGGGGGAATCTGCTTATATGTAAACAACAGTTGGTGTACTAATACTGTGATTACAAACCGCCATTGTTCACCGGACATAGAATATCTGACTGTTAAATGCAGGCCTATTTACCTGCCAAGGGAATTTACCGTCATTATAATAACAGCTGTATACATACCACCAGATGCGAATGCTAATGCGGCGTTAGCGCTTCTGCATGCAACTGTTAGTAACAAACTGAGTAAATACCCGGACGCTGTACACATTATAGCTGGGGATTTTAATCATGTAGATTTAAAAATAGTAATCCCTAATTTCCATCAGCATGTAAAGTGTGCCACTAGGGGCGGTAATACTCTGGACAAAGTTTATTCTAACATCAAGAAGGGCTACAGGGCCAGACCTTTACCCCACCTGGGCCAGTCTGACCATTTGTCCCTGCTCCTAATTCCTGTTTATGCCACCATCAGGAAAACTGCGTCGGTCAGCACAAAGCTTGTTACTTCATGGCCGGAGGGTGCCTCTCAACAGCTGCAGGATTGTTTTGATAAAACCAACTGGAACATCTTCAAACATCAAGACCTGGAAATATTCACGGACAGTGTCCTTTGCTACATTAAACACTGCATAGATACTGTCACAGTGGACAAATACATCCGGGTTTACCCTAACCAAAAGCCCTGGATGACCCGGGAAGTTGGACAGCTGTTAAAGGAGAGGAATAATGCCTTCAGGTCCAGGAACAGTGACCACTATAGTATGGCAAGAGCCAACCTGAAAAGAGGCATCAGAGAGGCCAAGGCGGATTATAGGAGGAAAATCGAGTGCCACCTGGAAAGCAAGAACAGCCGGCTGATGTGGCAGAGTATCCAGAAGCTGACAAATTACAAGACCAACCTAGGCGCTGCTGAAGGTGACCTAGCATTGGCGGAGGAGCTAAACATCTTCTTCACTCGTTTTGAGGACACTACACCGGATGCTTTAGAGGCAAGGAAATACCACACAACCCATGATGGTATCATCATCACCTTGGAGGAACATGAAGTGAGGCGTACGCTGCGGGACGTAAACCCGAGGAAGGCGGCTGGCCCTGATGGCATACCAGGATATGTACTGAGGGATTGTGCAGACCAGCTGGCTGAGATCTTCTCCAGGATCTTCAACCAATCCCTCGCACAGTCGACGGTTCCACCCTGCCTCAAGACCTCCACTATAATACCCTTGCCCAAGAAACCTCACATCTCCAGCCTTAATGACTATCGACCAGTGGCACTCACCCCAGTGGCAATGAAATGTTTTGAGAAGTTGGTTCGTCATCACATTACAGCAGCCCTACCCCGTGGCCTTGACTCGTATCAGTTTGCTTACAGAGCAAATCGATCTACTGAGGATGCCATAGCCATTGCACTCCATGCTGCTACAACACATCTGGAGAAGCAAGGAACCTATGTACGCATGCTGTTTGTAGATTATAGCTCTGCATTCAATACTATTCGTCCCAGCAAACTGGATGTCAAATTAAAAGACCTGGGGCTTCCTCACAGAACCTGCAGATGGATCAATAGCTTCCTCACTGGCCGCAGACAGAAAGTGAGAGTGGGCCGTCACACATCACCAACTCTAAGCCTCAGCACTGGGTCACCTCAGGGCTGTGTGCTTAGTCCACTGCTCTACTCTCTCTACACATATGATTGCACCCCCGCCCACCAGAGCAACATTATCGTAAAACTTGCAGATGACACTACCGTGGTGGGGCTCATATCTGGGGGAGATGAGTCTGCCTACAGAGATGAGGTGGAGCAGCTGTCTTCTTGGTGCAAGGATAACAACCTCCTCTTAAATACTAAAAAGACAAAAGAACTCATAATAGATTTTAGAAGAAACAAGACAGAAGTTCAACCACTAAGCATCAGCAGTGACTGTGTGGAGAGGGTGGCAGACTTTCGGTTCTTGGGAGTCAACATAGAGGAAAGCCTATCCTGGAGCGTGAACACCTCTGAGTTGCTGAAAAAGACCCAACAGATACTGTTCTTCCTGAGGGTACTCAGGAGGAATAACATCACACAGAGACTGCTGGTGTGCTTTTATAGAGCTTCCATAGAAAGCATCCTAACATACTGCATATGCATATGGTATGCTAGCTGCACAGTGGCTCAGAGGAGAGCACTTCAGGGAGTCATCAACGTTGCCCAAAGGATTATCGGCTGCCCTCTCCTTACACTAGAAGATCTACACGGCTCCCGCTGCCTCAAGAAAGCCAATGACATCATAAAGGACATCTCACACCCTGGTCACTCCCTTTTTGAACTGCTGCTGTCAGGAAAACGGTACAGAGCAATACACGCAAGGACAAACAGACTCAAACATAGCTTTTACCCAACTGCAATAGCACGTCTTAATGCCACTAAAAGTAGAAATGGTCACAAATAGCTATATGAGTTACGTACTTATGTATGCACTAATTTATGTAAATCGCACTATTGTATGTTGTTTATATTGTTTGTTTAGTTCTACCTGTTTTCTTTTATTGTTATATATGTGTTAAGGCACTGACTGGAGACATCTTTTAAATTTCGTTGTACTTGTGACAATGACAATAAAGGATCATTCATTCATCAATATGCTGAATCATTTAAATGAGGTCAGTGAGACATGTGTTTAATGACTTTATACCATAATTCAGGGTAGGGTTCTCTGTTTGGAATATTAGCACAGACAAAACGATGTACATCATCAGCAATTAATAATTTTTTTTTGCAAAGTAACCAATAAATGCATGTGAGGTAACCCAAGTTTTTGAAATTCTCTGACTTAAACTTCAAAGCCTTACAATATTTACATACTTCTGACATATCACCTATGTCCATATATTCGATCTCTATTCGCCTTTTCGTTCTCTTTTTTTGCGCTAATGCGATGTTTACTTTCTTTGTTCTGACACTGTCATTTTTTTCTGCTTTCATATTCTGTATCTTGCTCTGCATGTGTTTCGCCTCTACGTTTTTTTTTAGTCTTTTGAATTCCAGTTTTCATTATCTCCAACCTGCTCTGCATGTGTTTGGCCCCCTTGTTTTTTAATCTCTTTATGACGTTTTACTTTGTTTTCTACTCTGTCTTTTATTTCTGACCTCTGCTTTGTCCTGCTTTTTTTTCAATGACACCTTGTCCATGGTGATTATTTTCCCTTTTTCGAGTAATAATTTCCATTTGTTTGCGCTACTGCGATCTTTACTTTCTTTTTTTTATACTTTCTAATTTTCCTGCTTTAATATTCTTTAACTTTCTCCACATGTGTATCGCGCCGTTTTTTTTTTTGAGCCGTTCGAATTTCACTGCTTTCATAATCTCTAACCTGCTCTGCATGTGTATAGCGCCAGCATTTGTGAATGTCTTTATGAAGTTCTACTTTGTCTTTTACACTCTTTTAATTCTGAGCCCGATTGGGCCTGCTTTTTTTCAATTCCACTTGTTCTGGGCTGATAATTACTTTCCTTATTTTCAGAATTTGCACCTAGATTATTCTTTTTTGCCCTTTTTTCTTTCCAACGCGTTTGAGTCTCTTTTCTCCATGCTGCTTTCTTCTTCGCTTAGTCATCGACCTTTCATTTATATGTGCTGAGACCCTGGATCTTTGTGTGCTCAAATCCTTCACATGACTGAATGTTTTGCTGTTTGTGGTCTTATTTGATATTGGTTGTAAGTAGGACATGTCTTGCAAGAATCTCATGTTCCAAGTCATCGCGAGACGGTCCTGGGTCAATCTCTTGGCACAAAGTCTCATGTTTAAGGTCCCCACGAGACGTTCCGTGGCCATTCTCTTTCATCTTGCGGGTCTTTTAAATGTCTTCCGTGATCTTAACTTGAAGATCACGTCTCGTCTCCCATCTTTCTCTCCCAGGTTTTTTTTTTTATAATATATATATATATATATATATATACACATACTGTATATATATATCTATAGTAAGCTGGGGGGGTGTTCGCTGCCCAAGAAAACACAGACGCCCCTGGGAAAACCCCTGAAACACAGTATACCTTCACATTGCTCCATACCCTTCTCACTTGCGCTATAACGCGTGATAAACCCCTCGCGCGGTACTCCGGTTACTTAAAAGCCTTGTGCATCGCCTGTCAGTTTTGGAATTGATTTGTTTTTCTTTCTCTCTCTCTCCCAGACTGTCCCTGCTCCTGACGTGTACTTCTTTGAAGAAGAAGATACGTACGCTTACCTTTAATTGATAGACGGAACTGTCATCTCTGTCAAGGAGCAAGTTTTAAAAATCTTTTGAAGAGACAAATGTTTGTTTGCAGTGTTTGAATAAAATTCTTCTTGTCTCTACGTCCTCCTGTGTCTCTGTGCAAATTTGTGACCCAAGCGTGACAAGATATATATATAGTGGCGGACGGCTGGGAAGCCTGCCGAGTCGGGACGCCTGGAAGGACCTGGAGAGGGACAATACCTCCCCTGGACCACGAGCGGGGAGCCGTCCTGGTCTGTATGGGGGCCAGAGGGCGCACAGAAGATTGTGGATTGTAGCACTTCCACCACACTTGGAAGTGCTGCCCGAAGAAATTCCAGGCACACCTGGAGTGCTTCCGGGTGCTCATGTGGCACTTCCGCCACACCAGGGAGTGCCACCGGAAGATCGTCGTGGAGCACCTGGAACACATATGAAACACATCCATATAAAAGGGGCAGCCTCACCCCATTAGATGAGCCAGAGTCGGGAGAAAAAAGGCAGAGCTTGTGTGAGGAGGAGCCAGGGTGACAGACTTGTGAAAAGAAGGGATTGTGAGCATTTGTGGCTATTAAGGCATTGTATGGTCGTATTAAGGAAAAGAAATTAAACGTGTGTGTTTTGGACATTTGGTGTCTGTCTGTGTTCGGGGGCTAGAACTTTCACAATATATATGTGTGTGTGTGTGCATATATTTATCTATATATTGTCACACATGTGCGATTGGGAGGCACCTAGAGGGTCTGAATAATAGTAGAACACCACCAGACCAGGGAGTGGCGAGGTGCACTAACTTTCTCTCTCAATCCTCTGCAGACCATCCACGGGAAATTCCACTAGGTCCCGGTGCCACTTATGACATCACTTCTGGTATCATTTGGGGAGGGCAGGGGGTTTGCCCATTGATGACATCACTTCTGGTTCCGGTCCAGATGACATCACTTCCTGTCACGGCCTTTAAAGCCGCCATATTTTCCCATTAACGTCAGTTCTGTTTTGGACTTCAACCTGAACAAAAATAATACACATTTGCAGCCAGGGCATATTATATGGGAGGCTGCCCCAAACCTTTGATGTCTCTTGGCTATCTTTGTTACAGTAGTGTAGTTGGCAGGATGCAAGAAGCCCAGAAGGAACTGGGACAGAACCTGGTACCTGGTCCAGAAAGACCTGGTACAGGATGCCCTCCCATTATATGTAACTAGGCTATCTAAAAAACAAAGGGAGAGTATGGGAGAGACACACAGGAATGGGCCGGTTCCTTTGGGGAAAGTGAAGGGTGCTTATTATGCTCTCTTGGAGGAGAGAGCTCTCCCCCCAACTAGGGTTAAGACCCTAGATAAATGTGGGACATCCCCAGACCAGCAGGTGAGAAAAATAAAAAACTGGACATTTGACCCAGAATGGCCAACCCAGGAGCAGGCCTTTGCTCTCTGGAAATACTGTAGTTGGCACGATGGCTAAAGCCCTTTGAGTGTTCCACCATCAAGATAGTTCAGCAGGTAGCCTGCTTTTTGTTGCTCAAAACCCTTCCTGAGCATTTCACCCAGCCAGTCTGGGGGTAATTTCACCACATCGAGCTTATAGAGACATCTAGGACAGCCTCACAATCTGAAAGAGCAGAACGGTCCTTTAGCAGACATAAGCTGAAGCCTGTTCTAAAGTTCCCGGGCCTGTGGACGTGCAACTTACTCAGGAATGAGGAGTAATGCAGGGGGAGAGAGAAGGGAGGGTTGAGTGCGCTTACAAACCCCCTGACAATATTGCATATTAGAGTAGTGATTGTTAAAGGATTTAAAGTCGAAGCCCTCTTTGATTCTGGCAGCAACATTTCCATTGCTGCTGGCTGATATGTACTGCACAATGGGTGAAAGTAAAGACCAGTATAACTTGCATACATGGAGAAATCTGACAATATAAAACCAGCCTATTCATCAGGCATGGAGGATCACTAAAAAAATTTCGGTCCTCCCGAATCCACCTTTTCCTGTGATTCTGGGGCAGGAGTAGTCTAACAATAAATGCAGTATAGTACTGACTGTTCCCAAACATTTTAGTTTAGGCCTGGTGATAGATGGGAATGACCCATCTCAAGCTGTCTGCATGCTGTGTAATCAGCCGGCGGAGAGAGAAACGGAAGAACAAGAGGTGGATGGGGAGATTCCTGGACCATCATAGGCAGAAATGTCATCTCCCAGTGCCTCGACGAGCCAGGAGGAAACCCTGCCCCTTGAGGCAGACCGGACCTTCACTCCAAGATTCACTTTCAATTCAAAGAAACACCTTCTTTCAAAAGGGAGCAGTGGAACGATGATTCCATGATATCTGCTAAAAATGCAGTTGTACTAGTCAATGGCCAACGCACTCATCAGCCCATGCCACAGGGTCCTCACTTTGTGATAGAGAATGATCTACTGTATCGAGTAGCTGAGCATGAGGGGGAGATGCGGAAGCTGTTGTTAATCCCACAAACCAACCGGCAACAGGTCTGTGAAATGGCACACGCCCACCTCCAAGGAAGCCATTTGGGCACTGAAAAAACATTAGAGCTTATTTAGCTCTGATTAAATTGGCTGGGAATTAATGAGGAGGTTCACCGTTTTTGTATCTTTTGTAAACTGCGGCAAATTCCTAGGAAGAACTGAGCTCCTCTCGTTCCCCTTCCCTTGACTGATGTCCCCTTTGAAAAAATTGTGGTCAATATAGTAGGACCCCTAGAACCCTCAGCCTGAGGACATAAATATATATTAGTTTTCGTGGATTATGCGACCTGATATCCAGAGGCTGTTCCTTTGTGCTGAGCCACGTCTAAGGTGATCGCACGACCATCACATTGACATTAATGAATACAGTAATCCTTCCTCGATCGCGGGGGTTGCGTTCCCCCCGCGATAGGTGAAAATCCGTGAAGTAGAAACCATATGTTTGTATGGTTATTTTTATATATTTTAAGCCCTTATAAACTCTCCTGCACTGTTTATAAATATTCCCCGCAGAGTTATACAGCATAATCCCTTTGTATTCTCTTAGATATTAGGTAAGGTTCATTGAAATTATGTATATAAACACACTGTTTATATACAGCAAAACCTAAATATTATTTTAAAGATATTGAGTGTCTCTGATATCACATATGTTACAGCCATTACGATAGACAGGTCACCAGCAATAAATACGTACAATGCAAGAAAAATAGTATACAGTAAATGTGTGTACAGTGACACTAAACGTACGTACATGTACTAAGCACTGTAAGAAGAAAATTAATTATGGTTACTCAACAACAATGACACGATGACTTGTCCGATAACAATGAGTTTAATTTTACTGCACAACAAAGGAGAGCGTTAAAGCCCTTGTAAAGGAGCCACTTCAGGCGATTGTGTAGCAGTGCCGTTGTTCTTCTTCTGGCAGTCTTCAATCCAAATCCCTAAAGCAGATTCCATCCAGACTACTGCCTTATTACATCCACTTACAACTCGTTTTGCACCCTGGTTAAAAGGACACTGCAGCCGTAGATCTTATATTCCTTTCCTACTTTTTAAATAAAAAGAATCGTAGCCTTCAACAAATCCAAAACGTTTACCTTTTCGGCAATCGTTAACATCTTCTTCTTGCGCTTGGGCACGGCCCCTGAAGCAGTAGCAGATTGTTTTGGAGCCATAATGAAGGGCTTGACTATGCACAAAGATAAACACTAAAGAGCACAACTCTTTACACAGCGAAACACGTTGATGCTGAATGAGCGAGACGAGACTTCCTGGTTAACACTGCATTCAGCACGCAGGAGCTCAACTGCGTGCTCTGATTGGTTAGCTTCTCAGTCAGGAGAACTTAACTGCGTGCTCTGATTGGTTAGCTTCTCAGCCATCCGCCAATAGCGTCCCTTGTATGAAATCAACTGGGCAAACCAACTGAGGAAGCATATACAGGAAGTAAAAAGACACATTGTCCGCAGAACCCGCGAAGCAGCGAAAAATCTGCGTTATATATTTAGTTATGCTTTCATATAAAATCCACGATAGAGTGAAGCCGCGAAAGTCGAAGCGCGATATAGCGAGGGATTACTGTATGCTGAAGCAGTGACGGGATACATTGACAAATGCATTGGAGATGTCACCGACATCAAATCTGTCTCAACACGCGCTAATCAGAAGCCATGGTCCACAGCAGAAGTTCACAAGCTGCTAAAAACAAGGGATGCTGCCTACAAAGCCAACGACGAAGTGGTACTCAGAGCAGCCAGAACCAACCTGTCCCGAGGCATCAAGCTAGCAAAGCGGGAGTACTCAAAGAAAATTAGTGATCACTTCGCCTGCTCAAGAGATTCTCGGCAAATGTGGCAGGGCATCCAAACCATCACGGATTATAAGGCCCCACCGCGTATGTGTGTTAACGACACCTCTCTTCCAGACGCTCTGAACACCTTCTATGCCAGGTTTGAGACACAGAACAACAAACCAGCATGGAAGACTACCTCATCGCCAGACAATCAAGTTCTGTCCCTGTCTGCATCTAGTGTGAGAAGGACTCTCACCAAGGTCAACCCACACAAAGCGGCTGGACCAGATAACATACCTGGACGTGTGCTCAGAGTCTGTGCTGACCAGCTGACTGATGTCCTAGTGGACATCTTCAACATCTCCCTGAGCCAAGCTGTTGTGCCACAATGTTTTAAAAATACCATCATCAGAGATGTCCCATAGACAGCCACAGCTTCGGAACTCAATGACTACCGCCCAGTGGCACTTACTTCAATCATTATGAAGTGCTTTGAGCGGTTAGTCTTGAGTCACATAAAGAACCAGCTGCCCCCCAAACTGTACCCTTTACAGTTTGGATATCAATCAAACCGATCAACTGACGATGCAATTTTAATGGCACTCCACCTGACTCTGTCACACCTGGATCACCGCAATGCACATGTAAGAATGCTGTTCATTGACTTCAGCTCAGCATTCAATACTATCATCCCCAGGCAGCTGATCAGTAAGCTGAATCTGCTCGGACTTAACACCTCCACCTGCAACTGGATTCTGGACTTTCTCACTGAAAGACCCCAAACAGTACAGATTGGGAATATAAGATCTAACACCATCACACTGAGCACAGGTGCCCCCAGGGTTGTATGCTGAGCCCGCTACTCTTCACGCTGCTGACCCATGATTGCACTTCCAACTCTAAAACAAATCACATTATCAAGTTCGCCGATGATACTACAGTAGTGGGACTCATCGAGAACGAAGATGATGCGGCGTACAGAGAAGAGGAGGAACGACTGGCACTTTGGTGCAAAGACAATAATCTGTCTCTTAATGTTGAAAAGACAAAAGAGTTGATTGTTGACTTCAGGAAGACCAAGGCTGACCATCTTCAATTCAGCATTGATGGTGTCACAGTAGAGAGAGTGAAGAGCACCAAGTTCCTCGGTGTTCACATCACAGAGGACCTGTCCTGGACCAAAAACACCACCTATCTTACAAAAAGAGCCCAGCAGCGTCTCTACTTCCTGCGACGACTGAAGAAGGTGCACCTCCCCAAACCCATACTTACCACCTTCTACAGAGGCACCATAGAGAGCGTCCTGACCAGCTGCATCACAGTCTGGTATGGAAACTGCCATGCCTCCGACCACAAAGCCCTTCAGAGGATTGTGCGAACTGCTGAGTGCATTATTGGCAGTTCACTACCCAGTCTGCAGGAGATCTACACCTCACGCTGTCTTCATAAAGCCACTAGCATCATGGCTGATCCCCACCACCCCTCCCACCAACTGTTTACTCCTCTTCCATCTGGAAGACAACTCTGCAGCATCAGGAGCAGGTCTCCTAGATTGTGCAATAGTTTCTTTCCTCAAGCAGTCCGGCTCCTGAACACCATGCTGCCCTCCTCCACACTGGACTCTTTACTCCTTTCCCTCTCTGGATTACATAGCACTACATAACACTGTATATTTTTTCTTTTTTTTTATCATAGTTATCTATACTAATAAAAGGCAAAGCCCTCACTGACTGACTGACTGACTGACTCACTCACTCACTCATCACTAATTCTCCAACTTCCCGTGTAGGTAGAAGGCTGAAATTTGGCAGGCTCATTCCTTACAGTTCACTTACAAAAGTTAAGTTGGTTTCATTTCGAAATTCTATGCGTAATGGTCATAACTGGAAGCTGTTTTTCTCTATTTACTGTAATGGAGATGAGCGCGAAAGCCGTGGGTGCGGAGTTTCGTGTGACATCATCACGCCTCCCACGTAATCACGCAGTACGTAGAAAACCAGGAAGACCTCCAAAAAGCGCTGAAGAAAACATGCATTATATAATTGAGAAGGCAGCGAAACAATAAGAAGCGAGCGAGTGACATACAACTATATTCATGAGTGATGCTACTACGGAAACAAAGCACAGTGTAAACCTAAACTTTAAATTAAGTTCATAGACAGGCTGCCGCTGGCGTTTGTAATTTAGTGCCTGCCCATATAAGGCCGTCCGTCAGCGGCAATCCAATAGAAACACTGCCACTAAATATTCACGGGTGAAGGACTGTGCTTATGCAGAGGAAGATGAGATGGTCAGGGTGGTGTTTGGCACAAACTCAGCGAAACTGCGAGAGAAAGTTTTAAGTGCCAGGACTACGGTAACATTAAATACAGCCATGGATATCGCACGAGATGGCACCAGCACAGCTGGGAACCTTCGATGCATGTACACCGAGCGGCTCACGTGAACTGATGCAGTGCACAGACAAAAAGCAGCAGTTCCAAAGAGCGCTGAACAAAAACCGAATTACACAATTGAAAAGGCAGCAAAAAATATGAAGCGTCTGATACATACAAGCATATTCATAAATGCAGCTACTGCGGAAACAAAGCACACGGTGGAAAAAGTCAATGTCCCGCTAAAGGAAGACAGTGTAAAAAAAAACCCGTGCATGCAGTGTGTCAGGTCTCAGATAAAGAAGAAGACGAGCTGTTTATTGATGCAGTAAGAAACGAATCGATGAATGAAACCTGTCATCTTTACAACGATGGACAAACACGGAATGTAACTTGAACACAACACATCCTACAAATACGAACCTAATTGAAACAAATAATGATAATCGAATCCTTGATCACAGCAACACTCACAAAACAATTACTGTATATTGACAATCATGTTACGTTATTTTTAAAATGTTCCCTTTTCTTTTTCATAGCTTCTTTAACACACTACGTCTCCGCTGCGAATATATATATATATCCCGATCTACATACTCTCAAATAGATAAGCCACACACCGTGGCGCAATTGTAGAGGCTTCGCCTCTATCGCCTACATCCGAGGTTTGATTCCCGAGAGGGGATGTACTGAGTATGTACGCGTGCTTCTCGGTTCATTTTAACCTCGCATCTCCTTGGTTTGAGACGTATGAAAAAATATGCGGTTAACGTAGAATCATGTTACGTTATTTTTAAAATCTTTCCTATTCTTAGCACAAGCACAGCTGAGAAGCTTCGATGCATGTACTCCATAACAAAAAATAACGCATTTAATCACACTTTCAATTCCAAGAAAAGGGGAACTTTTGTCAATGCATGATTTCCTGGTACATCGATTACACTGATGCACACATCACAGCTACAAAAATGTTACACTCGGAATGAAGTGCGTTCCTACGGCTGATCGGAGGAAAATTTAATTTCAAAAAACTACCCGAGCGAAGCCTTGATAAAAGCATGGTTTTGTGCACAGTGAAAAGCAAGCAAAATTAGATGCATTACAGAAAGCGGACTTTGTGGCTCTTACTTGGGATCGTTACTAATTCTAATTACATCTAATTACAAAATGTTCAATGATCACACTGTTTTAGCCTAATGTACAAAATAATTTTGGCTAAGGTTACTCAGAGTTTAAAGATTAAGTTGGTCAAATTACCTTTTATATTTCTGACTTATTTTTTTAAGAAGAAAAACTGCACGTTATGTTGAAATTTTGGTTATTATTATTTAAAGACAATACCATTCTGAAAATGTACTTAAAGTACTTAAACTACCACTTTATTTTTAAGTCTGCCCAATTTTAACCAGGGATGATATTTTTGTTTCTGTTTTGAATTCAAATGCA
>JANRMT010062854.1:104848099-104873508 GCA_026402145.1 Polypterus bichir lapradei | reverse complement strand
TGTATATATACATATATATTTATATATATATATATATATATATATATATATATATATATATATATGTGTGTGTGTGTGACAGCAACACTCATCACTTACTACAGTGACAAAACAATTACATTGACAATCATGTTACGTTATTTTCAAATTGTTTCATTTTCTTTTTCATTATTTCTTTAACACACTACTTCTCCGCTGCAAAGCGCGGGTATTTTGCTAGTATATATATATATATCTTGTGTATTGCACCTTTTGACTCTTGAGGACGATATTTCGTCCTACTGTGTACTGTAAGTATATTGTTAGGATGACAATAAAGCTCTACTTGACTTGACTTGACTTGACGAGAACTTGTAGGGGTCTTCGCGCGAGTAGGCATCCCTAAAGAAGTCCTTATGGATCAAGGGATGCCTTTTACCTTGGAGGCATTCAAGTAGACGGCCAAGTTACTTAAAATAAAGCACTTAAAGACCGTGGTGTATCATCCTCGAGAGGTTTGATCAGACTCTCAAAAAAATGCTTCGCAAGTTGGTCAGCGGGGACGGGAGGAACTAGGATCAACTCCTCTTCCTCGTACTCTTTGCCTTTTAGGAAGTTCCACAAGCCTCTAAGGGTTGTTCTTGCCTTTCGAACTATTACATGGATGACAACCTCAGGGAATATTGGATATTTTGAAAGAAGGATGGGAAGGAGAGGCTCTTCCCTCTACCAATATATTAGAATATATTGCACAGTTACGAGATCAATTTGGAAAAATTCAACCCATATTAAAAAGTCACGTGGAAGAGATACAAGCAGCACAGGCCCACTATTATGACCGTGGTATGACTCTCTGAGAATTCCATCCAGGGAGATTGGTTTCTACCTCCCATACTAAATTGCTAGCTCAATGGCAAGGCCCCTATGCAGTTAAGCAGAGAAAAGGACTCGTTGATTATTTGGTGAAACAACCCAACTGTCGGCCGAGTGAACGAGTATATCATGGAAACTTGCTGAAGCCATGGAAGGAAAGGGATCCCGATCCCTTCTCCACTCAGCCCCGCTTTTCCTTTGCTCAGAAAATTATCCTTAACTTTGGTACTGAATTAAATTCCAGACAGAGACAGGAGCTCAAAGCAGCTATCCTGTTCATCCCGGAGGTAGTGAGTGAAAAGCCAGGAAGGACCTCTCTGATTGCGCACAACATTGTGACAGAGCCCAGGGTTATTGTTCAAGAGTGTCCCTATCATTTTCCTGAGGCAAAGAAAGCAGAGGTGGAGCTTAAAATCAAGTGCATGCTGGAACTACGAGTGATAGAGGAAAGTCATAGTCCCTGGTCCAGCGCGAAAGTCTTGGTTAGTAAGCCTGAAGGGAGTTGGAGGTTAATCAAGTCTTCCAATTCGATGCTTATCCAAAGCCTCGAGTGGATGACCTCCTCGAGAGGCTTGGACAGGTGAATTATTGGACCACGCTTGACATGACGAAGGGGTACTGGTAGGTTTCTTTAATGGATTCCGATACAGTTAAGACCAAGTTCAGCACCCCTAGTGGACACTGGCAGTATCGTGTCCTTCCATTCGGGTTACATGGGGCTCCTGTGACTTTCCAGCATCTGGTGGATAAAGTGCTCCGTCTTCACAACGCATATAGTGCTGCCTACTTAGATGGCATTGTCATTTATTCCAGCACATGGAAGATACACATAGAGCAGGTTCGAGCAGAATTGCGGATGCTGGGTGAAGCTGGACTCTGGATTAATCCAAAAAAATGTTTCTTTGGGTTGGAGGAAACTAAATATTTAGGCTACCTGGTAGGTCAGGGTACCATAAAGCCACAGTGTTCGAAAGTAGATGCCATATTGAAATGGCCCCAGCCGCAATCCAAGTGGCAAGTCCAAGCTTTTCTTGGTTTAGCCAGGTATTAACACCAGTTTGTACATTGGATTTTGGAGAGAGTGCCGCCTTTGAGTGATTTAACAAAGAAGAGGGCTCCTAACAATGTTGTATGGACTGATAAGACAGACGCTGCATTTTGTGACTTAACACAGGCCCTTACGTCAGCACCAATATTGAAAGCACCTAACTATTTGCTTCCTTTCATTCTCCAGACAGATGCTTCGGACACAGGCCTGGGTGCCATGCTGAGCCGGAGCTTCGATGGTGCTGATGACATTAACACAAATCGCACAAGCGAAGTGATCATTTTTAGTGCAAGCACCAGTCACACATTCTGGGCATAACAGAAAGTCATACATGACCAAAGAAACGACGCAACAACATGCCTCATGAAAAAGCAGTGACGCAAATGCACGTCGTGGTTGACAGGGAAAGACACACAGTGAGCTCTGATGACGGTGAAGCACTTTGCACAGGCCAAGTGATCATTTTCAGTGGAAGCACCAGTCACAAAAGAAGCACAAAAGAATGGCACTGAAAGACACTGCAGTGGAGGGGCCTAAGATGTTGTGTTTCGTGATACAAAGATCCGAGTGTTACTACTGTATTAATAAAGTCCATTGCATTTATCATTTCAAAAGATGGTGCATCACAAGCATTAGCACTAATTTTGAGAATCAGAATGAATAGAGTATAGAATAGAATATAGTATGAGCTGATTTCTGTCTAGAAATAATTCATCAGTGATGTCTGCTTCATGTGCCACTTGAGATCCTTAAGTATGGAGTATGGACGAGCAGCAGAAGTGAGCTGATGTTTAACTTTGTGGCTGTAATCGATGATAGGATCAGCATGCCTCAATGTCTCCAGTCAGCTAGTGGCAGCTGACATTCCAGCATAAAGTGTACCTAACACTTTTATTTTCTCACTAAGTCAAATCACTGACTTTGAACACTTGGGTTTAGAGTCTGAAGAACTTCCACTATGTTTTGGGGGCATAACTGCACCATAAAACTAGATTTTTTAAGCAAAACAATGAAATATATAACAAATGCACAAGGAGCTGTGTAGAGTGAACAAGGCCAGTGAAGCACCTAGTAGGATAGCAATGTTCCCTAAGCTTTCTTGCATTGTGCCTCTAATTTTTTTCTCTGTTGCACACAGTGGCAAAGCCCAAGAACATTTATGGTTGCGAACATGAAAGTAAAAATGAGGTTACAAATAAAATCATGCAAATGTATGAAATGCCAAAAGTTAAATGCATGAATGTTGAGGATTGGCTGAAAGTGGAAAAGTACAGCCGAGAGAGTATATCAAATTCAGACAAAATGAAATTCCTACACCAATTAAAAACAAGATTAGGAATAGATGCTGCCACAAAGTGTACAAAGAGAATATGAAATAGACGTGACAGTGAAACAGCAGCAGATAATTACAATTTGCAAATGAATCTGAATATGCGAAAATTTACAGATGTGAAGCAGTTGCCACAAGAAAATGGAACAAACGAGCCAGGGAAACTCAATTCCAATGAGTTACAACAGTTTGCCAATTATAAGCAAGTGTGAACACCAAAGCTTTTTTTACAGAAGGCCAGGGACCCTGAAAAATGTACCAGAATTTAGCAAGTGAAGAAATTTCTTCAGAATATTACTGTGGTGCCATGGATCTTTGTTGTGAATACAGCATTTCTATATACAGTATTTTGCAGATGATAAGCCAACTGATGGAAAATGTACTCAGTTGACATCCCCTGCCCTGGGTAATTCGCCTGAAGAGCTGACATTTCTCCACTTAAATTTAAGTGTTATGTCAATAGTTGATTTGGGCCAGCTAGTGGGTACATGCGTTTGTGGTTCAAGAGAAGGTGATTTCTTAAATCTAAGGGGTACAGTACAGTAACAAGATTTTCATAAAAAACAAAAATAAAACATTAACCCTGGCTTTAAAGGAGACTTTGCAGCTTGTAACATTTTACACATAAATACTCTTTTAACAGAAATAGTCAAATTTACATAAAATCATGTGCAGAAAGTGTATTAAGTTGACTGCAAACCCTAGCAAAGAAATGATTTAATGGACCAGAAAACAGTTAAATATGGTGGCAGTACTTGGTAAAACTGCGTGGCATCCAGCCAAGCACTACATGGTTTCTCTTTGGGGGAAATGTACCGTAGTATAACTGATACTATTTAGTCTTTGAAAATGCCCTTAACATATTCTGTGCAAGGTGTTTTACTTTCCATGAAAGGTTTATGATAGGTGGCCATAACTAAAAAATGTGTCACTATGTGATCATACTGATCCTAAACAAGCAGGAAAGTTACCCACTGTCATATATAACAGTGCCCAGCACCTTGATAACCACTCTTTGCCTCTGTGTTCCTGATGAAATCATTTTAAAATAACAGATGGTATCTACCATACTAATTTCTTAAATAACTTTGGATGCTTTAATCATGTCACTACTTAAACTTTGCTTAAATTGAAAAAGTACAACTCATTCATTCCTTCATCATAGCTAACACTTGTTAGCTTCGGAATCAGCCTGGCTGCTTTTCTCTGGACTTCTTTAATGGTGATGTGTCTTTTTTTAAACAGTGATGTGTCTAATATGGAAACCAAAACTATATACAGTACTCTAGATGAGGCCTCACTACAGTGTTATATAACTTAAACATAACCTCCCTTGACTTGTACTCCACAAATCATGGTATATAACCTAACATTTTATTAGCCTTCTAACTGTAATCTGTACACTATGACTTGTAAGTCCTTCTCATAAGAGATACTTTCAAGTTTTCTAACATTTCTTACATGTAATACTTTACATATACAGTATTTAGAGAAAAATTTAATTTGCCACAAATCTGCCCAAGCATGTACACTGTCCAGGTTCCTTCTGTAATCAGTTGACTGATTTGTCATTATCAGAAATTCCTCCTAGTTTTATATCACTTATAAACCTAAACAGCTTGTTATATTTTGTTATCAAGATCATTATTAAGGACTGGCCCCAAAGTGGCATCCATTTTAAGATCAAATTATTTCAAACATCATACTAAACATCAACTAGATAACCTGTCACAGAGTCTTGTCTTCAAGTGGCTATGTTCTCCTTTGCCTCTCACAACCTTTTCAAGTTTCTACTATGTTAGTATCACATTTGTACAGCCAACCAGTGCCATGATGGCCTGGGCTATCCATAGGGCTGTAATAAAAGCAAAGTCTCCCATAGTGTTCAATCAATTTTCCATAGACTGATGAATTTGTTTGAAAATAATTGTGGCACATGCAAGAAAATAACACAACAATCTAATTTACTAGTGATGTGCTAAACTAATCTGACCTTTAATGAGCACTGCCTGACCAGCTACTTGCAGCGATGAATGAAATAAACATTCACACCTAATTATTTGCATATCTCGATATGCTGATCTTTAGTACTGAGCCTTATCCAAGCCAAACTAAAAGTTACACCACCGTACTCATTATTTCACCTTTCAGGAATTACAATAGATAATTTAGTGTGGATCTTATTGTCAATAGCATTAACAGTTGTAGTAATAAAAGAATATGAAATGTTATACTTGAAAAGCTTTCTTTTTTTGTTATTAGTAGATATGTTATTAAACAGTTTCACTGACCATTTTAAAAGTGTGCTTTCAGTGATGCAAAGCTTCATCTGCTGTAAAATGTTCATGAAAGAGGGTCTCAGTCCTGTGATAACTGCTGTGTCAATTTATGGACTTCTTTCCACATTATCTATATTGTCAGCAACAATCTCTTGGGTATGGACAGAAGCATTTCTTGGTTTTGGCGCACTGCTCACAGCAGTACTATCATGCTCTTATTTTACCAGCTTATTCCTGGCTTAACCAAGACTTCCGGACTATGCATTGTAAAAGAATATGAACAAAGCCCTCTGCGCGCCAAAGGCTTGCATGTAATTTTAAAGTAATTGAGAAAAAAGGTGACTCTCAGACATTATGGAACAAACAGCTTATATAAACTAAGCTAGTTGGAAATCCACATCTACCTGAGAAGTAATTCAGCACAGCATGCAGTTCTGCTGGGTTTCTCACAAAATAAACCTAGTTTGTAATTGAAAATGACATCTTAAAAATGTTTTGCGACACAAAAGGATGGTTACCTTCTGTATTAAAAAGTCCTTGTTCCAAAACTTACCGCTATTTGCCGGAAGCTTTTGTGTAACATGGCAACAAGTAATTTGGTCAGAACAATCACAACCACCACATTGTATGTGCCAACAATTAAGGCTCCAACAAATGACTGTAACTCGTCAGTGTAGCTCAGTCGTGTTACAAACAGTGCCACATGGGCTAGGGAAAAAATGTACCAGAAGAGGGCATAGCATGTGCCAATGAACCTAGAAGGGAGGAAAGAAGACATATTTAGAAACAAATATGAATAATGGCTACTAACGAAGGACACATATTACAATATACTGTATGTATCATGACAAATTACAGTCAGTCAGTCTTTTACTAACCTGCTTTATACTGAACAGGGTTGTGCTGGGTGCTGGAGCCTGTCCCAGCTAGCATTGGGCACAAGGCAGGAACATACCCTGGACAGGGCTCCAGTCCATCATAGGGACAAATTAAACTGAGCTGAAATTTGAGTTTTTGAACAACTCTGCAGAATAATTAAACTAAGTTCACATATGATATAAGTCATACTACAGACTACAAATTAACTACTAGATTACTCTGTTCATCTTTCATAAGTTACAATTTTAAATCATGTTTATAATTTTAAACATGCTGTTTATTTTATATAAATCTAGACATACATCAATTAGCAAAACATTTTATAAAAGTCAGCACACCAAAATCTTGCTTATATCCAAATAGTATGCATTATAGAGCCCTGGTTAATACGGTTCATACTATATCATTCAACAATCCATTAGCAAACATACTTAAACTAATTTGGGTTCACAAATTTTGGACCCTCTGTAACAAGCAATGGAAAAAAGAACAAAGTAAACGGATCATCCAAAGAAACAGAGAAGCACTGCATGTGCGCTTGGCAGTTTGTAAGTAAATAGGCTGAACCAAAATTAATTTAGAGAACAAGCCCAAAGTTTGAGGACCAAGGCAGAATCTTCAATGCTCATTCTACATCTTGGATTCAACTATCAGCCGGAGTGTCTGTTCTTGTATCATGGCATAGACTTTTTCAGGGAGAAGGAAAAGTGGAATTCAGGTGAAACAAATGACCTGACCAGGCCTCCCAATCTCAAGGCACTACCATGCCTCCCATGCAAAACACTGAAGAGGTATTTTAACCATGATTCTGTAATTTTCACATTTCTGGCCAGATACTTGAGGCCACTCCACTGTAACTTTCTATGATGTCACTGAACTCCTCCTACCCATGAAGGTCTACTTCTGTCTAATCTAGATGTCACTTCCTTTGTCTACCTTCATTGATATCTCTCAGACTATGTCCACAATATTACATTTTTGCTTTAAAACACATAGTTTCTGTTTTTCAGTTTCACCCACAATACCACAGAATTTTTCCCCCAAAAATGGATACTGTAAATTTAACCTCAGAAGGACTACAGAGTCAGTTGGTGGTACCTTTATGAGTGCCCTATATATAATCCCTTAGGAGAGGCCAAAGAGTAGGAACAGTTATAGGATATGCACCAACAATCAAGGTTTTTTCTCCCAGAGACTTGAAGTTGTTCTCTAATGACTCAAAAGTACACACATAAAACTCTTTGTGGCACCTAGCTGAAGACTCTTGTGCTTCAATAGGACAACACCAGAAAAGGAAAGAGAGAAAAGTCTGAGCTGAAGGTAACAATCACCACAATGATTACTGCAGTACTTACTGCTCTCGGGGAGACATAAAGGAACTAAAAAATAATATAAAGAAGGTTACAAATGATAAAAATGATATTAGGAAAGATATAAAGGACATAAAGGATATTAAAAACCAGGAGAAACATTTAAGTAATCGCACTGAGGCAACCTTTAAAGATATGCTAGAAAAAATGAGGAAAAAATTGAGGAAATACAGGAAAATGCGATTAAGTTTAAGATTAAATTTAGAGCACTTGGTACTCACTTTGAAGTTGTTAAGCTGAACAACTGTTGAACAACTGGTATCTACAGCTGACAGAAAAGGAGAAGGAGAGCAAGCTATTTCTAATTTATCCTTTTAACCCTTACAATTACAAGTGCCAATGTAACAATAGGCTTCATAGCAATAACTCCTAGAAAAATTAGAAATTAAGGTCAAAGCTATCTTATGTAATAATGTACTACCCTAATCTAAGTCTACAAAAATGTCAACAAAAGTTCAGAAGCAATGTCTAAATGACCATACAGTGAACTTTGTGAGCTGGAATGTCAAAGGTATCGATCAAGAATTAAAGAGAAGGAAAGTATTCTCTCACCTCACAAGTCTAAATGCAAGGATAGTATTTTTACAGTCCCACTTATTAAGCAAGGATCAGTTTTGGTAGTGCAGAGATTGGATTGGCCAAATATTTCACTCCAGCTATACAAAAAAAAACTAGAGGTGTAGGAATTCTTATACATAGAACAATTTCATTGTTAGTATCTGTTAGCATTTGATGTTGATCAGCTATGCTGATGACACACAGCTGTACTTATCAATAGCACCTGATGACACCGACTCTCTCGATTCACTAACACAATGTGTTACTTGTATTTCTGAATGGATGAATAGTAATTTTCTCAAGCTAAATAAAGAGAAAACTGAAATTTTAGTGATTGGCAAAAATCGATTCAATGAGGTTATGAGAAATAAACTTGATGCATTAGGATTAAAAGTCAAGACGGAAGTAAAAAACTTAGTGGCAACTGTTGACTGTAAACTGAATTTTAAATCGCATATTCATCCGACCACTAGGACAGCATTTTTTCACTTAAGAAACATAGCAAAAGTTACACCTCTTATATTACTGAAAGATGCTGAGAAATTAATTCACGCTTTTGTTTTCAGTCGACTAGATTAATGTAACGCACTCCTTTCAGGACTAGCAAAAAAAAAACATAAATCGTTTGCAACAAGAGCAGAATGTAGCTGCTAGAATCCTAACTAGGGAAAGAAAATCCATACACATTTCTCCAGTCTTGATGTCACTACACTGGTTACCTGTATCTTTCAGAATTGACTTTAAAATTCTGCTTATGGTTTATAAAGTCTTAAATAATCTCGCTCCATCTTATATATTGGAATGTCTGACACCCTATATTCCAAATCGTAACCTTAGATCCTCAAATGAGTGTCTCCTTAGAATTCCAAAAGCAAAACTTAAAAGAAGTGGTGAGGTGGCCTTCCGCTGCTATGCACCAAAAATCTGGAATAGCCTAGCAATAGGAATTCGCCAGGCTAATACAGTGGAGCACTTTAAAACACTGCTGAAAACACATACTTTAACATAGCCTTCTCATAACTTCACTTTAATTTAATCCTGAAACTCTGAATGTTCAATTCATTATAATAACTATTCATGGTGGCTTTAAAATCCGCACTAACCTCTACTCTCTCTTCTGTTTCTTTTTCCGGTTTCTTTGTGGTGGCGGCCTGCGCCACCACCACCTACTCAAAGCATCATGATGCTCCAACATTGATGGACTAAAAGCCAGAAGTCTACATGACCATCATCATCAAGTCCTTCCGTGAGAACCGTAAATACAAAGAGGACTGTTTCATTTAGGTTAGGTAGAATGCCCAGAGGGAACTGGGCGGTCTCATGGTCTGGAATCCCTGCAGATTTTATTTTATTCTCCAGCCGTCTGGAGTTTTTTTTTTGTTTTTTCTGTCCTCCCTGGCATCGGACCTTACTCTTATTCTAAATTAATTAATGTTGACTTATTTTTCTTACTGTGTCTTTTATTTTTCTATTCTTCATTATGTAGAGCACTTTGAGCTACATTTTTTGAATGAAAATGTGCTATATAAATAAATGTTGTTGTATCTGATTCTGAAGGGCGACATGTGATCATCATGGGTAATTTATTTAACTGTAAAGTGATTTTGATAAATATCTATGCACCCAATGTGGATGACAGGGACTTCATCCAAAACATGTTTGCATCCATTCCTAATGTGAACACTCATAAAATTATAATGGCCGGAGACTTTAATTGTGTTTTAAATTCAGACCTGGATAGGTCTCCTGCCACACTGGTGATAACATCTAACATTGCAAAAACAATTACACAGTTTGTAATTGATAACGATTTATCAGACCCCTGGATATTTCTAAATCCAAATTTCTCACCAGTACTTCACTGTTACTCAAGAACTTATTATTTCTTTAAAGACATTTATAAACTCTTTTTTTTGTGTATAGTTATCTCTGACCATGCTCCTTTGATCATGGAGCTCAAATCATTATTTTCCACATACTCATCTCGCAGCTGGCATCTTAACCCACTTTCATTAGCTGACGAGAATTGTACAGAGTTTATATCCATGCAAACTGATTTCTTTTTAGAGACAAATACATCCTCAGGTCTCTGTAAGAATACTCTGGGAAACTCTGAAGGCATTTTTAAGAGGACAGATTATTTCATATCTCTCCCACAAAAGTAAATTGGAAACCAAGAAGGCATCAGAGTTAATCCAATGAAATTACCAGAATAGATCAAGAACACGCCAGGTTTCCAAATGAGGCACTTCATATGAAAAGACAAGTTTTGCATTCAGAACTCAACCTCTTGACAACAAAAGAAACGGAAAAACTAATTTTTAAATCGTGACATCATTACCATGAACATGGAGAGAAGGCTAACAAGATCTTAGCTCAATAAATCCATAAGCAGAAAGTTTGCAATGCAATATCAGTAAGTACCAACACAGACTGAGCCAAAATCATTGACTGTGAAAATATAATGTATACATTTAGAGACTACTATAAGTCCTTATATTCCACTCAGTTTAAAGAAGACAAGACACAATCTAATGTGTTTTTTCGATGTATTACTGATAAGACGGCTAGATACTCTCAGTGCAGAGGAATCAGATAAACCTCTGACACTCTCAGAATTACTAGATGCTATAAACCCAGTTCAGATTGGGAAAACAGCAGGCCTTGATGGCTACCCTGCCGAATTTTATAAAAAAAATGTTCAATTTAAGTTAGCTCCCCTTTTATTAGCAACATTTACAGAAGCCACAGACAATAGAATTCTACCTCAAATTTTTTGCCAAACATTAATTACCATCTTTCCTAAGAAAAATAAGAACTTATTACAATGTGCATCATACAGACCAATCTCACTTATGAATAATGATGCTAAGATACTCTCCAAACCTCTAGCTAGAAGGATTGAGAAACTGCTTCCTTCGGTAATATCACAACACCAAACCAGATTTATTAAAGGCAGACACTTAACTTCCAATCTTCAATGCCTATTTAATGTAACATAGTCACCCACAAAGTCTAACACCCCAGAGAACTTATTATTGTTGGATGCAGAAAAAGTCTTTGATATGGTTGAAAGGGATTACCCTTTCATTACATTGCACAAATTTGAGTTTGGCCAGAATATATGTGCATGGATCAAACTACTGTATACCAGTCCAGAAGCTTCACTTTGTACTAACAACATTTTTTCAGACTACTTCAAACTAGAAGGTGGTACTAGACAAGGATGTCCCCTGTCACCACTGCTATTTGCAATCGCCAATGAGCCACTGGCAGTTCACTTTTAAAATCCTTCTGAGATAAAGGGGATTTTCAGAGAAGGACTTGAACAGAAAATATCACTATATGCAGATGATATGGTGCTATATATATCAGATCCACAAAATACTCTGCCTACAGTCCTAATAGCACTAGCAGAATTTCAAAAAATATCTGGACTCAAAATTAGTTTAAATAAAAGTGTGCTCTTTCTAGTGAGCTCTCTAGCACACAATATAAAATTGGACACCTTCCCTTTTATCATAGCAGATCAGTTTAAATACCTAGGGGTAAACATCACAAGTAAACATAATGCTCTTTTTCAACAAAAGTTTGCTGCTCTCATGGAAAAACTTAAGCAAGACTTGCATAGATAGTCTACCCTCCATGTCACTTTAGCAGAGATAAATAACACTGTCGAGATTAATATCCTTCCTACACTTCTTTTTCTGTTTCAAAGCATCCCAATATACATTAACAAATCATTTTTAAGAAATTAGATTCAATCATAACCTCATTTATTTGGAATTCAAAACATCCATATATCCAAAGGACGACCTTACAAAGACCTAAGGCAGAAGGTGGTATGCCGCTATACAATACAAAAATATACAAGCTATAAAAACATGGACATTGACACAAATAGATGAACACACACAGACTTGATCCACAATAGAGCTAAACTCCTGCAGTACTTCTTTATATTCCTTGCTTTGTGCCCCAGTAAATACAAGTTATTGTCAATATACTAACAATCCAGTTATGCTTCATTCACTCAGAATATGGAACCAATGTAGGAAGTACTTCAACACAGAGAAGCTTTTATCTGTGGCACTTCTGCATGATAACCACATTTTTCCATCCTCTCAAACTTGCAGAGTTTTTCATGTTTAGAAAACATATAGGATTAAATCACTTAGATATTTGTAGACAGATATGTCTTTGCATCCTACAAACAATTACACTCCAAATGTAACTTCCTATCAACATAAATTTTCCACTATTTCCAAATTAGAAAGTTTGCTAAATAAAATCTGCCCAATTTAACCTTCCACCTACTTCTATTCTGGAAAAATATTGATCAGTCTTGAGGATTCAGACGGCATTTCTATAACATATAAAAACATTTGAAACTCCCTCCCTTTCAAAGCTCCCAGAGTACAGTGGAAAAAGGATCTCTTACTCAGCATCTCAGAAAAGGAGTAGAAGGCAGTCATGCATAGAATTCATTCTAGCTCCATATGCACAAAGCATACAATTATTCAACTTAAAATCTTTTACTGAGCACATCTGTCTTTTTTACAACTGTCCAAAATTCTTTCAGGACATTGTATTTTTGTTTATAAAGGTGAAGGGAGTGGTAATGTGTTGCATGTGCATATAACAATACTATTTCATATTACTACAACTACTATCAAAGTGGCCCCCACTTTGATTCTAAGCTAGACATAGGCTTTTAACAAGCCCCTACAAAATAAATCAGATTATAAAAATGGATGTGTGGCCTAATAAATGTATTATATACTAATGCAGATTTTTAATATATAGGCCCCCTCCCAAGAAAAACAGTGAAGGAAGACAGTACCATGTTCAGCCAAGTGTTGTACCAGTCCATGTTACACTTGTTATTTGCAAGGGGTTAATTTCAGAATGCTTGCACTCCACACTGAACTACTTGGTTTACTGCATGTGCAGCAGTCAGAAGAGTAATGTGGTTTCAAGCTTGCAAGACTCATACACTGTAAGTGAATTGCTGTTATCTAATGTCACACATATGAAGCTCTTACAGGGTCTGATTTAAAGGTTATAATGTGGATGGATTTGGATGTGGCTCCCATCACTAACCCATTTTCCACTTTTGTACTCAGTCTCAAAGAACCACTTCAAAGAAAACAGTGACATCACTTCCATCACATCTATAACTTTTCTGTTTATGACGTCCACAGATAAAACCAGTAAAAAACGGCAGGAGAATATCACTTTCCAGACCAACTTGCAGGAAGAAATACCATTGAGACTTTTAACACTGCTTTTTTTCTTACTACCATGGGGCAATTAAATGGGTTTTTTGACAACTAAAACCCAAACCATTATATTTCTTTGTCCAGAACATACTGGAGACACTTCAGCTATGGATGAAAAGATACATCAACCTCATGTGCAAGCTTCCAACCAACAGGAAATGCTGGTGAAGGCTGAGTAGCAACATTGTTTAGCAGAGTCTGCAAGATATGAGAGAGACCCAATATACAACAATTGAACATAAAGAGGACGTCAAGAGCTTCAACAGGCTGTGGTTAGATGCCATTAGCCACAAAGTGAAAGGGCTAATCTTACTGCACCCCTTCCTACTGCTAAAAGTGGCACACTGGGGGATTTTGACAGTCTGAAAAAAGAAATTATAACCCGATAGAGAGAACCTCTATGCAAAAAAGTATAGACAGTCAAAATTGACACCAATAAGCAGATTCTAACACAATTCTTTGACCTGTGGGTTGACAGAGCTAAAAGGCCAAACCACAAGAAAACAACAGTGAAGACACTGTAGAAATAACAGCAGCTGATTATATTGTGCATGCTCTTCCAGGCTCCCTTGTCAGGTCAGTCCAGTGACACAGAAGAGCTCACTGAGTTAACAGATAAACATTAGTACATATATGAAGAACTGTATTCATGGGGAGACCATTACTATCTCATCACTTCTGTGTTTGTGTCCTCTGGTTGTCCCAGAGGTTAAGAAATTCTTATATATTGATATGCAATGTAATGTGCAATTTTAGGCTCTTTGCATAAAAGTGCTCACGTTTATTACTTAGCTGATTAATGGGGTTATATTCCAGAACAAAGGTCTTGGTTCCTGACTGAGACATTCATGTACCTCACCTTCTAAATGATATCACAGTCTCTTTCCTTTTTTTTCCTTTCCTAATAGTTTATCTCAGAATATCTGTTGTTTATATTTTATTATACAGATAATAATGCTGTTATTAACCACTTTTGCATTTCCATTTTGTTTATCTTGTGAGCACCATTTTGTGGTGTTTTCCAACATGCACACATAATTCTAAGAAAAGCAGTTGTAAGAGCAAAAGATATTGATGTAAATATACTTGCACTTATATGTTTTAATCATTTTTAATCTTTAATCGTACTATAGATATTTTGCTGTTAAAATACACATTTACTATTTTTATACATATATATTCCAGTGTACCCGTTAAGACATTTCTAATTCGTGAGGTGTAATTATAAATATGGATTATCACTTTAATTATGCAATACTTGTTACTTACCAAAACCTGAACTGGATGACACATACAATAAATAATAAGCACATACAAAACTTTATAAAAGCCACAAATATATAAAATACTCTTAAGATGTTTATCAGAAAGATACAAAGCTAATGTGTTTAATGCTTACAAATCCAATACAAAATTTTACTGTTAACACTAGAATTACCAGAGCCTAAGACAAAACTCGTAAATCTGGCCCACCATAAATCTGTTCGCACCTCTCCGTCAGCGTCTTTGTCCTGTAAATGTGCCAATTAAGACAAGCAGCCGGCTATTCCATCCCCCAACGTTGCAGAACGCTCACTAAGTTCTCCCAGCTCGTGCCTTGTTTGATTATCTGGGAGTGAGTGAACTGCTGGAGTTTTAGAGTGGAAATAATAGATCGTTATTTGGAACAAATGCATTTCATGTGTGTTCCGTTTCTACAGTAATCTGTGTAAACACATTGTTAAAACAGAAACTTTTTCATATTTTAGTAATAAATGTTACAAAATTTAGGCATAAACCATAGAATGTGTGAAGCCTGAAGTCCAAAGATCAAATAAACACTTTCACACTACAACAGCTTCCATGGCATAGTGGTAAGATTTGCTGACTTATAGTCTAGAGGCCACCGGTTTGATCCCCACTGCCTCCTATATTTGCCATTTTCAGTAGTGAGCTGCTCTTACTGTTAATATTATATAGTACACACATACTGTACATTTGGTTTGTGTCTGTAACAGACCATGTACATTTATAGTACTGTACTTGTAAAAGTTACCTTTTATTTCACTTTTATTCTCTCACTCACGATCAGGATCCATACTGCCACACTAGGGATATGACGCTATTAGTTTTTTTTTGAAACTGGGAATAACTGTAGATATGAGTAGTGTTTTGAGGCAATGGAACTGGACATTCTCTGATCTGGAGGGATAAAAGCGTGATCGTCATTGATAGAATAAAACTGAAAAAAGCTAACTTTTACAAGTACCATAAATTTATACCCAATGTCCCATATATTTGTGTTTCTTTTTTTTTCTCCATGCTGCAAGAACTGTCCTTCCTACATTTATAACGTGTGTACCTGTTGCAATAAGCACACTTTCTTTATGCTGTGGTTTCTATTACATTGAAAGGGCACTTGACACTGACTCAGTTTACTTTCCTGGGAAAGTGGCTGTCTTGGAACAGAAGCTTATCAATGTTGCATCCTCCTTTTCTTTTTCCATCGCCTTTTCTAGTAAGATGCAACAACGAAGTTCCTCTGCAATATGAGCCATGAACACTCTTCTTTTCACAGTGGCCTCCGTGCATGCCTTGCACAGTATATACTTATGCCTTCTGGTGCACAATGTCGATGCAGCACGGAGAAAAAAAAAGAAAAAGACAAATATATGGGACATTGGGTATAAATTTATAGAACTTGTAAAAGTTAGCTTTTTTCGGTTTTATTCTCTCAATGACGATCACGCTCTAACACCCCCCCAGCCTCTCCTGATCTGACTCTAAGTAACAGCGCCAGCGTAAATTCAAACCCAATCTGACACTGTTCATTTTCAAACAATATTGCATTAGTGCGATGATGTTTTCTGATTGGTACTAATCATGTCATAAAATGATTTCTTCAAAATATCACATATACCTACATCTGTGTTTTTTTTTGTTTTTTTTTTTTGACATCATAAACCATAAGGTGCATACTAATTCTGCGTGAGCAGGAACACTAAATAAAACTGAATAAAAAAAAATAAAGTGACAGTGAGATACAAAGAAGCCAATTCACCAGCATTTGTGTGTCAGCTTTTATCCCTCCAGATCAGAGAATGTCCAGTTCCATTGCCTCAAAACACTACTCACATCTACAGTTATTCCCAGTTTCAAATAAAAACTAACAGTGTCAGATCCCTAGGGCAGCAGTATGGATCCTGATCGTGAGTGAGAGAATAAAAGTGAAAATAAAAGGTAACTTTCACAAGTACAGTACTATAAATGTACAAGGTCTGTTACAGATGCAAACCAAATGTATGTGTGTACTGTATAATTTTAACAATAAGAGCAGCTCACTACTGAAAATGACAAATACAGGAGGCAGCGGGGATCGAATCGGTGGCCCCTTGATTACAAGTCGGCAAATCTTACCGCTACGCCACGGAAGCTGATGTAGCAGCCTTGAACCTTTTGTGAAAGTGTTTATTTGATCTTTGGACTTCAGGCTTCACACATTCTATAGTTTATGCCTACATTTTGTAACATTTATTACTAAAATATGAAAACGTTTCTGTTTTAACAATGTGTTTACACAGATTGCTGTAGAAACGGAACACACATGAAATGCATGTGTTCCAAATAACAATCTATTATTTTTACTCTAAAACTTTAGCAGTTCACTCACTCCCAGATAATCAAACAAGGCACGAGCTGGGAGAAATAATGTGAACGTTCTGCGATGGTGGGGGATGGAATAGCTGGTTGCTTGCTGCTTGTCTTAATCGGCACATTTACAGGACAAAGACGCTGACGGAGAGGTGCGAACGGATTTAAAGTGGGCCGGATTTACAAGTTTTCTTGTAGGTTCTGGTAATTCTAGTGTTAAGCTAACAAGCCTATTGTTTACTAAGCAGAAATTTGAAATTCTTCTTTATCTGCTCTTTTTACAACTGAAAATGTGAGCTGCTGTACTTCAAACAAGCCCACTTACTGTCCACACTTAGGCAACTGGTGTCTGTTTTAATTAAAGGTAAAATAAAAGGTCTGAAATCATTGAAGCAACTTTTCTTACCAATTGCCTAACACAGGACAACTCCTTTGATTCCTTTTGTGAAATTTTGCCTGTTAGACACAACTCTTGTCTGGCTTTGAGATTTATTGGATTCAAACTAAATCTTCATCTGCAAAACTTCTTTTTTCATATAACCCTGACACCGCAATTCAGAAGTAAATTCCTTGGGCAACTAGTATATATTCTTATAAACACTTACGAATGGAATGTATCATTGCTCTGTCGCTGACAGAAGATGCCCGCACAGTCTTTCTCCCCTTCGCTGGCAAATCCCTTGTCATAAAGTTGAGTTAAGCCAATGGTGAAGGAAAACAGAACAAGAAGAAATAGTCCAAGAAATTTACCAAAGTCCTGAAGCATCTGTCCCATTGAGATCTAGTTAAAAAAAACATGAAATCAAATGAGAAGGCTACACCATACAGGGAGCTCTCCTGAAACTGTAGAGATTTAAGATGTTTTGATCCATAAGGTATGCAAACAATCTGAGTATGCTAACCAATAAAATGGCTCTTTACTATGAGCCTCTTTAACAATTCTTCTATATGCTTGATGAATTGTGAAAAAATCCATCTTTAGTCTACTTTCTTTCCACACAGACAGCGTCTGAGTGTGGGGTGTGTAAGTATTATCACTGAGCCATTGTTCAGACACACATATATACATTACTAAAATCAGTTAATCTAATTGAAGGCCTTGGATGGCACTAGATGCAAGACAGGAAACAACTCTTGCTGGCTCTATTCATTATAAATAGCATGATTTTCAATTTTTTGGGCATTTTGTAAGAAAACCCATGTAGACAAAGGGAGAAAGTACAAACTGCACACACTAGAACTAAGTGTTACCTATAGTGCCTCACTGTCTGAGAACCTTATTAAAGATACACTTTACTCCACTATCATCAATTTAATTTTGAACAGTAGCTAGAGTGCAATGTGACAAAAAGGAGGAACATATTGAAAGTATAGCATTATGTATAAGTGCTAATTCTAAGCCAAAAAAAAATATTAAAACTGATCAGACACTGTCCTTCAGATGACTACTGAAGCCTTTTCATAATAACATTCTTTTCTCACAAATGATTCCATGAAGTAAAACAAACCACATAAGTCACTTCCCAACTGCAGTGGTGAGTAATTCATTTGTGAGTCTGCATACTTTGGACATTAAATTGTGTGTATAGACTAAAACAACAGATGACTTTATTAATGAGAACATTTCTATTGCAAAATGTGCATGAGTTAGTCTACCTATATACAGTATAAATTGAATACATATATATATATATATATATATATATATGCATGCACGCACACACACAAAGTGTACTGTATATAGATACATACACACATAATTACCACTGCAGCTTTTTATTTTTGGAAAAGACTGTAAATGCCTGTCATGGACACAGAGAAAGTTCAGATAACAAAAGCTTCAGTGTATGCCTGTGAATGAAGCGATTGAGCAGGTATAAAAATATGGAATATCCATCAAATATTTTTAAAATGGTCAGTCTAGTATGCTAAAGGCTAACAAACAACTTTTCCTGGGTTCACATTAAGGTTTACCTGTTGCACAAAATGATGCTGGAAATTCTTATCAAAAAAGTTACATTGTGTATTTCAACATAAACACCATTAAAATTTTAAAAAGTAAAAATTTGCAAATCATTGAAAAATAATAAATGCATCTGTTTCACATATTAAATTTATTTTTAGTCATCAGATAAGACACACCCACTCATTCACTTCATTTTATTTCTAAAGAGTGAAAACAAGTTGTGGCACATTGATTTTGTACTCAGAATTCATACTTTTTTGTTTCTTCCACATTTCAAAGATATGCACATTAGATTAACTGGTCAACAACAAATTGGCATAGTGTGGGAATATATATCAGTATGTCTTGCAATGGCATCCCATCTAGGTTTATTTCCGGCTTTTTACCCAATGCTGTAATAAAAAAGAAAGTTCCAAAAATGTAAATGTAGATTGAGTTTTTCTTCATGTAGCTCTGCTGAAACTGTGAAGATTTAACATGTTTTCAGCCATAAGGTATGTAAACATTCTGAGCGTGCTAACCAACAAAATGGCTCTTTACTATCAGCCTCATTTCTGACATTTGTAGCATGTGATGCAAGGTAATGCATTTTGTAGCCCAAAACAAAAAAAAAAAAAAACACTGGATGCTAACAATCACTGAAATGCCAGTTTGAAAAAAAAGCAATTCTTACACAATCCTGATTTCAAATACCTGCTGCTAACAACTAATTTATCTATTTATATAATTTATGCATCAGCAGTAACCAATAAGGGGCTGAATGAAAGCCAAAACCTGTCTTGCCTGACACAGGCCAAAATAGCAATCCACCTTTAAAGTCAGTAAAATATAGTGAAAAATAATCTTACATTAATTTAATGTATTTCATTCATTTGGATATAAAACAATTATGCAAGAAAGTGAACTGTTTATTGGTAATATTTTTTTCAAAGATCTGGCAGATAATTTTAGAATGCTTGCAACTCTGTACATATAATTAAAAAACCACACAGAGGTTCAAGTTAAAGTAGATGAATAACCTGCAAAGGTCCAAGAATAGAACTTGTGGTGTACATAAAAAACAGTCGAAGATAGCTAAGAACATTGGCAAAAGCAAACAGTCCCTCAGAAACCAGAGTAGGGTGGAAAGCATCCCAGTCCTTCCGGTCTGCAATATCTGGAAACTGAACAAAGAGATGATAAAATTGACAGCATCTGAAAACGTCTGGAAAAAGCATTGAGCATAAAGGTTATGTCAAATTAAAGCAAAACAAATTGCCGGATAAGTTAAATGAGTATATAGTAAAACCACTAAATTCAGCTACTGACAAAGGCATTGAAATGACCAACAGTAAACAATAACAGATATCTGTTAATTTAAAGTGATCTATTAAATAAGAAATGTGTGATAAGATTTCTAAAGGCATTTAGTCTTGTTAACAACAATTCTAAAAGAAATTCAGTTACATTTACAGTATATATATACATTTTTTAAATATTTAATTTTTGAAAAACAGAGCATTACAGATTACAATGGCATGTTACTTAATCAAATAATAATAACAAAACTTCTAAAAAAATTCTTTGAAATCAATTCAGAGAAAAGAAAGAAAAAACAGAAATACAAAGGGAAAAAAGAAAAACAAAATTCAAACATTACACAAAAGAAAGAGAAAAAGAAGAAAGATGCAAACAAAAGAAAAGAAAAAAAGAAAAATCTAAATCTAAAGAAAAATCTAACTTTTTAAAATATAATAGAACAATAGCATAACAGACTAAATCACAGACCCAGCATGCTAATTTCAAAATAATATTAATAAATTCTTGCCATGTTTTAAAAAAAGTTTTGTCCATATCCTCTAAAAGACAGAATTACATTTTCTGTTATTTGAAATAGTATAGAACATCACTTACCCACTGAGTTATAGAAGGAGGGTTGGGTTTCTTCCAGTTAAATAACATAACTCTACATGCTAGTAGGGTAGTCTGGACCATTCTCCCTATGCACTTTAATGCCATCCAGGAGTACACTCAATATTGCCAATAATGTATTAGGAGTGACTGTAATACTGAGGTTGTTAGATAAGTATGTAACGAATTTTGTCCAAATTAGGGTAAGGGTAATCTAGTGCATTTCCAAAACATATGGCTTTGTGATGATGGAGCTAGATAGCAACAATCACAAACTGGATCTTCCCCTGGGTACAATTCTGACAATTTTAAAAAAGATATACATGATTGATGAAAGTTTTTTAGTTGAATTAATGGAATGCTTGATGCATATAGAATTTGAATGTATTCTATGCATGGCTAAATTCCACTCCTTTTCTGAGAATCTGATTGAATTGATTCTAAATGTCCCCTCTTCCACTATTTCTTAGGATCATTAAAGGGTACATTTTATCACACTCAAAAAATGTAATTTTTTCCTATACCGGCCTCAGCAGACAAAGTACGTTCTACATATTCATCACCATCATCACTTTCAGTCCATTTTTCATGGTGAAAATTGTGATAACAACATTTTGACAGGGGTAAAGCTATGTTTTTCTCCTCATAGTTTTCCAGTTCAATCAAAAGAGAAAACACTGGGCCTTGAAATCTTGGAAATGTCATTGGGGTTAACAGGCAGATGTGCAAAGCCCTCATGTGTTTAAAATAACGAAAGGTTCAAGTTTGAATATCACAAGGGAATACTTTAATTTTCATCAAAAATGTCTTCCATGCATCAGATAAAGGTGATACAGTTTGGCCTGGCCTTGTCACTGCAGATTAAATGTGTTGAGATGTCCTATAATGTTTCTCAAAAATATACATTTTACTAGTATATTTACCTCATCCTCTACCTTCAGGTAGTTCAAACCCTTTTCTTTTTTTAAAACACATGGATCCCATCAAAGCACTCTACATATCATTGCAAAACCTTCCTGCCACTGATCCGCATCACAAGGCAGTGCAGAGGCAAGAGCTGGTAAACACTGTTCATCTCTTCCAGTAGTAATTGAAACTGTTGGTGGGTTAATTACAACTAAATGATAAGAAACTTAACAATTCCCACAACTGTGTGTATAACAGCAGTCAAATCAGACTTTTTTCTGGCACATATAGCAGGGTTTCCTGGTGAATAATACAATTAAACTTCATGACTGGGTGACTAATCTGGTTTTCAATTTAATTCTGTAACTTCCTCTGTTTCCCCACCATAGCAGAGGCACTGTCTGTTGTTATGCAAATATTTTCTCTTTGTCGATAATTCTTCTTTCAACATGGGCAGTAAAAGCTCTTGCCATGTCATCTCCTTTAGGCATTCTATACAAACATCTGAAAGTAGCAAAGTTCCTCTCTTATGCCAATTCCATTGCAGAATCTTAGCTAGACATACGGTAAGATGCTGTTGCTATGTACACTTTCATCCACAGCCACACTGAACACTGGTGAATCTGTCAGTGTTACTGAATGCTGGAAACAGATATTTCTGTCATTTTGGAAATCTAGATTCTCAACAGTTCTTGCTGAAATGGGCAAATCTTTTCAAAGGCTTCTTTCACATACTCTCCATCTGTAAACGATTTTCTGTATTTGACAATACATTCTGAGAGTGTATAGCTGTGTTCTGATATCCCAAGTTTTAGAACTGCTTAGGGTTTTGAACACACTACTTTGCCTTTCATATTTTGCTACTGATCTTCTGATAAATTTCAATTGGTCTACCTCATATTTGATTTTTTTTTCTCACGCAAAATGCTTCATTTTGAAGTAACATCATATATGTGATGTTTGGCATACAAAATTTTCACAATACATATAGCTCAATCACAACAAAACCTAACTCCTTTGTGTATTTGGGTTGAGCAAAAACGACTGAGGAAGGGCACATCAATTAGATGGTTTTGGCAACAGCAACTCCTGCTGTTTTGTGTGTGGCTGCTCAGTAAGGTGTGTATGCATGAGAAATATTGCTCTAAAGCATTATTTTTTGTAAATATATTTTTTAATAATTATTTTAACAAACTGACACTACAGACTAGATAATATTTTATAAACTTTCCTACAGTTAGGTTTTAATGAGAGGCAGAGCAGGCTCTGAGAGACTGCTTTGGAACTATGTACTGAGATATCCTGCAGGGGTCACATAGTGAGAACATTGAGGAGGTTGTTGACTGCACTACTGACTACATCAGCTTCTGTATGGACATTGTAGTTCCAGTAAGAACAGTATGCTGCTATGCTAACGATAAGCAATGGATTACAAGTGACATCAAGAGCCTTTTGAACCAGAAAAAAATAGCTTTTAAAGGCGGTGATCAGCATGAGTTCAAGCACGTGCACAAAGGAGACTTTGTGCCAGCAAAGCAGTGGGTCCAGATGGAGTAATGCCACGACTGTTGAAGGCCTGTGTGTTGGAGCTGGGGAGTCCTCTACAGCGCATCTTCAACCTGAGCCTGGAACAGGGGAGAGTCCAGAGGCTTTGGAAAACATCATGCATCACCCCAGTCCCAAAGGTTTCACGTCCTGGTGAGCTGAATGACTTCTGGCCTGTTGCTCTGATGTCACATGTGATGAAGATCATGGAGCAGCTGCTGCTTCACCACCTGAGGCCACAGGTCTGCCACGCCCTTGACCCTCTGCAGTTCGCAATACAGGAGAAGGTGGGAGCGGAAGGTGCCATCATCTACATGCTACACCGATTCATCTCCCACTTGGACAGAGGCAGTGGTGCAGTAAGAATTATGTTTCTGGACTTCTCTAGCGCCTTCAACACCATCCAACCTCGGCTCCTTAGGGACAAGCTGACAGAGATGGGAATAGATTCATACTTGGTGGTATGGATCATGGACTATCTTACAGACAAAACAGGCCTCAGTATGTGCGTCTCGGGAACTGGAGGTCTGACATTGTGGTCAGCAGCACAGGAGTGCCGCAGGGGACTGTGCTTTCTCCGGTCCTGTTCAGCCTATATACATCAGACTTCCAATACAACTCGGAGTCCTGCCACGTGCAAAGGTTCTCTGACGACACTACTATCATGGGCTGCATCAGAAGTGGGCAGGAGGAGGAGTATAGGAACCTAATCAAGGACTTTGTTAAATGGTGTGACTCAAACCACCTACACCTGAACACCAGCAAAACCAAGGAGCTGGTGGTGGATTTTAGGAGGCCCAGGCCCCTTCCAGACCCCGTGATCATCAAAGGTGACTGTGTGCAGAGGGTATAGACCTGTAAATACCTGGGAGTGCAGCTGGATGATAAACTGGACTGGACTGCCAATACTGATGCGCTGTGCAAGAGAGGACAGAGCCGACTATACTTCCTTAGAAGGCTGGCATCCCTCAACATCTGCAATAAGATGCTGCAGATGTTCTATCAGACGGTTGTGGCGAGCACCCTCTTCTATGCGGTGGTGTGCTGGGGAGGCAGCATAAAGAAGAGGGACGCCTCACGCCTGGACAAACTGGTGAGGAAGGCAGGCTCTATTGTAGGCAAGGAGCTGGACAGTTTGACATCTGTGGCGGAGCGACGGGCACTGAGCAGGCTCCTGTCAATCATGGAGAATCCACTGCATCCACTGAACAGTATCATCTCCAGACAGAGGAGCAGCTTCAGCGACAGACTGCTGTCACTGTCCTGCTCCACTGACAGACTGAGGAGATCGTTCCTCCCCCACACTATGAAACTCTTCAATTCCACCCGGGTGGGGTAAATGTTAACACTATAGAAGATTATAGACTCTTATACCAGCCTCGCACTCTCTCCTTGCATTTTTTAACTTGCATTGCATTTTTATCACTCTTTAATTAATATTGTTTTTATCAGTATGCTGCTGCTGGAGTATGTGAATTTCCCCTTGGGGATTAATAAAGTATCTATCTATCTATTGTCGCAGATGGCTGGGGGGTCACCCAGCCGGGACGCCCAGGAGAACCGGAGGTCCGGAAGTGCTGGGGGGGAAGAGGAGTAGGGACACCCGGAGTGCTTCCGGGGATGCAGCCGGCACTTCCGCCACACTGGGGAGTGCCGGTGGAAGATTGCCGGGAAGCACCTGAAACATATCCGGGTGTGTATAAAAGGGGACACCTCCCTTCATACTATTACTTGAGTCGGATGGAAGAAGGACGACGTCTGGGAGGTTATTAAACGTGTGTTGGGTGACTTTGATGTGTCCGGTCTGTGTCCGGGCTGGCTTCCACACTATCTATCTATCTATCTATCTATCTATCTATCTATCTATCTATCTA
>JANRMT010062854.1:104828528-104848089 GCA_026402145.1 Polypterus bichir lapradei | reverse complement strand
CTATCTATCTATCTATCTATCTATCTATCTATCTATCTATCTATCTATTATTACAGACTAGCAAAATACCTGCGCTTCGCAGCGGAGAAGTAGTGTGTTAAATAAGTTATGAAAAAGAAAAGGAAACATTTCAAAAATAACGTAACATGATTGTCAATGTAATAGTTTTGTGACCGTTATGAGTGTTGCTGTCAACAAGGATTTGATTATCATTATTTCTTTCAATCAGGTTCGTATTTGGAGGATGTGTTGTGTTCAAGTTATATTCCGTGTTTGTCAGCTGTTGTAAAGATAACAGGCTTTTCTCACTGAAGTGTTCACCACCCAAATCTCTACTCATGAATCTAAGATGTTCAACAGGCATTCCCGGTATTAAGTTGTGGATTTGCCTGCGAATATTTAGCGGTAGCGTGTGTATGAACTTAATTTAATCTTTTCCAGTCCTGCAAAGTCAGTTGACGTGAGCTGCTCGGAGTACATGCAAGCTTCTTAGCTGTGCTCGTGCTATCTCGTGCGATCTCACGATGTCCACGGCTTTATTTAATGTTAGCTATGACCCGGCACTTAAAAGTTTCTTGCTACAGCAATTTTAACTCCGTTACAAAGTGATCCAAAGTCTCGTTTATACCTCGTGTCTTCTCATTAAACTTTTATCTCGCGAATACCGTTTTCGTCGTAGGCATGATAAACGGCAGCTGGAGAGTGTCTATAAACTTAATTTAAACTTACAATTCACACCGTGCTTTGTTTCCACAATAGCTGCACATATGAATATGCTTGTATGCGTCATTCGCTTCATAATCTTTTGCTGCCCTTCTTAATTGTGAAATGCGTGTTTTGTTCAGCGCTCTTTGGAGCTCTTCCTTGTTCTCTATGTACTTACGTAGGAGGCGTGATGATGCGACACGGAACTCCGCCTCCCACAGCCATCGACCTGCAGTCTATTACAGTATATGAGCGAAAATAGGTTCCAGTTATGACCATTACACGTAGAATTTCGAAATGAAACCTGCCCAACTTTTGTAAGTAAGCTGTAAGGAATAAGCCTGCCAAATTTCAGCCTTCTACCTACACGGGAAGTTGGAGAATTAGTGATGAGTGAGTGAGTGAGTCAGTCAGTGAGGGCTTTGCCTTTTATTAGTATAGATGTAACTATCGATCATCCAGGTGTCATTGAAAATGGTGACTAAAAAAAAAGCCAAAAACTTTAAATAGTTACTATATATGGTACAATCTGTATATCATAACAACAGTAAAATCTTCATTTCTGTAACTCATATTTGAGACGACCCTACTGACTACCTGAACTAAAACTAACTCCTCAACAACCACAACTGCTCAGGGCCTTTGCTGTGGGAAATTCCAGAGCAGGAGTGAGACAACCTATGTTATGCACAAAGAGGTTAGTTCGACTATATCTAACCAGTATTTTTCAGTCTTTGGCACATGTTCCAGATTCCTTCCCACCACATAATGTAAGTTACTCTGAATGTTAAGTTTGCATTACCAAGGTTTAGTATGCCTGAGTGTGTCCACATTCTTGACTGTCACTCAACTGCCGTTGTACCAGACCCACAACGTTCATCAGAATCCATAAAGTCTTTTGGCTTACAGGGCTCTGAAGCTGTGGAATGATCTGCCTGCTTATATACCATAAAAGATGCCCATCCAGTTTCAGCTTTTAAATCCAGGCTTAAGACTCACAACTTACTACTAAGATCAGGAAGAGGTGGGTAATTAATGCCTGAGGTCTGAAGCACTGTGACTGTGTCTGACGTTGTCTTTTGAGTTTTCTCTCTTCCAATTGACTGTGGACACCTGAGAGGTTTATTTTCTCAAGGGATGCTACAGCCTAGAGTTTTTGTTTTCCTCTTCTCTGTCATCAACTGGCCATACTGCAATAATTAATTAATGGACAGGTATTGTTGTTTTCCAGTTATGTTAACCAGTTTCTACTTTATTTTCTTTATGTTTTAACAATACTGTCTCTTAATATGTACTAATTCTATATTTAGTAATTTTTAAACTATACTTATGTTTTACCTGAGAACTTGTCACAATGTTGTGGGACTGCACTCAGTGAAAGGTGATATACAAAAATAAACTAAACTGAAAACCTACATGGGACAGCTGACACCTGCATTGAAAATCACCCCTACGTCTAACTAGAGCAGTGTGTTCTAGTTTCTCTGTTCTAGATAGGATTCTCTTCAATTTATTTTACATTCATGAGCATTAAATATTTATTTTTATTGCGATTTTGCACGTGTAATCAAGCCTCCAGACAATATAGTTTTAAAGACCATGGAGGCATATAAGCCTTCATCCATCATAATTTTAAACATACTTTTTTACAGGATACTGCCAGTGTCAACCTATTTCTGCTTCTGAATAGTTTTAAACAACAACAATTTTAGTAGTATATTCTATAAGATAACATGTATTGCATCTTAAATTATGTTTCAAGATTCCTAATTTGTTATTTGAGATGTTTTTATTCCCAGTGAGGCTTGTAGAATGTCTGACTCACAGATGACATGGCAGCTTTGAAATTCAACTATGATCTCCACAGAGCAGAAACATTTACTCACCTTACTGTGAGCCACAATTTTGAGAGCAAATGTTGACAAGTACAAGGAGTTCATAACAAAGCTAAGCTGATTACGAGATTCTTCCAGAAAATCTTCCAGCCCTTCATACCACAACCTTTTCACATCTGACCACACCATTCCTAAAGAAATAAGTAATGGTAGCATTACCACAAGTCCTTCCTAATACACATAAAAGTCTCTACTTAGAGTAAATTGTGCACTTAAGTCACTTTAAAAATGCACTGAAGTAGCAAAGTACTATTGCATTAATGTTCCCTAATGATGTTTTAAATACACATTAAAAACTGACGCCTAAAGTTTATTTGCTCATAAAAAGTTTAATAATAGAAAATTAATAGAAGAAAGGACTTGTTTTAAACTCCAAAAAGCCTTTCCATTATAGGGTCTACTTGTTGTTTAAACTTGCACAATAGACAAGCTCATGTTTACTGTTAGTAGATTACGGTTTCAATATACAGTATCTACCTATAATTTCAAGACTATAGCAGTGCACCCTGGATACATGTGATTAATACCTAATAATGGAGAATAAAAATTTTCAATATATAAGTTAATATCTTTAAAAGTCATCAATAAATTTTATTTAATTTAAAAAATGCTTAATGTTACCATATAAAATATAAATGCTAAATATATTATACAAACTAGACACCAGAAGAAAAAGGCACACAGGCAGAGAGAAGCTTTAGAAGAACTCTGGAACAGCTTCATTTTCAAATTCATGACATATTTCAGTCAGGCATGTACTCCCATGGCCCCATTCTGTAAAACAAACAGTTAAAAGAGCCAGGGCAGCCAAGATTTCATTCCAGGCTCCCAGCTGTATAATCCACTTAGCAGTAATTTCTCAGATATTTATGGCTGAGTGAATCTAAAAATTTCTAGTAAGGCTGTTGGTCTGTGTTGATGCCACTAAGGATAAAGAAAGCAAAACCTACAGTTATGAACAGTGGTATAGTCTAAGCTACAAGTCCTCAAGCTTACAATATACAGTGGATAGAAAAAGTTAACACACTTGACAAGCCAGCTGTTGTTGATTTACAAACTGAAACCAACTGAAATTATGTCTGATCCTTTTATGTTTTATCAAGTTTTTTTTTAAATTTTTTTAAGAGTGTTACAGCTGTGCTCATATTTAACCAAACATAATTTCAAGACTCCCTTTAACCAATTCTTTTTGAAAATACATTTCTGTGTTCAGGAGTTGAGTTTAACACACTATAATGACAATAAAAACCAGAAATAAAACCTGCTCATTTATTTAAAGAAACTCATTTGAGCATATTTTTGTCACACATAGGACCTGACAAGTAAAGAAACCAATTTATCATAACGTAAATCAGATGCTTGCCCCCTGCTATGCACACACACACACACACAAGATTAGATATAAATGTTATGTCATGTTCTTATGATGTTTCCAAAGCAATAAACTAAAATGTTTTGATCATGGCACATTAACAATCAGATCATGCTCTTCCCTAATGATGAAAATACTGGTAAGTGTATTTATTTTACTGCATTTTATAGGTACAGTAATATTTGTGTCATGCCTAAATAATAAAGGATACCATTCTGACTTGCATAGCAACCTCACAAAATGAAAAAGATGCTGCAGTTGTTTAAGTAGCAGAACCTGGATTTGTATTTTAATAAAGAAAATGAAACTACTGCAGTCTGTTTCTAATCACCAAACAGCAGCACGGCCTGTCTGGCAAAAACATAAAAGTATTGTGCTTCTGTTTCTTACGTTATATTGTAGCTTCTAAGCAATATCATACAATTCAAAATTGCACTTCATTAAAACTACAAAGATAAGAATTTGAATTTTAACTAGACATTACTAAATTATGCTTGTTTAATAATAATTGCCCAGTATTTGGATTCACTCCTCCATCTATTTTTAATGTGCTTTTCACTATCTCTGTCTTAGTAGCAATTTTTACAAGGACGGAATTAGCCCTGCACAGTCACTGCAGACTGAGTCATGTTTAGATCCTCCAATTAACATGTCTTTGGAATGTTACAGGGGGAACTACAGTCTCCAGAGGAAATATATACAAACAATTCAGTTGACATTTGTCACCCCATGCCTGTGGCCACTCACACTGCCATAACCCTGACCCCCGCCTCCCACCTCCAGCATGCCATTTGTCTCTGGCTTGGTCTTTCACTTTCAGATTCTATTGAAATGTAATTTATTAGATAACACTGACTGCAGGCTTATTTAAGATAATCTGCTTTATTATTAACATAAGCTTCTGACAACCAATATTCAGTTATTGAGTCTTTTATGCTATTCACTTTAGTAACTTATATCTATACATTTTTAAGCCCACTTAATCCAATGCAGAGTTAAAGTGTGTCAAAGTTTGTTTGAGTTTTGACCTTGTTATCTATGGACTAACTAGGCCCTCAACTTTTTGCTAAACTTTTTCAATATCCTGACAGCAGGAGGCCACACCCTCACACCAAGCACACACTAGGGACAATTTTAGGATCGCCAATGCACCATACTGCATGTCTTTGGACCGTGGGAGGAAACCAACGCAGACATGGGGAGAACATGCAGACTCCACGCGGGGAGGACCCGGGAAGCAAACCCAGGTCTCCTTACTGCGAGGCAGCAGCGCTACCACTACACCACCATGCCGCCCACTTGATCATTGTATAGGCACAAAATGCAATTGTCTGCACAAGCACAACAGTGCTTGGGTCCTTCCACAGAACAATTCACTTAACTGCATATTATAGTAAAACAAAAATCCAAAGAATGTGTGAGGAACACTTTTTTCAGTATTATTTGAAATTATGTTAGAGACATAATCATCCGTGCCATTTTACGTTTTGTGTCCAAGGATGCAGTACACTGTTGGGGTACATGTGTGCTTGTATACATTCATTCACGCACACATTTTACCTCACAATTAAGCCAGTTATAAAAGACCAAGATATATTTATCATGAAGTTTATATTTTAATTTCAAAGAATATATTTTCAGCTGAAGAAGAAGATTAGCTTCTTAAGCTATTTCTTTTGATTTTTAGGTTTTGCTTTCTTATTTTGAAATTGGCCTGTTGTAATTCCATGTATTCTGCTTATTCACCTTTGATTTTAGCCATTGTTTTGTTTCTGGTACTACTGATATGTCCTAATTACTCTCTTGGATCACCCATTGAAGGCCTCTTACTAATGTTAAATAAATTATTCCACACTATGATTATTATATAGGCATAATATGCAATTGTCTGAACATGCACAACAGTGCACATCACAATCCTATAAGGAGAAAACTTCAAATAAGGCCCATAAAATAACAGTATGTATTCGCATTCTAGGACACATCACCTTTGTTATATGCATATGATTGCCAAGACTAAAAATCCCTTGCATTATAGAAATGTCTTATTACTAAGTATAATGACTATGAGCTGACCAGGGTGGACTAATTTAAAATGTAACATATATTGCAAAAATGAACTTTTACTTTGCTAGTCTTTTTTTTCTTTACATTAAACATATGTTCCTAATTCATAACACTTTACGTGCAACTGCACATTCAGTTCTTCAGGTCTATTGCTCTTAACCTTTTTCTTTTAGTTTTTTTTTCTTCATAAAACACCAAAGCATCTGAACATGCTGCACTTACCAGCAATCCAAACAATAAGGAGATAGTCTATCATCTCTAAAGCAGGGCCCATTGTGTTCTTTTTATCTTCATTGTAAACTAAGGAGTAGAGGTTGAGTAGAAGAAGAAACGTAAAATATGATGCACTGTGTATTATAAATTTCATGAAAGGAGTATGGATGACTTGTCCAACCCTGGATTTGGGTGCCAAGAAGTAGCAGACAGACAGAACTGGCCAAAGGAGGCCCACAGTTAGGACAGTCAGGATCTTCTTACATGTGTGCTTTCGCCTATAACCAGCCATTTGTCCAAACCAGACAGTGTTCAGAAATTGTTGACAATTTGACTGGGCAACAAACTTTAAACAGAAAAAGAGAGAAAAAGTGAGATAAACTACATTATTAAAATATTTTGCTACTTTATAAACACAAAATGCACAATTGCATTAAGTACTATTCTTCCAAAGCACTGTGCAAATCTTATAAAAACTTAAAATTGCTACTGAAATATTAGTAATTAACTATATACAAGTAAATGTTTAGTTTCCTTCTTTTCATTTCTTAACATAATATGTTATAACATCTGGCTTTAGCTTAAACCAACACTGACAGAGAATGCTAAGTACATAATATAAATTAGTTTTCACCACATTTGGCAATGACCCAGAAATTATTTGTTACATGACACTGGATGGGCTTTGGTCCACTGCAACTCTAGATTAAGAAAATTTAAAAATTTCACATTTTGCTACCTTTATGAGTGGCGGCCACAGTGAATCATACTATTCTAGTGTCTGCTCAAAGTAATGAAAGTTGTGGATTAAACATACTTCAGTTTTTCATTAGCGGGAGGGACAGAAATGTTCATTCACAATACGTGGCAGCAAGTTAAAGCAAGACATTAACACTGCCTCAGCTAAAAGGAAAAAAAAAATTTTCCAATAAGGTATGCTTTCAGGTTTCATACTTCCCATTATGTATTCAAACCTAATACTTATACTTCCCTTGTGCAATACTTAACATTTACTTACAATAAATTTCATTTTCCACAAGTCTGGATTCTGTCTAGGTCCATCTGTGATGATTCAGGTGATATTAAACTGTCTACAAATCTATCTAGCTTATTATCATCTGCAAACTTGACCAATTTGTTATTTACATTTGTATTTTTTCTCAAGTTCATGTATATACAGTATACATGAAAGCAGTATGACCCCAGTACTAATCTAAAACTTAAAATTAATCAATTATGACATTCTGTAACATTCAATGATAGAAAGGTATAGGTAGTATTTGGGTTAGAAATACTATTTATATCATTCACAAGTTACAAATAACTTAAAACAAACATGACACTTAATTGAACATTTCTTGAAAATATCTTTAAAAATGATTTATTACTATAATAAAAATGCTTACAAATGTAAAATGCATTTTTTCTTCTTTCTTTTTTGAGATGATTGTAAATAGAAACACTGTGTTTATTAGAATCATACACCATTGTTTTCATTCCATTCTTCAGATAACTCAAGATTTTCCTTGTTTCCTCTGTCCTGTTATCTTACGGTGATTGTTTGAAAAAGTGACAAACCTCTTTTTGGTTGTATTTAATGGCCAGTTTAAGACGGCTTAGATTCATTCGCTCCTCCAGGAGGCCCCGTTTGTCCACAGGCTCCTCACTTGAGGTATGGTTTAAAATCACCTCAAGTTCCCTTGAATTGCGAGCCTGGGCAAGAAGGTCTTTTGCAAACATCTTACATTGCTTTGCCAGCTCTTCATAATCAGTTCTGTCATAAAAATGATAAACTTCATTTACAAAAATAGTACATCAAAGTTGAAAAATAATAGTAAAAAATAGTTCAGGTCAAATATTAGTTTATTTACCACAAACAACAACTTTAAATCTATAAATCCATATCCTTCTCTTGTTTGTTCCATTATAGGGTGGTGATGAGCTTGAGTCTATCCAATCAACATTGGGAATAATGTATTGACTGAGACAGGGCACGGTCACACAAATACATACAATCGGTCAGAGGTGTGTTAATTTTGAAATGGTGCTTAGTCTAACCTGAATGTCATGGCTTTAGAAGGAAATATGACATGTCTGAAAATACCCACAGAACCATGGAGAAGACATATAAACTCTACATGACTAGACCAAAAACTGAACCCCTGGAACTAAATAGTAGTGCTAAGAACTGCACCACAATGCTATGGGTGCAAGATTATGACAATAGTAATACTTGATGATTACTGCCTTTGATATTATAATTGCAATAATTGCTTTCCATTAACAGTACAATTAAATATACACCTTGTCTTGTCAACTGCATTCTGTTTACACACAATATAGTGGAACCTCCATTTTGTAGAGAACCACTTAAAAATTGTAATATGAAATTGCTAAATGCTAGACTAGATGAAAAATAAAAAATGTAGTGTTTAATAATGTTTCTTTTTTATTTTTTACAATAAAGAATACAGCATACATATTAAAAAATGTGGGTCACTGTTTTTAATACAGTACATTCAGTAAATTACTGATACACAAATATTTATAAAATAAAATTAAGTGTAACACAAACATTTATTTTTCTCCAACCAAATGTTATGTCTGAAAAACCAATCATCATCACCACAACTAATTTAAAAATGTAAAATGCAGGTAATTGTTAAACATGAAAATATTAAATTTGGATTCTGCTGTATTATGAAAATAAATGCAGGATATATATTCCAAATCAAAACTATATAATAAAATCTTAAATGACAGTAATGTAATAGTAAGAATTTATTGTAAATACAACCTGGTTGTTTTACAGGTATGTAAAAGCATAAAAATGTAACAATCTATAAATATAAAAGCACATATATAAATCTCCCAAAACATGAGGTCTTGGGACTTGAAATTTGGAATGTAGGTTACCCTTGGGTCCATAGTTGCTCGCTAAGAAACGGTTTTAAAAATTTCGTGGTCCATGTGCGAAATTTCATATAGTTTTTTTAGACCCGTTTGTATGTCTGTCCACTTTTTACGAGAGAAATACTTAACGGATTTAGATTGGGTTTTTTTTCTATAATTTGCTTGAACATTCCGTTGATTTTGCGACTTTCTCAACGCAGTAAGTATAAAAGTTCTCTTGCTCTACCGATTTATTAGCGCAAATCCAAGACAGAATCAATGGGCTGCAGGGAGGGGAGTGGGGCCCTCCTCACTCACGTGTCTGTATCGGGGCGTAACCTTAACTCCGCTTAGTTAGCGAACGAGGGAACTACTTAACAGATTTAGATCTTTTTTTTTCTATAATTTGCTTGAACATTCCAGTTGATTTTGCGACTTCTCTTATTGCGTTAAGAATCATAGTTCACTTGTAGGACCGATATATTTGCGCTAATCTGAGACAGAGGCTGCAGGCCGAGGGGAGATGGAAGAGTGTCGTCAGGAGTAGAGAGCTGGGTGGGGCCCTCCTCACTGTCCTGTTTCACTAGTACACGGGCGAAACCAAGGGGGATGGATAGCTTGAATACATAGCAAGCTCAAGAAGCACTTAGATAGTATAGTAACACATTGTTACATGCTGTTACCGGTCCTTGAGCAATGACTTCCCCGTTCTTAAGGAAAGTATTGCAAGGAAAGTCACATTCATTTAAAGAAGCAGCATTGCATCTGCTTTTTTAGCATACTATATATTCCTCATCAGTATGATGAACCTTTATGTTCAGGCATGTTTCAGTAGCTCTACGCAACCACAATCGGTTTTAGTTACATAAAGTGCTACATGTTTAAAATCTATTTTAATTTTTGCCTGACCCTAACATCAGAAGAATAAGTGCAGAGCAGATTTCTTACCCTGAGTGATGATCATTTTTAACACCTTTGTTAAGCACAGTGTTAATCAGAGCCTTGTCTTTTCATATATAAAACACAATAACTCTCTGCTATCTCATATTACTTTCAACACCCTGCTGGATAAGGAAATACATTAGTGTAAGCAAGTAATGACTATCTGAGTCATGGATTTAAGACTACTGGGAGTTCGTACTGCTTGCTTAGCTTTCATGCACTCTTCATACTAGACTAAGTGGTTGAATTTTAAATGACTTTATAAATATTTGCATGAAGTGGTTTATCAGTTTTCATAGTAAACCTTTGAAAACAAAATGTTTTCAAATTATAGACAATTTTCTTTGTTTTAGTACTTAAACATCTAGAAAGCAATAGGTGATCTGGGTTCAACATTACTTTTCAATTTTTCTGAGTGGTAATGAAAACAGCAAAGAAATATATGCAGACAACAAGATGTTGTTTGGAATCACACTCCAAAAAAGTAGTAGTTAGTCCTATGATGTGAGTGCCTCTGATTTGCCAATGCACTCACGCTTAGTTAAGGTGTTGGTGCTTGACTACAACACTCATTTGCTGTTTAGAGCAGTCTGTAACAGAGTTAGCTCGATCTCTGAGCAAAGGGGAAAATTTAAATGGAATGCAGTAATCACCACTTTCCACATTTAGTATTTTGTGGCAATTGTAATCTTGATTAATATACAATTCATTATTATGTAGCCTGACACTATGTTAAATCCAAATAAACAGCATAGCATTAATTTAAGTAAAACAGCTTTACTGTACTTTGAATTATCTGTAGAGCAGTAATTCTCAACTTGTAGACCACCTCACCTCAATATCTGGTCTGGTCAAGCTCCTGAATGTTTCTAACATGCAATTACAAGTCATTTGCTTTGGTCAATCCTCTACATGTTTATGTTTAGCATATGTTTAACATCATATTGTATGTAAAGAACCCACTATCATCTCATAATTTTTGTGTCTTGTCAAATCAGTTTACTAGAACATTTTATGATGCTTCATGAGTGCGTCTAATCGTGAGTTTTACCCTTACATGTCGTGACCAGGAATTCCAAGCAACAGACATTTTTGAAGTGAGTCATACAAGAGATGGGTCACAGTCACAAGGTGGTGCATGCAATTTCCAGAGTTAGAAAATTACAAAATGAAGTGGGAGGCACACACAAAATAATTGTTTCTAATACTACTCACATTTGGTGATTCTGGTACAGGCAACCCTCATTATATGTGAATGTGTATTCTCTGTAATGCCCCAAATTAAATCACTTTTTGGGCATACCTCATGTACAATAATTTGCAATCACAACTCACTCTCCAGTTTACTGACTATAGACAATTAATCTCATGAAGGCAATGTCTGAAAACTCACTGATATAAGCATTTATGAAAAGTGAACAACTTTATTTAGAAAGCTATTCAAATGGATTGTACAGGGTATTTTTAATTATTAATTAAACTAACAGGGTTAGGGGTTGATGGTGTTTATTTTATAATGATATCATTGCAAGAAATTTTGAAACAAAATGCTGATGTCATTACCAGTTAAGCACATTCTGTTTCATATAAATGTCTAATCCTTAGTGTCCTTTTCAAGGAAACCTATTGATTTCTTACTGTGCAGTCCACTTCACTTAAAAAAAGTTTGACAGCTACTACTGTATAGTATTATGTACTGCTAAACTTACCTCTGTATATACTATTTAGATTGACAGCTCTAACCAAAAAATGAAAAACATATTCTAACAGAGGTCAGTGTAATTCCTTTTTGCATTTGCCTTCACTGCTTTTAACACACAGCATTCCTAAAACTAGTTTAATTACTCTTTATTTCTGTTTTGTTCTATTATGTTTAGTAAAATGTTTTTTAAATATAACAAAGTTTAGACACAAAGAGACACACTTCTATTCTTGAATTCTCTTACCTAAATTCAACTTCAACAAGACTAAGCTCCTTCAGATCAGCACTGAGCTCAAAGGCTCTCAGTATAGGATCCTCTTCTGTCAGCATTATAAGTGACGGGCTTGCCAGGCAGCGATAGATATCAAGACGAAATCTGAAATAATCCAAAATACCAAAAGTATTGTCATATAAGTAGGTAATAGAAAGTAGGTGTTAGGTACTTTTACAGCTCCTGTTTTTTCCAGAACAAAAAGGTACATACCTGAAAAAGAAATCAATTGTTAAAAGTTCCTTACCATTTGTTTTCTATAAATATTGTCCATTACTACATTATACTTGTAGAACAGCCATAATATGTAATGTACTAAAATAATGTTTTGTTTTAAATTTCTTGCCACAATATCTTGAACCACAAAAAATTACAATCAAGCTACTGACTATAGTGACATGGAAAATAACAGTATAAAATCACAGCCTAGGTGATGCTTAATTATATAACAGACCACTACAAATACCTTACATTTCACATGAACGTAAAAACTATTATTTAAACTACAGTATAACCTCTGTTTCCAGTGCTAAAGTCATTAGGGACTTTTAAAGGGGCATGTATGCATAAGTTTAGACAATCCTCCCTAGAGCATTTCTCCACCTCTCCAGGGTCTCCTCAACCTGCTCCCTACTATAGCTACAGATCACAATGTCATCAGCAAACATCATAGGCCACGGGGACTCCTGTCTAATCTCGTCTATCAACCTGTCCATCACCATTGCAAATAACAAAGGGCTCAGAGCCGATCCCTGATGTAATTTCACCTCCACCTTGAATGCATCCGTCACTCCTACCGCAGACCTCACCACAGTCACACTTCCCTCGTACATATCTTGCACAACTCTTACATACTTCTCTACCACTCCTGACTTCATCATACAATAATACCACAACTCCTCTTGAGGCACCCTGTCATATGCTTTCTCCAGGTCCACAAAGATGCAATGCAATTCCTTCTGGCCTTCTCTATACTTCTCCATCAACACCCTCAGAGCAAACATTGCATCTGTGGTGCTCTTTCTTGGCATGAAAGCATACTGCTGCTCACTAATCATCACCTCACTTCTTAACCTAGCTTCCACAACTCTTTCCCATAACTTCATGCTGTGCCTCATCAATTTTATCCCCCTGTAGTTACTACAGGTCTGCACATCCCCCTTATTCTTAAATATCGGCACCAGTAGACTTCTTCCCTACTCCTCAGGCATCCTCTTACTTTCCAAGATTCCATTAAACAATCTGGTTAAAAACTCCACTGCCATCTCTCCTAAACACCTCCATGCTTCCATAGGTATGTCATCTGGACCAATGGCTTTTCCATTCTTCATCCTCTTCATAGCTGTCCTTACTTCCTCCTTCCTAATCCGTTGATTGCACTTCCTGATTCACTATCTCCACATCATCCAACCTCTTTTGTCTTTGAATATAAAAGACTAAAATTAAAAAATGAAACTGAATATGGTATGTGTAAATCTCCATTGTGTTTTGGCAAGGAGTCTACTCAGGCAACATTGGACATGTTACAATAATCATTTATGAATGAAAAAACATAAAGGCCACAAAGTATTTTCATATGCAACTAAATAAGAAAGTGGCTGAAATGAACCTGTATGTATATATGTATTTGACATCTCACAATAAACTTTCAATACCATTCTGTCTTGCTGAAATATTGAGACTCCTTTCAGCTCAAATTTCATCATTGACTCCATATTATTGATTTGGGCCCAATGTTTCTTCCAGTCACACATTATTTCCTGTGACATCAGGATGTGACACAACCTCAGTGCCTACTAAGTACACCCCTATGCTTAACAGTTAGTGTTCTTTAGTTCAGAACCTTGTGTTCTCTAAATGTATCTTTTATGATTATGGCCAAAATGTTAATTTATTTGTTTCAGACCAGAGTACTGGCTTATTGTTTTACATATTTCAAATGCTGACACTGATACTAAAGTTATAAGAAAGCTTCCTTTCTGACAACACTTTCATGCAGATCATTTCTGTGTACGCAATTCTCTATTACAGATCACTGGGTCATAACTCTGGTGTTAGCTTCTACAGTATATATGCATATAGTTTATAAGCTATTTCATTAACAATTTTTGTCTCTTCCAGATCATGACTTGCTTTGACCATTCCTACTAACTTTAACTTCTTAAAGCTTCTGGCAATAGAAATTTCAAGCTACTATATAACTGTTTAGACACCCAACAAAGTAGAGGGAGGGTATTTAAAGATTCAATTTCTGCCAGTCTTTAACCTAAATATATAGTTCAGGGTCACAGGAATGAACACAAGGCAGGAACCAGCCTTGGATTTACTGTCAGTCCATCACAGGGCTCACACACACTTACTTATTACACATAGGATTGAAAACGACCAGTTGATATGATATGTATTTGGGACATGAAAATGTTACTCTGAGGAAAATCTACACAGACATGTAAAGAGTTTTGAAACTCAGCAGAGGCAGTGTTCTGGCTAGGAATCAGACCTAAAGATCAGTGCTAGACACTGTTCAATTACTCAGTCACCTACCTAAAGAAGCTCATGGTCCTTGAGAGAATGAAATATCCTGAGAGTTCAGAAGGATCTGAGTATTTATTTGATTTTTTTTTTTATTTTTGATTTGATATACTTTGTTAATCCTCATTGATTATTATCTTTTTGCATTACCTTTGGGGGTCAGAGTGCAGGGTCAGCCATTGTACAAAGCCCCAGGAGCAATTTTAGGGTCTTACTCAATGGCCCAACAGAATATTCTACAGGGTGGTCCAGATCTAATTATGCAGATCCAGATCGTCTGGAAGACTTTGATTTATGCATGGACGATTCCAGTTCGGCGCGAAGAAAATTCTTCATGTCGTCAGTTCACACACTTCTCGATGGTCCAGGATTTTTTGGGTGATTTTCTGTGTAATAAACTTAAAAAGTTATAGCGTAATGAAAATTGCATAATTAGATCTGGACCACCCTATACTGTGGAATTGCGTTTTTCTGGTTTCATTTAATGATTAATGAGTTATTTAAGTTCTGACAACCTAAATAGGTATTAATGGATCATCTGGAAGAATGCCACAGTCACTAGTATATTTTTTCAGTTTCTTAATTTTGATAAAAAAAACTGTAAGTTTCCATTAAAATGTACAGAAATAAAGATTCAATGAAGCATACAATTCGAGTGAGTGTACTTGCACATTTTCTTGTAGCTGTACGTTCTCATTAAAATCATTAGAAGATGTATTTCATTACTGATTATACTATCATATATGTTAAGGGTCTTATAACGCTTATTTTCTGACCTGCACATTATTCATGTACAAACGCAGGATACCCTCTAGTGGTTTCTGTTTCAATTACAATTGCTGACACTCTAAATGTTGAAAGATGGCAGATCAGATTATCATGAAAAATGCATTTAGTAAACAATTTTACTATTAGATTACCAAATCTAAAATGTGTTGAACTTTTTAAAGCAAGCAGTGCTGCTGAGATAAGCTCCATCAACTGAAATCTTGTAATGGAAAAAGTTGATTAAAGAAAAATTTCTAGAAAATTTAGTTACTTAGATTTACAATTTTAAAAATACAAAGCCTTGATAGCAAGGAATTACTTTCTTCAAGGAACAGTGTGAGATGGTGAAATAGGCAAAGATTATCTGTCAAAATAAACAAGGCCATATCAAGGACAAACATTTTGTAAATCAGCAAAAGAATAATAATAAATTTGTGCTTGCATAATGACAGTTTTTCCCACACTATGGCACAAGCTTAGCCAAACTAAGAAAATGAAAAATGGAGTTTTAAAGGTCCTACTGGAGAAAATGTGCATTTTGTTATATGGGATTTATTATTGCATTATTTTGTTGTTTTATTTGCCATGATTTTAGTGTCCACATTCTTGTCACAGCCACAGAGGTAAAACAATCTCAATTGCATACAATTTAGTATTTGGAATATTGCATCCCACCTTACTAAAAAACATTTAAATTATTCTGCTCTTCTAATCATAAATGTCTCTTCTGTGATTCCAGTTAATTCATTATTTAACTTAATTATACATATATTAAAAAAGTAACAAGATGCTCCTCAAAAAAATGTTTTTAACACAGTATCTTTTTATTTTCATTGTCTAGATTACATAATAAATTATGTTAAATATAACATAAATAGTAGCAAACATTATATTGCATAAACACCTGAAATGATGAAGTAATGAAGATATACAATCCTAACCTAGAATGGCGTAGACTGTCCTTCTTATTTTTGGCATTACACAAAGTACACTCGCAACCCACAGCATGAGGCCTCGGCAAAGAGACATCCTGTTTAAGCAGCATGGTGAGAATCTCATAGTTGTTGCGATGTGCAGCTAGAATTACTGGGGCTACATCCATTGTTGTGGAATATTCAGGATTCTGAATACGTTGCATTAGTTTCTATATTAAAATGAGACAAGAAAAATATTGAAAAAAATATGTTGTCAATATAAATTATAATGAAAACATGACTCAAGAAGTAAAAGAAAAAATACTACAATAAATACGACAATGTTAGATCCACAAGTCAGGATTAAATAAAATTATACATTAAATTTAAAACAATAATTAGTCACAATAGAGGTGTTCTTTTCTACTAAAAACCTCATTAAGCTTTAATTCCGTCTATGTGTTTTAACACTTAAACATTAAAAGGATTTGGTCTGGGATTATATGTAATCTGACAGTGCATTATTTTATCTGCAATTCAGATCCTACAACACAGAAAATGAGTTAAGTAATTATTATTTAGCTAGCACACTAAACAGGGAGATGAATAACACTGTGCAATTGCGTTGTTCCTATATTCCTCAGCTGTTCTATTCACTTTATATTATATTTTAACTTAATTGTCCAAAAGAAAAGAAGGTTTATTTTTCCATTGACATTTTCTATTTGCAACTAAATATTCTATGCAAGAACTATTACCAACTTAGATTAGCTACTAAAATCTTTATAGCTTAAAACCACCAAGAAGAAATGCTGCCAGCACATTGCCAATCAAAGCTTATAACTGTACGCTGTGCCGTTAACCTAGAAAATAGATTAGAACTTCCTAGTGATAATTACCTGCTGATTAATAAATCATTTAGGGTTTAGATGTTCAAAGATTCAAAAAAATACTGACCGCAATTGAGGGCTTAGAAGACCTTCTTGGCCGATGGTTTAATAATATATCAACAGCACCAACAACTTCTGAATCGATTGCAACCAAAAGCGAATCTGTTGTCTAGACAAAAAGAGAAAGAAACTGCGTATTTGCCCATTTGCTATAATTATTAACATATCAACCCACATTATGCAATGTTAAAAAATATACTGAGAATACATTTTTTTATTGAATTTATTAAAATCAAATAACATTCCATACATATAACTCAAGTTTTACAAAAAAAAAAAAAAAAAAAGGTTTGAAACAAGTCATCCCCCACCCTGAGAAAGAGAGCTAGGCTAGCAGTGTAAAACTTTATGCTAGATTCCCTAAATGCGAATTAGATTTTTTCCAGTTACAAATAGCATATAACATCAGTTAACCACTGACTTAGAATAGGTGAGTTAGGATTCTTCCAATTGAGCAAGATAAGTCTATGTGCCAATAGTGTAGTAGAGGCAATTACAGTTTGTTTGTCCTTCTCCACTTTAAGCCAATCATGAAGTACACCAAACACAGCTGTTAGTGGATTAGTAGGGATTGTGACATCCAAGATGTCTGAAAGGCATTTAAAGATTTTGGTCCAAAATGATGTTAATTTGGTGCAAGCCCAAAACATGTGACCCATTGAGGCCGGAGCTTGATTGCAGCGTTCACAGGTTGGATCTTGCCCTTGAAACATTTTGTACAATTTTAAACAAGACAGATATACTTGATAGATGATTTTAAGTTGAATAATTGCATGCTTTGTGCATATGGAGCTCAAGTGAATTCTGTGCATTGCTACTTTCCACTCCTTTTCTGAAATATTTAGTAAGTGATCCTTTTCCTACTGTTCAACTGGATCTTTGAAAGGGAGGAACTGTAAAATAGGTTTATATATTATAGAAATGCTGTCTGAGTCCTCACAATTGAGCATAGAAGTAGGTGAGAGGTGAGGAAAATTGAGCAGGTTCTGTTTAACAAAGTTTCGAATTTGAAGGTAGTGAAAGAAATGTGTTGCTGGTGAGTTAAATTTGGAGTGTAATTTTTGGTAGTATGCAAAAATTTGTCTATGTACAGATCTCCAACTGATTTAATCCCAAATGTTTTCCAGGCATTAAAAACTGCGTATGTTTGAGAGGGTGGAAAAAGGTGATTCTCATGCAGAGGTGCCACAAATAAAAGCTTGTCTATCTTAAAATACTTCCTACATTGGTTCCATATTCTGATTGAGTGAAGTACAATTGGGTTGTTAGTATATTGCCGATAAATTGTATTTATTGGGGAAAAAAAGCAAGGAATATAAAGAAGTACTGGATGGACTTTATTTCTATTGCAGACCAAGCCTATGTATGTTCATCTATTTCTGTCCATGTCCTGTTTTTTATAGTTTGTATGTTTGCTGCCCAGTAATAAAACTGAAAGTTAGGTAGAGCCATGCCGCCTCCCCAGACCTTAATCCCACTGAGAACTTATGGTCAATCCTCAAGAGACGGGTGGACAAACAAAAACCCACAAATTCTGACAAACTCCAAGCATTGATTATGTAAGAATGGGCTGCCATCAGTCAGGATTTGGCCCAGAAGTTGATTGACAGCTTGCCAGGGCGAATTGCAGAGGTCTTGAAAAAGAAGGGCCAACACTGTAAATATTGACTCTTTGCATAAACTTAATGTAATCTATACTAATAAAAAGCAAAGCCCTCACTGACTCACTGACTCACTCACTCACTGACTCATCACTAATTCTCCAACGTCCCGTGTAGGTGGAAGGCTGAAATTTGGCAGGTTCATTCCTTACAGCTTCCTTACAAAAGTTGGGCAGGTTTCATTTCGAAATTCTACGCGTAATGGTCATAACTGGAAGCTGTTTTTCTCCATTTACTGTAATGGAGATGAGCTTGAAAGCCGTGGGGGCGGAGTTTCGTGTGACATCATCACGCCTCCCACGTAATCACGCAGTACATATAAAACCAGGAAGAGCCCCAAAAAGCGCTCAAGAAAACATGCATTATATAATTGAGAAGGCAGCGAAACAATAAGATGCGAGCGAGTGACATATACAACCATATTCATGAGTTCTGCTACTTCGGAAACAAAGCACGATGTAAACCTAAACTTTAAATTAAGTTCATAGACAGGCTGCCGCTGGCGTTTGTAATTGAGTGCATGCCCATATAAGGCCGTCCGTCAGCGGCAATCCAATAGAAACACTGCCACTAAATATTCACGGGTGAAGGACTGTTCTTATGCAGAGGAAGATGAGATAGTCAGGGTGGTGTTTGGCACAAACTCAGCGAAACTGCGAGAGAAAGTTTTAAGTGCC
>JANRMT010062854.1:104811706-104828128 GCA_026402145.1 Polypterus bichir lapradei | reverse complement strand
TTCATGGTTTGTTTCAATTACGACAGTATTTGCAGGACTTGTGTTGAAGTGACATTCGGCATCTGTCAAGCGTTGTAAGCTTACAACCGGTTTCATCGATAACTTCACATCCAGCTTTTGAGAGTTTAAACATTCATAAACATCAAAGTGTCCACTACTGAAATTGTCACCTATGAATGTAAGATGCTTAAGAGGCATTGGCGGTTGTCGAAAGGTGTAAAATATTTGGCGATTTCGGTACACTTGAAAGCACCAACCGAACAATTCAGCGGCAGCCATCAACTCACATGCAGAACCATAGGTGAAGGGCTTAAGCATTTCACTCTTCTAGTGCTCCTGTGTAGTATAATTATCTCCTGTACCGTCATCAGTCCACACCTTGAACCTGTCCCAGTCATTCAATACATAAGACACAATGTTCTTCCGGATATCAAGAGTGAGCCTGATATGGCCGTGCAATATGTAACACAGAGAATGGAAAAGGTAGGTGCCATCTCCGGGCATGGAAACCACTCGGTAAGTGACAGTTCTTTGATCGATGGTGATTACCTCGATAGACATGGTAATGGGGGTTGGAATGATGAAGGAAATGGGTACCTGAGTAATGTAAAGTAAGTGTAAAATACCTATACAATAACTATAATTGTAATAAACAAACAATAAAACAGCGGAGAAGCCGTGGATTAAACAAAAAGGCTGTAGTTATCAGCAGGGAGACGTGAATCCCGTGGCGAAGCAAGGAAGGGAATGTAGAGACTGGAGCGACGGACGGCCTTATATAGGCAGGCAGCCAACAACGTGGGAGGCGTTGGGATGGGAGACCCAACACCGCCTCACATGGTGACCAAGCTGCAGGCTATGGACGTATATATGTACGTAAATAGGATTCAGTTAGCGCTGGGAACCCGTGTACCAAATTTCTTGAAGATGGGCCCATAAGTAACAAAGACTGTTGAAAAGTTCAATATGGTGGCCGACAGTGGCATCATACCACCGAAATAAGTACGTACATTGGTTTCGGTTAGTGCAGGGAAGCCGCCTACCAAATTTCGAGAAGATGAGGCCATAAACAAGAAAGTTCAACATGGCGGACGTAGTTGACCGTTATGCGTAGAATTTCGAAATGAAACCTGCTTAACTTTTGTAAGTAAGCTGTAAGGAATAAGCCTGCCAAATTTCAGCCTTCTACCTATACAGGAAGTTGGAGAATTAGTGATGTTTGAAAATTCAATATGGCGGCTGACAGTGGTGTCATACCACCGAAATAAGTATGTACATTGGTTTCGTTTAGTGCAGGGAAGCCGCCTACCAAATTTCGTGAAGATGGGGCCATGAATAAGAAAGTTCAATATGGCGGACGTTGTTGATCGTTATGACCATTACGCGTAGAATTTCGAAATGAAACCTGCTTAACTTTTGTAAGTAAGCTGTAAGGAATGGGCCTACCAAATTTCAGCCTTCTACCTACACGGGAAGTTGGAGAATTAGTGACGTTTGGAAAATTCAATATGGCGGCCGACAATGGCGTCATACCATCGAAATAAGTACGTACATCGGTTTTGGTTAGCGCAGGGAAGCCACCTACCAAATTTCGTGAAGATGGGGTCAGCCTTCTACCTACACGGGAAGTTGGAAAATTAGTGACGTTGGAAAGTTCAATATGGCGGCCGACAATGGCGTCATACCATCGAAATAAGTACATACATCGGTTTTGGTTAGCGCAGGGAAGCCACCTACCAAATTTCGTGAAGATGGTGCCATAAATAAGAAAGTTCAACATGGCGGACGTTGTCGACCGTTATCGACTGTTATGACCGTTACGTGTAGAATTTCGAAATGAAACCTGCTTAACTTTTGTAAGTGAGCTGTAAGGAATAAGCCTGCCAAATTTCAGCCTTCTACCTACACGGGAAGTTGGAGAATTAGTGATGAGTCTGTCAGTCAGTGAGTGAGTGAGTGAGTGAGTGAGTGAGTGAGTGAGTGAGTGAGTGAGGGCTTTGCCTTTTATTAGTATAGATAAGAACAACACTCATATCAATGACAAAACAATTACATTAACAATCATGTTACGTTATTTTTAAAATTTTTCCTTTTCTTTTTCATACCTTCTTTAACACACTACTTCTCCGCTGCGAAGCGCGGGTATTCTGCTAGTCTATACTAATAAAAGGCAAAGCCCTCACTAACTGACTGACTGACTGACTCACTCACTCATCATTAATTCTCCCGTATAGGTAGAAGGCTGAAATTTGGCAGGCTCATTCCTTACAGCTTACTTACAAAAGTTAAGCAGGTTTCATTTTGAAATTCTACTTGTAACGGTCATAACTGGAACCTATTTATGTACATATATACGGCCATAGCCTGCAGCTCGGTCACCGTGTGAGGCGGAGTTGCATCCCCCATCATCCCGCCTCCCACGTAATTGAGTGCCTGCCCATATAAGGCCGTCCATCAGCAGCAATCCAATAGACACGCTGTCGCTAAATATTCATGGGTGAAGGACTGTGCTTATGCAAACGAAGATGAGATGGTTATGGATAGACTAGTGTTTGGCACAAACTCAGCGAAAGTGCGAGAGAAACTTTTAAGTGCCGGGTCTTAGCTAACATTAAATAAAGCCGTGGACATCGCAAGATCGCACGAGATAGCAAAAGCACGGCTAAGAACCTTCGATGCATGTACTCCGAGCGGCTCACGAGAACTCAGTACGCAAAGAACAAGGAAGAGTTCCAAAGAGTGCTGAACAAAAAACGCATTACACAATTGAGAAGGCAGCAAAAGAATATTAAGCGAGTGGCGCATACAAGCATATTCATAAGTGCAGCTACCTTAAGTTTAAATTAAGTTCATAGACACGCTGCCGCTGGTGTTTGTCATGCCTACGACGAATACGATATTTGGGAGATACAAGTTTAATGAGAAGATGCAGGGTATAAACGAGACTTTCGATCGCTTTGTAACGGAGTTAAATTTGCTGTAACGGAGTTAAAATTGCTGGTGAAGGACTGTGCTTATGCAAACGAATAGGAAAGCAAGGTGTAAAGCTTAACTTTAAATTAAGCTCATAGACACGCTGCCGCTGCCATTTGTCATGCCTAAGACAAATACGATATTCGCGAGATACAAGTTTAATGAGAGGACGCAGGGTATAAATGAGACTTTCGATCACTTTGTAACGGAGTTAAAATTGCTGGTGAAGGACTGTGCTTATGCAAACGAAGATGAGATGGTCAGGGATAGAATAGTGTTTGGCACAAACTCAGCGAAAGTGCGAGAGAAACTTTTAAGTGCCGGGTCTTAGCTAACATTAAATAAAGCCATGGACATCGCAAGATCGCACGAGATAGCAAAAGTACGGCTGAGAACCTTTGATGCATGTACTCCGAGCGGCTCACGTGAACGCAGTACGCAGAGAACAAGGAAGAGCTCCAAAGAGTGCTGAACAAAAAATGCATTACACAAGTGAGAAGGCAGCAAAAGAATATTAAGCGAGTGGCGCATACAAGCATATTCATAAGTGCAGCTACTGCGGGAACAAAGCACGGTGTAAACCTTAAGTTTAAATTAAGTTCATAGACACGCTGCCGCTGGTGTTTGTCATGCCTACGACGAATACGATATTTGGGAGATACAAGTTTAATGAGAAGACGCAGGGTATAAACAAGACTTTCGATTGCTTTGTAACGGAGTTAAAATTGCTGTAACAGAGTTAAAATTGCTGGTGAAGGACTGTGCTTATGCAAACGAATAGGAAAGCAAGGTGTAAAGCTTAACTTTAAATTAAGTTCATAGACACGCTGCCACTGCAGTTTGTCATGCCTAAGACGAATACGATATTCGCAAGATACAAGTTTAATGAGAGGACGCAGGGTATAAATGAGACCTTCGATCACTTTGTAACGGAGTTAAAATTGCTGGTGAAGGACTGTGCTTATACAAACGAAGATGAGATGGTCAGGGATAGAATAGTGTTTGGCACAAACTCAGCAAAAGTGCGAGAGAAACTTTTAAGTGCCGGGTCTGAGCTAACATTAAATGAAGCCGTGGACATTGCAAGATCGCACGAGATAGCACAAGCACAGCTGAGAACTTTCGATGCATGTACTCCGAGCGGCTCACATGAACTGACTGCGAACGCAGTACGCAGAGAACAAGCAAGAGCTCCAAAGAGCGCTGAACAAAAAACGCATTACACAATTGAGACGGCAGCAATAGAATATGAAATGACTGATGCATACACGCATATTCATAAGTTCACCTACTGTGGAAACAAACCACACAGTGGAAAAAGTCAATGTCCAGCTAAAGGAAGACAGTGTAAAAAATGTGGTAAATTGAACCACTTCGCTACAGTTTGCAGGACTGGGAAAGGTAAACCCGTGCATGCAGTGTGTGATGTCTCAGATAAAGAAGAAGACGAGCTGTTTATTGATGCAGTAAGAAAGGAACAACCCTCTGAAGCTGAACAAGCCTTTGTAGACATGTCAATAGGAAAGCAAGGTGTAAAGCTTAAGTTTAAATTACGTTCATAGACACGCTGCCGCTAAATATTCGCAGGCAAATCCACAACTTAATACCGGGATTGCCTGTTAAACATCTTAGATTCACGAGTACCGATTTGGGTAGTGATCACTTCGATGAATGAAACCTGTTATGTTTTCAACAGTTGACAACGAAGATGAGATGGTCAGGGATAGACTAGATAAACACGGAATGTAACTTGAACACAACACATCCTTCAAATACGAACCTGATTGAAACAAATAATGATAATCAAATCCTTGATGACAGCAACACTCATAACAGTCACAAAACAATTACATTGACAATCATGTTACATTATTTTTAAAATGTTTCCTTTTCTTTTTCATAACTTCTTTAACACACTACTTCTCCGCTGCGAAGCACGGGTATTTTGCTAGTTGTCAATAAAAGCCTTTGAAACTTATGAAATGCTTGTAATTATACTTTAGTATACCATAGAAATATTTGACAAAAAGATCTAAAAACACTGAAGTGAAAACCAACACTTGTGTCATTCTCAAAACTTTGGCCACTACTGTATATACATAAATATGAATTTCCAGGTGATAATTATCACAGCATTGTATATACTTTGATATAAATATACTGCAACACATGGAGTAAGCATTTGAAGCATTTCCTGAACGAAGAATAATGAAAAAGGATTTCTAAACATGGCGCATTAATCAACATTAATCAACAAAAAAGTGATGATAGACACAGATACATAAAAGGGAGCACATAAAGTAAAAAATAAATAAGCAAACAAATCCTATAGCTACATCTTCTGTCTACTTCATTACCACAAAGTGAGCTGGCTTGTCTACTTACTACCCACTGTACTACTTCAAAGCACTCTCTCCGACTCCACAATCCATATGCTTCTGTCTCTGAGGTGATTTTAAACCACATCCCAGGGTTGCTTATGACCAAGCATAAAATCACTTTTCAAGTTAAGGTCCAAGTCTAACAGTGTCAGGCAGATAAACTACAGTCCCCAAGGCTATTACAACCCTGGACCTTCCGGGAGTACTACTCTCACCTGTCCTCCAAAAATCAGCTTTAAATGGGAATGTAATCACATTCCTGAGTTAAAACTTTGGGTTGCTCACTAGTGACCTTGTAAATATTATGTATTACCACCTAGTCCATCTGTGATGCACCTCCCTTAATGCTGGTGTCTAAACCAGATACTATGCTGTGAAACCATCACATCTACAGGCATATTTTCCCTAGGTAGAGCCCTTCATTCTGCCCCAGCAGGACAACATGAATTCTTCCTATCAGTACCTGCCTGATTCCCCTTCTTGTGGTGATGTTTACATCCTATCACGTGTTACACCACCAGCTTGCAATCGCCCTGTACTAATAGCTAAACGCTTTGGCTATAGCATAAAAAAAACAAAATATTACCTGACAACCATGTTCTAGAAGAAGTTGGAGTATATCCAGATTCTCATTTTCAATAGAGATTGTCACAGCATTTCTTCCTAATACATCCACACAGTTGATATTGAGTTCATCATTTCTTTTCTCTTCAAGAAGTTTCTTCACCATATAATAATCTCCTTCAAAGAAAAAAAAAACCTCAGACAATAACACTCAAAAAATAGCCTTTTGCTTCAGTCATGATTTGAATAGGACCCATTTCTTATATTTAGTTTTTTTCTGTTTATGTATACTGGTATTTTTTATTCTTAATTCTTTAAATGCATTTTTCTTTTTTTCTTGCATTGTATTATTCTTATTTAACACCTTTTCATTTGTTAATCATTTTGTATTTTAGAATTCTGTTAGTTATTGTCCTTGATTCTTATACAGTGAGCTAAAGGGGAGGTAACCCCCTGATGCAGTAGCTGTGACTGCCCTCAGCTTATATAAGGCTCTTGAGTGTTTTGTTCATCTCATTCACGTTTGGATTTGTAAGTGCTAGCTTTATGATTCTCTGCATTTGGCTCATTTAGGGCATTGTTCTTCAGATTCTGCCTTGGGTTAAAACTACATTTAGTATTTCGCTTTTTAAGTTATCACCTTTTGTTAATAAGCTTATATAATTATTAACAAATTCAGTTTTGTTATCTTTGGGCAGTAAATGGTTCCCCTCTTCCTTTCCAAATTTACAAATTTACTCTTATTATTTGGAGTTCCAAACATGACAGATGAGGTGAGGTCTCCAAAAAGCTCTACAAAAGGCAGGCCAGTACCTTCACAGGCCAGACTGGATCAAAACCCCCACAGTACCCTGGGTGACTTAATGAATAGAACTCCCTAGCAGAGAGCTGATCTCTCTTTTAACATTTGGCACGCGGACAACCTGGACACTGGATCGTTTCATCATGGCAGAGTTTGGAGGAGCAGGATGAAAAGTCTCCTTGCCGCAATAGGCCCATGGGTGTGCACCTCGAACATCCTGATAGTTGATCTACCCCTCTTCACAGGTCAACCCAGAACAGGCACACCTCAGACCAGCCTGATTCAGAAATCTACCTGCATGATACAGCCTGAGCAGGCCCTAAAATGGGTAGCTAGCCTTGAAAGTACAAAAATGATTACAATATAAAAAATGTCTTACAAGGAAGCAGAGATGGGGGACTCGAGTCACATGACTTGACTCGAGTCAGACTCGAGTCACAATTTACAGGACTTGAGACTTGCTTGATTGAAGTAAGAAAATGACTTGACTTGACTTTGACTTGAGAGTAAGTGACTTGACTTGAGACTTGACTTAAAGTGGAAGACTCGACAATGACTTGAACTTTTAAATATAATTTGTTTAATAAAATAAAATAAAATAATTTAATAAAATAATTATGACTCAGCAGCACCATAATTGGCGCCTGCGCCCTTAACGCTGCACAACTCTTAACGTTACCAAGAAGAAGAAGAAGAACGCTGCACAACTCAAACCGCGCCAAACATGGCAGACAATAGTCGAGCTCCTCATATAGTCACGTTTGGCTATAAGGACTTTGAACTAGACCGTACTAACAAAAAAAGATTTGCCAGATGCAGAGAATGCAACGCGAGAGTATCAGACACGACAACCACAACATCAAATTTCATCCGGCACTTCAAAAACCACAAGGAAAGGTAAGAACGTCGAATTCTTTATAGTCAATTTAATAAAATGATTACTAATTAATTAAATTAATCTTTTCTGTTTGTCATAATTTGGCCTTGGTTGCATGTTTTTTTATCAGAAATGTGATGATCATCTCATAAATAAAACGCTATAACGTTACCAGTGGCGTAGCCACATTTTAATGTTGAATGCAACTTGAAATGAAAGGGCTTCTCGATATTACATGTAAACTACAATGTCTATATTAAATGTGCGCATTTTCAAGCGTTTGTATGGACTGACTGCGTGTGGTTAGTTGAATGGCAGCTCGTGTAACATTATACTGCATGAAAATCTAAGATGAAAGCGTCGGTGCAATCACTTCTCCTTTAATAACTCGTTCAAAACTTTTTGGTCATACAGACAAGAATAATTTCATCGTTCGAATCGGTTACGTTAAGTGTCTATAATTTTTTTGTGTACACTCACAATAACAACAAAATGTGTGCTGTATAACAATGAAACCAGTTCAAATAGAAAACAAACAAATAAATAAATAAATAAATGCAGCTTCAGAAGACTCTAAACGATTCCAGCCGAGGAGGAGGAGTCTTATCTAGCGAAACAATCGGTTATTTTCTAAACAAATGGACAATTTATATACTTTTTAACCTCAAATGCTGGTCTTGTGTTGTCTCTGCGCAGTCTGTGTGATTCGGGTAAATACAGTCTTAGATTGCAGCAAAAGTGCAGACACAGTGTTTACATAGTTAACATGTATAGAAGCTCAAATGCCCTTTACAAAAAAGGTAAAAACAGCATTGCAGGATGTTTTTGACATTAAAGATATAAAAGAGATTGTTGTTTTTTTGACATCTATTAACTGTATTTACCCGAATCACACAGACTGCACAGAGAGGAGACAAGACCAGCATTTGAGGCTAAAAAGTATATAAATTGTCAATTTGTTTGGAAAATAACCAATCATTTCGGGCTTTCTGAAGCTGCATTTAAACTGCATTTTGGAAGTTCAAACTTCGGGGCGCCATACATATCCATTATATATAGACAGAAATCCTGAAATGTTTTCCTCAAAACAAAAAACAAAAAAAAAACAATTTCTTTATGACTGAGGAAAGAAAGACATGAACATATTGGATGACAAGGGGGTGAGTACATTATCTGTACATTGTTGTTGTCAAAGTAAACTAATCCTTTCAGATTGAATTGCATTATACATTTTAGACTGGATTTTTTAGTTTTAAACATTTTGTGTAAGCTACACAATTTTATTTTCAGATATTAATGTAGCACAGATATGCATATAATTTAAATATAGCAATGCAAATAAGATACATAATATATGTATATAAGTTCATCTTTTCTGTAAAAATTTTTCTGTGCAAAAATAAACATATCGAAAATTTAACCTCTGTTTGTTTTAGTACTGCAACTTGACTTGACTTGGCTTGAAACTTATCAGGACTCGACTTGACTTGCTTAGGGTGAACCCTTGACTTGACTTGACTAGCTTGATTTGTCTTAACTGTGACTTGAGACTTGACTCGAGACTTGATGGTTAACACTTGAAACTTGCTTGGACTTGATCATATGCGACTTGTCCCCATCTCTACAAGGAAGATTAAACCATGAAAACTCTGTCTTGTAAAGATAATCCGAAACTATAACCTTTATAATTTGTTTCCCGTTAAATAGAGAAATACAAGCAAAATGCTCAAAATAACAAAAACTATGTGCCTAGAAAGGCAATCTAGGGCAAACAAATGCCGATACGTAATCTATAGGCAAAAAACCAATGGCATAGTGGAAATAATGAAAAATGCCAGAAAATCTACATAAAAACTAGTGCTCAAAATAAGCTCCTTCACACTAAAATTTCTCCTGATTTTAACTCACTCAGTTCTCACAACACACAAGGGAATAGTAGCACAAGTAAAAAGACAATGTCTAAACACCTTCCACAAATATATCATCTGGACCAACAGCCTTTCCATTCTTCATCTTCTTCATACCTGTCCTTATGTCCTCCTTATTAATCCGTTGTACTTCCTGATTCTCTGTTTCCCCATAATCCAACCTTCTCTCTCTCTTATTTTCTTCACTCAACAGACTCTCAAAGTAATCCTTCCATCTTTACATAAAAAAATGATAATGAATAATATCTTTATTTGATGGTTTAGGGCAGTACTAAAATCCTTGGATATTCCAATGGACATCCAAATAAGTAAATACTAGACAAGGGAGTAGCAGTCCCTGTATTGTAGCATTTGATGTTACACGTAAGCTTCAATGTCCTAAAAATTTCACGTTTTTACTTATATATACCCCAGTCCTATTAGAAATCATAGTCTGTACTACAATGTACAGTATTCAAGAATCATTGTTTAACCAAAACATTTGCCCCATGCATACATCCTTTTTGAAAAAAAAAATCTACAGCAGCTACAACAGCATTCTAGCTTCATTAAAGCCAAGTTAATTGCTTTATTTTGGCATAGATTTTTAAACATTTTTGAGATTAATGCCTGATATCTTTATTATCTTAAGAAACTAGGGAACAGTATACCTCAGTTGTGAATGAAAACTATTAAAACATACAGAAAATAAGAAAAAATATTATCAAAAACAGCAAGAAGAGGTGAGCTGTACACATATCTATTTCATATTTGTAGAAAGTTAGGAATCAGTGCTAAAAAAGTGATGTGAATGGCCCTTACACTAAAGCCATCTCTAACCAGGTCCTATAATCCTGAAGTCCAACAAGCTCACAATATATATAGACAATATAGAATAAAATACTAACTTGCTAACAATAATTTACATATCAGAAGTTAAAAATCAAACACATGAATTCTCTAGTCTAGAACAAAAAACATTTCTGTCCCCAGGTAACTATCAAATTAACAAGAGACTTTGTATACCAGTCTCAAACTTACTTAATCTGATTTTAGGGCTGCAGGGACCCACATCATTTGGCACAAGTCTGGACATAGCTATGTAGAGGCAGTTGATCCATTACAGAGCCTACTCACACACAACAGTCACTTTATAGAGTTACAAGCTAACCTGGCCTGTGGATGTAAGAGGAAAACCCATAAAACTCAGCATGGGAAATATATTCAGAACACTGGATCTGTGAAGCACCACTTTTAACAACTGCACTACAGACTGTCCCTTCTAATTTAAGACTACAATTAATAACATAAATAAGCTTTACATTGAACTCAAATCAATTAACGAACAAACTTTCTCCATGTTTATCAAAAATAACACATTTTCTATTTTTTTTTAGTTGTTCCTTAACCACATAAAATGGCTGTTACTCATAACAAAAAAAGTAGCTATTTTTTATTGCAATACTTTTATATTTGGTAAAACTAACAACATTGTTAAAGGATCTACAGTATTTACAAGGACTGACTGGGTGTGAGAAACATTTACAAAGAAAACACCATGAGTAACTGCCATTTTACAAACGTAAAATGCCATTTTCAAATTCCACAAAGAAGGAAATATATTCTAGCATTATAAACAAGAACGAATGCTATTGTAAACAACGGCCATTCAACCAAAGTACTTTACATTGTCCAAAATATGAGAAATCAACTAAATAATTTTGTCATTATTGAAAAAAATAACCTGGTTTACTCTCATTGATTTAAAAAAAGAAATTTTGTCATAGCAAAAATATTTTCATTTAATATTGAGGGAAAAAGAGCTAACCAAAGATCATCCCCTCCCCAAAAAATAAAAGGTGTGCAGACAGGCATTGTTTGGGGGTTTAGGTGGCCACCAAGCCAATTGCCAATTGCCAAAAAGCTGATTACCCTGAATACGTAAAAGCATACACGGCATATACATACCTCTAATACCACTGTTCCTTTTACATAAAAATGAATACAATTATTTCAAAATTCTGCAAAATTAAAATACCAAACAATTGTTTTAATTGTGAATAATTATTTTTACTTGCTTTCATTAACACAAAAAAACAAATTCATTTGTTTCCATCATGTTACATTTAGGTACGTGCAAAGAAATTTAATAAACACTTAACAAATTTCATATTTCATTCATATACATACAATATTGTTGTAAATCAGTTTAACTTGAAAATACTTAGTCACTCTATATATATAAAATATTGCGGTAAACCAATTTATCTGGAAAATATTTATGCAATCTAATATTTATAAACATATATAAAGTATTTAGTCATTGACTTACACATAACCTCTCTAGTTTTTGTCAATTCTTAGTTTTTTTGATCCAAAACATTGTTTGGTCGCCCATCTTTTGTACAACTTTTCTGGTGCATCTCTAAGAATCATCCAACAGTTGTATGTCATCATATTGATAACTTAATATGTTTGGTAATTTTTTTCCATTCCCTTGATATCCTAATGGAATCTTTCATCCAGCACTGCACTCACTGACCCAAGATGTTCAAGGAAAAATTTCAAATGAAAATTCAAAAAGTGAACTTTGAGATTCATGTTGCAACTCTATTCCTTAATCTAACTTAATACTTTTTTCATCATTTCTTTGTAATTTGGATCTTTATTGTTACCTAAAAACTTAAAAATTACCCAGGTCTCTCTTTCCAGGTCGTTCAAATTATGCTTCAGAAATCAGTTTTGTAATATCAGGTTCAGTAAAAATGCCCCCATTCAAATTAGCCTCAGACAAACCTGGAAACTTTTAGCACTAATACATAAATCAGGCTTCAGCTTTTAATAGGGGTTTGACAAACTGCTTCATTAAGCAACAGGTCCATAAATCTAGGTCAAAGCTCTTTGAACATGGGGAAGGTGCTATATAAATAAAATTTATTATGATGATTTATTATTATGATATTAAATGTCTTTGGATCTCATAGCCTTTCAGCTGGTATGAAAATTATGCCAGAGGCATAGTTTAAAGTCTTGGGTTGGGGTTAATTTCAGAATTTAGGTCCAGTCAGTGTTAGGGTGCCTAATCAGGGTCATCTCAAAGGAAAATGTCTGGTATTAATTATTGCTAACCGTGCCAAGGATTCTGCTGACAATGGATGCCATGCATATCGCTGCTTGTTTTTGTAGAATAGAGATGTTGGCCAAGATCTTTTCAGTATATTGCTTGATGGATTTATAACCCCAGTAGCACCTATGATGACAGAGACTACTTCTACATGCTCTTCTTTAGGACCGATGTTATGGTCCAATGGCACAGAGATATTTATTTAAAAAGTTTTATTAGTGGAGAGTTTCGTATAAATGATGTCTGAGTGGTTGGCGTTGACTGTGACATCTGTTTGAACAGGGAGCTCCCAGAGAATCTTAGATGTAGTATTTTCCAGGATTTTTTGTTCTTACAAACCCCATCTCCACCAGTGTCTTGGCACTTGGAAATTGTTATCCATAGCTAGCATCCAGTGGATATATTTTACTAAAGTGTTGTGGCACCATAGAAGGGACATTTTGGCTAGTGTTTGACAAGCACTGACAATGTAATGTATGATATCATCACATTTTTTACATTGGCAACACAAACTATCTTCTTCTGGTTGTTTGAGGATTTGTCTTATGTACTACAGGTAAAATTCTGTTACAACGAACTCCCAGGGACCTAAAATATTTCGTTGTAATGAAAATTTCATTGTAATGAGATTCTGTATTTGTTACTATAATGCTTTCTTTAATTTGCGTCCAGGCATTTGCAATCATTTAAAAAGCTTCAATATACATACATACCTCCTGCCTACAAGTTATGCTGACGAGAATTTTTCTCAGCATTTCCTTGCCATAATACACTTTCAGGGTGCAAATGATGCTCAGATCCAACGGCTGAAGCACTGCTGCGCAGTTGGGTGGGAGGAATTCAACGCAAACATTATCTAAATGTGAAACCATGTTGTGTGCAGCACAGTTATCAGTCAGAAGCCGAATCATCCTTTTCTTCTTCTTCATATTGTGAGGTTTCTGAACACTTTTGGGATCCCCCACACTCCCCATCCAACGGGAATGACACGCTGAAGTGTCTCCCAAAGCGCGATTGCAGCGTCTGTGGAAGATTGTTTGTCCGTTGTTGGGGCAGTGCAATAGCAGGCTCACAGCGGTGCAGTGAAGCGCCACAGAAGCAAATCATAAAAGATCGGGGTCACGCTATAAGTCCCTGTATTGCACCCCAAAACACGCGGTTTAATCTCAGGACTTTAGCAAAACCAACTTTATTCAGCTTGAAACAGGAACAGCACAGTTATTTATTGTAGCATGATCTGACACTCTGCTATACACAGACAGAGCAGTCAGGCAGGGTCGTGGCCAGGTCAGTGACCAAGTAATCCTGTTACCTGCATTTACAATGTACGTGCTCCTAACCTTGCATCACCCATTGAGGTCTTTTCTGTTTACTTTGGCGGAGATGTATACGCATACACACACACACACACATATATATATAATCATTTTTTTAATCCTTTATTCACCATACAGAATTTCTTGTATTACAACAATTTTATTCCCACTGAAAAAAATGCCCAAGCTAATCATTATGTGAGAAATGTAGTGCCAGTAAACTTTCACCTAAACTTCATTAGTAAAACCAAAGAACATGATCCTTGTTCATATAAAAACCACACAGACATATTTTAGTACCTCTGGTGCCTCTTTGCCTTAACAGTGTCATAATTATCTTGTTGTTTATTCCTTGGAGTTAAAACTTAAGACTTAATAAATCACTAATTCGGGTAGCTTGTTTATCTAAATTGCTGTATATAATCATCCTTTACCATTATTCATGAAGCATATACATTTTACCAAAAATCAAAAGAGTTTGGTTTTCTTTCATTACTTGAACTTATTGATTATCCCCCCTCTTCAATTTTATTTTGTCTTCTATTATGTATTATCTGTGTCTTTATGTAAAGTCATCTATTGAAGATAAGTGGGTAAAAGCTTCACTTACATGGTTTTCCAGAGTATATTGTGTCTGATTGTGGATCTCAGTCTATTTAGCACTTTGGAACATATAATGAAGACTTTGTAAATCAAGTTTAACATGCTTTTTTCCCCCCAGAATGTCCCTGCATTTTACTGTCAATGGGGCTAAATGAACCCATAACTACAATTTTTAAGAAAAATTTTACAATCTGCCAAATAATACAAAGAGTACACAACATGTGCTTCGTCCATGCTGAGGTTTGTCAGGTGTACAAACTTTTGCATCCTCTTATTGTGATTGGACCTCGGATGAGCCCCAATAAGGGTGAAACATGTGTTCTGTAATCTTTGTATTATTTGGCAGATACCATATAACATGTCTATGATCTGCTTCTTACAACTCAGATTGTGATTCAGACTATGAATGTAATACACCGATCTTCACCCGGTTAAGTATGCGAACCAGCTGCCATAGCGTGACGCCAGTTGATGTCCAAGGTTGAATACTGATGAGCCTCAAGGCACATGTTGTGTACTCTTTGTATTATTTAACGGGTACTGTATCACATACTGTATATATATATGTGTGTGTGTGTATATATATATATATATATATATATATACACATATATATACACACAAATATATATATATATATATACATACATAGCATTCATAGTCTGAAACACAATCTGATTGTATGGGTGGTTACCTACCAGGTAACACATGTGTTTGGTCTGCAAGTTGGCAAACGTCCACCATGCCATCTCAGTTGCGAGACGCCCAGGAAGTTCCTCCAGAAAGTCATCAACGAGCACCTAGAGCACATCCGGGTGGACATAAAAGGGGCCTCCTTCCTATAGTCAGAGAGCTAGAGTCAGGAGCAGGACGAAGCTCCAGTGAGGAGAGGAAAGGTGGCCCACGGACAGTTGAAGGCCTGAGGAAGGGTGTTTGGTGCAGGAAGCACTGTGAGTGTGCGGGACTAGTATTTGGGGAGGCTTGTTTAAATAAAAGCGTGTGTTTTTATGAACTGCTGGCGTCCATCTGGTTGTGTCCGGGCTCAACATCTCACAATATATAGAAATGATATACTTCCGGGCTGAAGAAAAAAGAGAAGTTTTTACCTGACCCGGAAGTGCTGGATAATCAAATGGACTGAGAGCTCAGAAGCACTTCCGACTATAAAGGACTGTGGGAGATCCCAGACAATTGAGCTGAGCTGGGAGGCAGGGTGGCTAAGCATCTGGGAGATTGGAAGATTGTTTATTATTGGATTATTGTATTGTTTATTGAAGTATAGGGGAGGTGGAGGTGCTTTGTGCACTTATTTATAATAATAAATATTATTATTGAACTTTTACCTGGTGTCTGACGAGTGGTCTGAGGGTTCAAGGGAGCGAGAGAAGCCTAATCTCCCACAGTTCTCTGGCCGTCGATTTTGCAGAGGACCTGTATTTAAAATTTTTTTTACTGTGGACAGAACCCTAAGAAGGCAGCGTCACGACAGGCAGAGAAAAATTGCCAAACCTCACCTATATCAAGTCCGTCATGAGAAAAGGGAAGAACAAGCAATGCGGTAACACAAGCGGAGGTCTAGCGCTCGGCATTGCCTGCGCTCAAGACAAGCTATGGAGCACCTACGCCCAGGGATTTATACTTCCCGTATAGCCCGGAAATATAAATCCCTGGGCCTCCCTGCAGCGACTCCTGGCGGCCCTCTTGGTATCCAGCAGGGCTGTACATTATAATTCCACTATCCATAATTCCCTGCTGGCATTCGGGGCACCTCTATGTTGCAAGGAGGGCGCCATCTGGCAGCCTGGGGGTATTGGCTGAGATGAATGGCCAGCCATATCTCACAATATATATATATATATATATATATATATATAT
>JANRMT010062854.1:104774372-104801706 GCA_026402145.1 Polypterus bichir lapradei | reverse complement strand
CAACACTCATATCAATGACAAAACAATTACATTAACAATCATGTTACGTTATTTTTTACATTTTTCCTTTTCTTTTTCATACCTTCTTTAACACACTACTTCTCCGCTGCAAAGCGCGGGTATTCTGCTAGTATATATATATATATATATATATATATATATATATATATATATATATATAGAGAGAGAGAGAGAGAGAGAGAGAGAGAGAGAGAGAGAGAGAGAAAGATAGAGTCACATGCACATGTTTGGCAGACAGCCTCATGCAATGATTGTTACACTCCAAACCAGAGGGTGGCACTGCTGTCAAATGCCTTTTTTCTTCCTCTCTCTGCAGAACGGATGATTGACGGTCCTTCCACCTCCAACATCACTTCCAGTTTCCGCCCTCCTGGGCCCACCCCTTCTGGATCGCCACAATGAAAACCCACCTCAATGCCATCCTGAGTCAGCCTGGAGAAAAATATTGTCTGAATAAGGTGTCCATTATTTTCCTTTTTTCTTACTACTACTTTTTCCATCATAATATACAGGGTTCACCTTGGTGCCCCAAACCTTTTTGATGCGCTGTCTTCTCTTATTACTATATATATGATATGTAATGAACATTAAAATTTTAAGATTCCCTGGCCCCTTAATAAAAGGTTTGTGAGATTTACACTTATACAGTATGCCTCCTGATTGCTGGTTTGCTCACAAGCACTGGCTTTGTAAGAACCTTTAATGTTGTTAGCTCCACATGGTATCTATGTAAATGTTTGTTGTATTAGTCTAACGACATTTCTAGCTGCCACTTCATCACTTTTCTTCAATAACAGTAATCCTAAATACAGGGTCCAAAAATTAACTACTTTTTCTGTGTCTGTAATCTTGCTGAGCGTTTTGTTTTAGTTAATGGATTATAATGCAAAAGAACACACCTCTATTCATCCTCAATTTCCTATCCTTCCATGTCTTCTTGTCATAGATTTAATACTCAATTTGAATGATGCAACTTGTGCACACTTCTAACATGTTATCCAATACAGGCTCATTCAGTTACTAGGTGATGACACTCTACTATATTATGTATCTAAGGAAGTAAATATACTTTTTGCATTGTTCTGGCTTGAACATCGCTAAGGTCGAATTATAGGTTTTCTTTATTTTCACTGCAAGTATGTCAATATTGGAGACCAGCTTTCATTTGCTAAACCTTGACTTTTAAACTCTTTTTAACATACATTTATCTGTTTGTACTTCCAGAGAATTAAAAAATTTTGCCTATTTTGAAAACAAATCTTGTATTCTGTAGATTTCATAAATTCTACATCTCTCTATTATAAAAAAAATCTTTGGGAGGGAGACTAGGGAGACGAGACGTGGAAGACAATTTGAAATCCCGCGAGAGACACTTTAACTTGCTCCCAGCTCCTAAAACAATGAGAAGCAAAACATGTAGCTCGCCAGCAGCAGAAAGCCAGCAGATTATCCGACCGTTAGCCCCCTAGTTATGAGAAAATCTAATCCTATCTAAGTACTACAAACCATATGTTTAAACTTTTGGGATTACATAAATGACACCAATGGAAGCTGCTCCCTTTTTTTACATTTTATATTTACATATCAGGCATGCACAAGTTTTTGGAGAAAAAAATGTACGACAGGATTGCAAAAAATTGCATGAACTACAAAAAATACCAAACCTATCTGTAAACATCCAGGGATTTACAGCTTGTACCTTTAACCACATTTTCACTGTAAGTGGCTGTGAATTTATGTTTTAGCAGCCAAAACCAAGACTCACCACTTTGAGTTATAAAACTAATTTTTTGCTTGCCTATTTTTCAAAACAGAAGGTAGCCTGTTTTTAATATTACCATAAGGCTGTGGGCTTACACAAGTTTGTGTAAATATTTTTTCCTTTTTCAGGATTTCCAGTATATGCAGACTACACAATCTGGTAAAGAAGCTGGAAGAGTTCAGTGATAATCCATAGTATTACTTACATTTTCAAAAAGATCAACTACAAACATCATTTAGTAAACTGTTACTTAAATAAACTCTAAATTCATATTAATTTACTGGATATGCAATGCTGAAAGTTAAAAATGGCTATTACTGTCTCATTTCATATAATTTTCTGAAACCAATTATTCTAGTGAGGGCAGTGGTGGCAGCAGGCCAAGCAGGCCAACCCAGACTTTCCAGTCCTCTGTTACAGGTTTCAGCTCTTCCTGGAGAATTGCAAACCAGAGTTTCCATACTAAAAAAGAGATATAATCCCTCCTGTGTGTCCTGGGTCTGCCACAGGTGACACATGCCATAGCAGCTCTTGGTGAAGCCATGGTTGGGGTTGGGAATTCTTATGACATGCCAAAACCACCTTAACTGGCTGCTCACGATCTAAAGAAGCAGTGACTCCACTCTGAGTCTCTTCTGAATCACTGAGCTTCTCTCCCTATCACACAGTGTTAAAGCAGCAACCCTGTGAAGATACCGCATTTTTGTACCTTGTACTCTTGATCCAGCAATGTGGAGCCATATTGTGGGATCACCACCTGCAAGACGAAGGATGAGGCCCAGGTGCAATGTTAGTATAGCGGCAGGCATTGGCAGGAAAGGACTAGATGCGGATACTTACTATTACTATTTCTAGTTTAATAACTAATATTATTTTGTGGCATTTTCTAATGGCTAATACAAGAAGGTGCCTCAAAAATTCTAATGATAACCAGTTTATGAGATGGAAAGTAAGTGGATCACCTACACTTGCATGTAATAAATAATTGTTCTTTATTTTTTTTGTTTCATGCATCAGTTCTCTTGAACAGCAAACAGGTGTATGTTTAACCTGTCATTTATATAAATAAGGGCAAAGGCAACAAAGACATTAAAAACATTTACACTCTTTTTCTCTAACAATTATTTATTGATTTCTTATTTAAATAGTATTGGCTACAGCATTTTATTAAAGATAAAAATAGTTATAACAAGATCTGACTTAATTTCAGACTTTAATTAACAAAAGAAGAAAATTCAGTATGTGTGAACAGACTTTTAATATAAAATTATAGGTTAACACTATGCCCTTACTTCTTATCACCGTATTATTCTTTTGCTAACCTGAAGGGTGGACCCTGACTAATTAAGGAGACAATTTTGATACCTTTTCAGTTACAACTTGTGTATACTACTTATTTACATTTAATAGTGCCTTCATCAGTATGAGTACAGTATACTTAAATCAATAGCAATTTTACACTACAAAAAAGCATTTTAAAACGAGCCAAAAATAATCAAAAACCATAATCCCAATATGTTGCTTTGGAAGTAAAAAATAATAATCCTTGGCAATATTATATACACACATACATAGCAGACATTGTCATTAGTGCAAGCAATACACAAGCCATCATCAAAATAACAAAAAAATTTAAAGTCAAAGCATTATTAGGGCTGCATAATAGTGCACTGGTACTGCCACCTCACAGTTTCTTTGTCCAGGGTTTGAATCCTCTGCCCAGTCTTTGCCCTTGGGGAGTCTGCACTTCTTCTTAATCTCTTTGAGGGCATCCAACCATACACCCCCCCATGGAGATCACATCCCCAAAGATATACTGGTTAGGTTGACATATTAACTTAACACGGGAAGAAAAAAGAGTGCCTGGAGGAATACTTAAGTAGACACAGGGAGAATGAGCAAACTCCATACAGACAGACAGTGACTATAAGTGGGATTCAAACTCAAGTGACTGCCCCACCCAGTTTAAGAATTTAAAGATGGCAAAAAAAAAACAAAAATTAAAAAGTACTTAAACACTTGCTTAAAAAATGTTATTGATATTCAAACAAGAATGAAAAAATCGAATTGTCATAACACATAATTTAAAAATAAGACTAAATTTAAAATGGCTCCAACAATGGGTTTCAAAACACATCTTCAGTACTCATGTGCTCACTGCATAAATCAGAACTAATCACTTAATCTGCCAGTGTGTAATTTTTAAAAAATATACAGTATATGTAAGCAATTGTAACATATACTGAAACTATACATTGCCCTAGGCCCTAAAAATATCCATCCATCCATTATCCAAATGATAATTAAAATTTTAGTTAATTATCATTATAGTTAATTATCATTAACTTTTAGTCCTTGTACATTTAAGCATGACCTACAATTGCTGTTTTAGGCTAAATACACTTTATTGATTCTTCTATCTATCTGTCTACCTATCTAGCTATCTGATTCTCTCATTTTTTACATTTCATATGAAAACTTGTAATTTCCAATTATTTTTGTCATATATGTGCTATGCAAAACTGTAAGGCAAATTTTTTAAATGACATGTTAATTAGGCACCTTTTCTTCAAAGATTTCTAAATGAACAGTAATATAATAGCCCAGTACTAATAATAATAAAGATTTGTAAATATTAGTGTAACAAGAATATCCCAATTGCACATTTCAAATGGTTTTGACAATGAACATTGTAACTGTCTAATCCCTAAGCACAATACTAAAAGCAATTAAAAAATTGTTTTGTGAAAATCATAACCTGCAAGAATAACTAAAAAGGCAGCTTTTTAGAGGAAAATGAACTCTAAGTAGAACAGCTACACGTTCATAATTTTCTTATATTTAACAATACTTGGAAAAAAGTGTACAAAGATTCTGCTGATTTGAAATCTAGGGTCGAATCCCATAAGCAGATGTTTACTGTTCTCCTAAGTAAAATTAAAGGCTTCCAAAATTTAGATTAAGCAAGTCTATGTCATTTAGGTGCAAAGGTATTTTAAGTTTTCCTTTTTGAAATAAACCTGATTTTAAATCTTGGGGATATTTTTTGATTATGTCTCCCACAGAACTTTTCATTTTAAGAAATTGATTACAAATCTGTCAGGTTATACAGTACAAGCATGGCCCTGCTTGCTTGAACTAATGCACGGTGTTTGAGATGATCTGGTATAATATCAACAAAATAATAATGGAGTTTACATATTTCTTGTTCAAAAGTATCGGATTTGCCTCTCAGTATTTCAGCTCAATACACGGTTGCGGATAAGTACGGCACAAACCAACATCGAACCGGTCGGCTGCTTCATCATACGACACATTCGCCCGTATTACGATCTAAATTATTTCGCAATGGGCTAATTCTGAGATGGTAATAAACTCACAATTTGGGAATATGACGGCAAATTAAAGTAACAAAAATCGAACAAGGTATTGCTGCGACACAAGGCTCATACAGCAGAGGCTGTACTTTCGGAGGATTGTATAAACATGTGGGTTTGCATTTTTTGGCGACTACGTAAAGTTTTAAGCCTTTAGAACTCTTTTCAATCTTGCTTGTCCTGATGAAGATCACGAAAATCTGGTGCCAATCTTAGCAGCTGAGGGGGCAAGGTAGGAATCAGATGGACGGCACAACACACACTGGGCTAATTTTGAGTAGCCAACATGCACGTCTTTAGAATACGACATACACACGAGTGCACATGGAGATAACTCTATACACCCATGGAGAAAACGTGGAAACTCCAGTTACGAAAAGTCAGGTCCAATTTTGAAGCCATGACGATGTCATATTTTACTGCACATGAAATGATATCCAGCCGATCTACAGTATGTGTGCGCGGCATCAAATCCTACTGATAATTTGAAAATGTTTTAGTTTTAAGGGCCGCTTGGTTTGGAAAAAAGAGGCAAAAAAAAACAATTTCACAGTTTAAAATCAAAAAAGCACCTGTGACGCCTGCGTGCATTACGTGTGTATTCGGTTGATGATGGCGTGCAGTTACCTTTCTCGCACGCCAGCAGAAAGAGCTTTTCGTCCAACGTTGTGTCCTCCTTCACTTCCCTCACATCCTTCAGAGCCAGGTATTTATCCGGCGAGGCCGAAGCGGTGCTCGGGTAGAGAGCAGTCATAATCGTCGAGCGGCACTGCGGCGACACATTGAGTCGCATCATAAACCGAACATCTTTCTACTTCTTACTGCCGTCTTCTTCTCATCCACCGACTGAAAACGATGCTGTTGGAACTATACCACAGTTAATAACCATGCAAGACTTCTTTGTGGTCGTTTCCTCCTTCTTACATCTCAAGAGCATCACACCCTCATTTCTACATAATAGCAGCTTATGTCAATACAGAGGTGTTTGAGCGGAGGAAGCGGTTTGGGCCAGATGCGAGTCTTCTGCTGCGCTCTGCGCATGTGCTTTCTTGTCGCACGTCCCCGTTAACCTGTCGAAGCATAAGCTAGTTCTCGGAGAGCTGGCTGTTGGATTTTCGAGTTCAAATTTGCTTCCATTTTATTACAATTTATGAGTCTCCTCGCACCTTAACGGTGCACATAGTTTATTACATAACTACAACAAAGCCTACTTTGGTTAAAAAAAGAGAATTGCAAGTGTTAATGGACGGCTTGAACATTAAGCTGGCATACTGCAGAGGTTACGATCACGTAAAAATATAGAAGATCCCCAAAGAAAGTATAACGAAGAACTGAATTAGTTTAATGATGCACTTATGTTTTTGTATACATTATTTTACACTAATTATTAACTTTTAGCAATGGTGTTCTTGAACTAACTAGGCAGTGATTTAGGTAATGAAGTGACAGCAGTGAGTTAATAAAGGACAGAAAGTTCGCAAACAACCAAACTGTGATAATGTACCCCGAACAGAATCTACAAAGACCGCAAAATGGAGGGTGCATTGAAGTCAAAATATGGTATTCAGATGAATATAAATAAATAAATCGGATTCTACAGAGAGTTATAGAGGGAAAAGAAAACACCAGCAAACCTTTCAGTAGCAAGACAGAAGGCCCAGCAGGTGAGTCCCCTTGGTTATTTACGTTAATTTGTTTCAGATAATGGAAAGTGAAAAGACAGATTAACTTCACAATTGAATTTAGTCTGTCTTTTACAAAAGACGAGGTGAGAGAAATTAACCAGTACTGCATAAATGTAAAGTTAAAGAATAGGATCATAAGCGTTGACTGGAAAGCTCACAATGAAGAACAGCTAGGTCATTTTTAAATTATCACAGGTTCACAATTATACATCCTCAAGTTCAAAAAAGAAGTCCCAGTTTGCCTGGCCATGATGAAGGTGTAAGAGTCCCAAAACGCGTTGGCCTTATTGAAAAACGGGTGAATATTCATGGATATAGGTGTCAATCATTCATACTATGGCAACATTTATTTTGGAATTTTTGTTGTTTAACATCACAAACTAAGAACTAATCACGTTGTGAAAAATGTTTTAGAATGTTGGAAAGCCTTTGTTCTCAAGTAAAAATTGCTAGAAGCCTTTGTGCTTAAGTTAAAAACTTAAAGTGGAGGCTGGGAAATTGTGAACCTTTAATGTTTAATAATCTGGATATTGATTTTGGAAAAATGACCTGGAGCTTTTTCTTTGTTTGTTTTTTTCATTGTTGACTGGAAAAGTCCCAGCCAAGTACATTAAGTAGGGCCCAAGGATTTCAAAAGCCTGTAAACACTAGAGTTTATATTTACATATTACTAGTTTTATTTGCATAGCACAAATGTTTTGAAATTTGTTATTTTTACAGAATGTTTTATTAACATCTTTGCATGAAATACTTTGGTACTTTTCTAGTCCAAGTTTAAGCCTATGTTTTTCACCCAGCATTTTCTTTTTTTATCACTATTATATTAATCTCAGTATTTTGATCAGTAGTTTTTGATTTTGCTTTATTTAAATGAAATGTATCAGTTAATGTAATATTCAGCTATATTAACATTAGCCCTCCAAATATGTGTTAACATTTTGCTTTACACTTATGTTTAGAAAAAGTTCAGTAATCTTAACATGTGACCTGGGTTAGCCAATAACGTTTATTATTCACAATAATGACAATTTCTAAGAAAAAATAAATACATACTCAAAAAATACATACAAGTTCTGAATATAGTATAGAAATCACAATAAAAGTGTGTATTACAGTAAAAGATGCAAGAATTGTAAAAAATCATATAAAGAATTGGTAGTTTGTTCATAGATACACAAAATATACTGATTGACAAATGTTTTATCTGGCAAAACCAGCCCAAATATCTCTTATCCACAGAACTGCTGACAATATGAAGAAAAAGTCTGCTTGTCTACCAAAAGTGTATCTTTTCTTTTACTCTTGAAGCATATCCCATGCTTCATTTGCCTTTATATCATTGTACCCTATGTCAGCCTGGTTAAAAATAATTTAGCATAATTTCCCTCCTCATATAAAAATGATTATTCACATTAATAATTACTATCAACTAATTGTGTTTGCTCATATTAATTTAAACTTTATTTTTTCCAGTTTGGAATTAAAACATTAACACATATCATGTTTTCTTGTTAACTGAAACTAGGTTCTCTTGATTCAGGTAATGTTCTTACCATGGATTGCTCCCACTAAGTTTGTGGAATGCAAAATAGGATCTTGCCTTCCGTGCAGTAAGCACTTATCCAGTCAAATAAATTGAGAGCTCTTTCTGCTTGTCACTATTAGTTTTATTTATTTATTTGTTTATTTAGACTGCTTCTTTTCTGTGGCATTCTCACTCCAGTTGAACTCTGCTGCACTAGCATCAATTAATTCCCCCCCTCTTTTCTGAGTGGAGCCCTATTAAATACTTTTGCAATTTAACAGAACAATACATGGTCATTCAATGTTATAATTGTTTTGATTAGAATAAAGTGATTAGCTAATGTACATGCTAAGAGAATTGTAATAGAAAAAACAGGTAATGGCCAAAAAGACGAGATATCAGAAATCAAAAGCCAAAACAAATTTGAAATCAAACAGAGTTCAAAATAAAGTTTTTATTCCTAACAATTCTTTAGATTTGGTTCATGAGAGAAAGCAGCATTTCCTTCAAAAAGAAATTTAATGTAAAGTTTACACATGAAGAATTCACTGTAAATAAGATGGCCACCATAATATCACATCTGCATGAAATAGTCTGATGACAGCATATGCAGTACAGCAATGGCACAACTAAACGGAAGCCTCTGATGATGCTGTCAACACTCTACTCCACACACCTCTGATGATGTCATCAAGACTAAACTCCAAAATAAACTGCTCAAAAATATTAAAGGAACACTTTGAAAACACATCAGATCTCAATGGGAAAAAATCACGCTGGGTATCTGTACTGATATGGACTGGGTAATGTGTTAGGAACGAAAGGATGCCACATCATTTGATGGAAATGAAAATTATCAACCTATAGAGGACTGAATTCAAAAACACCCTGAAAATGAAAAAAATGATGCAGCAGGCTAGTCCATTTTGCCAAAATTTAATTGCAGCAACTCAAAATCGTACTCAGTAGTTTGTATGGCCTTGTAATGCATGCCTGACAATGTCGCGGCATGCTTCTAATGAGATGACAGATGGTGTCCTGGGAGATCTCTTCCCAGATCTGGACCAGGGCATCACTGAGCTCCTGGACAGTCTGAGGTGCAACCTGGCGTCGTCGGATGGATCGAAACATAATATCCTGGAGGTGTTCTACTGGATTTAGATCAGGCGAGTGTGGGGGCCAGTCAATGGTATCAATTCCTTTATCCTTACTCTTGCCACACGAGGCCGGGCATTTTCATGCACCAGGAGGAACCCAGGACCCACTGCACCAGCATAGGGTCTGACACTGGGTCCAAGGATTTCATCCAGATACCTAATGGCAGTCAAGGTGCCGTTTTTTAGCCTGTAGAGGTCTGTGCGTCCCTCCATGGATATGCCTCCCCAGACCATCACTGACCCACCACCAAACTGGTCATGCTGAACTATGTTACAGGCAGCATAGCGTTCTTCACGGTTTCTCCAGACCCTTTCACGTCTGTCACATGTGCTCAGGGTGAAACTGCTCCCATCTGTGAAAAGCACAGGGCACCAGTGGTTGACCTGCCAATTCTGGTATTCTTTGACAAATGCAATCAAGCTCCACGGTGCCAGGCACTGAGCACACGGCCCACTAGAGGACATCGGGCCCTCAGGCCACCCTCATGAAGTCTGTTTCTGATTGTTTGGTCAGAGACATTCACACCAGTGGCCTGCTGGAGGTCATTTTGTAGGGCTCTGGCAGTGCTCATCCTGTTCCTCCATGCTTAAAGGAGCAGATACTGGTCCTGCTGATGGGTTAAGGACCTTCTACAGCCCTGTTCAGCTCTCCTAGAGTAACTGCCTGTCTCCTGGAATCTCCTCCATGCACTTGAGACTGTGCTGGGAGACACAGCAAACCTTCTGGCAATGGCACATATTGATGTGCTATCCTGGAGAAGTTGAACTACCTGTGCAACCTCTGTAGGGTCCAGGTATTACCTTATGCTACCAGTAGTCACACTGACCATAGCCAAATGCAAAACTAGTGAAAAAATAGTCACAAAAGATGAGGAGGGAAAAATGTCAGTGGCCTCCACCTGTTAAACCATTCCTGCTTTCGGGGTCGTCTCATTGTTGCCCCTCTAGTGCACCAGTTGTTAATTTCATTAACACCAAATCAGCTGAAACTGATTAACAACCCCCTATGCTAATTAACTGACCAGATCAATATCCCAGAAGTTTCATTGACTTGATGCTAAAACTCTGATTAAAAAGTGTTCCTTATTCATTTTTTGTTAGTATATTAAAAAAAATCATGAGGTCTGTTATTTTTAAAGTGGTTGGTTAATTTTCGTGCTTAAATCATTTAACCACATGTAATGGATGAACAGTATTGCTTGTTTCCTGATCTACTGATTTTACTTAGCGCCTTGTTTTTTATTCTTACCAGTTTCCAGGGTTTTCCCAACTTATCTCTGTCCTTTGAAATCTGTTATGTTGTGACCCAGCAATAGATGCCTGTTATTTCCAACCCTAAGCAAATTAGCTCTAATGGAAAAATTTTTCAGATTGGATTTTCAATTGCAATTATTAAGTTACTTTTGTAAGTCCATGCATGTAAATATGCTCCACTGACAGACTGAGGAGATTGTTCCTCCCCCACACTATGTGACTCTTCAATTCCACCCGGGGGGGTAAACGCTAACATTATTCAAAGTTATTGTCTGTTTTTACATGCATTTTTATTAATATTTAATTTAATATTGTTTTTTGTATCAGTATACTGCTGCTGGATTATGTGAATTTCCCCTTGGATTAATAAAGTATCTATCTATCTATCTATCTATCTCCCTATCTATCTATCTATCTATCTATCTATCTATCTATCTATCTATCTATCTATCTATCTATCTATCTAAATAGATGGTAAACAAAATGTCTAATAATAATGTCAATGAGAACTGGCCTTGGACATAAGAAATGTATTTTGAGGATGTATTTGTTGGCATATTAACCCAGCCACAGGAGATGCACAAACAAGTGTGTTTCTTCGTGCTGGTCCCAAGCCCAGATAAATGGGGAGGGTTACGTCAGGAAGGGCATCCGGTGTAAAATTTTGCCAAATCAATATGCGGACAACAATACAAATTTCCATACCGGATCGGTCAAGCCCCGGGTTAACAACGACCACCACTAGTACTGTTAGCCAACAGGTTGCTGGCAGAAATTACCTTTGAAGAAGAAGAAGGAGAAGAAGAGGGGGGAGATATGTCCAGAGGCAGGAGGAGAGAAGGAAAGTAAAGAGAATGGAACTGAGGGTAGGAACTTAGAATGTTGGCAGTATGACTGGTAAGGGGTGAGAGTTAGCAGATATGATGGAGAGAAGGAAAGTTGATATATTGTGCATGCAAGCGACTAAATGGAAGGGGAGTAAGGCCAGGTGGATTGGATGTGGATTCAAATTTTTCTATCATGGTGTGGATGGGAGGAGAAATGGGGTAGGATTTATTCTGAAGAAACAGTATGTCAAGAGTGTTTTGGAGGTGAAAAGAGTGTCAGGCAGAGTAATGATTATGAAGATGGAAATTGGAGGTGTGATGATAAATGTTGTTAGTGGATATGCACCGCAAGTTGGATGTGCAATGGGTGAGAAAGAAGATTTTTGGAGTGAGTTGGATGAAGTGATGAACAGTGTACCCAAGGGACAGAAAGTGGTGATTGGAGTGGATTTCAATGGGCATGTTGGTGAAGGGAACAGTGGAGATGTGGAGGTGATGGGTAGGTATGGTGTAAAGGAGAGAAATGAAGAAGGTCAGAGGATAGTGGATTTTGCTAAAAGGATGGACATGGCTGTGGTGAATACGTATTTTAAGAAGAGGGAGGAACATTGGGTTACGTACAAGAGTGGAGGAAGATGCACACAGGTAGATTACATCCTATGCAGAAGAGTTGATCTGAAGGAGATTGAAGACTGCTAAGTGGTGGCAGGGGGAAGTGTAGTTAAGCAGCATAGGATGGTGGTCTGTAGGATGACGTGGGAGATCAAGAAGAGGAAGAGAGTGAAGGCAGAGCCAAGGATCAAATGGTGGAAGTTGAAAAAGGAAGACTGTAAGGTTGAGTTTAGGTAGGAGGTGAGACAGGCACTGGGTGGCAGTGAAGAGTTAGCAGACAGCTGGGAAACTACAGCAGATGTAGTAAGGGTGACAGCAAGAAAGGTGCTTGGCATGGCATCTGAAAAGAGGAAGGAGGAAAAGGAAACCTGGTGGTGGAATGAGGAAATACAGGAGAGTATACAGAGAAAGAGGATGGCAAAGAAGTGGGATAGTCAGAGAGATGCAGAAAGTAGACAAGAGTACAAGTAGATAAGGCGCAAGGTGAAGAGAGAGAGGTGGTAAAGGCTAAAGAAAAGGCATATGATGAGTTGTTTGAGAGGTTGGACACTAAGGAGGGAGAAAAGGACCTGTACCGATTGGCTAGACAGAGGGATCAAGCTGGGAAAGATGTGCAGCAGGTTAGGGTAATAAAGGATAAAGATGGAAACATACTCATAAGCGAGGAGAGTGTGTTGAGCAGATGGAAAGAGTACTTTGAGAGGCTGATGAATGAAGAGAACGAGAGAGAGAAGAGGTTGGATGATGTGGAGATAGTAAATCAGGAAGTGCCACAGATTAGCAAGGAGGAAGTAAGGAAAGCTATGAAAAGGATGAAAAATTAAAAGGCCATTGGTCCTGATGACATACCTATGGAAGCATGGAGGTCTTTAGGAGAGATGGCAGTGGAGTTTTTAACCAGATTGTTTAATGGAATCTTGGAAAGTGAGAGGATGCCTGAAGAGTGGAGAAGAAGTGTACTGGTGCCGATATTTAAGAATAAGGGGGATGTGCAGGACTGCAGTAACTACAGGGGAATAAAATTGATTAGCCACAGCATGAAGTTATAGAAAAAAGTAGTGGAAGCTAGGTTAAGGAGTTGCATTGTGTCTTTGTGGACCTGGAGAAAGCATATGACAGGGTGCCCCAAGAGGAGCTGTGGTATTGTATGAGGAAGTCGGGAGTGGCAGAGAAGTACATAAGAGTTGTACAGGATATGTACGAGGGAAGTGTGACAGTGGTGAGGTCTGCGGTAGGAGCGACGGATGCATTCAACGTGGAGGTGGGATTACATCAGGGATCAGCTCTGAGCCCTTTCTTATTTGTAGTGGTGATGGACAGGTTGACAGACGAGATTAGACAGGACTCCCCGTGGACTATGATGTTTGCTGATGACATTGTGATCTGTAGCGATAGCAGGTTGAGGAGACCCTGGAGAGGTAGAGATATGATCTAGAGAGGAGAGGAATGAAGGTCAGTAGGAACAAGACAGAATACATGTGTATAAATGAGAGGGAGGTCAGTGGAATGGTGAGGATGCAGGGAGTACAGTTGGCGAAGGTGGATGAGTTTAAATACTTGGGATCAACAGTACAGAGTAATGGGGATTGTAGAAGAGAGGTGAAAAAGAGAGTGCAGGCAGGGTGGAATGGGTGGAGAAGAGTGTCAGGAGTGATTTGTGACAGACGGGTATCAGCAAGAATGAAAGGGAAAGTGTACAGGACAGTAGTGAGACCAGCTATGTTATATGGTTTGGAGATGGTGGCACTGACCAGAAAGCAGGAGACAGAGCTGGAGATAGCAGAGTTAAAGATGCTGCGATTTGCACTGGGTGTGACAAGGATGGATAGGATTAGAAATGAGTACATTAGAGAGTCAACTCAAGTTGGACGGTTGGGAGACAAAGTCATAGAGGCTTTGGACATGTGCAGAGGAGAGATGCTGTGTATATTGGGAGAAGGATGCTAAGGATAGAGGTGCCAGGGAAGAGGAAAAGAGGAAGGCCTAAGTGAAGGTTTATTGATGTGGTGAGAGAGGAAATGCAGGTGATGGGTGTAACAGAACAAGATGCAGAGGACAGAAAGATATGGAAAAAGATGATCCACTGTGGCAACCCCTAACGGGAGCAGCCGAAAGAAGATTTGTTGGCGTATTGAAAAATTCTGTAGATGGTACTGTTTTCCTCATTAAATGAGCCAGTTTCGTATACCTGTAGCTAAAAGCCAGATTGTTTTTCATGTACATTGACACTGCGACCATTAAACACATTTTAAAAACTTAAGTGATACTCACTGTCTTGAGAGCTAAGTGGCAGAAGTCAAATGAAAAGGAGGGCTCCCCATAAAAAGGAAACACAAAACATCAATTCAGGAACAATCAAATTTAAAATCTAAACTTCTTCATGTTTTATTCTGATCTTTTGAAATCAAAAATACTTTTCCATTTATTTGTCATAAACTTCATATGGGGAGCTTCTACAGCCTTTCACCTCTAAATAATGTAGAGTGACATGTGAGATATAGATTAATATACAGCAACATTGCTGCCACAGAAAAATTACCCTAGAAACCGGGACAAAGCAAAAAATAAATAAATAAGTAAAAATAGACAAAATATTTTAAAAGCACCAAAAGATTTACAAACCACTTATGGTATATACATACAACCACCCAACAACTAGTGACCAAAGGAGAAAACACTTGATTTTTAAAGACAAATAGCACTTAAATTGACTTATAATGCTAGGTAACTTATTGAAACAAACAGAGGCTGTCACCCAGAAAGATAACATACCATAACAAAAGTTTGTAATCCATGTTAACAAAAAGAGAAGCTATCAGATACCCTCCTCTTGGTTTGCACACTTCCAGGCTTCCTCAGTTGGCTCCATATGGCTTATTTCAGAAGACAAAGACAAAAAGCTGAATGACTTGCTTATTCTACTGAAAGGCAGTCAAATATTAGTCCATTGCATTACCAGCAGCATTAATTAGTATTGCCTTATTTTTATATTTTTCTTTTTTTCCTTTTTTCATCCTGTAAAGCACTTTGAGCTACATCATTTGTATAAAAACCTGCTATATAAATAAATGTTGTAGGTGCTCTTTTTATCGCCTTACTCAAAGTTGAGATGGGCTGCCATCTCTGGCTGAAGGCATTACATTTAAAAAAGGTACCAAAGACGCCATATGTATGTTCCTGTCATTTTTTGGGAAAGAAAAACAATGGATCCTCCCTATCCAGAAAAGTGACTTGGCTATGATACCGCTGTATTAAAGAAACAGGGTCATTGTGTGAAAGGTTATGTAGAAGAATGCTGTTTCAATGATTTGCTAGCCTCATGCTGTCCCTCAGAAACCTGGTGGAACATAAGTGCTGCTTTGTAGTGTAGTGTGTGGACTTAAATTGGCCAGCATGATTATGGATTTATTGTTGATTCATTTGATATATTTTATAGCTAAATTATTTTCCTTTGCTTCTGGATGTTTATGAGGTATACAATGTATGTAATATTTGCATATGTATTGCTGTTCCCTGGCAGATGACATTGATGTAATATAAAAAAGAATGACTAGACACCAATGTGTGTTTAAGGGACTATGTGAAATCTTCAGTTTTTCTGAGCACATTTACTCTGCTACAGTTGACCTACCTGCCACAAAATAGAATCACCCATGCTCACACACACATTACACTACAAAGAGTTGTAAAAATCAAGATTACTCCACACCTGCAGTATATGTAGCAGAGAGACAATGAACCAAAACCCACAAGCAAGTATACATTACAATGGAAGAAGAGAAACAAATTTTGAGTTTAAAGTAATTTCTAATACATATGTATGGATCTGGTTTAAGATCACTTAGCATGGCGGTTTATTGTGATAAAATTATATTGGTTTTATTCTTTATCTCTGAAAGAAAAAAATATATACTGCAGATTAAATGTAATTGAAAGAGTACATTGAGAACACCAAGTCTAAATACTGTACAGCATTGTTTTATTTATTATATGAGTGATGAATTTTGAATTATTTGTTTTGTTTTTATTTTACTGATTACATGCATGGCTTTACACACAAATAATGTACTTCTGAACCGGTAGTTTTAACATTACATGGAGAAGCAGGCTGTAGTATTGAACTTAACAAGGAAAAATGGTGCTCTACTAATTAGCTTGCAAGTTTTTCATTGTTTCTAAAGCTGAAATCAAAGTAGACTCTCATACTAACTTGATCTAAAGAGCCAAAAAAATACATTAATAAAGTCTGACAGTAAGTAAGGCAGGTAGTTAGAGCAGTAGTATATATTGTATATTGATAAAGGCCTTACTGGAGCTACAGTGCATCCAGAAAGTATTCACAGCGCATCACTTTTTCCACATTTTGTTATGTTACAGCCTAATTCCAAAATTGATTAAATTCATTTTTTCCTCAAAATTCTACACACAACACCCCATAATGACAATGTGAAAAAAGTTTACTTGAGGTTATTGCAAATTTATTAAAAATTAAAAAAATTGAGAAAGCACATGTACATAAGTATTCATAGCCTTTGCCATGAAGCTCAAAATTGAGCTCAGGTGCATCCTGTTTCCCCTGATCATCCTTGAGATGTTTCTGCAGCTTAATTGGAGTCCACCTGTGGTAAATTCAGTTGATTGGACATGATTTAGAAAGGCACACACCAGTCTATATACAGTCCCACAGTTAACAGTTCATGTCAGAGCACAAACCAAGCATGAAGTCAAAGGAATTGTCTGTAGACCTCCAAGACAGGATTGTCTCGAGGCACAAATCTGGGGAAGGTTACAGAAAAATGTCTGCTGCTTTGAAGGTCCCAATGAGCACAGTGTCCCCCATCATCCATAAGTGGAAGAAGTTCGAAACCACCAGGACTCTTCCTGGACCTGGCCGGCCATCTAAACTGAGCGATTGGGGGAGAAGGGCCTTAGTCAGGGAGGTGACCAAGAACCCGATGGTCACTCTGTCAGAGCTCCAGAGGTCTTCTGTGGAGAGAGGAGAACCTTCCAGAAGGACAACCATCTCTGCAGCGATCCACCAATCAGGCCTGTATGGTAGAGTGGCCAGACGGAAGCCACTCCTTAGTAAAAGGCACATGGCAGCCCGCCTGGAGTTTGCCAAAAGGCACCTGAAGGACTCTCAGACCATGAGAAACAAAATTCTCTGGTCTGATGAGACAAAGATTGAACTCTTTGGTGTGAATGCCAGGCGTCACGTTTGGAGGAAACCAGGCACCGCTCATCACCAGCCAATACCATCTCTACAGTGAAGCATGGTGGTGGCAGCATCATGCTTTGGGGATGTTTTTCAGTGGCAGGAACTGGGAGACTAGTCAGGATAAAGGAAAAGATGACTGCAGCAATGTACAGAGACATCCTGGATGAAAACCTGCTCCAGAGCGCTCTTGACCTCAGACTGGGGCGACGGTTCATCTTTCAGCAGGACATCGACTCTAAGCACACCGCCAAGATATCAAAGGAGTGGCTTCAAGACAACTCTGTGAATGTCCTTGAGTGGCCCAGCCAGAGCCCTGACTTGAATCCAATTGAACATCTCTGGAGAGATTTTAAAATGGCTGTGCACCGACGCTTCCCATCCAACCTGATGGAGCTTGAGAGGTGCTGCAAAGAGGAATGGGCGAAACAGGTCAAGGATAGGTGTGCCAAACTTGTGGCATCATATTCAAAAAGACTTGAGGCTGTAATTGCTGCCAAAGGTGCATCGACAAAGTATTGAACAAAGGCTGTGAATACTTATGTACATGTGATTTCTCACTTTTTTTATTTTTAATAAATTTGTAAAAACCTCAAGTAAACTTTTTTCACGTTGTTATTATGGGGTGTTGTGTGTAGAATTCTGAGGAAAAAAAATAATTTAATCCATTTTGGAATAAGGCTGTAACATAACAAAATGTGGAAAAAGTGATGCGCTGTGAATACTTTCCGGATGCACTGTATATATATATATATATATATATATATATATATATATATATATATAGTGGCGGATGGCTGGGTATCCTGCTGCCTCCTTCTCCTGGACTACGAGAGGGCAGCCACCCCATTCTGCATTGGAGCTACAGGATCAGAACTTAGATGTTCAACTCTGTTGGGGCCCGTGGCCACCGCCAGGGGGCGCCCAAAGAACTATGCAGCCTTGGACTGCAGCACTTCTGCCACACCAGGAAGTGTTGCCGGACCAGGAAACAGCTACATCCGAACTGCTTCCGGGTGCCCATGCAGCACTTCTGCCACACCAATATATACACAAATATATTATAAAAAGAATAAAATATATTTCATAAAATTTATGATTTGATATTGCTCATATTGTGCATTGGAAAGCTGCTCCTGTTTTGCCTGTAAGATGGAATTTGTCAGGCTGAATAGTAAGCAATGCCAACAGATGAAGAGAGAACAACTCATAAATCGTAGGAAGTTCAAAACAAAATCAAAATGTCTTTGCCCAACACGTAGACCAAAAATCAAAGTAGAAAAAGAAGTGACAATTCCTGACTACCGAGAACAATTTAGAAACTATTGACAGCAATTTGAGAATTTATCCTCAAACACAGACACAGAAAGTAGCATGTTGTCATCTTAGCTAGTTGGGCTGGGTGGTCTCGTGGCCTGGAACCCCTGCAGATTTTGTTTTTTTCTCCAGCTCTCTGGAGATTTTTCTGTCCTCCGTGGCCATCGGACCTTACTTTTATTCTATGTTAATTAGTATTGCCTTATTTTTATATTTTTCTTTTTTTTCTTTTCTTCATCCTGTAAAGCACTTTGAGCTACATCATTTGCATAAAAACCTGCTATATAAATAAATGTTGTTGTTGTTATATAGACAGGGAGAAATTACATAATACATCACATGACCCCTGGAATACATGTCTAGCAACAGGCAAGCAACCATAAACAACATGGCCATGGCAATGCAGAAACACACAAAATGGTAGCTAGTATGATTCAAAATACAAAACACAATAGTGGTATGACAATGTCATAAACATTACAGTACAATATTTTCATAATAATAAAACAATAGCCCAAAATAAAAAAAGTAATGCTTGGAATATTTTCAACACAGTAGAAAACCCAAAAATCATGACAGCTACCTTTTGAGTCATCAAAACAATGTTACTGCTGACATGTTATAGTTTTTGAGTAATCGTGGTTTGATATATTAAGGTCCATGCATATATTTCCTATACACATTTAAATACTGATACCTACAAGTTTTGCCAGCCTTTTGGCTGTCTTCATTGCAGGATCATATACATGAGGTATCATTCTTTGAATCACAGCAAAGTCACTCTCAGTGGGTTAAAATAACAATAATTTAAGTCAACAGTAGTTTAAGAAACAATATATGATTGGATCGTCCTTAAGCAAATGATGAGACTGTATTTTAAAAATATGGGGTCTGATACAAAATGTTTCATTCAAAATTTAAACAACGATCACCTTTCTCGCCACTTAACGTCTGCAGTTTCACTCACATCAGTTTTGTCTGAAACACTAGTTAGTGAAATGGCACAGTAGTGTCTTTTGAAAATTAGATAGGATAAGTATATGTATATTGAAAGCTATTTAAGCTGATATGGCAATTATTATACAGCAATGTATGACACTGAATAAGCACATTAAAGCTGGAATATACTGTAGGTAAGTCATAACAATTATGTGTTTCCCGCAAAATGGCAGAGGTTTAAAAGTAGCATCCAATCATTTTCATCTTCTCAGTATAATGGAATTTTTTTTGAGCAGAAAATACTTTGTTGGATAAATACAACAAATGTTGGAATTTTTACTAAAATGAAAATTTGAAATATCTGAATTTTCTGCTGCCAAACATAACCAAAATTCAATTTTAGTGGGTTTCTAATAACGAGTTACATAAGCTCAATCAAATGGCTACTACCTGCTACATACTGTGTGTGCTGTACTGAAAATTTAAGAATGCAGGCCCTTGTCACTCACATAACCTTTGCTTCTGTGGAAACAATAAAAAAAAGTATTCTAAGGCCAAATAACAATGTTTACATGTGTTCTTAGCATGACCAAAACATTTCTGTAATAATCTGTATGGATAAAACCAAAACCAAACAAGGATGAACAATTTCCCAGCTAAATAGGCAATTGATCTCAATGCTCAGTTTATAAACCGTTTTCTCTGTCCCTCAGATTTTACTGCCAAGAGACTTACCTGTAGCTAAGTTAGTCATTGTTCCAAAATGCCTTACTGTTTCAAAAAATAGAAGGATCATCATAACAGGAACTGGAGGATCCCAAAAATGAATGATGTTAAGTGTCTTTTGTTAGAACCTTAATATGCCTTATTGCAATAATTGTTTTAATATCAATACACTGCTGTCATAATAGGTAACTACAGGTATATTAACCCTCCTCCCATTTTCTAAAACCACATTGTTAAGTATATTTCCTAAAGGCAGTCACAATCACTGATGATTACAAATACAAATGTGATTGGGTTATGAGAGGAAATCAGACCCCTAGAAGACACTTGAGTGAAAATCTGGAGAATTCCAAACTAAAGTTGAGACTTTATTGGGGGCCTAAGAGCTATGAGACAGATATACAATGTTTATTTAGAATCTCTGGAATTTCATAACACTTGTTATTTGAATTTACTCTCAGCTAGGAAAAAAATATAAAAAAGTTGAATATACTGATACATCAGGTCTTTTTATACAAATTAAAAAATAAAACTTAAATACAACAAGCCATATATAATATTATGCATTTTTATTAACAATGTACAACTTATTAAAACACTTATGAAAATAAGATTTAAGCATAAAAATAATTCAGAAAAATAAACAGAAATATTGAGAAAGACAAAGCAGGCAGTTTTAATAAAATTAAATTTCAGGGCAACCACAAGATTTGAAGCACTGCTGTTGTCTAAATTTGATTTATAAATTATAGTCACTACTGGAGTGAGAATAGTGAATCTGCAAGCTCATTTTCCTCTGTTGAGCTTCTTATTGTTGCCACTGATTTATTAGCCATTCATATTTTTCATTCCTTTTCCCATTAAACAGGCAAAGACAGTCATAACCATCTTTGGATTCACTTCCACTAAGTCATCTGGAAGAGCATATACACGGGCCCCAATCTTACGTGATACAGAAATTGCATACCTAAGAAAAATAAAAGAAACAAATTGCATGTTGAAATATTTGGTTAAATTAGCTTTTAAAAAATCAGTTTCTTCTGTTGAGTAGCACCTTTCATTCTTCCCCCTTTTCTTAAAACATAAAGTAAAAAGCAAAGTACCTGTATTTATTGATCTTTATTGATATATAGTTATTTCTAATGTACTTGTTTTACTGCTTTAAGTTGAAATAGATAGGTACAGTTGAACTTTATTTGTCCCCAGGAGAACATTTGTCTTTTTAGAGAAGCTTTTTAAATAAATAAATAGGTAGATGGAGAGATAGATACATATACATGCACACCATTGTCTAAACACACAGCAGAATGAAAAAGGGGAAGAAAAGTAAAAAGGAAGAAAAACTTCTGACTTAGCAGTTACAAATACAGTAAAGCATTATGAAGGTGTATTGTTATTGGTATAAAATAGCCCTAGTAGCAAGTCACTTCAGTTGAATAATTTGTTGGGTAAAATAATTCAGTGTCATAGTGTCAGAGAGAGGATGTGCAGCATTGTTCATAATGGCATTCACTTTTGCTTTAATTATTTCATTTTCTATTACCTCCAGGTGGGTCCAGAGTGTATCCCATAACTGAGAATGCCCTTTTAACAATAACTTGGAGGTGTTTCATTTGGATGTTACATTTCTTGTTGTTTTTCTTCACATTCATAGAATGATAGGCACATCTCAGTATCTTAAAGGCCAAGTTTCTTTCTAAGAATGCACACACCTACTTCTTTAACATGGGCTTCTGCTATCAGTGATACAGTGTTTTGATCATTAAAGCTATTAACACATTCACACTCTGTTACTCATGCCTGACCAGATTGGAGACACCACTTAACCTAATTTGTATAGCCTTCATACATAAAAAGAATTATACACAGGAAATGAGCAGGAAAAATATTAAATTTGGGTCTCATGGAGTTGTTATACAGTAGTGGTAATCACAACACCACTCCAGAAAATTTCCAAATACAAAAAATTTCCGCTTTACTAGTAATTTTTTTCTGTGATTTAAAGTATTTCTGATAATGCACTTAAAACATAAACAGTAAGAAACTATTCCCTAATGTAAATTTATTCAAAACATAACAAATGTGCAAAATTGGAATTATTAGTTTGCAAGTGACTAATGCCTTTATCCAAAGTGGCTTACAACCTTGATATTCATGACAATTGTTCTCTTGCAAATTTTTAATAATTGGAACACTGGCAAATTTAATGTCTTGTTCATGATCTTATAGGACTGAAAATGAGAGCTGGACTCACAACATTTTGGGGTAAGTCCAGTGCTTATGCACACTACCTGCCTATATAATCCATGATTTAACAAAAAAAAATTACATCAGCTGAAGTATTTAATCAAAGCAGGTTAGTATTGAAAAACAGTCTGGGGTTAGCATTTCTAATTAATATCAGTATACAACATTATTAAGCATATTATTTTGTTCATTCATTCCTTTTCTAACTTTCCTTAATTTAAAGCAAACATCACAATAAATATAATAAAGATTTGCTTTTCACCTGATTTTAAGGATGGCAATTTTTATTTTATAGCCTTGTTTAACACAATGTTCGGCTACCACCTTGAAATTACCTTTCCATTGTGAAGAGACCAATTTTATTACTTTAATACAATGTTAAGTAAATTTAATATTAAACACTATATCCAATAAAGTCATTTCAGTTCAATATTCCTAACCTAACATCAGATACTTATCAAAATTAAGTTCATGAGTGATATATTTACTAAGGCATAATTTTCCCAGCTAGAATATTAAGGTTTCTTCTATTTTGAAGCACATTAGAGATAAACATATAAAGGAAACAAGTGCTGTAAATGCTGAACAGGAGAGAATGAACCTATGATGGCTTTTTGATCAATGACAATGCTATACTTTTTCAGCTTTTGGCATCCATGTTGAGTTGGATCTGAAATAAATAAAATACCCTATAAATTGCAAATGTTCTAAAGGTATGTCTTGCATGAATGCATTGAAAGTTCACACATTTCAACAAAAAAAAAAACAAACCATTAAATACAATGACTTTACTAGATCATTTTTACAAGATCTCAGTGTTTAAAAGTAATTTGGATGAAAGCATCCAGTTTACAGTTGACTCAGAAGTAAGTCATACTACAGTATATTAGGACAGGACACTTTCCACTTACGTCTCAGATACAGGCTTTTTCTGGAATTTACTGTTGGTTTGTCTTTTAATGTCAAATATGTTCTAAGAATTTTTAGTTGAGACAGTTGTTTTGATTTCAGTGTACTTGGTATATGTGACAGTACCATACTATGCAATTTTCTAAGCCCTCTTAATCCTGAGCAGGGTTGTGGGGGGTTGGAGCCATCCCAGCAAGCAAAGGATGCAAGGCAGGAACAAACTCTGTAGAGGGCATCAGTCCATCAGAGGGTGAACACATCTACACACACCTCGCACACTAGGGCCAATTTAGTGTCGCCAATCCATTTAACCTGCATGTGTAAACCTAAAAACAATTTAATTTGATTCATTATTGCCTGTTATCTTTGAATATGGTATAGAGGCATATGTTGGAATTTTGTAAGCATATTATTTATCTTCTGTTTTTTGCATAAGGCTCCTAAAGAAGCTACATGTTATTCTCCTAAGAAGACTCACTTTGCATTGTTAAATTTATCTTCTTCTGTAAGGTCCACCCTCTTCACCATTTCATTTCGAATGGCTTTTGGCGCAATAGCATCTATTAAATCTAGTACTGGCAAACTGGTGCTGATAGATTTATCCTGGAAAAGTAAGGATCAAGACAGCAACGAATGATAAAAATGTACATTAACATATTACACTAATTTTAATATCTTTCAAGATTTCATTAGTCAAATTCACCTTGAAGTTTGAGATACAGGTATCTTTTCCTGCAGCCTTTAAGGTTTCATTCACCCATTTGATTATAATTTCATCATTTACTTTTTCACCTCCACCAAGATCAGAAAGAACATTCAAAGTGTACCTGAAATATAAAAGTATTTTAACTAAGCTAAAGTTTTACGCTTTTCTGCATTTTAATAGGATCTGCTTCTATCCAAATTAATAGTAGCAAACGTACTGTACAGTATATCATATCTAAACAACCATACTAATATTAAATTTTATCAGACAAAAGATTTGTGGTAATATAACCCTGTCCCCCCCAACATTTGAGAATTTCAAGCAAGTAACTAGATTTGATTTAATATCCAAGGGAAACAAATTGATATTTTCTTAAAGTTATAGTTTAACAGCATATGGCAATATGAGGTGATTCTCTTTTGGAGAATTCTTAGGTACTGGTACCAGCTTGTCAAAAACAGAACCTGAAAAACAACATTAGTGACCAGAAATGTATTAAATAATTAATAATATGAAGTTAAGAAACCTTCACGTATAGATAGGTACATCCTCTCTGTACTGTAGAAGTATTTACCAAATTAGTGTGATGAAATGCGAGCTAACAGATTTATACTCCTAACAAAGTGAAAAAAGTCAGGTTCCTGTACTTCTTAGTATCATTACTGTAATTTTATTTTTATTTGCCATATTGTCTTTGGTGTATTTTTTCAGTTATAAAACTTGTCTGACTTTTGGTAAATAAATCTAAAAAAATAACTAAAATACAAAGTTTTCTATAGGAAAACTAACAATAAATTGCAGGTTTTTAACCATAGACTGTTTAGTGATCATGGCTGTAGTGTTGACATTTGATTACTAACAATTCTGAATTTATTTAATCTCCACCACTTTGAAATAAATAAGCAATGTTCGGATTAGACTCTTTTTTTCCTTATGGAAAGATCAATCTGTTTTCCAGCATTTATTTTCTATCCAAAAGGTTATTTTATAATTAGCTACTGTATGAAAATTTGATTACTGCCTTCAAAAACTTGCACATCAGCATTAGTATGCCACAATCTTTTATAGACATGGATGGATGACTCAAAATGTCATAGCAACCTGTAAATAATCTGGCCAAGACCATACATACATCCACAAAATGATGGCAGAAAATAAGACCTAAAATAGCAGCAACTGCAATCCAAAACAGCATACAAATTATTTTTGCAAAAATGTCATAAACATAATAAAAAAATCTTTTTATAATCAAAAAAATTGTGTGGAAACTCTTCAGAAAGATAAAAAAAAATCCCCAAATCATACTATCCTGCTTGTTTTTAAGCCACCTACCACTCAGTTACTGCTCTCTGCAATTCTTCTTATGGCTGTATCGTGCTCACCAGGTGCCTTAATGGTGCGTACGCACAGAAATGTTGCGTAAGAACGTTTCCATGTTCAAATCGCAATGTATAAAACCTACACTTGGTGTAAAGCCATGCACATTTCCACGGTACTTCATACCATGTCGTACGCAAGTTCTCCGCTCGGTTTTGCAGACTGGCGGCACCCAGCGTCAAAGCAGTGCTACTGTTCCTGTGTGGTTACTCTTTATTTTCCTGACGCGGCTTTATAAATACACTGAAACTAACCGCATATTGTTTATTGTTTATTGTAATGCATCTGATTGTAATTAACTTGTAACAATATAATGGTCCAGGGAATAGCCATAGTATTCCAAATACCATAACTGCTTTAGTGTTGTTACTCTCACTGCACCTTTTTTTCTTCTTTCAGATGCTCCCGTTAGGTGTTGCTACAGCGGATCATCTTTTTCCATATTACTCTCACTGCATCACTCGGAGTATTTATATCACTGTATCTGAGTTGGGAATCACAGCAGCAGCTGATCGGAAAGAGAATTATCGGTATACGGCATCAAGCATATGCTGCCTCAGCCACAGCAAAACGCTTCAGAGACTTTCCTGTACGGACCTCGCGGTTCAGAAACAGTTTCATCCCAAGAACTTTAAACCCAATCAGTCCATCAAGTCTTCCTTGTAGAACTGTTTGTACTTATAAGTACAATCACCTCACTGTAAACTTGCACTACAGTTATAATATTGCACAACCTGCGCCACTTTATAAAGCGCATATTTACATATGATGACGATATCATTTTTAAGATGAAATACAGCAAAATATGTTGATTATATTATATAGACTAGCAAAATACCCGCGCTTCGCAGCGGAGAAGTAGTGTGTTAAAGAAGCAATGAAAAAGAAAAGGAAACATTTTGAAAATAACGTAACATGATTGTCAATGTAATTGTTTTGTCACTGTTGTGAGTGATGAGTGTTGCTGTCATATATATATATATATATATATATATATATATATATATATATATATATATATATATATAAATATATATATATATTTACACACACACACATAAACATATATATATACATATCTATACATATACACATATATATACACACACACATATATACATACATATATATATCTACATATATACACATACATATACATACACACATACATACATACTTACACACACATATATATACACAAATACATATATATATACATACACACACACATATATAAACATATATATACACTAGCAGAATACCCGCGCTTCGCAGCGGAGAAGTACTGTGTTAAAGAAGTTATGAAAAAGAAAAGGAAAAATTTTTAAAAATAACGTAACTTGATTGTTAATGTACAGTAATTGTTTTGTCATTGATATGAGTGTTGTTGTCATATCTATCTATATATATATATATAGCAGAATACCCGCGCTTCGCAGCGGAGAAGTAGTGTGTTAAAGAAGGTATGAAAAAGAAAAGGAAAATTTTTAAAAATAACGTAACATGATTGTTAATGTAATTGTTGTATATATATATATATATATATATATATATATATATATAGCAAAATACATATCTATATACATATCTACATATACATATATATATGCATACCTATCTACATCATATATACACACACACACACATACATACACACACACAAATTATATATATGTGT
>JANRMT010062854.1:104744514-104758823 GCA_026402145.1 Polypterus bichir lapradei | reverse complement strand
GATAGATAGATAGATAGATAGATAGATAGATAGATAGATAGATAGATAGATAGATAGATAGATAGATAGACAGATAGATAGATACTTTATTAATCCCAAGGGGAAATTCACATAGTCCAGCAGCAGTATACTGATACAAAAAAAAAATATTAAATAGTAATAAAAATGAAAAATGAAAAAAATAAAAATAAAAATAAAAAAGCAGACAATAACTTTGAGTAATGTTAGCATTTACTCCCCCGGGTGGAATTGAAGAGTTGCATAGTGTGGGGAAGGAACGATCTCCTCTGTCTGTCAGTAGAGCAAGACAATGACAAAAGTCTGTCACTGAAGCTACTCCTCTGCCTGGAAATGACACTGTTCAGTGGATGCAGTGGATTCTTCATGATTGACAGGAGTTTGCTTAGTGCCCGTCGCTCTGCCACAGATGTTAAGCTGTCCAACTTTACTCCTACAATAGAGCCTGCCTTCTTAACAAGTTTGTCCAGGCGTGAGGCGTCTTTCATCTTTATGCTGCCTCCCCAGCACACCACCGCGTAGAAGAGGGCACTCGCCACAACCGTCTGGTAGAACATCTGCAGCATCTTATTGCAGATGTTGAAAGATGCCAACCTTCTCAGAAAGTATAATCGGCTCTGACCTTTCTTACATAGAGCATCAGTATTGGCAGTCCAGTCCAATTTGTCATCCAGCTGCACTCCCAGATATTTGTAGGTCTGCACCCTCTGCACACAGTCACCTCTGATGATCACAGGGTCCATGAGGAGCCTGGGCCTTCTAAAATCCACCACCAGCTCCTTGGTTTTGCTGATGTTAAGATGTAAGTGGTTTGAGTTGCACCATTTAACAAAGTCTTTGATTAGCTTCCTGTACTCCTCCTCCTGCCCACTCCTGATGCAGCCCACAATAGCAGTGTCATCAGCGAACTTCTGCACGTGACAGGACTCCGTGTCATATTGGAAGTCTGATTTATGTAGATTAAACAGGACCGGAGAAAGTACAGTCCCCTGCGGCGCCCCTGTGTTGCTGAACACAATGTCAGACCTGCAGTTCCCAAGACGCACATATTGAGGTCTGTCTGTAAGATAGTCCACGATGCATGCCACCAGGTGTGAGTCTATTCCCATCTCAGTCAGCTTGTCTCTAAGGAGCAGAGGTTGGATGGTGTTGAAGGCACTAGAGAAGTCCAAAAACATAATTCTTACAGCACCACTGCCTCCGCTCCCACCTTCTCCTGGTATGCGAACTGCAGAGGGTCGAGGGCGTGGCGGACCTGTGGCCTCAGGTGGTGAAGCAGCAGCCGCTCCATGGTCTTCATCAAATGTGACGTCAGAGCAACAGGCTCTGAAAGTCATTCAGCTCACTAGGACGTGATACCTTTGGGACAGGGGTGATACAAGATGTTTTCCAAAGCCTTGGGACTCTCCCCTGTTCCGGGCTCAGGTTGAAGATGCGCTGTAGACGACTCCCCAGTTCCAACGCACAGGCCTTCAGCAGTCGTGGCGATACACCATCTGGACCCGCTGCTTTGCTGGCACAAAGTCTTCTCAGCTCTCTGCTCACATGGGCTGCTGTAATTGTGGGTGGGGATGTCTCACCTATGCTGGTATCAGTAGAAGAATGGTTGGAGGATGCAGTACTCCTAGGTGAGAGTGGGTTAGGGTGATCAAACCTATTAAAGAAGTTGTTCATTTGGTTTGCTCTCTCCACGTCTGTCTCGATGGTGGCACCCTGCTTCGAGCTGCAGCCAGTGATAATCTTCATCCCATCCCACACTTCCTTCATGCTGTTGTTCTGCAACTTCTGCTCCAGCTTTCTCCTGTACTGCTCTTTCGCTGCCCTGAGCTGGACTCGGAGTTCCTTCTGCACGCGCTTGAGCTCATGCCGATCACCGCCTTTAAAAGCCCTTTTCTTCTGGTTCAAAAGGCCTTTGATGTGACTTGTAATCCATGGCTTGTTGTTAGCATAGCAGCGTACTGTTCTTACTGGAACTGCAATGTCCATACAGAAGTTGATGTAATCAGTTGTGCATTCAACTGAATATTTGTTAGTTGTGCATTATCTGATCTGGACTGAAGATGCATCATTTCCCAAGTGTATTTGAATATTGATCTTTAGTGTCTTTTTTCTGAGACATTTAAGTTTTCAGATTTCCTTCCATAAACTGACAGTTTGGCTTTACTATGCTGCCCCTTTTGCACTCGTTGTCAGTATCCTAATAAATGTATAACTCAAATGAATAATAATTGTTTTTTAAAAAATCTACTGTAAAATATGCTATGCAAAATACTTTTAATTAAATATGAAAATGAATAGAGATCATTTGTTTTCCAAATCAGTTATTTTATAAGGCACCTTCTGTGATTAGTGCTACATTGCTGTAGAATGTGACAGATGATACTGTAGGGTGCCCAGAAGGGAATGTACAGTCACTTGGTCTAGGTCAGCAGCACTCTACCTTTGTTTCTGGGAATTATGCCTCAACAAGACATATAAAGGGTTATTCTTTTGAGAAATGCATTTAAGCGTAGCGTTTGCCTTCTTCTCCCATGTTGTCAACTGGCCATACTGTTTCAAAGTTGTATCCTACCAAAATGACTTTGATTACATTTTAACCAAAATTGACAGACTTCTGTACTGCACTTAATTTAACTAGATACAGTATGTGTTGTTTTGTATGAAAGTGCTGCATAGTAATGTAATTTTCTGATGCTGTTCATTTCTTATGCTGAGAGGTCATCTTCAATGAAAGAATGCAAGTGAGTAAACTGAACTGAATTTAAAACTAAAACTTAAAGCATATAAAATTACCAACACTTTAGTCAGAATAACTTGATGTTTGTTATGTAGTAGAGCCTAGCATTGTGTATACCCATAATAGGTATGAGGCATTAATACCAATCATTTTTATGTACACTAGTGTGGGGACCTGAATCTTAAAACTCTAAGCCTACTGGTAAATTGTGATTTACTGTATTGTGGTACTGTAACTCCTGCTGTGTACCATACTATGATGTGTCCAAGACCCCCCAGTTTAGAACAGTACACCTTTTACCTTAGGGGCTTCTCACTTGATTTTCAGTAAGAAATCAGTAAAACTTAACCAAATGTATGCTTGGTTATTTTGCTCCATGATATGCCTATCCTTATTTTGTTACCTTTGTTTTATTAATAACAGAATCAAAATGTTTTTTTCATATCATGTTGTAAAAAATGTATCACCTCTTCCTAAGTGTGTCATGTACTCTTCATGAGTTCCTCTAAGTGGATGTGGACATGTGAAGTTTATAAAAGTGTTCAGCTATGCACAATAGGATATGCCATATAGTAATTGAGATTGCCCAGGAGTGGAATGCTTGGTCTTTAGGCCAACCAGATTATGACTGTGCTTGTGCCAAAGAACTGTAGATCCTTTGCAGGTTTATTTCTTCCTTTCCCTATAGAGGAAACTATGTATCTTTGATAAACATTTCTTATGTCAGTTAAATTTCTCAGTTTCTCACATATTCCTAAATATTACTTAATAGACTAGACTGACGTTACTTTGAGTGTAACTGAAACAAGTACACTAGATTCAAGACCTTTGTTGCAAACAGAATCTCCGTGATCAGAGATCATTCACAACCTTCACAGTGGAGGTATGTCACATCTGTCCTTAATCCGGCTGATCAAGTCTCTAGAGGGCTGAGCATAGAAAACTTTCTCAAGAACACCACATGGTCACATGGTCCAAGTTTCTTATTGAAGTCAGAATGTGAGTGGCCAAAAAGACCAGACCAACTGAATGAGTCATTGTTTGAAGATGATCCAGAAACTAAAATTTGTGTAGTTAACATGACGAGAGTAGAGGAGGTGACCGAACCCATCAACAAACTAATCACTTACTTTTAAGATTGGCATCGCTTGAAGAAAGCGGTAGCTTGGTTTCTCAAGTTTAAAGACATACTGTTGCACTTATGAAATGAAAGAAAAACATTTCAACTAGAAGCCAGTCAGATTAAAGGTAATCCAAAAGAACAAAAATCACTAATCACAAAACACATGAAAAAATATAAACAGACTTTAAAACCAAGTACAATATCGTTAGATGACTTAGTTAAAGCTGAAACTGAGCTTATCCGTCTAAGTCAACAGCAAGAATTTCCAGAAGAATTAAAAGCTCTAAAAGAAAAAGACTTGTGTTAAAAAGAACAGTAAAATCTATAAACTCGACCCAATCATACAAGATGGAATATTAAGAGTTGGAGGAACACTCTGTAAAGCTGCAATGCCCGAAGAAGCTAAACATCCTGCAATTCTACACAAGCATTCACATGTTGCTTTTCTCATATTGCAGCATATTCATAAACGCGTCGGACATTGTGGGCGTAACTACGTGCTCGCACAATTACGCCAGAAATACTGGATACCTCAAGCAAATTCAGCTATCAAGCAAAATAATTTCAAAGTGCACAACATGCCGTAGATACAATGCGAAAGCAGGTGAGCAAAAAATGGCAGATTTGCCAGAAGATCGCCTAGCATCAAACCAACCACCGTTCACTAATGTTGGAGTTGATTATTTTGGTCCCTTCCAAGTCAAAAGAGGAAGAAGTCTAGTCAAGAGGTACGGAGTAATCTTCACATGTCTAACAACCAGAGCTGCGCACATAGAGATTGCACATAGCTTAGACACTGATTCTTGTATCCAAGCCATACTCCGATTTACGGATAGAAGAGGACAAGTTAAAATCATGCGCTCAGACAATGGAACAAATTTCGTTGGAGCAGAAAGAGAGCTACGAGAAGCTATTAAAAAACTGGAACACAAAAAAATCAGTGACGCCATGATGCAAGAACAAATCAAATGGATTTTTAATTCACCATCAGCCTCTCACCAAGGTGGAGTGTGGGAAAGACAAATCAGAAGCATAAGAAAGATTTTAAATTCAACACTCGATGATGAAAACCCTCCTACAGTGATGTGTAGAGTGGAATCAATACTCAATAACTGACCCCTTAGGAAGACATCAGATGACCCAAATGATTTGGAACCACTCACACCCAATCACTTGTTATTATTGAAGACAAAACCTGAAATACCACCTAAACTCATTTCAGAAAATGAACCATACCCAAGAAGACGCTGGAAACAAATTCAATACATGGCCGATTTGTTTTGGAAAAGATAGACAAAAGAGTATTTGCCAATACTTCAAAAACGTCAAAAGTGGCTTGCACCAAGAAGAAATTTTGAACCAGGGGACGTTGTTCTAATTGTAGATAAAGCTACACCTCGCAATTCCTGGGTAATGGGTCGAGTCATCAAGACAATGCCAGATGCCAAAGGTGCAGTCAGAAGAGTTTGTGTGCAGACCAAAACCAGCACACTGGACAGACCCGTGAATAAACTGTGCCTACTTCAAGAAACGGCCAATGTTTGAAATATGAAATTTAAAAAAAAAAAAAAAAATGTTTGTTTGCAGTGTTATTGCTGTATATAGCTCTTTTTATTAGTCTTTTACTACATGTTTAAATAAAAATGTATTGTACTATATAAAACGTATAAAATCTGTTTAAAGTCTGTCTTCCAAGAAATAAATTAAAGTGAATCTTTTATGTTCATTGTTATTCAATTTTCTTAGGTGATCCTGCTGAAAACCTTCTTTTGAGTCATCATACTCAAAGCACAGCTGCTCTCCAATCTTCTATGTCTTTTTTGTTTTGTCCATTTATCTTTCTGGTTTTTCTCTTGTTTGATGCATGTACATGTAAGTTTGTTTGATATTAAACAAAAGTAGACATATGTGTTTGAATTATAATACGACTGTCTGAGCTTGAGTTTCAGCAAGGTAAAAGTAGAGTGTTGTTGAACTTCAAAAAAAAAAGCATTTAGTGGCCGTGGCCCTGCTTTGATGCACTTGCCAACACTTGCTAAGAGCTCTGTTTTCTTCATAAGAGAGAATTCCAGTTTTAATGTTTCTGTCTGTGATTAGCAATGTAAACCATTTTATAGAAGGAAGAATAAAGGTGCTACATAAATAAAACTTATTATTATTAATAAAACTGAATTTAAGTATTACATCTAGAAGACTGAAGTTGCGATTTATTGCATATATATTTCTATTTAATATTCACTATACTATTTGTTTTTATAGGTGTTAGCGGCATCTTATTTTATGGAAATGTTGTAGAAATATATTTTGTTGTTATTTTTTTATTTTAATCTATGTACCAGTTCAAATGGATAGTTCACCTTAATATCATCACTGAAATTTCTAATTTTCTCCCAGCCGGCATTGCTCAGGTGATAATTGACCCAGCGCAGTAATAGATCCTCTGGTGAGAGTTTCATCAGCTGTTCTAGGTCTTCTCCCTCCTCCAACAAAGAAATAAGTGCTGAAAGAAAAATATAAGTGTCTTTGTTATTGGAAACTACAGAAAGAAAGATCCATCCATCAATTTTCAAACCAATTTAGGATTGTGGAGTCAAGAATTTATCTCTCTATTATAAAAGAAAATCCTGAGACGAGACTTTCTCTAAGATAATTTCAGCTCCCGTGAGAGATAATTTCCAGTCCCGCAAGATGAGACTTTTTGCCAAGAGATTTTGACAAACATTTACAGCCACGTCCACGGTCCACTCACTTCTCAATTATGTGAATGCTATTGTTAGACACAGTTCCTGTGCTCTCAGCTTCAAATGGGGGCGGAAATAAAAGACAACGAGTAGAAGACAAAGTAGAACGTAATAAAGAGGTTCAAAAACGTTGTCGCAATACACATGCAGAGGAGGTTAGAGATTATGAAAGTACTAAAATTCAAAAGTCTCAAAAAACTGATAGTAAAGATCGCATTAGCGCTAACAAATAGAAATTATTACTCTGTGAAATAACGGAATAGCGAAAATCCTGAGACAAGACTTTTTCGGCGCTAATTTCAACTCCCATGAGAAATAATTTCAGGTCTCACAAGATGAGACTTTTTGCCAAGAGATTTTGACAAACATTTACAACCATGCTTACGGTCCACTCAATTCTTATTCATGTGAAATAACGAAATAGCGAAAAGAGATTACTATATGGGCATAGGTGATATGACAGAAGTATGTAGATAGTGTTCGGCTTTAAACTTTAAGTCAGAGACTTGTAGATCATCTAATTCATGTTGCTATCAGGGAAAAGTAGTGTTTCTTCCCAGTGAAGAGGTGTATCTGCGAGAATTAAAAGATTTGTTGTTTGGTGAAAGTTAAATCCGCATACGTGAGTAGCAGAGTGCATGTGAATGTTATGGAACCATGATTTTCTTATGTGCTTAAAACACATTCTTTAAGTTGTTTGGTGTATTTGCGTTGCAGCTATCAATTCAACAACATTGCCAGTAATTGCATCACTGTCTAGTTTTTGGCCTGTTGCATTTAGGAGTTAAATATTTATATATTTGTTACCCAGAAGTGCACAATATTGTTACATATATATTATTATTAGCATTTATTTAGAACATGTCATAAACCAAAGTCATTTACAAAATTCAATATATATACAGTATGGTGTATTTAAATGTTTGGCAAGCAAGTTACTAGGAAACAGAAAATAACAATTTATAGAAGAGCACACAAAATCATGCTATTATTTTTTTTTCCAGGATTAAATGATGAACTAGCTATATAACAATAGTACAACTAGTTAACAGTTAATAGGATAAGACTAAATGGAGACATCAAGGAGTGCAAAGGGCTAGAATGCTTAAGCTGATGTGTTAAAGAAGGTTTGATTCTAGCCGCATGTGGCAAACATAAGTTTGCTTGTGCCTGCCCAGATGTAATTTCACTTTGTTCTAAGCACTGCAAATTATTCAGTTTAAGCTTTGTTTGTATATTTTTTGATGGTGCTTCTGATGACTTCTACTGCCTCTTTTGATCACTTTTGCCACTTAAATTGGTTAGTGCTATAAAAATGTATATCTGGATATATTCTAGTTACAGATTAAAAAAAATAATATGTTTATGACTTTATTTGTTGCCAGTAAGACACTACTACATGATTTTTAGAATGAATAAAAAAGCGTCTTTTACCATTGAAAACATAAAATGAATACAACAAATTTCAAATTCCTAATCAGTTACTAGTATAAAAGCATAACAGAAAACCATGAAACATTCACTTATATGGGGTTTTGCTCAATAATCAGGTGCGAGAGTGTGACAACGTGCTGCATATTGATTAGAAGGTGCAAATAAGATTTTCACTGTACTCCTAATCTGAGATCTTGAGTTGGTTTGTCATGTGGGGGGTACGGCAATGCGCTGTATCAGCGCATGCTCCTAACCTCTCTCTCTCTCTATACATGTGACAATAATGAGCCTATAAAACTTATAAACCTATATGATGCCAAATTTTAAGTTGCACATTTCTAATTATAAAATAAGCTGAACATTTACATAAATAAGAATACATTTTTACTTATTTAAATATGCAGTAATTTGCTAATAAAAAGAACATTATGTAAACTTTGTAATGTTAAAAGATGGGTTTTGATGTTTGTTTATGTGAAAGAAGCAAAGAAGCAAAGGTAGCTTAAGTCTATTAAGATATCATTATGAAGAAACAACATAAATAAGAATAATTGTGTGATATCGACACAATCCCTGCTAAATGTTCTAACCAATCAATCATTTTTTATAGTACAATTAACATCATGTGCTCTTACAAGACACTTTACATAGGCAAGAAAATTATAATATACAGTCATGTTTACAAATGAAACCCTATAATAAAATTTAAAAGCAGCTTTTGTAAAAAAAATATAACTTTTTCTTGTAGTTTTTATTTAATTTAGTGCTGCTAAAATGTCAGAGAAAATAAGCACTAACAGACGACAATGGACAGCAAACGTGAAACTGTCATCATCACTGTCCAAGGATGGAGATTATAATGAAAAGAAATATCACTAACATAGCCAAAGAATAGTTCTGGATTTTGCATTTGCCGTGGAGGAACTAGGGCTCCATTGGAGTTATTTGGAAAAATCCAAACCAAGAATAAGAATACAAAGAAAGATTCTGGTGTTAGTGAAAAAGAGATATAAGAAAACAAGAGGAATAAAACTGACATTTTTTCTTGGAGTGATAAAAATGACTACAATAACCACATTTCTCCCAAACAATTTACTTAATATACCTTCATTTCTGGAGATTTCAATATCTGCAAATAAGCCAGCCTTGATGATTTGCCACAAAAGTCCAAGCACCAAGTGAGGGCTCCCTTGTCTTAGATCTTGTGGTCCAATGTTGACAACTGTGCAGCCTATAGCAGAAGCGGAGTTTAATCCAAGCACTAAATTTTCCTGTAGAACAAAACAGCACATATTTAGCAGAGAAATACAATATCTTGTGTTTTAATGCTACTTTATTAAATTGGCTTTCAAATTGTGCCCATCATGCTTAAGACTAGAACAGTTGTCATATGCACTGAGTCAAATTTTGTCTGATAAACAATCTTCGGAAAGAAAAAAATACTCAAATATCACAGCACCAAAACATTAACACGAAGAGAGTGATGATGTGTTGCATTATAATCAGACATTTCACTGCACTCAGTACACCTAAGAGTATATTTGAACTTAAACTTACTATATGTTGAAAGGCAAACACAGGTAAGATTAGGGCTCTAAATTCATCAGAGTATGTTATAAAGACAAAATAATGACCTTATCTAGCTAAATAAATGTTTGACCTTAAAAGCAGAAAATATCTAAAGTGTAACTATTGATTATTTAAAATGAATTTGTAGTAAAATTTTAACCCATACAAGTGTAATATTGTAACTGCTAAAAACAATAAAACATCACTTAGTTCTTTAATTATTGCACAATTAACAGGAAGGCTGATTTGTGTTTTCTATTAAAGGAAATAATGTTATATATTTTAAATACAATTTTGTTGATTGAGTGAGGGAGTGTTGACATGCAAGAAAGTGTTTCTCTGTGCTCTGTATACGTCATGTTACTACTAATACTACTACTAAATGCTGATCTCATAGTATTTTTATACATTGTACTTACTGTTATTGTAAATGGCGTGAGCTTCTTTGTATTAATAACCCGCTCATCAATTGTGTCTGGCTGTGAAAAATTGATTAGTTTGCTAAAAGAAAAAAAACACAAAATTCCTTAATTATGAATCAAATATTTACTCTGCCTGAGCTGCCCACAAGTGATCCCTTACCACTTATGTGGGCAAATTAGTATTAATATGAAACAGTATGCTGTACTGTATTTTGGAACTAGTAGCATTTTAAATTGCTTCCCAGACAATGTTATTTTAAAATATTGGTACTTAGTAAACAATACACTAAAATTTACAGGAAGCTGTGAAATTAATCATAAAGGAAAGATTAACAGCATTGAACGAGGGAAGAGAAGTAAGAATAATGTTAAAAAAAGGTAGAGATACTTTACTCATTTTTATATGGAATTGCTAGAAGGTCTCATATGTTTTTGTGGTCTCTGTATACCATATGAGTCAGCCTGGCCACTGTAGTTGTGTGGATTTTTAAGGATAATATGGTTTCTTCTCCAATGTCCAAAACATGTAGGTTAGTTCTGCTAGCAGCTCTGAACTAGCTCTGTGTGAGTAAGAGGGGATGCTCTACAATAGACTGACATCCTCATCAGGAACTGTTTTTTTGCTTTGTCCCCAAAACTACCATGATAGGATCTGGCTCCCTAATGCTCCACAGTAAAACAAGGACTGAAAATCAATTAAATAATTGAAAATGTAAGCGTGTTGAGCATAAAAATCTGTAATATTTTGTAAGTAAAATGTTTTGGCTAATTCATCCATCCATCCATCCATAAAATAAACATTGCACTGCATTAGTGTATGAAACGGCACACTACATATTATTTATTTAATTGATGCCCAAAAGTAATTACTCTGTAGGTTCTGAAGTGAGACAGGGAGAGACAGAGCAAGAGAGAAAGAGGTCATGGAGCAAATGTCTGAATATCAGGAGAGCTTCCAAATACTGATGTGGGCCTTTCTCTTGTTGTATGACACTCCTCTGACTGTATTGTTTTGCCAACTAACTAACATGTTACACTATCTTTAAAGATTAAAAAAAATTCTGCCAAAGAAATTTGTGGAAATCTGCAAAGTAAAAGCTGAGTCATTATACATGTGACATTTTATGTTATTGGTGTGTCACAGTTGCATCAAAATAGTAACAGGACTAAAGCTTTAGGTATCACTGTAACACATTTTTTATTTATGTGAAAAAAGTAAAATCCACACTTTGGTGTACATATCACATTCTACAGGCAGAGCCATGTTTGACTCATCTATGTCATTTCAGGATAATCTGCTGCATTTATTTTCCACTCTGATTTTATTATGTGTGGGAATAATGATATGCATATGATATGGACTTTGTTATGACAAAATTAAATTGCATAAGGACATGTAGATGAATCTAACTATAGCTATCAACATATTGCATAAAGATGCAGCTACAGACAGTCACAAGTGGGCCTCTGTAGAGATGCAATAGTGCAAACAGGGTGAGTTGAGTGTGACCAGCTCCACAGAGTAACTTCTAGTGTGAGAGTGGCCAGCTGCTTAAACAGAAACTATGAAATTCACTATTTCTTTGATGTAAACTAAATATACCCAAAAGAATATGAAAATGATCATTTTAGTAAACTAAAATGTAGCAGACCATCAAAAGAAACACTTGCAGACACATAACATCCTTTAAGCAACACTTCAAAAAATGCTTCTGCCACGTTACTCTCATGAGGTCTCACAAAGTTCTATTCTCAGCCTTCTATAGCCAGGTTGGCACTGTAGCCATGATGGATTTAATGTATCCAGTTTTTCAAAAACCTATACTAAGAAAACAGGGGAATATCAGGTGACTTCTGTCTGCACATTTTTAATATTTGGAATAGCAAGATAATGGAAGAAGGCATTAATGGTCTCATTGAAGTAGGGCTTCACTTAACGATTTATTATGTAGTCAGGAATTTACCTCTATTAAATAAAACAGAATGAAAATCCTTAGCTATCAAAAATAAACACTTCCTTCCCACATTCCCTCATACACATGTGCACTGCCTCATCAAAACAAACATAGTTATTCAACATACCATAGTAAGATTCCATCACGAACAGATTTAAAAAGACTTCCATTGTTTGGATCCATAGGCAATAAATGTGTGCAGTCAGGATCATTTGAAAGGCTTTTATTAATCCAGTTTGAGAAAGCAACGGTTTCTTCGTCTAAAACAAAAAGTCACTGATTAAGTACTGAAAGACAGCTAAGTGCATTATGACACTAAAGAATAGAACTGTTAGCCATATCAAATCTTAAAGAAAATAATTGCCGATAAGAATGAGCTGTAAAGATCTAAATCAGTGATTGTGATTATTTTTGTTGGGAGGGCAGTAGAGAATAATCCCAGTAGAGGAAATTATAGGCTAATAAATTTTATTGATATGAAGATATATCTCCAGCCCTGCATCTAGCTATAACAGTAACATGTGAAGTCTTTAACTTGTTCTGCCTCATGCTAAATATCACAGTGAGGGCAAATTACCATTACCTCTGTGAATGTATGCTAATATACAAGTGTCAGCTTTTGCAGTTAATTTATTAACATCAATAATAAAAAATATGAAAAATAACTAATTCGATTCAATAACACAAAATATTTGACACATTTTACATATATTATTTACTAGTTGTCTGGGTGGAAGGTGAGGTGGTAGTGTCCTAAAGCCTTGTATTCAGTTAGGGACAATGCAGAACCATTTGCTCTAAAAACTTTCTCATTTATTTTATAGACTCACCTACATACCTGAGTATGAATGCTGTGTTCCCTCACTGGATATCTGAGATGTTCCTCCTAGTGCTGTTAAACCTTTTGGCTTGTTAATGGCCTTCCGAAAGGTCTTGCTTACGTCTTTGCTTTTGAGTTCTTGATAAAGCTAATAAAAAGGAAGTATAATACAACATGAAAACAACAGAGGCAATTTTTAAATTGTATTCATTTTATCAATCACATTATAATGACTGTAGTCGGCTGGCACTCTGCCCAGAATTTGTTCCTGCCTTGCACCCAGTGCTGGCTGGGGTTGGCTCCAGCAGACCCCCGTGACCCTGTGTTAGGATATGGCAGGTTGGACAATGACTGACTGACATCATAATGAATGAAACACCAAACAGTCAAAAATTCTCTCAGATGTGTTTTATATACAATTTCACATCTTTTAAGTATCTTGCACAAGTTATTTGAGGAGTTTCACATTCCCTACTACTTACTATTTATTGTCTGCCAAAATATGACGCATCCTTTATTAATTAATTTTCAAATCTATTATCTATAATAATAACAGCTTATGATAGGTTTGTAATACTGGGAGTTTTTACTGGCCCATTCAAATGGCAGCCCGCTTGCCACATGTAGCCCATAAGCAACCTCCGAGTGTCCCACTGGCCCAGCCCATGGTCCCATCAGAAATACAGGGAAAAAGTGAGAAAAACATATTTTGCAAGCCTTCAGAAATTCCTACATAAGTTCCTACAGTAGTACAGACCATGAATGCTATAATCTGTGTAGCCTAGCAACATTTAACCTATAATGAAGTGTATTGTGGGTGGCACGGTGGCGCAGTTGGTAGCGCTGCTGCCTCGCAATTAGGTGACCCGGGTTCGCTTCCCGGGTCCTCTCTGCATGGAGTTTGCATATTCTCCCCATGTCTGTGTGGGTTCCCTCTGGGTACTCCAGTTTCCGTCCACAGACATGCAGGTTAGGTGCATTGGCAATTCTAAATTGTCCCTAGTGTGTGCTTGGTGTGTGCATGTGCGCCCTGTGGTGGGCTGGCACCCTGCCTGGGGTTTGTTTCCTGCCTTGCGGCCTGTGTTGGCTGGGATTGGCTCCAGCAGACCCCCGTGATCCTATAGTTAGGATGTAGCAGGTTGGATAATAGATGGATGCATGAAGTGTATTGTTGTGTGTCTGGCAGTGGTGGTAGCGGTCTATGATGAGTGATTTTTTTTTTTTTGTGACAGTACCTCCCTGGCCATCGGCCCTTACTTTTATTCTATGTTAATTAGTGTTCCCTTATTTTAATTCTTATTTTGTCTTTTTTCATCATGTAAAGTACTTTGAGCTGCATTATTTGTATGAAAATGTGCTATATAAATAAATTTTGTTGTTGTTGTAAGGCAGGGGTACCCACACTTTTTCGGCTTGCGAGCTACTTTTAAAATGACCAGGTTGAAATGATCTACCTACAATAAAATTATATATATATAAAATTATATATA
>JANRMT010062854.1:104720588-104744414 GCA_026402145.1 Polypterus bichir lapradei | reverse complement strand
TATATATATATATATATATATATATATATATATATATATATATCATTCGCAATTCTGAATCACAATCTAATTGTATGGGTGGTTACCTACCAGGTTGGTCTACAAGTCGACAAACATCCTCCACGGGTGCCCTCTCAGTTGCGAGACCCGGATCATAGAATGTTACATAGTTAACTGTCAAATAATACAGAGTATGCAACACATGTTTCGCCCTGTTTTGGGCTTATCAGGTGTACACACTCCACTGCACCCTTCATCAGGGATCGAACCTCAGACATCAGACAAACGCACGTCGTTTGTGACATTGTGAGAAAAAAAATCCTCTTCCAATTCCACATTCAGCCCATACCCTCCCCAAACAATTTTTTTTTTAAATCCCTTCTTTAGACGATATAAATTGGAAGGCTAACTAGATCACAGCCGGAGTTTTGCAGTAGCTCGCGTGTTTGATCGTGCATGCAGGATGACCAGTGTGTCAGTCAAGTGGCAAATGCCATAGGTAGGATATATGATAGACTAACGTTTAAAAAAAATTTTTTTTCAATGCAACGCAATCTACCTGCACTACCTTTGTGATCTACTGGTTGATTGCGATCGACGCATTGGGCACCCCTGTTGTAAGGAATATTGCAAGGGTGCGATCTCTTATAAGATTTAAAGATGCTAAAACATTAATGCATGCATTTGTATTTAGCTGACTAGATTACTGCAATGCCCTCCTATCAGGACTACCCAAGAAGGATGTACATTGGCTTCAGCTTCTCCAGATTGCAGCAGCAAGAATTTTAACCAAAAAGAAAAAAATATGAGCATGTATCCCCAATATTAATATCTTTACATTGGCTGCCACTGTCCTTTAGAATCGATTTTAAAATACTTCTAATTGTATCTAAGGCTCTAAATTATCTTGACCCTCAAAAATGATCTTTCCTTATATACGAAATCACAATCTTAGATCTGCAAATACTGGTTTGCTTGTTTTTCCAAGATCTAAGCATAAAAGAACTGGGGCCTCATGTATAACGGTGTGCGTAGAACTCACACTATAACATGGCATAAGCACAAAAGCGGGAATGTGCGTACACACAGAAAAATCCAGTGCGTACGCAAACTTCCACTTTCTTCTGCTACATAAATCCCGATCAGCGTGAAAAGTAATGCACGTGCACACGCCTGCTGTCCCGCCCCAACTCCTCCCAGAATTACGCCTCTTTGAATATCCAAATCAATATAAATAGTCCTTAAGCTCAGTGTTCTGTGAAAAGACAATGGCAAAACCACGAGGAAAAATAGAACAATTTCAGTGAATACCAAGTGGAGGCAAGGAAAAACCTACTACTTGTTGGTTTAAACAGTGATATAAACAAGAAAAGGAAGTTGATCGAATGACATAGCGTGTCAGAGAAACTCGAAAGGTCAAGTTCACAAAGTCACACAGTGCCCAAAATAAAAAAAAGTTGTCAGATATCAAATTTGCCGTGAAAAGCTGAGTCAAAGCCCACCGTCCGAGTTTCATATGAAAGCTTATTAGGGTACAGAGAAAAAAAAATAGGCACACAATGGGAAAAAAGTATGAAATGTCAACTTTAATCTTGAAATTTCCCCTTTAATCACATAGTGTATTTTGTCATTAAAGTAGAATATCATAAACTTCATCTTAAAATTGTTTAATTTACTAGTTTCTCAAATCCCATCATAACTAAAGTAGCATGCTTTGTTTTGTATTTGATCTATGTGCTCTATGTGTGTGAATCACTACGTGCTTCCGTGCTTTGTCTTCCTCCGACAGGACACAGAATCCATTACATTCGTAATATTACAGCTCTCTGAATAATTAAAATACTGAGATGTATACTTGATATAATTTTCATGATGATAGGAGTTAAAGCATGTTTTTAAACATGGGAAAACGATGGCGCAGTGATTGTGTGTGACCTTCGATGAAATAATTTATTGTAGCAGTACTGTCTCTTTCAAACGTACTAACTCCCAATTCCTGTCCTTCCTTTTCTTTCTCCAAATACCCAATCGCCACATAATTAGCTCTGTAATAGACGTTAAGCCATCTGTAAGCTTATAACGCCGATTTTTCAAAACTTTTAAGGAACATTGAAATATCTTCTGTGAACGCTGGCCCGGACACAGACAGACGGACATCTTTGTTCTCACCACACACCGTTTATTTACAACTAGCAAAATACCCGCGCTTCGCAGCGGAGAAGTAGTGTGTTAATGAAGTAATGAAAAAGAAAAGGAAACATTTTGAAAATAACGTAACATGATTGTCAATGTAATTGTTTTGTCACTGTTGTGAGTGATGAGTGTTGCTGTCATATATATATATATATATATATATATATATATATATATATATATATATTTACACACACACATATAAACATATATATATACATATCTATACATATACACATATATATACACACACACATATATACATACATATATATATCTACATATATACACATACATATACATACACACATACATACATACACACACATATATACACACAAATACATATATATACATACACACACACATATATAAACATATATATGCATATACATACATATCTACATATATACACACACAGCTATTTTGTATCAGTGCAATACGCTGCTTGTTAAAACGGATAACTCCCGCTCTTACGTGCAAGTCTGCGTGGATATTATGAACAATCGTATCTGTTCAAGTTCTATTTAAATTTTAAATAGAAGGAATTTTTATTTAGTTGACAGAAATATCTTTGGTAGGAATGGTAAAAACAGACAGGAATATTATTCCTGAATAAATCAACTCAAACCTTAAACAACTTATAATATTTTACTCTCCATAAAAATATATCCTGTCTAAATTATACAAGTTAGAAATAAAGTAAACGTTAAAAGAACAAACATTCAAATTTCTTTACTCTTATGTAATTTTATATAAAAAATAAACTTAGATTTTAAATATCCCAAAAGATTTTGCTCTCCATAAAAATATATCCTGTCAAAATTATACAAACTAAAATATGAACATGCTGCATAACAAAACCTGGAAATATAAATAAAATGTGTTCCTTTCAGCAATAACAAATCAAATCATTCAGTTGTCTTTGCTCTTATGTCATTTTATCAGAGCTGGACGCCTGGCATCTTTTTTTGGCAACAAGTTCGTTTATGTTTGGTGTGAGGTTCTGTGTTGTGGAGATTCTCAGGATGGACTGCAGGTGCTCATCAGTGAGGCGACTCCTGTGTGCGGTTTTGTTAGTCTTCATCACTGAGAAGAGCTTCTCACACAGATATGTGCTACCAAACATGCACAAGGTTCGAGCCGCATGTAGACGGACTTTTTTTGTTCTTCAAAGTCACCAAAGCGCGGTGCAAACTCAGTGCGGTCAGTTTATCAGCAAATTGCGTATTTGGGAACATTGTTGTGCCGACTTGGTTCAACATTACTTGGCAACAGGGAAAGTGAGGCAAGTTGCACTGGTGCATTTGTGTCTCCCATAAAAGCAGCTTCACTTGAAATCACTTTGTGATTGTGCACGGGTAAAAACGTCCGCTGAAGTGTCAGATTCTTATTTAATTGTTCTGCTTTCTGTATCTTCTGCATTGCATTCAGGTCTTTCAGGTTATCCTGATGTTTTGTCTCATAGTGCCGTCTTAGATTAAATTCTGTAATTACAGCCACATTAGCTCCACAAATGAGACACACGGGTTTACCGGCAATGTCAGTAAACATATACTCAGCCTCCCATCGGTTTTTAAAGGCTCTATGTTCAGAATCACCTTTTCTCTTCGGCATCGCGTTCGGCAAGGCAGCTGAAGCGCTGCATTATGGGATCTGTAGTTTATTGTGTTACCAGCGCTTCATATACCCGGGCCATTAATAACAATAATACAGTATATAAAATGATCTTGCGGGCCGGATATAATTACACGCCGGGCCGGATGTGGTCCGCGGCCCTTGAGTTTGACACATATGGACTAAATAGAACTTGAAAAGATATATTTTTTCGTACATCGAGCCCGCATGCTATTGTGGTTTTGCCTGCATACCTCAATAAGTCATCCTCCCCTCGCTCTTACTTTTTTACCGTTCATCTAATGAATACACTGAGTATGGCTTTACCAAAACAATCATTGATGGCGAATAAAGTATCCATTATTCGAGTATGTAGATCGGGGTATATATATACATATATATATACCCGCGTATCGCAGCGGAGAAGTAGTGTGTTAAAAAAGCTATGAAAAAGAAAAGGGAACATTTTAAAAATAACGTAACATGACTGTCAATATACAGTATTTGTTTTGTGAGTGTTACTGAGTGTTGCTGTCATCAAGGATTTGATTATCATTATTTCTTTCAATCAGGTTCATATTTATAGGATGTGTTGTGTTCAAGTTACATTCCGTGTTTGCCAATCGTTGTAAAGATGACAGCTGCTTCCCGGCACTCCTCCGCAGACACGCCCTTGTGTGGCGGAAGTGCGGCTGCGCACCCGGAAGCCATCTGGGTGTCCCCTGTCGTCTTCCCCCCAGCACTTCCTGGTGTGGCGGAAGTGCTGGGCTCCAGGGCTGTTCAGACAGCGGGGCGCCGCCTGGCGGTGACCACGGGCCCCTACAGGGCTGGGCTTCCATGCCCTCTACCCGAGGCCACCAGCGTAACCAGGACGGATGCCCCCTCGCGGTCTGGAGGAGGTACAAGCCCTCCTCTGGTCCTCCTGGGCGTCCCGGCCGGGCTCCACACTTCGTAGTACATGTTTAATTATTCTATCCTTAACGCCAGTCCCAGTGAAGTATACAGCGCGAGGCAGGAACAATCCGTGAACAGAGCGCCAGATCCTTGCTAGCGTAGCGACACCATGTCCTTTAATTATTAACAATATAGATTATTTAAATGAAGTTAAAGTTTTATCTGTATAATATAATAAACATATTTTGCTGCATTTCATCTTAAAAATGATATCATCATCATATGTAAATACGCGCTTTATAAAGTGGCTCAGATTGTGCAATATTATAACTGTAGTGCAAGTTTACAGTGAGGTGACTGTACTAATAAGTACAAACAGTTCTACAAGGAGCACTTGATGGAGTGATTGATTGCGTTTAGAGCTCTTTGGATGAAACTCTTCCTGAACCGCGAGGTCCATACAGAAAGGTTTTGAAGCGTTTGCCGTGTGAGAAGCAGTTCAAATAGGAAGCATGACTGAGGCAGCATGTGCTTGATGCTATATACCAATAATTCTGTTTCCAATCAGCTGCTCCGAGTGGTGCAGTGACAGTAATATAGAAAAAATTATCCGCTGTGGAAACCCCTAACAGGAGCAGCTGTAAGAAGAAAAAGAAGGTGCAGTGAGAGTAACAATGCTAAAGCAGCTATGGTATTTGGAATAGTTTGACCATTCTGTGGACCATTATATTTTTACAGGTTAATCACAATCAGATGCATTAAACTAATAAACAATATGCCGTTAATTTCAGTGTATTTATAAAGCCGCATCAGTAATGTGGATCTGAAAAAGAAAGGGTAACCACACAGGAACAGTAGCACTGCTTTGATGCTGGGTGCTGCAAAACCAAGTGGAGAACTTGCGTACGCCAGGGTATGAGGTACCGTGGAAATGTGCGTGGCTTTACGCCAAGTTTAGGCTTTATACATTGTGATTTGAACGTGGAAACGTTCGTATGCAAAATTTCTGTGCGTACGCACCGTTTATACATGAGGCCCCTGTTTTTTCTTGCCACTGTTTTGCAGTTGATTTTCATGTTTATAGCCATGTTGTTTATAGTGCTCATACCCATGGCCAGTCATATGTTTTGCCAGCATTATATTAATGTCATAAAAGATGTCAGTGCACTCTTTAAGATGCTTTTTTTAAACATGCTTTGAATTAATAAAACAAAAAAATGGATTTTGTCTTATTATGCATTGAAAGGATTATTAGTTATTTGGATAACAAAGTTTTACTATACATTTTGACTTCCATTTTGGCTTTTGATAATATACTATTGTAGTTGATGTCTTAAATATCTCTCAGGTAACAGTGGCTGTAATGACCACAGGATCTGTGGGCTTAATTAGAAGCCCTGTCTTCTCAGAACAATTAACTTAATCAATGATTAATAATGGAAAAAGATGATTAATTAAATTAAAATAATAAATACTAATGAAATGTTATTACCAATATTAAGCAAAAATAAGAAACAATTAACAAAGAAAAGAAAACAAACAGGAAAAAATGCAAAGCAAAAGCGAAGGACAGACTAACATATCAGCTCAGCCTTGAAATTGAAGATGCCCTTTTTTCAGCTAAGAAAAGCTGGTCTTGGAATTTAAATGTGTGTTCATGATTCACTACTTTTGTTCAACATATCCACATTAGAGATGCTGATTAGGTCGTTGTGTAGAGTTTGCATACTCTCCCAAACCTCCCAGCATGTTTGCAGCTCCTATGACCTTGAACTGGATAAAGTGATTGGGAAAATGAAAATATGGATAGAGTTCTTTTTCTTAAAATAAACAGAAGGCAATCATTAGCAGTTTTATTAACCCCTCCTCATCTTCCCAATTCCATTTTTACTCTCATGGTCAATCTTTGGCAGTTGGTACCACTTTTAGTTTGACTGACTGGGTTCTCCTGCCCAAGGGATGAGACAGGCGAGTGGTTTGAAATGTTAAGTGACGCCAAGTGTCATCATATTGTAGTCCGGTTGTGGATTTCATTGTGTATTTTTTGATATTGTTGGATACTTGGAAAAGAGAGGGTGACCAGTATGCCTAGATGAGTCCAAATCTGGCCATGGATCCTCAAGAGGTTGACTTTGTCCTGAAATCTGTAAACTAGAGGTTTAGTTTTTGGTCCTCTGTTATCAGCTGGCATTTTCTTTTTAGCTGGATCTTCAATTTTAACTTTAGTTATGTTTTAAGCAAAAAATAATGGAGCTACTGTTAATTGAAAACAAAGTATATGTGCCTATGTATGTAAATATTACATGTTGTTGTATTATATTTATTAATCTTTTTAAGCCCTTCTCTGAAGAGACTATATAAAAATAAAATGAATTAATCTGTTTGGCCATTTACTAGGTGCACCAAACCTACTCACATAAGTGATTTCTCAATAACAGCATCATGCATGCAGTCATTGCTTTTTAAAGCAGGTAGGTACGTCTTAATAGACAGTGTAGATGTATGTTTGTGCAAATCAGAGGCCAAATACACATGACTAAAGTTAAGGGACATAAATAATGGTGCTCAAGGAATCATGTGACACTGCACAACTAGTGATATATTGTCATGAACAGGGTATGACAGCTAACAACTCATTCTAGATTCACTCCTAAAACTCTGGAAAAAGTAAAGTCCAGTTGTAGTGGACGGAGAATTGGGAACAGCAAACAATCCATTAGTCCACGGACCTGGGAGTTAATGATGCATGTTTTTGATGGCAGTAGATCAATGTCTGAATGTCACTGAATATCTGAACATCATTGCCTAACACTGTAGGTGCACCCCTTTACAGTAGTAGTAGGTACCATCTACAAACAGGTTTTTTCAGCAGGATGATACTCCATTCTATACGGCTAGGAATTGTCTGCAATGGTCCTAAGAATACAACAGTGAATTTAGGTTAATGTCTTCTCAGTCCTGAGATCTCAGTCTGGTTGGGGATTGGTTAGATGCAATAAAATAAAACGTTCAGAGTAGACAGTCACCAACAACTAATTTGTACCCACTATGGCACATATGATAGATAGTATGAGCAAGGATCCCTGTGGTTTACTTTTAAATTAGGTTTACTCCACACCTAAATAAAGAATTCAAGTGGCTTTGAGCGAAAATGATCATCACAATCTTAAAAGCGATAACTCTTCATAAGGTTAAAGGTTGAAGGACTGACAACTGAGTTGAAAGATTAAAACATTTCTAGCTTCAGTCACACACTCCTTCTTTTACCTCCTTTCTCACATCAGATCATTAGCCTTATAGAAATTTATAAACAGCAATTTACTGAAATTATATGATATAGAATAAAGCTATTTATAGATGCTATTAAATGAATTACCGATACAAATTCTTCAAAGCTGATCTTTCCATCTTTGTTGTGATCCGCAGCCATGATGATTTTTTCTGCAATTTCTCGTACCTTGTATCCTGGAAGTGGAAGGTTTGCCTCTTTAAAGAGCTCTTGCATTTCATAGTCACAGACATAACCGCTATTATCTATGTCTGTACAAAACAGAAAATGGGAACATTTCATTAGATTAGCTTATTATCCAATTTCCTTATACTTTTCTACTTTATTGCATAATAATTTAGATAAAAAACAAACTTTCATGCATCAGAAATCAGAAAATAAGGAAAATGTTTTTAAATGGAAATATAAGAGCAATCTCTTCTGATGCATTTAATTCTTTAGTGGATTTGCACTAATGTTTATTGCACTTTGCCAGAGGAAACAAAAGAAGTAAAAGAAAAAAGTATTAAATGATGACTATTTACATCATTTATGCATTTTACTGTAATGCATTAAAAATTTTTTGTAGTAGTGCGTTTTATTTTTTGCGTAATTTTAGATTTAATGTATATTTATATTTTATATATACTGATAATGCTTGAAAATAATTACACAGATGTCTAATTTCAAATTGGAAAATGTAAATATGATCTCAGGAGAAACATATTCTATCAGGTAGCTATGAAATAGACATATAGTAGTGTATTGTCATGAACTGAGCAAGGTTTCTTTAGCATGTAAATCAGACAGGTCTGTGTAAATGCAGTGTGTGTTTGCTGATATCTATGCAGTATGCAGAATCTCTCATTAGCAGTAGTCTTCAGCCAGCTTGTGGCCTCTGACTTCAACAATGAAGGATACTACAGACTAGCAAGCAGATTACAGGCTGTGTGTTAGAGCAGCAGCATTAAAATGAAAGAGAAAGTTTTGATGCAAATCAGAATGGTAAGAATGGAAATGAGTAACTGTACACCCATCTTCCCATAATGAAAAACACTTGTTTTATGCTTTGGATCAACTAATCATAATCCTAACTCCCACCCTGCCCTAAGCATAAAGAAAAACATGCCTAAAATGCCTTGAAAGCAAAAAATAAGAATGATCTCTTCATTCAAAAAACAGAAGAAAAATTAGTGTCACTTTGTAAAATGTTAACTTACACCTGTTTTCAATGGACAGGCTGCATACTTCTGAGAAAGATTCTTCACTGGCTTGTGAAAAAAGAAGTGTGTCAGACTGAGTAGGACAAGTAATCCCAAAAATAAGTCTCCTTTTCAAGTATAAAGTACCTTCTAGTTTTCATTCACTCATATTTCATGGGAGATTCCGTCTGCCAGGAACCCATTAAAATTGTCATTGTTTTAGTTTCTTCGCCTTTTGAATTGTATTTGTTATTTTTGTTATTGAAAATTTTATCATTATTTTGATTACCCTTGCCGAACTTTCTTTGATTTTGTTTTAGCATAGGTGCTACCATTGTGCCCACAATTTTGCTAATCACATTTCTTGTTTTCCTGCTACAAAGTGCAGTAAAAAAAGTCTGACATTTGAGAAAAACTTAGGGAATATTCATAAAGGAATTGTTCTTGAGAAACTAAAAAATAATATTTGTTCGGGAGTGCAAATTTTTGGTTTTTGGTTACATAAAACAATGACTTTAAATACAGAAAAGCACCTACTGTCGTTGTCATGTCTGTTTGTCTAAGTACATTAAACAACTTTGTTCCCAATGAACCGATCATGTTAAAATATAGCACAGTTATTGCATCAGAAGATTTATAAGGAAAGGTAAACTTTCATTGAGATATATCGAATGGAATGCACTGTACACATTTTCTGAAAATTCAAAAACTATCATTGAAAAGCTTTGGAAAATTTTTGAACTTGTGTATCTTAAAATAGGCAAACATTTCATGCAACTTCAGTTATGGATTTGTTTACTGTTTTAAATTTAACTTGGGAAAGGTTATTTCAACTTGTAGTACATTTTGTATATTTCCTTGTTTTACAATCACAATAGATGGTAATGTTGGATAAACAGATCCATCCTCTGTACAATTTAGTGAAATGCTGGGAAAATCACACACACAGCCAGTCACTGAACCTATTTAGAAATAAATGAAAAAGGAAAATAACTTCATAAGCCAGGGTATAAACATGACCTCAGCATTTACAGTATGTTACACTAAAACATTATGTGCAGATTAATTCAATATTTCTCTCACATTATGATGTGTCAACATTTGTCATCTACAATTGTCAATAAACCATCCACAGACAACAACTGACAATAGTACAAAACATGCCATTTTTATATCACCTAAGTTGGAATCTTGTGTTTATGAAAGCTGTTTGTCTCGGTTTTGTAAAATGCTATTAGAAAAGTTGTATTTTATGTACTCCGTTAATACATGTAATTCCATTCTATTCTCACTACATATTACTCATTTTTACAAAATTTTAATAAACAAAAATGTAACATCTGTCTCTCTGGTGAAAAATGTAAATACTCCAACTTTCAAAATCCCTAAATGTATCAAATGTTGTGCCATGCATACATTTGATAACTTCTTAGTACTGCTGTTAGGTAAACATCTCAGTAATAATTTTGGTGATAAAATATAAATAACATAATACACCTTTCTCTTTTTCCAGCCTACTTGGTCTGTGATTGGACAATTAATATAGTAGGCAATGTATACTCAATTGTCCATTACACAAGCTCAGCCTGCTTCACAATATCTAAAGAGCTATGCATACATGATTGTTTTTGTGCTCTACCATAGCCTTATGATCAAAAAGAGAGTTTCTCATAAATAAAGGAACCTGTAATATCTCATAATAACTACTGTTATTAAATATGGTATACTAAATAATGTGAAGCTATCCAGGAGGGTTGATGTTCTCATGAAAATATTTTCTGATTTCATTTTTGGGCAGTATTTAAGTGGCCTACAGAAGTACACTCTGATAATGAATAACGTGGCAACTCTGAGACGATTTATGCAGGAAACACACTCTTTTTCCATTGAGTAATAACTGCTCATTAGCTTTGCAGCCAACACACCCCTGATAATTCACTAAACATTGGAATGCATCCGTCACAGATGTCTCATATGTTAGTTTGGTCACTCCCATGGGCGGTATGTGCTATAGGCTGGGACAGCAACACCCAGGACTTTACAGCATTTATCAATATTTGCTTTTAATTGCTACTGCAGTCAAACTCAGAGGCCTTTTACTTCTGCAGTGCTTTGTGGATTTGTTTGTAATTTTTCCTTGTGCTTTCTTTTCAGTTTTATCCTCCTACAGTATAGGAGAGGATGGCAGCAGGAATTTTCCTGAAGTGATGTTATCAGCCCAGCACACCACAGTGTTACAAATCACACTGGCCATCACAAAGTTGTAGAAGATGTGGAGGATGTCACTTCCCACAGTAAAGGAACACCATCTCCTAAGAAACAAAAGCCTGCTCTGCCCTTTCTTATATATTTGCTCTGTGTTATTAGCCCAGTCCAGCCTATTATTGATGTGGACCCCCCAAGTATTTGTAGCAATGCATCACCTCTACATCCACTCCCTGAATAGTGACCAAGCATAGAGGCTCTTTGGTGCAGTGAAAGTCAATAACAAGTTAATGCAGTACCATGTGATTTAAATCCAATGATAGTGTAAACGTGGCCATTTTAATTGAGTGTGCCATAAGTATTAAAAAAATTAACACAATGTTCACAACTCCACTTAACAGAATGGATAGTCATAAGGCTGTTTTGACAGCACTAGACAACCAGCCCTGAGCAGGGCATTTGTCCACCAAACAGACCACACCGTCACACAATTGGGTCCAATTTAGAATCATCAGTTCAACTAAATTGTTTTTGTAATTTCAGAAAAAAGCTGCTGCAAAAAAAAAGACAAAAAATTGATTGAAATAAATAGTGACTTAGTTTAACATGATGTTAGTGACAAAGAAGTAAGTTATTCTTAATTGGTAATGAGGTTCCTACCAAACTAAGACCCAGAAAAGATCACTACAGCTTGCTGTCCGAGGTTCCTCGAAGGTCACTAGTGCACTACAATAACTTTCACTTTTGATCAGAGGTATAAAATGACACAAAAGGCACAGCTACTTTGTTACTTTGCTTAAGTACATATTTCAGCTATTTGTACTTTACTTGAATAAATTTAATTTAGGGCTACTTTTATTTTTACTCCACTACATTTTTAGGTCAAATAGCATACATTTTACTCATTATATTTTCCAGGAAGTTATCATTACTCGTTACAGAACAAACGGTTATAAATTCATAAAAGAGACCAATTAGGTGCGTTTTCAACTTGGGTTATAGTTCAACAATGGTCAGACGCAGCCAATAGAGTGCCTTAAATCATTCAAAAATAAAAATGCAATAATAAGCATTCCACTGCTTATTTGGTAGGTCATTACTATGCATGCTGTTCACTGCTGAGACATGGAAATTGAAGGTGCACTGACAGTTGTATTTGAAAATAACACCTAAAAAATATCTTCTTACAAGTACTGTATTCGCCTTCAAATTAAACAATCACATTAAAGTGTTTTTCCCCATCTTCATAATCTAACTTATATGTAACCTCTGAAGTCCTAGAAAGCAGTGTCTTTTTAATTTTATGCAAACAATATTTTATGAGCACAAAAAATATATTGAGAGCAAAAGTTATATTGTCTGAACAATATCTGTATGTTGTATGCACAACATATTGCAGCAGATTCTTATGAGCCAGTTACTGAAATGTTAGTGCGAGCCCGGCCGCAAAAGTCACTGGTTAACTGGAAAAGACAGACTTGGGGTTTTAGTGAGGTCTTGTTGCCTGGGAGTAGTCTTGTTGTCCCTTGTTATGTGAGAGCTAACAAAGGGGTCTGGGTCAGCTTTTCTTTTGTTGCTGGTTTATGGAATTTCAGCTTGGGAAAAGCTAAAAGAACACTGTCCTGCTGACCAGAATCTACTAAAGCCACAATAACTAAGGATAATATAGGAGGCTTATTAAGTAAATGTTCTAGTTTTATGTGTAAGGGTGAACCTTGAGTAGCAATATATTTTGTCTTGGTGAATTAGTTGATAATTACTGCACACCTGTTATTTTTTCTCCCACAAAATCACAAACTTTGAATTGCAAAGTGTGTGACTTTTATTTTCTCTGAGCTGCCCTTTTTATTAGTCTTCTAATTGACCCATATTCAGAGCATTCTTCAGTAGGACATTAATACAGTACTTAGATTTTTTTGCCATTTCATTATGTTTTATTGAAGTTGGCTTATTTTTGTGTAATATAAATGCAAGCTGTGTGGGAAAATGTTACTCTGTACAATTTAAATTGTCTATTGGAGTGCAATAAAAATATAAACATATATTATAAGTCAACCAACTGGTAAACATGTGGTTATGCTGGAGGGTTAATAATGTGCCTTGAACTTAATTGTGGTGAACTGTGTAGTGTACATGAGTGCTTGAGTGGATAATTTAAAGATACAAATGGATACCAAACTGAGCAAAGGAAACCATAACTTTTTTAAGATAATTCTTTATTTACTTTAGTGAAGTACAATAAACCCAATCTGTGTTCATTTTCATTCAGTTTTATACATTGCTTATCTATTCATGTGATAAGGTTGTGAGCTATTCACTTAACTTTTATTTTTGTATTTTATTTTCTTCTTCTTCTCCCTTTAGTAGGGGTGTCTTATCTACTGCTGGGTATACCAACAAGGGAGGCACAGTGTAAATCACATCCACACTGACTAGTACCACACTTGAGGTCTAAACCCTGACACTGACTGCAGTTATGCGCTGATCAAAGGCATGATTGCATTTGTATGATAGTTATTCTGTAGTGCATTTCTGTAGCAGAAATATTGTGTGAATGTTGTGTAAAAATTAAATAAATGTTTTGTGTTCTTTAAACAAAACCTTAAACCTTCTCATTATTATAAAATGTACTTTTACTTTTGGTACTTAAGTACTTTTGAAAACAGATACCTTTTTACTTTTGCTCAAGTAGTTTTTAACTTAAGCACTACTTACTTAAGTGAAAGTTAAAAATTAACACAGTACTTTAACTTTTACTCAAGTATCATTTCTGACTATGTAACTCTCTCTGCTTTCAACTCTGCTTTCAACCAGCTGCAAGTAGCAGGTAAAGAGAGAACGAAGACAAAAATGATGGCCATTATAAACAATGCTGCAATACTTTCAGCCAACATAGTTCTCAATAAATGCGTGTCAAGAAACTCAATTTGGGCTCCTTTATAACTACCTTTATCATGCCTCAGTGTGACTGCTCTCTAATCATTGCCAAGTCCGAGGTTTTCTTCTTTTTCGTAATTCTTGTGTGTCTTTGAAGTAGGTTATTGTCTGAGTTTGGAAAAGTGTTTAAAACAACTTGCTCTTTCTAGAGTTTACCATGTTTACCATGTTGGAAGAAAGAGGACAAGAGTGGTCTGGGACAATGAATAGATAACCAGATATTACAGGAAAGAGAGAAAGGAAAGAGACATTTTGGGAAGTGAGTACCTGGAGAACATAATGCGTAAACTGACTACACACTTCGGTTCAGAAAGCATTTCCCAGTTCTTGTTCAGTTCTTCTTCAAGTAGAACTGTACAAAAATTGAAGATGTTTTACTATTTTATAAATATGTGTCTTGTGACTTCCCCTTATTGTATTATTTATTAAGAAAATAAATACTTCAAGTCAAGAATAAACATTGATAAACACATATGGTTTGAGGAACCAGGTCCGCAAAGAATCTCTGACAAACACTTTAAAGGGTGTCTTGTCTGAGTCTCTCACACAAACATTTTGAGGAGACAAATTCAGAATTTTAATTGTAGCCATACAACACAGATGTCTTATGAAGTGCATTCCAATGCTTCCTAAAATGGATATAATCATAAAAGCATTTGTGTTGTGTACCTTTTAAGAATTAATTAACTCACAGATGGCAGCCAAGTTGCTTTTAACAAAACAACAGTAGATTATTATATGTCATATTATAAAAAATGCTGTGAGAATTACCTATCTTATTAAAAGCCTCCTTTAGTTCCTCGAGCTCTTCACGGGAGATCTGAGTTGTGTTGTGCTCCATCTTCTTTGAAATGCTGTAGATTTGTTTTGCCAGACTTTGTTTCAGAAAAGAAGAAACACAATGAAAAATAAGAGCACAAATCAATCTCTGTTAACATGACTTCAACCCCACAGTTAAAATGCTAAGAAAATGGCACAGCAATGCTAGTAATGTCAGTAAAACGGCACAATCCAAAACAAAGTGGAGCCGCTAAGGTGTATTCTGTTTCTAAAATGATGTATTTGTTTAATCAGTGCAAAATATCAAAATGAATGATTTAACATGCTTCAGGGCGCAGACCAATTCCTAAAAATTGTGTGTGAGTCTACAGTGGTAAAAGGTACTAGCTAAAATAATGCACTTGCACTGATATTTTCTGAAAGTATAAAATGAGCAGGCATGTAAGCAATGCCTTTTTAATACGAGTTATCCCATTTTTCTATTATCACAGACTTTTTTCATAATCAGCCTATCCACTATGTATTTTACATATTTACATTATCTTTTGATTATCTCAAAATATGTTTCCATCAGTCAGACAATCAGACTCTGTTTTATGATAAACCTTTCATACTAACCACTGTCTCAGCACTTTAATAATCAAACTACCATCCAATTTTTCTTTATATGACACTTTTGACAGTTTACAAAAAAAAGTGTAACATAACAAAACCCAGGTTAAGCTGCAAATTTGCAAAGGGGCAGATATCTCAAGGAGACAAACTATAAATTATTTCTAAAGAGAAAGACATATATAGTAACAAAAATAATTATAGGACTAGTTGTCAACACATAGTCAAATATTAGATGTAAAAGGATGATAAACTAATATTACAAAATGAATTAATGTTTACAATGGACATTTTTGAAAGTGTTTTGCAAAAACCTAAACACAATTTCAAGCCATTTTTCTGTCCATTAGCCAGTTAGCCTTTATTTTTATATAACACTTTTCATAGCTTTATCTTTATATTTTATATAACACCTTTAGCAGTAAGTTCTATTTCAAGGCATTTCACTATCAGTTTTTTATTTTTATAAAGCACCTTTCACAGCTTTAATTCAAAATACTTGACATTAAAATTATGTTAAAATTAAAATAACGAACAAAAACACACAAAGATGTCAGAAGCTTTCTCATGTAACACTGGGTGCCAAAGTTAAAAAATATCAAAGCAAGCAAGAATGAAATAACAAAAACATATGAAAAGATCATTCTTGTCATGAAAGAAATCACATTTTTCCTACCGTTACAAGGTAAGGACTTCTGTTGCCTAATATGAGTGATTCCTCCCTCTTGTTCTGCCAGCTAATTCTCAAATGCAGACATAGGAATAGATTTCCAGATTGCAATTATGCTATTTAACTTTGGATTACAAGCTGCGCTCAGCTAGTATTTAAGGAGTTAGCAATAGCAGGAGGAGCGGGTGACTGAGCTGGACCTTTGCCCTCTAGGGTAGTGCTTCAAACAGCAGGTGTGGCAAATTAGACTATGATCCCATTGGCAAGAACTAAACAAAAGTGCACACGTGCCTACTATCCTCCTAGTGCAATTTGTGACTTTTGTGTTTATTATGTAATCATGCAGACTTGACTTTGTATATATGAATATGACCAGATGTGTTTCATAATTATACATGACGCTAAATGAATGCTTTGGAAAGATAAAAATTCAATTCATATAAAATATTCTGATAGTAGGAACTAAAGTAAAATATTAACTTTTGAAAATTACCAAAGTAAAAATCATCCCTTGGAAAGTTCGCTGTTTTAGTACATTGCCTTACTATGATCTTATTTGGTGTTGCAAAGGTCACAGAAATAAAGAGATGTCAGATATATACATTTTTTTCTGATTGCCCAATGTATTATTCTGCATCCCACAGTATATATTGTCTTGTGATACACATGCTTATACAGTACAGGGTGTCCATAAAGTCTGTGTGCAATTTAAAATAGTTGTAAGTATTGTATATGTGATAGAAAGAATCTGTAAAAATGATTAGAAAGAAGAAACACTTACATTTTTTATTGTTCTTATTAATTTTCAACATGTCCACCATCATTACTAATACAAAGGGTAATATGATTCTGTAGTTCGCGGAAAACATTTTCAAGCTGATTTTCAGTAATACCAGCAATCACATCAGTTATCCTATCTTGCAAGTCTTCTTAACATCGAGGATTGGTTGAATAAACATTGGTTTTCACATGTCCCCATAAAAAGAAACCCAATGGAGTCAAATCTGGTGAACGTAGAGGCCAAGAAAATGGTCCACCTCTTCCGATCTATCTGTTGGGGAATTTCTCATGTAGAAACTGTCTATCATGCAAAGCAAAATGAGAAGGAGCACCATCTTGTTGAAACACTGTATTCTCTATCAGTCCTAATTGTTCAAGTTGAGGAATAAAGTAATTTTGCAGCATTTCTAAATAGCCATCACCATTAACAACATGCCCTTCAAAAAAGAATGGCCCTATGACTTGATTTTTTCCCAAAGCACGCCACACATTTACTTTGGGAGAATCTCTTTCATGTTCAACAGACTAATGTGGATTTTCAATTCCCCAAATACAGCAAAAATGAAACTTCTAAAGACATAAAAAATGTGGGGAAAAGCAAACGTTCCTGTAGTAAACACCACACACTGATGCAGTCCTTTACTAATTCCATCTGTTTTATATAGTGTCTCATATTACACATTGCTTGTATTTTTAATTTTACTATTAATTATTATTTTAGTTGGATTAAGCAATCCAACTCCAACATGTACTGCAATGAAATCACCAGCGATTTATCCAAGTTTTAGAAAGTGTTTTCTTGGTCATGTTCAAAATGTCCTGTTTTAAAAAAGAAGGGTACAAGGTACAAATGAACTCAGGATAGTATGCTAGTCAGTCTGAGGACATACACTCTCACAATCAAGTCAAACTAGGCCAGAAAACCTGATTGAATGGGTATGAGCTTTTGGAAGAAACTGGAGTAAAAAGAGGAAATCAGTTTCAACATGGGGGGAGTACAGAAACAATACATCGAAGGCACCGTACAGTCTTACAAATAAGGGTGCCAAAGTTGCTTTTAAGAGTGATGCCACAGTAGAACCATTTTTGAACCATCCATACAATGGTTCCAGAAAGAACATTTATTTGTTTAGATCCATAATAGACTGCATAAATAAATCATGAACAGACAATAACAGATTAATGAAATACCAATGGGTTTATAATTTTAAAAGTACTCTTGCTGCATACAATAATACAGGCTGAGCTCAGGTTCTCTTGATCTGTTAGTATTGTGCTAGCCTACACTGTAAAAAAAAAATGTTAAATTTGCGGTAAAAAACTGGCAGCTGGGGTCGCCAGGATTTTACCGTAAAAAAGAAGGTAACAATATGTTTTGGTCTACGGTACACTTTAAAAAATAATGTTAATAATGTTAAATTTACGGTAAAAAACTGGCAGCTGGAGTCGCCAGGATTTTACTGTAAAAAAGAAGGTAAAAATATGTTTTGGTCTACGGTACACTTTAAAAAATAATGTTAAATTTACGGTAAAATACTGGCAGCTGGGTTGCCAAAATTTTATTGTAATAAACAAGGTGACAATATTTTTAGGTCTACAGTATAATTTTGTAGTAAAAACTATTTGGTCTTCGCAACAAACTCTAACAGAAGGGAATGTTTAACCATAACCAGAAATTCATGCTGTGTAATAAATATGACAACCAATAAACAATATGTATTGGCAGGGTCAAAACCCAGTGCACAGTTTGCATCAGTTAATTAACAACAACCAATAGCAAGCATGTACCATTTAATTATACACATTGAAAACAATTCAATGTTTAAGGAAGTTATGGCACGTTGCCTGGTAGGGAAGTAAAGTTTTCTCTTTTGTGGTGTATGGTGTCCTACTTATCGAATACAAACCCACCATAAATCAGCTTCCATAACCTCAAAAAACCTTCAGCACATGGGGAAAAATAAGTCTGCTAACTTAGGTTAAGTTTTTTTCCCTACTATTCAAAGGTATGCGGTTCACCAGGAACAATATTGTAAAAAGGGGCGTGTCCTTATGCAAATATCGTAACCGGTTTTACTGAAACAGTGATTTACCGTTTTACATTTTACGGTTGTTTACCTTCGTTATTTAACAGTTTTACACTTTAAAATTAACAGATTTTTTTCAGTATAACTGTAATACATCAATAAACGGTATTTAGCATATTTTGAAGGAAGAAAAATATTGATTTTACAGAACTTGGCTGTAAAAAATAATGAAATTTATTGTTTAAGATATACAGGTAATTTTCAGTAGAACATAAGGTAACTTTCCTTTTTTTCAGAAAAGGTCTTTTACCTTCACCATTTACAGTATTTGTACCGTTAAATTTACTGACATTTTTTACAGTGTACTATACATTAAATATTTCTGCTTTGTCCACATGTTAGCAATCTTTCCAAAGCCCAAAAAACCAATTTCATATTCAAAGAATCCTGCCGATGAATTAAATGGTTATTTGTCAAGCAGTTGTTCTATGGGAATCCATAAACCCAAGTAAAGTGCCATTAAAGAACTGTTATTTTTAAAATTGTAGCCATGGATTGGGTGTGAACATATTTCCTGTAAGGAATCAGCACTATCTGCTTTTATATTATGACACTGACAATCAAGGCTAGTATCATAAAATAAAACAAAATTACATTTTAAAACTTACAGTGAAACATATTGCACTTAAATAGCAAACAAAATTCTAAGTAGTGGAAAGTCAGTCAGTCATTGTCCAACCCACTATATCCTGAAACAGGGTCATGGGGGTCTGCTGGAGTCAATCCCAGCCAACACAGGGCGCAAGGCAGGAGTGGAAAGGAATAGTGAAAATAAAATCAAATAGCTTTGTCAAAATGACAGTAATTGTTTTCATCATGCTCTGGAAAGAAGCAATTGAGTGGTAGTACAGATAAGACAACAGCATATCGAGAACACTCTACTGAACACATCTGATGTTTGCATCTCTTGTTCGAGGCAGAAGGAGTTTAAGGTACACACAAGGGCAGTGCATCCCAGACAGTAGGCATAACAGATTACACATTCTTACAGTCACAGTAGAAGCACAAAGACTGAAATTAAAACTGAACTTTAAATTCAGTTTTTTGTCTTTGCTATGATTACATATGTCCATAGGATATAATTGTCATTTATGTTTTGTGGAATGCTTGAAAATATTTTGTTTTATTTATTTGTATGCTTGTTTCATTCACCTTGACCTTTCAGAATTATTTTTGTATGAATTGATTTGAGGTAAATAAACCATTCAATGCAATTTATTTCTATATAACACTCTTAACTAAGTGCAGCCTTTGAGTCCTTACTTATATTTAAAACCATAATACACTAACATATATATAAAATAAAAAACGACAGAAGACCCAAATAATTACTCGGTCAGTGACAACTGACAACGGGTGAAACTATGCTGCCAATTTAAAACCAGGCTGCATAGAAGCTATCCAGGTAAGTAGGTCCTTTAAAGGCAAGTTAAGGATCATTGGCAAGATCAAAAGGTGCCAACAAAGAGAATGAACCTGATGGCCATTTCATTCAAGAGGGTAGGGAGCTACAGAAACAAAAAGAGAGCAGCTCAGGTGACAGGTAAGAGAGAGTGTTTTATGGTTTTAGGAGATGGAAAAAGCAAAAAAGCCATAAAGTCGGGGGAAAACTTGGAAGATGTTTTTTCTTTAGGTCTTTAACTTTCATTTTTACTTCATACTCTTCATACTGCTCCACTGACAGACTGAGGAGATCATTCCTTCCCCACACTATGCAACTCTTCAATTCCACCCAGGGGGGTAAACGTTAACATTATACAAAGTTATTGTCTGTTATACCTGCATGTTTATCACTCTTTAATTTAATATTGTTTTTATCAGTATGCTGCTTCTTGAGTATGTGAATTTCCCCTTGGGATTAATAATCTATCTATCCTACATTGTGTATTTTGGTCTGTAAGATTCAGTTTTTTTAATTCGTTATGTGACTTACTTACAGCTCCATTCACATTAAATATCTCAGCTCAGAATACATAATAGTTTAAGTTCATAGTGATCACAGACTATAGTAGTTCTACAAAACTACTGCAATACATAAAAACCATTAAAACAGCTATAGCTTTGTTAATTATGGCAGTCATTAAAGATCAGAAGAAATTGTCATTTTATATTAAACATTTAACACATACATTACAACAAGTAACAGCTATGTGAATGATTTGTTCAGGATGATAAAGTGAGTGCTTCAGTGCTAAGATGATTAGTCTAGTTTCTTAGCCGCTTGGCCACACAGTCTGTGAATAATAACAATAATACTTCATTTAGACACACCAAAGCTGTACCATTCAATAATGTAGTATTTACACTACATCTAAAAAGAATCAGTTCTCATCAAAAGTAGCCAATGACAAGAAAGGTGGTACATTCTTTAAATAGAATGGTTAATAAAGATAAAAAGGGATTATAAATAATTATTGTGTGGAAAGTTCAACAAACTTTACCTATATTTAGATCTTTTTTTTGATCTTTTTCATTCATATTCAAGAAGAATAAAATAAGGTACAGATATAACAATGGTAACAAGAAAAACAAAAAAATAACTTTTCTCTTCACGCTTTAGTATCATTAGTGTTGTTACTGCTGAAATAAATGTATTTCTGCATTTGTTCTTTTTTCACAATAACATTCTATTCTTTTTGAAAGATGCCCAGGGATCTTTTATGACCACTGAGAGTGAGGACCTTGGTTTTACGTCTCATGCAAAGGATGTACCAATTTTTACTACACCAATCACTGCACTGGGAAGAGGGGACCCCACCAACACTTCCGAGATGGTCTCCCTTCCAAGTACTGGCCAAGCCCAGACATGTTTAATTTCAGCTGGATTGCCTATTCTGAAGTGCAGGTAGTATGGCTGCTTGCCTGATCATTCTGACATGCAGTTTAGGTGCACTGGCGTTCCTAAATTGTCCCTAGTATGTGCTTGGTGTGTGGGTGTGTGAATGTGTGTGCACCCTGCGGTGGGCTGGCGCCCTGCCCGGGGTTTGTTTCCTGCCTTGCGCCCTGTGTTGGGTGGGATTGGCTCCAGCAGACCCCCATGGCCCTGTAGTTAGGATATAGCAGGTTGGATAATGGATGGATGGAAAGATCCAGACAAGGGACACCAATGCACAGTGGTAGCACTACTGCCTCACAATAAGGAAACCAATGTTTGTCTTTCAGGGGCTCCCTGCGTGGAGTTTTCTTGTGTTCCAGTGTCATGTTTGCATTTCCTCAAGGTGCTCTGGTTGATCTGCAACAGTCCAAAGACTTGCAGATTAGATGGATTGGTATTGTTAAAATGACCTTAGTGTGAGTGTTCACCCTGTGATAGACTGATACCCTGTTAAGGTGTTGTTCCTACCTTGTGTCTGATGATTGCTGGGATAGTCTCCAGCAGCCTTATAACAGCAGGTTAAGAAAATGGACAGATAGATCCTGGTATTTATGATGCAAGTTATAAAATAATGAGCTTCCCATAAAAACATGAAAGACAAAAAATGACATATATAACTTTCGCTACAAGAAAGACAATGATGAATCTAAGCAGGATCTAATCAGACAGTCCTGAAATGTTCTCTTCTGAAGTATTCATTCACTGCTAATAAAATCAAGAGGAGAAAAATAATAAGGCAACCATTTGTGTGAGCTGCATTATAGCACAGTGGTTAGTGCTGCTGGGTCCTGAATTTGAATCCAGGCTTTGTACATATTAAACATGTACAGGTTAGAATAATTGACTATTTTAAGTGAGCATGACCTGTGATAAATCCGTGTCCCATTTAAGGCTGTTTCCTACCTTGTACCATTTCCCCATGAACCTGTGGTTACTAAATGTATAAATGGATGACACATTTGATTTACATCTACCTTGTGATGTCAGAACTTGTATGACAAAGCGAAGTTGCCATGTAAACTGAGCATTTTTGGCCTGTTTACTTTAGGCACTGTGGAGGCAAGAAAGACATGCAGAGGTACTACTAAGGCCCTTCTACACTGTTTTTGGTATTAAGACTGGAGAACGTTCTTTCTTTCTTTCCTTCTGAATAATATAATATGTTTTTCTGTGAAAACATGTAAAAGTTTAAATGAGAGTTCTTGTTCTTGTTGTCTGAGCACCCACCCCCAGTCACACATTTACAACGTACAGTGAAATTCATACTTGGATGTATGAACAGTAGTGTTCCTGCATTAAGGGGCACTGAAGAACAGCTTTACCAGATGAACTTGGATTTGAAGCAAGCTTTTCCAAATTTCTACCATACAGTTACTTATCTTGAAAATACTGTTTTTTGTAGTTCTTTCATGCTGCATCCTTGTTTCTGGCTGAGGGGTTGGTGCAATTGGCCCTGTAGTGTTCTCCATACTTTTGGTTGAGAGAGTCCGGGTACAGAAGGAACAGATGCATTTGTATAAAATTGTTTTTTCACGTTTCCTGGCCTTGTGTTGACCAGCATACACATGGCCTCATGACAGTTAGAGCTGCTACTGGATGTGCAGTGTGCAATATGAGTTGTGCAGTTTGTGTAGCCTGCATATTATTTCCTTGGTCTTTTATTATATTATATTATATTATATTATATTATATTATATTATATTATA
>JANRMT010062854.1:104651989-104720578 GCA_026402145.1 Polypterus bichir lapradei | reverse complement strand
TATTATATTATATTATATTATATTATATTATATTATATTATATTATATTATATTATATTATAATTTTTGTTCATTATTACCTCAAAGACACATAAATTTAAACTTGAGGTGTTACCATTTCAATTCAGGCAGTTCTTACCCAGTATATTTTCCTTAGCAGCGGGTGGTTACAAGGCTTTCTCTTTACTTAGTGTTTAAATCTACAGGGCTGTATTTTGTCAGATGATGATGATATCATATTGATTTGATGGTAGTTGAGACAAGGCACCAGAATCCTATTGTCAGATTAATTTTTTTGTAATGTGAAAGGTATGTAAACTTGTGTTTTTCACTAATCTTTAGCAAAAGAGAGACATAAGTCTGCACATACTGTATATAGGAAACATCTGGTATGGGCCTACCAAAATTGTCATGCCAAAAATGTCACTATGCATAAAATGTGTTTAAATACAACATTTCGTCTCTGTAGCACCATGATTAAATTCAAGGATGACTAATCAAGCATAGATCTTACCTTAAAAGCCCTGATATCTTCCTTTCCCAATGAAGTTTTGTCTTTATTGCACTGTCCACAACTCATGTCATATTTGTAGAAAGAAAACCTGTTTCTCTTTCACATGGCAGTGCACAAGCTCAACTCTTTTATTACCATTGCAACAAAAACATGTCTAATTATATATTTTAGTTGTCATTGTTGTTAAATGTTTAACATAAATGCAGAGGTTCCTAATAAAAATAGTGAAACAGAAACTACTGATGATGTAATTACGCTAAGCCTCCAAACAGGAATTATAGACAAATGCCCCAAGATATGAAAAGAAATGCAAACAGAATTGATAGCCAATCCATTTTCATTGTAGTCAAAAGTGTTCATCCCTTTTGACAGAGTCATTGCTTAAAGATAGAGGAAGAATACAAATAAGTAAGATAAAAAAAATGCTAAAGAGAGGAATTCTGGGCTTACAGTACATGGTCCTGTAGCACGATACAGACAGTTACTTGCTTGATGTTCAGATGAAAATAAAGGCAGAAAAAGGCAAAGCATGTCTTTAATTAAACAGCTTAAAATGTAAGCTTCTTACCTAAATAGTTAAATACTTGAAAATGTCTTTAAGAAGCATTTGTGAGTTGCTGCTCCTTCTCCACTGCAAAGTCTAAGAACTTGCATGTTATGTTTACAGCACACAATATGGATTTGTGCAGGATTAAACTGCCTGAGTGTCTTTGGATCTCTTTAGAGGAGCCTTTTAAATGTTTTAAACATAATCAAAAGAGCCCTTAGCCCCCAGTTGTAATGGCAGGGCATTCATTCACTGCTGTCACCTAACCCCGAGTGCATTTCTTTTCTGAAAAGAAATTCGGAAGGGTCACCTGATGCCGAGGGCTAACCTCACAGACCTTGTGTATTATTTATTGGTTGATTAGAAGATCAGTTACCAATTCGTACATAATAAGCAAACAGAAGCACCTCACAAGACTTATGCTTTCACAACAGGCATACATCCATCTATTTTTCTATACCAATCTGGATTTTATTCATTATGTAAAGCCCAATCTGCAATCCAAAACAATCCAAAACAATAAACAAAATTACACAGCAAACAATTTATTCATTATGCAAATCCATCCATCCATCTTTTGTTCAATTTAGGATCATGTGGAGGTGTCTATTTTAACTGTAGAGGACACATGGCAGAAATCAACCATAAAAATCTCAACAGTCAATATAAAGATGTCAGTTCTTTCAAAAATGTCAATAACTTAAAAATGTATTTCAAATGTTGTAGAAAACTTTAACCCCAAAAAAACTAGAGTGAATTGACTCATTAAACTTAACTGCTAACTACAGAAGACAAAAACAAATCAACAATAATACAACATATATTTCCCATCTATTGTGTTAAATTGGTTATTGTCAAGGTTTTGCTCACCAAATGAAATATGATCATACTGTCACAAACATTAAACACATTATTATATAGAATGCTGATTAGTACTCTAGCCTCATGAAGCCAGAAACCTGGATTTGATTCCAAAACCAGTGACTTGCATTGTACATTTTGTCCTAAAGGGTTTTCTGCAGGTGGCCTCTACCCACATCCCAAAAATGCATATTTTAGATTAATGTATTAGATTGATTACTGTCTCTGACTTAGCTCAGTATGAGTGTGTGTGACTTGTAATGGACTGGCACTCAATGCAAGTGTGGTTCCTGTCTTTTGTCCAATAATCTAAGAAAGGTTCTGACAACCCTACACAGGAAAAATTGGTAAAAAAAATAGATGAGTGGATAATCAATGAGAACTGTCTTAAAGTTATATACAATAATATGCAAGACACAATTAAAATAACATGAAATAATGCAACTGATAAATATATTATTTATATACTATACTGTACATTTTCTTTAAAAGGTAACATGTGGTGAAATTCACTTTGCAAAATAATCAATTATTCATCCATTTTCTGCACTCTCTTATCTGGTTTATGGTTATGAGAAGTCACAGCTTGACCTAATTGTAATGGATGCTATTTAAAAGGCAGATATTGTATGACTATATGAATACAATTCTATATTCTATATTCGGCGCCGCTGCGAGTGGCAGCCATTCCAGCAGCTCCTTGTATGACTTTATCTTTTTACCTTTTTTTTCTCTATTTTTCTTTATTTTACTGATCACTTCTACCACTTTCTTTTATGTGGAATTGCTCCCTGGACACTTTTTACTACTTTTACTACTTGACATGGATTTTTACACGCCGAGACTCGCCTAGTCAAGTAGTCAACTTAAAGCACTGAGAATAAATGCCCACGCCGGTGTGGTTCCCTATTTACCTGATGAGGTAAGAAGACGATATTGGGTCAGCCGAGCCGGCGCTAAGATAAAAGCCAAGCGGCTTGCGAGAAAGTGGCGCTATAAACCATCGGTGCCTTCTGTGATCCTGGGAAATGTGAACTCACTACCAAATAAGATCGATGAACTGGCTGTGCTGGTGAAAAATGTCAGGACCTACAGAGAATGCAGCTTGCTGTATTTTAGTGAAACTTGGCTAACAACTACCATCCCAGATGCTAACGTGGAGCTACCCGGGTTTAGCACAGTTAGAGCAGACAGAAACACAAATACCTGTGGTAAGAAGAAAGGAGGGGGTGTCGCTCTCTATGTCATTACAAAGTGGTGCAACTCAGGACATGTAAACTTTAAAATCTCCACTTGCTGCATGGACATCGAACTGTTGGCCGTAAGTTTGCGCCCCTATTACTTGCCCAGAGAGTTTGGACATGTGATTGTTGTTATTGTTTACATCACCCCTCGAGCAAACGTGGAGATAGCGAGTGACATCATCCATTCCGCAGTTGCTAAGTTACAAACGCAGCACCCTGAGGCGCTTGTGCTAATCGCTGGAGACTTTAATCAAGTGACGCTGGACAAAACATTACCTGCCTTCTCCCAGTATGTGGACTGTAACACCCGGGGAAATAGGACTATTGACCTACTGTATGCAAAAGTTAAAGACGCGTACAGCGACACCCCGCTGCCTGCGCTAGGGAAAGCAGATCATAACCTGATTCTGCTTCAGCCTCACTACAAATCAAGAGTGAAGGCGCTACCTACAACCACACGATCATTCAGGAAGTGGTCCCTTGAGGCAGAGCAGGCTCTGAGAGACTGCTTGGGAACTACAGACTTGGATATACTGCAGGGGTCACATAGTGAGAACATTGAAGAGGCTGTTGACTGCACAACTGATTACATCAACTTCTGTATGGACAGTGTAGTTCCAGTAAGAACAGTACGCTGCTATGCTAACAACAAGCCATGGATTACAAGTGACATCAAGGGCCTTTTGAACCAGAAGAAAAGGGCTTTTAAAGGCGGTGATCAGCATGAGCTCAAGTGCATGCAGAAGAACTCCGAGTCCAGCTCAGGGTGGCGAAGGAGCTGTACAGGAGAAAGCTGAGCAGAAGTTGCAGAATAACAGCATGAAGGAAGTGTGGAATGGGATGAAGATCATCACTGGCTGCAGCGGGGTACCACCATCGAGAGAGACGTGGAGAGAGCAAACCAAATGAACAACTTCTTTAACAGGTTTGACCACCCTAACCAACTCTCACCTCGGAGTACTGCATCCTCCAACCATCCTTCTGCTGATACCAGCATAGTAGAGACACCCCCCCCCCCCCCCCCACCCAATTACAGCAGCGCAGGTGAGCAGAGAGCTGAGGAGACTTTGTGCCAGCAAAGCAGTGGGTCCAGATGGAGTATCGCCATGACTGCTGAAGGAGTGTGCGCAGGAACTGGGGAGTCCTCTACAGCACATCTTCAACATGAGCCTGGAACAGGGGAGAGTCCCGAGGCTTTGGAAAACATCTTGCATCACCCCAGTCCCAAAGATATCACGTCCTAGTGAACTGAATGACTTCCGGCCTGTCGCTCTGACGTCACATGTGATGAAGACCATGGAGCGGCTGCTGCTTTACCACCTAAGGCCCCAGGTCCATCACGCCCTTGACCCTCTGCAGTTCGCATACCAGGAGAAGGTGGGAGTGGAGGATGCCATCATTTATATGCTACACTGATCCCTCTTCCACTTGGACAGAGGCAGTGGTGCTGTAAGAATTATGTTTTTTGACTTCTCTAGCGCCTTCAACACCATCCAATCTCTGCTCCTTAGGACACCTGGTGGCATGGATCGTGGACTATCTTACAGACAGACCTCAGTATGTGCGTCTCGGGAACTGCAGGTTTGACTTTGTGGTCAGCAACACAGGAGCGCTGCAGGGGACTGTACTTTCTCCGGTCCTTTTCAGCCTATATACATCAAACTTCCAATACGATTCGGAGTCCTGCCACGTGCAAAAGTTCACTGACGACACTGCTATTGTGGGCTGCATCAGGAGTGGGCAGGAGGAGGAGTACAGGAAGCTAATCAAAGACTTTGTTAAATGGTGCAACTCAAACCACTTACACCTGAACACCAGCAAGACCAAGGAACTGGTGGTTGATTTTAGGAGGCCCAGGCCCCTCATGAACCCCGTGATCATCAGAGGAGACTGTGTGCAGAGGGTACAGACCTATAAATACCTGGGAGTGCAGCTGGATGACAAATTGGACTGGTCTGCCAATACTGATGCTCTGTGTAAGAAAGGTCAGAGCCAACTATACTTCCTTAGAAGGTTGGCGTCCTTCAACATCTGCAATAAGATGCTGCAGATGTTCTACCAGAAGGTTGTGGCGAGTGCTCTCTTCTACGCGGTGGTGTGCTGGGGAGGCAGCATAAAGAAGAAGGACGTCTCATGCCTGGATAAACTTGTTAGGAAGGCAGGCTCAATTGTAGGAATAAAGCTGGACAGTTTGACATCTGTAGCAGAGCGACGGAGCGCTAAACAAACTCCAGTCAATCTTGGAGAATTCACTGCATCCAGTAAACAGTGTCATCTCTAGGCAGAGGAGTAGCTTCAGTGACAGACTTCTGTCACTGTCTTGCTCCACTGACAGACTGAGGAGATCGTTCCTCCCCCACACTATGCGACTCTTCAATTCCACCTGGGAGAGTAAATGCTAACATTATTCAAAGTTATTGTCTGCTTTTACATGCATTTTTATTACTCTTTAATTTAATATTGTTTTTTGTATCAGTATACTGCTGCTGGATTATGTGAATTTCCCCTTGGGATTAATAAAGTATATATCTGTCTATCTATCTACAGAATATATTTTTTACTAAGTACTAATTTAAAAAGCAATAATTTTTACTTGATTAAAAGAAGCAATACAATAAACATAAATTCTCACATATTTTATAACTTGAATTATTTAGTTATTTCATATTGTCTTATCCCTCCTCTGAGTGCCTTAACATGGCAAAATGGTTTGTGTGATCAATGATTCCCTGAGCAGTGTACTCCTGGTAGGTGGCAAGATCAGAGGTGAGTTCCTGACTAAGACTGACTTAAATCACATACTCTTCCGTGCCACCAAGGGTTTTTCCAAGTGGTGTAACTTCCTGCCATTCCCTATTGTTCCGTATGCGGCTTGCCATGTGGTGTTTTTGAGGATTGTACACCCTCACTAATACCGATATCAACAACTCCTCTGCATAGACTCTTCATTCCATCTATCTACCTCATCCTTTTTCCTGTATCAAAGTCCTACTGTGATGGGCAACAGACAGAGAGAAGTAGTATTGCTGGATGGTTTATTTTCTTAGTATGGAAAATAACCATATGGTGGCGTTGTTGTGATGGCCGTTTGCAGGCAAACCCAGGACAGGCACCTCATCCATGACCTGCTGGTGACTAGGCATCCCTTTTTAAAGGATTGCATTGCCTACTTCTGACTGGGAAGGGACAATAAAAGACATTCTAAACAAAGTTTGCCCATTGGTATTTGGCCAGGCAACTACACCTGGTGAGTTACCTTTATACATGCTGTTGAAAAATCTTTCATCATTGGTTCTTAGGATGTCACACCCTCATGGATTCAACCACTACTGCCCAAACAGCCTGTGTAGCCTCAAAGCTGCAACATTATAAGGTGGCCAAGACTTGTCTAACTGATGACTCATCCATCACTGAAACCACAGCTGGGTATACATTCTTCTGGAAAGGCTTGCCACAATCAGAGATGCAAATCCACAGAATTGCCGTTGCTGTCAAGAATGAACTCTTCCTGAAAATCCCTGAGTCCCCTGTTGGCATCAACTCGCGCCTAATGACACTGTACATACCACTGGCGAAAAGTTCCCACATGACAATCATCAGCTCATATGCTCCTATGCGGGACAACCTCTATCTTTCCCTTAACAAAACAGTCTGGAATGTTCCTGCCTCAAACAAGCTCACCTTATTTGGAGACTTCAATGCACAAGTTGGAAGGATTTCTGATGTCTGGAATGATGTGATGGAGAAACACAGAACCAGAAACATGAACACTAACGGCTCCGTTTCCTGTCCTTCTGCGAGGAGCACCAACTGTCCATTAACAACACAATGTTACAGCTCACCGACAAACACAAGACAACATGGATGCATCCTTGATCAAATAACTGGCACTTCCTGGACTATGTCATTGTCTGTCAGTGTGATTTCCAGGATGTCCTTATCAAATGAGGGATGTGAGGAGCAGAATTTGGACAGACTATAGACTTGTCCGGTCCATCCTTTGCACTGTACTCAGCCCACCTACTAGAAGACAACATCCCAAGCCATGCCCCATCCTAACCATGGATGGTAACATCATAACTACCCATCTTGATATTGATGACCTGTTGACCTTGCAGCTCACAGCCCTCCATTCCTCCTCCTTTAAGATTCTCCTAGAGGAAGAATCCATACTGGTGTGAGGAGGGCACAGACAAGATTCTCCACCTCCTACAGGCATTTCAAGCTCACCTTGGGAATCCGTCATCAGTTTCCCTTTTGCAGAAGTGGAAGTAAATGAGATGAATTACACAATACATGCTCTGTGAAATACAGAACAACTAGTAGATCATCAAGGCTGCTGAGATCCAATGCTACGTGGACGAGAACAAGACCTATGAGCTCTATAGTGAAACTGAAGGAATTTATGCCCCTTCTCCTTTGAACATGTTTCCAGTCTGGTCCACAGATGGAGTGACACTCCTCAAAGACAAGCAGCAGGTCTTGGATTGTTTGGCAACTCTTGAACCAAATTTACCCAGTGGATCCTTGGTCCTTGAGGACATCCCCACACTCTCCTAGGTCTCTGAACTAGGTGAATGTCCAACTCTCTCAGAAGTCCAAACTGCTATCCAAGCCCTGAAGTACATGAAGGTTCCTGATGAAAAACTGTACCTTTCAAAATATATAAATATGTGGGACATAATCTTATCAAGTTGACTGATTTCTTTACGCTGTGTTGGAAGCTTGGCAGGATTCTCGACTCATGATAACATGCTATTGTAACATCATTGCTATCTACAAGAAGAAAGGGACCAATCGGACTGTGGCAACATCATGGTATTTCACTGCTGGATGTTGCTGGGAAAGTACTTGGTCATGTCATGCTTCTCCAGTTACTCCGTCACGCTGCAAACAGAGAAACTCTGGAGTTGCAAGCTGGCTTTTGGCCCAAACACAGCACAATCAACATAAGCTTCATCGCCAGCCAACTCCTGGAGAAGGCTCAGGACTTTGACTTCATCAACATGTGGGAAGAATTTGACACCATCAACCATGATATTCTTTGGGAAGAACTCTATATGCTCTGTCTCTTCCATGACAGAATGATGGAAGGTCCTTGTTGGTGGGGAAACACCTTCTCCCTTCAAACTAACTGTTGGCATCAAGCAAGGCTGCGTCTTGGGTCTGGCGCTCTTCAATATTTACATTGTCACCATCACTCTTTTCTCCAGAACTGAGGTGGATGCAACTGATGGTTTGTGGGTCTGGTACCAACTTGATAGCAATATTTTAAACCTCTGAAGACTGTCAGCCCACTCAAAAACTCCTCAACAATCATCTGTGACTTCTAGTATGCTGACAATGTTGTTAGTATAGCTTTTCATCCAGAAAGCCTTCAGAGAACCATTGAGTCCTTACACTTCAGTTCATTTCAGCACCTCCAAGTTGCTGACCCTTCAGACTGCCTTCCAGCACACAGATCCAAAAACAATTTCTACCAAAATTTACTGTAGGTAGGGGAAATTGGGCAAGTTAATATAGGCTGTTTTGGTTTGAATCTTTTTGAACTTAAAAGTCTGGTTTAGTGTATTCTTCATTGAAAGATTGCCTTTTAATCACTTGGCTCCTGACCTTTGATCATTTCCTGACCATAATTTTTATCTGCTTCTTTTTATATTTTTGATCTCCTGGTTGACCACTCTCAAATGTTTGTGGAACTTTATTTTCAAAATGTCCATAGCAACAGGTGTTTGAGTCTAAGTCTTATTAGTGGAGTGGTTAACCCACTTGGCTCCACAAACTGTCATTTATACTCTTAATGCAACCAGTGATCATTAACTAATCAAGTACTCTTGATTAGCACCACTTGACTCTCAATACTTTCTAAAATTATTAGAAAGTAAGAGTACTCTTACTAATTTACACATGGTTTCTTCATGTTACTGTTTTTTTGTTTTTAATAATTACTGTTGAATAATTAATAACAAAGTAAAATATGTTTTGTATTATCACCTAATGTTACAATTATCTGATCTTGGGACGTGGTGAGGACATGATGATTGTTAGTTATGTCACAATGCATACAATTATAAAATTGAAAGAGGGTGTAGTTACTTTTTCACCTATCTGTATGATATGCACAAATAAAAGTGGGTGTAGTTACTTTTTCACATGACTGTGTGATGTGCACAAATGCTGTAGCATCTGAATACTTAAATAATAGTTAAACTGTGTAGCAATTTTTTAATCTGGTAAAGTGACATAGTGGAAACAAGAGCTAATCTTATTTCACTTTATCTCATACTGAACACCATAAGATTAGTTACTGAGGGCTGGGCAGCATATTTTAATCCCTTATAGCATGATTTATTTTATTAGTCCGTAACAGTGGCTGTTTTATACAAGTCTACTGGCTGTACTGAACATTTATTGTTTTGAGTTACTGTTAGAAAAAATAGTGTGCCTTATCATAGATAACCTCCTAGCAGTAGATGAACATGAGTCTAAAAATACTAATAATATTTCCCTGCAAATAATTTGCATTTATTATCTGCTAAATAAATAAGCCGTTGTAAGAAATGTCCTGTTATTCTGATATGCACATCTTAATGCATTTATCTAAGGACTGTGCATTGATATTTATATATTTTACTTTGACTAATTTCTCTGCTGGGTCTGGTAACATTTTTGTGTTTAAACCAAATAACGGAGCTTTCCAAGTTAAGCTGTAGAATGTTGACTGCCAGCTATGGTGAATCGCTATTTCAACAGTATGAGAGGAAATGCAAAAAAAAAAATTGCACACATATGTTATCACTGCTACCCCAAAAGCAATGCCACAACATTGTCTTTGGATGCTCCTGTGGTAAAGGTAGTTAGCTATGGCTGGTTTATAGCTCTGTGTATACCACGGTTAACTGGCCCTGGTCTGGAACAGCAGTATTTCCTACATTTCCACTGTTTCTATCTTTACTAAGAATTCTGCATTAATTACATTTCTTGCTACCATATTTCTTCCTCTTTATTTTGTTATGCAACACCCACAGGCAATCCACTGCCAGATTTCGAACATATCCCCAAATCAATGTGTCCTTGGCCAGGCCTTTTTCCTGCAATTTGTCTCAATTTGTAATGACCCCTACTTTCAGAAACATAGAAATTGCAATTATACTATTTGAGCCCCTCTGACTAATTTTTTAAATGGGGTCCTATGTTCTGTGATGATGCTTTGGTTAAGAACTTTGTTTGTGCTTAGCTAGTTTCAGTTTTGACCTCGAGTCATGTGATTTTACTTAAATTTACTTAAATTTACTAATAGGTAATGTTCTTCTTTTAAACCATGTGTCATTATCCTCTGCTTTCTGAACATACTCAATCCTGCCTTCTGTGAAGTTGGGGCTATGTACGGAATGAGTGGTGTGTACCAGCTGTAACCACAAGTAGGCGCTACTGAGCCCCAAACCACAGACACAATAATGTCCAAACTAGCAGTCTGCATGGGCCTGAAATTAAAGCCCAAACCCGAGACCCTGTGACGTGAACCAACACTGCCTAACTGGAGCTAGCAAGTCAGAAGCCCAAACCCAACCCTAACTTGACATAATAATGTTCTCACTGACCCTGATTTACTCTGCATACAGCAATGAGGTAATTAAATAGAAATACTGTGCAATTAGAACTTGGTGTAGCCAAGCCGGTCAGCACCACACAAAGAAAAAAGTCTGAAATGAAAGTTCATATATTACTTTAGAACAGGGGTGTCCAACTCTGGTCCTGGCGGGCCACAGTGGCTGCAGGTTTTCATTCTTTTTATTTAGTGAGCCATTTTTGCTACCGATTATCTTATTTTGCCTTAGTTTTAATTGACGTGACTCAGACCCCTTAGTTGTTTCTTTTTCCAAACAATAATGAGACACAAAACCAGCCACCACATGACCAGCTAACCTGAAATTGATGAAAGGTGAAGGTCTCGAACATGTTGGTCTGCTTAGGTCACCAAAACGTCTTGACGGTGGTCTTAGAAAAAAACAGAAAATCATCAGTCTGCTGTGGAAGAAGGAGAGCAGCAACAAGTCATGATATTCAATAACGGCTTTAATTAATAGCAAGAATTGGCTTCTCATTAAGAAACTGGTTGGAGTGAAATTAGCTAGAGTTGGAAGTTCAGATTTGGCAGTCGGCTCATTTCACATCTCATTTCTGTTTGGCTGCCATTTAATGAAGAAACTAATCAATTCAGAGGACTGAATCCTTAAGAACAGGGCTATTAAAATTGCAGGGAAAAGGAGTTATTTAGCAGTGAAAACTACTCGCTGATTGCAAAAAGAGTTAGAATGAAAACCTGCAGCCACTGCGGCCCGCCAGGACTGGAGCTGGACACGCCTGCTTTAGAATATTTAAAAGAATGTTTAAAACAAGAGCTTTCTTTATCAGCTTACTTGCACAGCTTTGCAATGTACAGTATTGTGTAAGGATAATTATAAGCTATTTGTCTTACCAGTTATCACTGATAGTGAACTCAAAACTTTTGCTGGTCTTCCAAATGAATGAAACTAGTGGGCAAACTCAGAACTATTTACAGTCATGATGAAGTCATTAATTTAATAAGGGTTGTGAAGAAAAAGAATTGCATCCACTGTTTCAGCACTGCTTTGTTCTGGTCTATCATTCTGCCTGCTGCACTAAAATTCCACTCGCTGCTGCTGCTACTTACAAGGATGCAGAGGGAGTATGCTTTATGGCTTTTCCTCCAGTTCCATACATTCTTCTCGCAGATAATTGTCAGGTAACTGACCTTATTGTAATTGTCAGTCCATACGTCTGTGGTCATTCCGAAATTAATATCAGATGTGATCTCTGATGTTTCTCTGACAACACCAGCTGGAACTCAACCATGGCTAGCTACAAAGTTTATAAGTTCCTGCTACTGTGGCAAAATGTCTAATATCCCAACGGCAAAAGTCTTTGCACTTATCAGAAATATTTGCTTTGACAGGCGTTGTTACTGACTTAAGAGGTGCAAAGAAGTACTGTGACATGGATGTTTGCCTCTGACTGCAGGTACATGCTGTCAAAATCAAGCAGCTACACCCATGGTCCACATGTCTCTGAAGAGAAGACATGCCATTTCTTTTGCTATTGTGCCTCAAAACAGCAGAGCATGCTTTACACTGTATGTACCCAGAGAGTTGTTTCTTCTTTGTTACGACAACATTATAATTGTTCCATAAAGACTAAATTTGGCATTTTGAGTAGTTCTCCATTTGCAAGTTTACGCTTTATTTGCTAAGATGTACTATAGCTGGCTATCACTCAGGTTAAACACTCCAGTGAGAACGAACAATTTGGTATGTGAAATTAAAGAATGAAAATTAAAAAGAGAGGGTTAGCTATTAAAAAAAAGCTTGTAGAACACAATCCAAGCCCAAATGGACCCTAACCTGACCCAAAACCCAATGCTTTGTCAGGGTCTCCAGGCTGATATCGTAATTGCAGACCTCTACATAACTAGTGTTTTCAAAAGCATATCCCTCCATAAAATAATTTCATTTACATTTTCAGATAAAAAATGGGCAGCAGCCACCCTCTCTCTCACTTACTATAATTGAGTTGAAGTAGAATGTTCTGTTTTACTCAAAACTGGAAAACAATACACTGTGGACGATGGCCGGCCATTCATCCCGGCCAATAACCCCAGGCCGCCAAAGGGAGTCCTCCCTGCGGCATGGAGATGCCCCGAATTCCATCAGGGCATCATGGACTATGTAGTTTTAGTGCACCGCCTTGCTGGATAACGTCGGGGCCGCCAGGGGCCGCTGCAGGGAGGCTCAGAGATGTTTATTTTCCATTTAGCCCGGAAGTACTTCCATGTCATGAGGACAGAAGAAATAAAGTGCTTGTGGGCTGACGAAGAAAAGGAGTTTTCACCTGACCCGGAAGTGCTGGGTAATCACATGACCTGAGGGATCAGAAGCATTTCCGGGTCCTGGACTATAAAAGACTGTGGGAGATCCCAGACGGGCGAGATGAGTTGAGAGGCAGGGTGACAACGCGTCTGGGTGTGGAGGATTGGTTATTGTATTGATTTGTTATTGTGTTTATGAATATAGTGGAGTTGAGGGTGCTTTGTGCACTGTATAGTCCAAACAAATTTAATTATTGGACTTTTACCTGGTGTCTGGCGTCTGATCTGAGGGTTCAAGGGGACGACAGCATCCCCTATCTGTCACAACACTTTATAAGAAACACACACCCTCTTTAGAATGTTGCAGGCATTTGTCACTGTTGCCCTGAACTAATAAAGCACGTGGAACCATTTGCTAGCCTTTTGGTTATTCCATTAACCTAGAGCAATTACTTCATGTTTCTCAAGTAGGGCAAGGGAAGGGGGTAACTCCAATGATTTGAATAACATGAAGTACTGTTAATCTTACTGATCATGCATTGTAATGTAACATTGAAGACAGTAAAATTAATTAATCTTAATAAAAGGTCAGCAGAGTCTCTTTTTTTTGTGAAAGGTAAGCAGGTTGGTCTAACATCAAAATAAATGTTCCTAAATCCACAAGGCTGCCTGACTTCCTAAATCAGCTGTGCAAGTGTTTGTGTCTGTTGTGATGCTCTTGTAATATTTGTATGATGGGGATTTTATAAGAAGCAGCATATCTCGTAAAATACAGACACTAGAAGCCAATGAGTTGACAGTAATAGTCCCAGAGCAATACAGAGGTTGTGTATTTTTTCCTAAGTAATGAAAAATACTTTCTTTTAATTTACATACATTATCTATGAAAAATGTATTTGACTATTTAAGATTTGCAGATCTTCTTTCAAACACTGTAGATGAATGACATGTAACAGAATAAAGAATACCAAAATTTAATACATCATGTATTTCACAAAAAATATTCTTTATTAAATGTGGAATGTTTAAAAACATTAATAATTATCTAGTTTAATCCACATGACTATGTGTTTGAAATGTCTATAAAATGTCTATAAAAGAATGTGTCACTTAGTTGAAACCAAAACAGTCTGTTGTGCAGAAAAGCAGTAATTCTAAACATGTAAGTAAAACTTCAAAAGAAATTACTTTTAAAATGCCTAAGTCAAAGTCCAGACCATAGAATTATTGTGGCAGGATCTGAAAAGATCTATATTCACTAGAAAACCCACAAATGGCATATGAAGAATTGCACAGATTTTTCCACAGTAATGGAAGAGACATGACAATTACAGGAAGAGTTTGGTTGCTGTTATTGGTGGGTGGTAACACATTACTCTCTCAAGGGGGAAATGTATTTGCAGCACAAATATACTACATTATTGTACAAATCAGTTTGAAAAAAAAACAAACAAACTGGATACACTGTATAACATAAGGACATCTATTATTTCCATTAGTTATGAGTTTTGAATTGTTATAGTATAATACTCATGTGTCATTGTAAAAGGCTTGCAGTATCCACCCAGAAGTGGGAATAAATCCATCCACTCATCCATTATCCAGCCCACTATATCCTAACTACAGGGTCACGGGGGTCTGCTGGAGCCAATCCCAGCTAACACAGGGCGCAAGGCAGGAAACAAACCCCGGGCAGGGCGCCAGCCCACCGCAGGGGAATAAATTAGTTATTAAAATATACTGCTGTATAGCCTAAAGTCTTGGGATTCCAATCTGGTTCATTGCCACTCTTCAGTTGCATTTAAAATCCTTTTGGGAGTGGGGCAGTTTGTGAGCCTGAAAGTCATGACCAAAATTGTAAAAAGTAAAGTGATTCAGTTGCATACATCTAGAAAACAGAGAATAATAACATGACTTAAAAGGAGAAAATAACCTATCACTAAATTTAAACATGAACAAAGAAGCAAGTAAAAACAGAGCTAAAATCAGATGACTCAAGGTCAAAACTGAAACTAGCAAAGCACAAACAAAGTTCTTAACCGAAAGCATAATCACAGAACATAAGATCCCATTTTAAAAAACAGTCAGAGAGGCTCAAATAAGCCACGAATGAATACACTGTAAGTGCAATTGCTATGTTTCTGAAAGGGATGGCATTACCAGAGACAAATTGCACAAAAAAGGCCTGGCCAAGGACACACGGATTTGGGGATTTGTCCAAAATCTGGCAATGGATTGCCTGTAGGTGTTACATAACAAAATAAAGTAGCAAGAAATGTAATTAAGGCAAAATTTTTAATAAAGATAGAAACAATGGCACTGTAGGACATAATGCTGTTTCAGACCAGGGCCAGTTAACTGTGATATAAAGACAGTAATAAACCAGCCATAGCTAACTACCTTTACCACAGGAGCAGCCAAAGACAATGTTGTACAAGTCTCATGATATTAAGTGAAGCCAACACCAATCTACTCCTTGTCCTATTTAATGAATGGTGCCTGCAGCCAGACCTGATAGTCCAAACTGCTGTCTGAATTTTTTTTAATACATTCACAATGCAGGTCAACATGCAGGCAAGCATTCTTTTGCTTTGCTTTTTCTTTATACAAGAAGGAACATGTTTTGTATCTGTGTAATTTATTTATTTTTTGGATATTATTAATTTTTGGTTTTGCTTTTGAAAGTATTTGATTGTAATACAGCCATTATATGTACTTGTTTTTATGGGCCATCTTATGTGTCTGGTAGTTATGAGGCTGCATGGTTGCTAGGCATATGACAAACATGCCATGTGACCCCATGACATGATTGGACTGTCTGCATTAAGCAGCCTTCCAAACTTTAAAAATAATAAGAGAAGACTTGACAAAACTAATAAATACATTAACTACTTGAGAAAGAAAACTATAGGGTTGTATATTTTTGATTTAGTCTGAACTTTGTTCTAGTGATCTAATGTTTTGGTTGTGTTGTTTTGGACAATTATTTCTCTGTGGACCAATCCAAAATAGATCTGACAATTGTTCAGTCTATTCTTTTTAAACATACTTGCATCTTAGCCACTTGCCATTTTCTCAATAACAAAATAACAACTATCGGCATTTGGACATTTATTGCAGCCGGTAACCCTCATGCCCCCATAACATACAACCAACCAATGTAGGAGAAACACACTTAGGTATACCTGTATATGTCACACTATTATAGAACTCTTAACAGGTATAGGTATGGACATAACAGACTACACAGGCCATCAAAATAATCCTTCAGTTTTTTCTCACCTCCCTGAGTGTCAATCTACTGTAATCTAATCAATTAGGGAGAGTGTCAATCTACCTAATTGTGCTTCTGCCTATGTCAAGAATTTTAAAAATCTATTGGGACATAAAGCAGGAAACTAAAAATATATTTAAAACATGTCCTCCATTAGTTCAAATGTTTTTAGTGCCCTATGCCTAGTGTCTAATTGTAACATCTCTATATACTATTTTTCACCTTAAGTACCATGTAGTTACTACAGTAGAAAGATTCTTGTATAAGTATGATAGAAAGGACAACTTGCTTTTCATCCCCTCCCCACTAATTCTATTTTAAATCTTTCATATATTTAATAAAAGAAGTTTCCTATAAGACAGTTACAAATCTTAGTTTGCAAGGTCCATTAAGACAGGTCAAACACTTTAGGTCATAGGTATCACGTTGGAGTCATCTTCCTTTTCTATTAGACAGCTTTATGTATTGTGTTGAAAAGAGCAGTGATGGAAAACAGATTTGCATATGTTCAACTTTAACTCTAAAATAAACAACATTGTGTATCTCACTTATTTGCAATACAAATCTAACCTGATATATATTTTGTACAATCTGCTTGACCATTTTAATATGTTAACCTTAGGTTTTTCAATTTGCTAAGGAATGCAGAAGCGATTGTCTTGTAAAATTATAAAAAAACCAAATAAGCCATTTTATTGTGTTAAGTCAAAGAGTGTGATCCTGCTACTTATAAAACTCTGAAAGGCCAACTGTCTATATAGTTTTTTGTTTCAATTTCATTCCCTGGGTGTTATTTACCAAGCTACAACACTAAACATTTCAACCGTGATACTTGGTAGTGCTTCTCATTGTGAAATGAACTGGAGGCAATAGAAAACCCACTGGAAGAAGGATGGGGAATTTGAGATGCCTCAGAATCTTCAAAGCTTTCTTTTAAGGAGGGCATCAAAACTGTGTTGGGTACGACACAACCCAGAAAGTATGCAGTTAGTTACAAAGGATTAATGTGGACAAGATGAAAGAGATGATTGTTGATTTCAGGTATAGTATAGATCTTTACCTGTCTTGCAGTTGTCCTGTGTTTATGTATATTTTGCACCACTTTCTGTGGAATGTTATTTCATTTCACTTTACTGCAGTACTGTGTATTGATGGTATGACAATAAACCCACTTAAGTTGATATATCTTGAAGGGATTAGCTGAGTCCATTTAGGTTTAAATGTAGAGAAAAGGGGATAAAAAAGGGGACGGGAGCAGAAAAGCAGCTCATGTATGGTCACCAAAAGATAAAGAGGAGGAGGAAACCTACTCTGCTAACTGGAGATAGACACTGCATATTTTTTTCATCTTTTCAGTATTTAGTTTCTTGAAGATCTAAGCTCTGTGAGGAAGGGAAAGAGAAGTGAGACAAGCTAATGAAACCAGCATTCAAGAATTGCTTAAACAAACTGTATAATGGTCTTGTAACATGGTTTGCCACGCACACCCCAGTGGTCACAATGAAAAATGGTGGCTTTATAATTCCAGCATTATAAAAACTACAATATTTCTGAAATATTTATGCCCAGCTTTTACACGAGTCACAGGTTAGAAAGAGGTTTATCTTGTGTTATTAATGATATTACAGTATCCTCCAATGTAGAAAGCATTATAATTTTAGAAATTTTAGATGATTAATAAAAAAATTTTATTATAAAGACTCGAGAATTCAGATAAGCTGTCAAGCATTGTTTTAGGTGGTTTAATTTTTAGGTATCAAGGATATTTCAATAGGATCATAATCCTTAGATGTGGCAATGTTACTTTTATTTTCCACTGCATTTCTCCCACAGCCCTTTCTTATCTACTTGCAGTTTGGGCAATTTGGATGTCACCAAAACAACAAAATGGAGAAACCTTCAAAACACTCTTGTCCTGAGTTTCTACTCTAGGTAGTTTCTCCTCTTCATCTTTCTCTCCCTTTACCTGCTGTATGTCTCTATCTTCATCTCTAACTCTCCTGACTTTTTTCTTGGCATTTTTTGCTCTTAATCTGTTTATTCTTCTGCTGTGTGTCTTTGGAATTCCTTACAATACTGTGCTCAGGACCAGGAGCTGTACACCAAAGAGCTTAGTTTATTCTTTCTTATTCTTCCTTTTCTTGTCGTTTGACATTGCATATGATGCTGTAGTAGGCCATGGGTGCACTCACATGCAGCTTTTCCCATAGCTTGGGTGGCTATCATGATATTCAGTTTCTACATTTAAACTGGCATTAAGCAAGATTATTTAGAAAAATAATATTAATTTAAATGTCCATGCTAATAATGCTCTGCAGATAAAACAAAATGGTACTTCTGCATTTTTTTTCATTATTGAACTGCTTTATTGAGGTATTAGTAGATTAGTGGAAATCATTATTCTTAAAGCAACAAAAATAGAAGTTATTTTATTGGTTGGAAATTCTTCCAAAAGTAAGCCAATGCTGACAGCTTTTACTTGAAGTGTTTAAAAATTCATTGGGCTGAAACCAAATTACATTTATTCCTTGTCTTTGACACTAATCTATTACTCCATTCTACATCCATCACACTCCCACTCAACTCCGGCTCAGCCTGCTGGGTTTCCCACAGTCCTTTAAATAGTCCTTAACCTGGAAGTATTCATTCTCCAGGTCAAAACTCCTTCCTCAGGTGTCCCGGAAGTACTGCGGGTTTCTGAACTCATGACTCCTATGTACTTCAAGGTTAACGTCACCGTAATAATCCCCGGTTTCTTGGTGAGCTCCCTCTGGCAGCACCCACAGTACCCAACAGGGCTGAAGAACCGGACTCCATGACCCATGCTGCCCTGCGGGAATTCTGGGAACCGTTTTTGTCCATTTTTGAAACGCCGGCTGTCCCTCACAACAGATAAGAGCAGGTTCACCCTGAGCACATGTGACAGACATGAATGGGTCTGGAGAAGCCGTGGAGAGTGTTATGCTGCCCGTAACATCGTTCAGCATGACCGGTTTAGTAGTGGGTCAGTGATGGTCTGGGGAGGCATATCCATGGAGGGATGCACAGACCTGTACAGTCAAGACAATGGCGCCTTGACTGCCATTAGGCATCAGGATGGAATCCTTGGACCCATTGTCAGACCCTATGCTGGTGCAGTGGGTCCTGGGTTCCTCCTGGTGCATGACAATGCTCGGCATCATGTGGTGAGAGTAAGCAGGCAGTTCCTGGAGGATGAAGAAATTGTTTCCATTGACTGGCCCCCACGCCCACCTAACCTAAATCCAATAGAACACCTCTGGGACATTATGTTTCAGTCCATCTGACGCTACCAGGTTGCACCTCAGACTGTCCAGGAGCTCAGTGATGCCCTGGTCCAGATCTGGGAGGAAATCCCCCAGGACACCATCTCTCGTCTCTTTAGGAGCATGCCCTGACATTGTCAGGCATGCATACAAGCATGTGGGGGCCATACAAACTACTTTAGAGTACGATTTTGAGTTGCTGCAATGAAATTTCGGCAAAATGAACTAGCCTGCTGCATCATTTTTTCACTTTGATTTTTAGGGTGTCTTTGAATTCAGCCCTCTGTAGGCTGATAATTTTCATTTCCATCAAACAATGTGTCATCCTTTCATTCCTAACACATTACCCAGTCCTATCAGTATGGATATCCAGCATGATTTTTTTTTCCCTTTGAGATCGGATGTGTTTTCAAAGAGTTCCTTTAATTTTTTGAGCAGTTTATTATTCAGTAAATGCCTTTGCCTTGTACAGAGGTTGAATGTATATTAGCAACCTTTATATTGTATATTGTTAGTTTACATTTAAACTTTTAAGTTGTTCTAGTTTTTTTTTTATTTCTTATCATTCTGTTCTCTTTTGCATAATATGAAAAGAGAAACAGGTTGAAATTTCATTGCATGTTGTACATGTATAACTGTTATATGACAAATCAAGAAATCTTAAAATCTTGAAACAGCAAAAAAAGTTGTCAGTATGAGTGGCTGTTTAGAAAGCTTTTTTGATATAAGAGATATAAGCTTCCAGAATAAAATACAAAAAATACAGTGTAGTACAAAACACCTCACTACATATGCAGTGGATGCAAGTTATGATGTATGTATGAGACAGAGAAAAAAAAACAGACTATAAGAGATTCATAAATTGGTAAAGTTAATGTTCTATAGATATTCTGGTTTAAATAAGCCCACTTGGGAAAAGAAGATAGGAAAACAAAAATGCCATTTGATACGTTGTTTCCAGAGGAAATAAAGCACTGGGGCCTACAGTCCATAGGGAGAGTCCAAAGTTCAAGTCTCTCTGACCCAGGCAAATTATCCACCAAGCTCCCTCAGAAATTTCTCACACTGTGTAAGACATAAATTTCTCACACTGTGTAAGACACTATATAAAATTATTTATCTATGATTCAGTTAGGGCGTCACGGTGGCGCAGTGAGTAGCACTGCTGCCTCACAGTTAGGAGACCTGGGTTCGCTTCCCGGGTCCTCCCTGCGTAGAGTTTGCGTGTTCTCTCTGTGTCTGCTTGGGTTTCCTCCGGGTAATCTGGTTTCCTCCCACAGTCCAAAAACATGCAGGTTAGGTGCATTGGCGACCCTAAATTGTCCCTAGTGTGTGTGTGTGCCCTGTGGTGGGCTGGCACCCTGCCTGGGGTTTGTTTCCTGCCCTGTGTTGGCTGGGATTGGCTCCAGCAGACCCCCGTGACCCTGTAGTTAGGATATAGCAGGTTGGATAATGGATGGATGGATGATTCAGTTACCATATTAAACTAATCAAATATAATGAGTGCCTTTTCACAACAAAACAAAGAAACATGACTTAACAAAACCAGATATATTGGAAAAGTCAACATATTTCTCTTTTTAACCAGAATTCTGCTAATCAGCTCAGTCTAAGGGGTGTTAAATATTGCTAAGCTAATTAACTATTTTACACTTCTGTCTGTTCAAGCCTATCAGATCCAAAAGTACACAGATCTCTTTAATCATAAACAGTTAGCTGCTGTGTATGCTTGTGTGTATGTGTTCACCCTGCAATGGGCTGGTGCCTTGTCCAGGGATTGTTCCTGCTTTGCACCCTATAATTGCTGGGATAAGCTTCAGCTGCCTCACAGCACTGTCCGAGATAAGAAGGTTAGAAGGTGGAATATTTGTAGAATGGAGTAATAATGACTGAATTAAAAGTTTAAACATTTTGTAGTGACCTTTGATACATATTCTGTTTTCTTAAATTTTAACTAACACCTCAGTTGAGTCTTGAGTACCTAATGTTATCACTGAAACTTAACTTTCATACAGTGATGGATTCTTTAGAAATTGTATAACAGAAGGATCGATACAGGTAACAACAATGAGCTTGGTAAATTAATGAAGTGTTACTGAATCAAAATAAGTTAAAACAGACAAGAGTAAATTAAACAAAGCCAGATTTCAGCTTTACAAAAATGTAGGAATGTAGAAATGTTTAGAAACAGCAAGAATTAAATCTCATGACTCAGGTTTGTGACTAAGAAAAGAGTAAATTTAAAGCGCTTGCGTGAATAGGAAACTCAGTTAAAATGTATTTAGAGCATTTTAATGATCCCAGCTATGAGCCTTGTAATAAGAAACTCTAAACAAGAAAATGGATCACCGAACCAAAACAAATATCTACTGCCCCCTAGAGTAAGTTAAAATATGCATCAAACTCTTGTTATGATATAAAGAAAATAGTATTGTTGTACAAAATACACTAGCGTTCTTTTACTGATATCATAAACATGAGCACAAAAAGCAACTACAAAAAATCCATCTAAACACCCATCCCTTCCTTCATCTTTTCTCTGGACCTGTTTAATCCCATACAGAGCTGTGGGGAGCTACAGCCTACTTGGCAACAACTGGCACAATGCAGGAATCATTCCCGAAAGGGCTGCCAATCAACTGCAGGGCGCACAAAATTCCTTTGTTTTAATACAAATAATTAATAAAGGAACCTGATGATTTCAAAAGATACTATTCCCCAGAAAAAAAGAGAAGTACAGTTTGTTCATCTTTTTCTGCTGGTATAGCAGCTTCTTTTTCATATTTTATGGTGTAATCATGTGGTTATACAAGGGATGTTCAAAAGGTTTCTGCACTTTTTTTAACTCTATTTATTAAGAATTTCAAAAACAAATCACATAATTTTTCTACATAGTCACCTTCCTTTTAGATGCAATTTTTCCAGCATTGTACCAACTTTTTAATGCCCAATTACTACTCCTCCTGCCTTCACCATTTCCAACGAAAATATAAAAGTGCGGAAACTTTTTGAATGTCCCTCGTACTATTGTTTTTCACACATTAGATGTTAATTTTTCCATCTAACACTGTGAGTTAGTTATCATCTACTACTACTAGAATTGTACACATAACCTAAAGCTATATTCTCCAACCACAATAAACCAAGGCAAAGAACTGGAACCAGCTCTAGACAAGGTACTGGTCTGTCGCAGCACCCCCTCTTTCACACTCTTACTGTTGTGAGGGCAGTACCCAGCCGGGATGCCTGGAAGGACCGGGAGAGGAACTACGCCTCCTCTGGACCACGAGAGGGCAGCCGCCCTGGTTGGTATGGGAACCACGGGAACAGAGCATGGAAGCTCAAACCTATAGGTTGGGGTTTCCAGGTGCTCGTGCGGCACTTCCGCCACACCAGTCAGTGCCACTGGAAGCTCGTCTGGAGGCACCTGGAGCACGGCCGGGCGGACTTAAAAGGGGCCGCCTCCCTCCATTTGTCTGCTGGAGTCGGGTGGAAATGGACGTAGCTTGGAGGAGAGGAGTAGAGGCGGTGAAGGAAGGTTGGATAGTGAGAGGCCCGGACTGAGGGTGATTGTGTGGTGTAGTAAATAGTCGTAATATGTACAATAAACGTGCGTGTGGATTTGAACCATCGGTGTCTGCCTGTCTGTGTCCGGACTGGTCTCCACACTGTATATGGGACAATTTAAAGCCATAATTAACTTGGATGGAAACTTGAAAAAAATTGAGAAGATCCTATGTAGGCACAGGGAGAATTCGCAGACTCCACACATGCAATGACCAAAACAGAACTGAAACACAGGACACTGAATCCATGAAGCAGCATGCTAATTAGTGTGCCACTGTGCTTCAATTTTAGTAACAGCCATTGTATATTTGGATTGTTGCCAGCTCTGCTTGTAGTATGACAACAGCATGAAAAGTCTAGTAATAATGGATAACTGATGAAAATGTGTTGCTTTATGTAGCCAAAAAAAGAGCTGACATCCCTAAAGAACAAAATTGTGTCGAACTTGAAAACCTGGTTAAGATAAGAAATCAATTAACCTATTATTAATTATCCCTTGTAGTGTGATACCAAGTTACATTCAGGTGGTTACACAGAAGGTGAAGGGCAGGCACAACAAGTCTATCACTGTCAGAACATATACTGTACTGTAGTTGTCATTCCAGAGAAATGGAATGACTGCTCTGGTAGATAAAACGTATATCCTCAGAGAGTGCCCCGGAGCACAGAAACAAAAGTTTGGCGCTGAAGGTTTCACCACTCAGTGAAACTGAAGACCCTCATTCTGACAGATACCAGCAATAAGGTCTTTTAGAGTTGCCTTGGCTTTTAAATCATGACAGGGGGACTCGGCACCAAAGGAACTGTGTGACTATTCTAGGTCCAGAGGGGTACAGAATTAGTTGTTTTCTCTTTGTGATTCTGTACACTTTTATTATCTCTTTTGTTAATCCTTCACTGTTTATAAATAAAACACAATTTTAGTATACCTTGGCCTTCTCGGCATTCATTTTGAGTTTAGGGATGAATGGAGAATGGTTACAGTATTTACAGCTTTTACTACCAATCAATTTGTATACATTATGTGCATTAGAGTATATTTTAAGAAGAATGTATTAATGTGGACTTCCTTATATAAATAACATTTTTTCTTTTTTTCTTTTCCTGCAGTTACTTCGTCAATATGTAACTTCAAGCCTGTTGAACTATGCCTTGCAAGCTCACTAATTAAGTAGAGGTTTGTTTTGTAAAATTTGTTAAAAGAAAACTGTGAGTGATGTTCTATGCCTTCTGTGGGGCTGTAATTTAGTGCACCATTGAACAAAAGAAGTGACATAACTATAACTAACAGCCCATTGTTATGCATATCATATTCTATACTTGCCAAAACCATCAGGGCTCCCATAGTGGGTAGAGGATGAGTTTAAAGAGTGCACTATATAGTGAAAGATTGTTTCCTTTTCAAATGTGTCCAGGTGTCTTTTCCTCCCCAGTAAAATGTAATACCATCCATTCCAGAAACCCACTCTTTGTAGTCTTTACAGCACCAACTACTAATCAGTTTTTAAAAAACCAACCAAAGGACCAGGAGTAGACGTAAGGATAAAGCAACAGTTTAGCTCTTTAACATTAAACAGAGAAATATATATATACTGTATATATATACAGTATATTTATATATATGTATATATATTTACACACAGAGATAGAGAGCAACCTGGAGATCGTCTAAAACCAAGAACTGTGCTATCCACCACCTACCCCAGGCTTTGAATAGATAATATTCTACATAATTCACCCATTAGCTCACCCACAAGGCAAAAAAAAAAATATCCACCTATTTACTGAGCATTCTAATTTCAAAAGCTTGCTGCTTTGAGGCATATCAAAACCCATTAGCACAGAGAGTTCAGTCCTGGACAGACTGCCAATTCAATGCAGGGCACACTCTCTCTGATCACACAGTTCCACACTAATCACAATACAGCGTTGTACTTCAGCAGGAAACATAAAGCACCTAAAAAAACACATATGCACGGGTGGGAGAATCTGCATCCCAATATTATGGTTATCCTGGGAATGAAAAGCATGTCAGACAAAATTGAGTTTAAAGTGTTTTTTTCAGAAGCTAATTCCCTGATTGTGTACCCCATTACTGTACACCTTTAACCAAATTCCTTCATTTTCTACATCTCTAAAACAACACAGGGTTTCATGGCAGTTCAGTGGATAATACTAATGGCTTAGAACTCTAAAGACTAAGTTTAAACTCATTCTTTATCTGTTCTTACATCTTGCACCATTCCTAGCACCAGTCACCTATGGTGTACAGGAGAGACAGTTAAAAGGTAGTTGAGAACTCTGCATGTCTCAGTAAAGTTCACTCAGGAGTTCACTGGAATACTAGACACCCACAGGAATGGAAACTGGAAGCTCCAGTACTGCCCAGGATGGTCCCAGAGAGTATTAAAAGACCACCCCCTTCGTATTATGACCCTTTTGACTAATGTGAAATAGGCCACACATTTGATCTTTTAAAAAAGAAAAGGAAGTCTACTTGAGAAATGTCTCTATGGGAAATAAAAGTGCAATCCTGTAGCATAAAGATGAGAAGTCACATATTTGTTCATTATTTTAATAACAAAATGAGCCAAAATTGCTGGTCTCAAAGTAATTTCTAAGAGTTGCTCCTCCTGGATTATCAAGCACCACCTACAAATTCTCCTTGTCTCTGGTTTATGGTTTATGTTTAGGGAGTCTTTTTCATTCCACTTCTTGAATATGCGCATGTTAAGCTAATTGACAATTCTAATATGGCCTTGTATGATTACGTGTAGAAGTATGTGCGATTGTGCTGTGTGATATGTTAGATCCCTGTTATGTGTTCAGTGCTGTCAGGATAGACCATGGGTCCCTGCAACCTGAATTGAATTAATCAGGTCAGAAAATGAATGGATTGATGATCTAGTAATGTTGTGAGTAACACTGAAGTAATAACAAAATAGTCTTAGCTTCTCATGGCATGTTCATGCACTGCACTTGTGTATTTTTCTCCTGCTTTTTTTCTTTTTTCTTCCATCGGTATTCTTCATTTACTGTGGTATATTTAGGCAATTTAAATTATTCCCTTCAAATCTGTCACTTTATTTGTGCTAAACATGATCTGTTAAAATTATTAAAAGAATTCTGGCCAACGTAAGCTGTATTTGCTTTTGTCACTGCACCATGTCAATGTAATCTGTTTTAGACATTTAATATGTACTGTATCTAATGGCCGCATAATGCATATCTAATGTCTGTCTAATATATATGTGACTCTTTTAATTTCATGACCTGCCATTTATAGCATGACATGTGTATTTAAAAACTGTTTGAATTAATGAGTAAATTGTAAATATTCTGGAATCAAATTGTCTACATTTCACACATTGAACTTACTAGTTGGAAAGATGTAGCATTGCATTTACTGTTCAAGGCAGCTGTAATTTTCACAAACTAGAAAATTGTTTCTTATATTTTGTGCATTAAAATGTTTAACATTTTGTCATCACCATGATGCAAAATGTACTACTGTATGCTAATGCAGCCCAATGGATCTAGTGTCCTAGGTTATAAATCCCAAGCTCAGCTGTTGTCTGTATTGAGTTTCTATGTCTTCCCTGAGTCTGTGTGGTTTTTCCTCCCACATCTCTAATATTATTTGATGATTCCAAACTGCCCCCTTGGGTGTAGGTGTGTGCATGAGTGGGCCCTGTAATGGACTGGTGTCCCGTCCTGGGCTGTCTTGTGCCTTGTACCCAATGCTGCCAGGATGGGCTGCAACCTCCAAGACCTTGAACTGTAATAATTGGTTATTCAGCATGTTATATATACAGTATATGCTTTTTACTCTAATTTCCATATCATTTTAATAATAATACATTTTATTTATATAGCACCTTTACCTTGCTAAAAGTGCCATCTTGGTTGCCATCTATTGTATGAGTATCAGCTTTGTGAAGCACCTTTTGATTGTACATACTATGGGAAGAGATATATCTAATTTGATCATGTGCTTAAGGTATAAAACAATTTTATGTTTCAACAGGTTTTCACCTGCATTCCAAAACAAACATAGTTAAAAACAGTATTGCTACAAAGGTTTAAAGGGCTGTTATGCATAACTGGTGTGCAAAACTTGTGCACACCAGTTCTTAACCCAATATGTTTTAGTCCTCACAATACATCTTTAAAGCTATCTTCCCTAATTACATTAACATTTGAAAGCAATAAAATGTAATCAAAATATAATCAGTCAACTTTATAGCTGTTAATGTTAGACCTTTTTAAATGACTTATTACAGCATACTTGCCATTGTTTTTTTTAAATCTCTAATTATTTAATCTGTGTATGTGTCATGCTCCTGTCCTTCCCTGATTTTTCCAAAATTGCTGCACTGTAAATACCCATGTTGCTGTAACTCTTTTTGTTTTTTTTTTACATGGAAGATCCCCTATTACTGCTAGAAGCAACACCAATGAATATCCATCCATCCATCCATTGTCCAACCCGCTATATCCTAACTACAGGGTCATGGGGGTCTGCTGGAGCCAATCCCAGCCAACACAGGGCGCAAGGCAGTAAAAAAACCCCAGGCAGGGCGCCAGCCCACTGAAGACCTCCTGAATATCGGTACCCAGAATTTAATTATTGTCTGTCTTCAGCAGACACCAACAAATACTAAAAACAATGTCAAACTTAAACATCACTTGCAATGTTTTACTAGACATGATAAAGAAAATGCTAGACAAATTTGAAAACAGTCAGCACTCCACTTATTTCAGTCAGGTGAAAAATGGCTATATACTTGCTTGAAATCGCATTGCAATGTTTATCATACATCTTGGAATATGAAGTACACAGCCAGAATAAGTTTGACATGGGGAAGAGAGAACATGGCAAAGCTCAAGAATATACACATAAACTTTGTAAACTGTCACCATAAAAAATTTGTTTCTACTTAACTTGCTATCTTATATGCCCAGCTGTTTGAAATATGTGTTACTTTTCACTAATAAATAGTGAAGTAATTTCCTGCCCTGCAACACCATAAACCTGCAAATCTTTTTTTTTGTAATTGAGAATGTAGGCTAACTCTGAGAATTATATCCAATTAAATATATGCAAGCAATATGTGTTATGTGCCAAGAAATTATTTATTTTTATATTCACTCAAACTGCTTTTGGGGGTAGTGCAGTAGGAATGCATTCCCAGGATGCCAAGCTGAAGGGGGGCATTAGTAAGAACAAAAGAATTCAGGCACCACTTGGTATAGTCTATATTACTGAAAAAAATGTGTGGCAGTTCTAGTGTTAAATGATCACATAAGCATTAAACCTTGAGCATTTTAACTTTATTATTCTAAATACTATTGTATTGTCAGCTACTCTCCAAATGTAATACCTTGTTAATGCATGGTCTCCATTCAAACCTTTATTGCAACTTTCTGGCCGTATAAATATCACTAAAACTGCTGCTATTCATGCAACCTTGTGAGATTTTATTATATTGTAGCATCCTGGTTCTGGACCAGAAAGAGATATGTTTCTCCAGTGACCAAGGACTGTCAGAAGGGGCAAGGCCACCTGGAGAATCTGGCCTTAAAAGTAGCTTCTGTGGTGGTTTGAGGAAAGGCTCCTCCAACACCCACCAACTTCTGAGAGTTGTAGAATACATTACTGAGGGTGTCAACACTAATGATCTACAGGTGCCATCTTCCACAAAGCCTTTGATCAAGTATAGCATGAGAAACTATTCTATGGACTTTTTCTCAATGGAATCCCTCTGTACCTAATCCGACCGATTTCCTCCTTCCTCTAAAACAGAACATTCTGGGTCAAAATGGAAGGGTACTCCTCCTCAAAAAAGAAAATCACAACTAGGGTTCCATGGGACTCCAATCTGTATCCATTTCTCTGCAGCATATATGTTAGTAACACACTCAAATCAGAAGGCATGATGGCTCAGTTTGCAGGTGATACAGCAATTCTTTATCACTAAAAGACTGCAACATGGCATTGGCACCTTAGAAACCTAGAAATTTCTGAACTTGCCACATTGAGATCAGGCCTAGAAAAAAGCTTGGCAACCCTACTGAGCAAAAGACTGTTGTCACCATCAAGTCACCATTTGCAATCATAGTTACCCTTTCCTCTTCAGGAGAAGTACAATGAAGATCAAAATCAAAATTTTACTCTACAGAACTACTATTCGTGCCCAGAGATGATATATGCAGTCCCTGTTTGTGATCTTCCTGCAAACAGCCATGTTCAATGCCTCCAAACAATACAGAATAAAGCATTGTGACTTGTGCTGGATACCCACTTGTTTGTGAGAAACATACAGATTCACAGAGATACTGTATCAGCCACCATAATACAAATCATCTAGGAAAGAGCAACTCAGGTCTTCTCCATGTTGAGCAACCACCCACAAGTCAACATCAGAAATTTGGTAAACTATGAAGAAAATATGGGCAGCACAGTGGGTAGCGCTGCTGCCTTGCAGTTAGGATACCCAGGTTCGCTTCCCGGGTCCTCCCTGTGTGGAGTTTGAATGTTCTCCCCGTGTCTGCGTGGGGTTTTCTCTGGGTACTCCGGTTTCCTCCCACAGTCCAAAGACATGCAAGTTAGGTGGATTGGCGATTCTACATTGTCCCTAGTGTGTGCTTGGTGTGTGGGTGTGTGTGTGTGTATGTGTGTGTGTGCCCTGCAGTGGGCTGGCGCCCTGCCCAGGGTTTGTTTCCTGCCTTGTGCCCTGTGTTGGCTGGGATTGGCTCCAGCAGACCCCTGTGACCCTGTAGTTAGGATATAGCGGGTTGGATAATGGATGGATGGATGGATGAAGAAAATATACTGTGGAAGACAAAAAAAACACTAACCCTCCCTGGACATCTGAACACCCACCACAGCTGTAAACAAAACTTGGAACACCATTAACAAATTGTACAATAAATTCTACAGATCTTACACAAAGTGATGAAGGAGTGAGAGAAGCTTAGCCTTGGGCTGCCATAGGAGTAGAAGATGCTAGGTAGGAAATGTGGGCACAGACAGAACACTTAGGGAAGCACTTCAGATGCATCCCCCCAAAACCCCACTTTGGCTGCAGGTGAGCCTTGGGCTTGGACCATGGCCTTGGGTTGGTTCATGGAGCCAGGGGAAATTGAGGCAGATGGATTACCTGTGATCCTTAGTAAGCATGGTAAAGCAAGACTTACGTCATGTATGTATGAGCGCAGGGACAAAGCAACAAGAAGCGCAAGGAGCCATGGAAGACTCATGTGGTAGCGGGTGACATTATGCAGAGTGCTGAGTTTATTCCCAATCTCTTGCAAAGGTAGATACAATTTTGTAATATGCTTTGTAAAACACATTGAGCTCCATTTGCTATCGAACATGCACTATTATTTTAACTAGTCATAAAAGACTTCAAAGAGTGACCATAAACTTGAACGAAGAGTCTGTTAAAATAATGGACGGATGCACTGCTATCACATTCATAGAATACATGGCATGGGCACGAGAAAGTGTCTTTCATAATATATATTTATATATACTGTATCTACAACTTTTTTGACACATATAAAGCTTACTGTTGAAACTGATACACTAATGTGTTGTTTTATCTCATACAGGCACTGTATTATGCATACTATAAATATAAAATATATAAATATATACATTATATAAATATATATATTTATACAAATATAAATTAACACAACAAAATATTGGTGTAATTCTTAGTCATTGTTTTATTTCTTCTTAAAAATTGTATTTGGTCTGCTCCAAATATTCTGAAGCTTGTGTTATATTGTGTCATTTTATATATGTAGACCAGAGGGATAATTGGGGACAGTTTAAAAATAGATTCAGTGACCCTGCAGCGCGTGCTTCACTGAACAACTACAATACCCGTTCCTTAATACCTTACTAAGCAAGAGATCATCTGATCCAAGGCGCTGATCCTCTGCCTTTTCCACAATTAAGCTAGAAAAAGGCTGATGATCTCAATAGTTTTCCACTCCTGCAACTTTTGAATTTTATATGCATTTCCTGTATACAGTAACCCGTGAAATCATTGTTGGAACTGACTCTCCAGGTTTAAACTGTTCAAAATTAAATTCTAAAATAAACGTTTTTCTGAATTGTAGCATTTCAATCCACACCACTGTTCACAAACCCAGGCCTGCTACAAATAAAATGAGCACACTATTGCACATTACGGGAGCCACCTTGACCCATTTGAGCGACTTTATTTATAGTAATCCAGTTTAACGTCTGGTGCACACATTCCCTATACATTTCATGAAATTGCAGTGCTGCAGCTGCCAGTTCAGTTTCTGTTTTCCGCTCAAAGAAAAAAACAAGTCATAATCAATACTGTTATTAAAGTACAGTGTACAATTAAAAACAGGTCATCTCTTACTTTGCTTCTGCTTTGTCGTGAACTAGCACACCTCCTCCTTCTGCTTCTTGATATTCTCTCACATCTACTCGGCTTAGAAATTTGCAACAGGTAGATACTGACGTCACGCTGGATGGCTTAGCGAACCAATGAAAGCGTCGCATTTCCAGTTCCCTCCCGTACTTCAGTCCCTTAATTCCTCCTCACAACAATGCGCTTTTGTGATGTTTGATTTTCAATTCAAATTTTGTGCGTGGCAGTTTACGCATAGTTATTGTATTCCCTGAAATAGTTAACGGATCTAGAGATCTACATTGGATTGTTTCATTTTGATTTCTAACCCAGATAGTTATTGTTAATTACTACTTCTTATGTTGTCTAATGTAAGCTATTTATTATTTTAGCTATTTATTTTAGTATTAACAAACAGGTGCACAATGAATTCAAGCATTTTAATAGGGACTGGAATTTAGAGCGCAGTTTTGGGAAGGCAAATGTAAATGTAGTTGCATATTTATGTTGTAATGCTGACTGCTGTATGCTGACACCTCTTACACAAAAGAGGTTTATGAACACGTAGCGACACTTTTTAAAAATATATTTTTTTGCAAAATAAATGCATCTGGATTCTGTATAAAATGTTGGTATGCCTATGGTGTTAAACAAAGTAGTGATAGATTCCGTTCCTCTGAACATTTCACTTCACGTCAGCGTTAAAAGATATAAATACGTAAATCATTGTAAAAATAGACAAATTCTCAACAGATTCTTTAAGTTTTTTTTTCTTAATCGCTTAATACAAATCAGATCGACGTTTCTCCTTTACACGAAATGCTCATTTGAGCCGCGGTATTTCACAGGATGTTTGATCCTCGACGGATGCCGTAGAACGAAGAGTTACGCGCGTATTATGTTGCTTGAGAGGCGGGGCTAGATGTAGCGCACACTGATAGGTAAACATGTGATTCAAAGTAACAAACTGGCCCAAAAGTAAATTGGACGCTGAAGTGTTCATTAAGAAAGCCGCGATGGATCAGGGTCTGGAAATGGCGTCTATGATCCCCGCTTTGCAGGAGCTTGACAGGTGAGTACGTTCGGGGCACACAGGACACAAAGTGAAATGATGGAGTTTAGCTTCCGGCGCTCAGTAGCGTAGACACACAATGCATTACAGAAGTTTCAACCACAAGTTGTTTAGGGTGCCCCTGATGTGAAACCTCTTTTATAAGATTATTATTGTCATTGGTTTTACTTTGGATAGGAAGATTATTAAATACAGTATTACTATACTGAGGGTATTGTTGAGGGTATCAGGCAAGATAGCTGATTACATTTTAAAAGGTAGGTATTTTTGTAAAGACGTTTTTGGTTAAGTTTAGAACTGAAATAAAGTGGGTATTTTCAGTATGATCAGAAGTAGAAGTAAATGTTTGATGTGTTTATTTTTCCTCAAAGCAAACTCATGTGTCCTTCACTACAGACATTTTGGGTATTAATTTTGTACTGATATTATTGGAAGTCATAGGCTGTTCTTTGAGAAGAAACACATTCATTGTTTTGCATATGTGAAGCAAAAGGTGACGGATGGGTAGTTGAAAGGGTACGACATAACGGAGATAGAGGGACTGAGATGACAGTATGGAAGTGGTGGGTGTTGACATGACAAGTACAGGTTTCACCTTATCGGATGTCCAAGGCACCAGAGGAGACGTGTATAATACAATCTGACGTACTAGGTAAATCTAGGTAATGGCTGTTATGTTGAAGGCTGCTGTCGAAATGTAGCTAGTAGAATCACATGCATAAGAGCACAGTGCTGCTGAGTTATATTAAAGGTAAAGAGAAAACATTATTAAAGACAAAATATTAAATTAACATCAATACAGAAAATGTTAGGAAATCTTTGTAATGTTTCTGGCAAAAGTGATTTTGATTTTTTTGCAAATGTACAATTTTTTGTAAACTGATTTCATTTTAGTTATCCAGGGGCATAGCTTTTGATTGTAATTATCATAAGTGATATAGTCTGCCATTAAATCTCCTAAAATAAACGTACTAAAGCTTCCAGGAGATTCACTAGCACAGGATCCTGCTGGCACATTTAAAAGGCTGCATGAACTCTGTTAACGTCCATTTACTAAATGTGACTTGAAATCCGACAGCTGCAAGATGGCTTAGATGTTTTTTCCTCACTTTCATTTTTAATGTTTATCTCAGCATAATGCTTTATATAAATAGTACAGTACTGTTTACATATCTTCACAATTTGATTTACAGAAAAGCTTAGTGACTTGTTCATGCTGACAGTGTATTGAGGTTGTTTATGGGTGTGTGATTTTGTCCTGTTCCTTATTGCTCCTTTTATAGTAATGGCTTGATAAGTTTTGAGTGTGTTTACAACTTGAGAATACAGAAGCTAGATGGCAGACTCAGTTTTCACAGTTCCAGTTTCCAGCATGGTTTTTGAGTTTTTTTTTTTTTGTAATTTCAACTGTAACTTTTTTGCCAGATGTAAAAGTATATAATACTAAAGTATTTAAAGTATTTTTATGTGCATTTCATTCTGTATGGCGGAGTATTGGTGGCCTGTATTCATTTTGTTTGTTTTTAAGTTCTACACTTCATACTGTGAGCATTTATTAGCAATGATGAGAGACAAAATAAATTATTAATGATAGTTAAACAAGACACATTTTACTGATGAAAGAAACTTTTGGTTTTCACTGTTTGAATATATGTTCCTAAAAGTTTGTGACATTTAGTAATATAAATGAAACTTAAAATGTTGAGTATTGGGCAATGATTTTTTTTGTTAATTATGTAAATGTGTAATATTAATAATACTTCATTTATATATTGCCCTTCATACACAAAATGCAGCTCAAAGTGTTTTACAGATGAAATAAGAAATCAACCATACAAAGTAACCAAAAAAAGGACAATATAATAATAAAATAAAAAGAAAGAAGAATATACATTTAAAAAGACAAAGTACAAGCATATGTTTTTAATAATCTTTTAAAAGTAGTACATGATAAAGCTTCTCTAATTTCATAGGGTAGTGTGTTCTGCAACTTTGTGGCATTCATAATCGGTAAATGCTGACTCTCCACTACATTTTTAACTCTGGCAATAAAAAAGACTCTTGCAATATGAGATGTCAGAGATCTTGTGGGAGTGTAACCAGAATTTTTGTGTTTGTTACCTATAGCAGTGAAATTTTACAATACTTAATGCTTGTTTGAAACCATGTCAAAAAAACAAAGGTCCCATTCTACACACTTTTATTAAAAATTCCTTCATTGTTCAAGTGAAAAATATTCTGTTCTTTTTATTTAATAGATTCAAGAATAATACGGTAACAACAGCCTTAATATAATGGTATATCTATGAAGTAGTTACCCATCTATAAATTACGTAAATTAGTACTGGTATTAGTAAATATCAAAGTACAATGCAAGGTTTACATTTTATTGTGTAGTAGGCACAATGATTCAGCCAGTGTAAAAATAAATGGGGGATTTCAGCATAGGGCTTCCTAATTTTCTTACCATGTGTACATTCTAAATTCATTCTCTTTCATTTTTGCTCTAGTATCCTGCTTTAAATAAAAACTAAAACTAAAAACTCAAATTGTATTATATCTGTATTGTTGAATTAGCAAATTCCAAGATAATTCAGCATATTTTTCTTGTAAAAAATGTTTTTTACAGCATCCTTTTAAAATGTAATTTGTCAAAAACTATTTTGTTAAGTTTGTAACATTTGCTATTGTGAGACTAATAATATTGGGTGCCTCCTATGACCCTTGTTGGAAATTACTGTCCTCTTTTAATAATAAGATTGATCTGATGTATACTGAATTTTAAAAAGCTCTATGTGTTCAGTTACAACTGTGTCCACCCCCTATCTTAACTGCAGCTGTTTATTTAGCTTCCCATTGTTGGGTAATCCTACAGTCCATAAGCTTATCATGACCTCAGTTCAGAGTACTGGGGGGCCAGAGCCTATCCTAGTGTCAGAGGGCCCATGTCAGGAACCATCCCTAGGCAGGCTGCCAGTCTATCACATGGCCCATTCACACAGCCACATTTACATTAGGCCAATTAATTAACCTACCACTAACATTTTTTGAGTATGGGAGCAAAGAAAATACACACAGGCTTGGAGAGAATGTCCAAATTCCAGAATGGACATAGACAGGGAGTGAGATTGAAATTCAGTGTTCTTCTTGATCACTGAGGCAGAAGTGACATCCACTGTGTTACCGTGCTGCCCTCTTTAACAGAGACTGTACTGTAATATGATATGATGAAAGAGAATATTCTTGAGAGATATTATGTAGTAATAAGAAATAGTCAATAATTGTATAAATAAGCACTTAGATATCTAACTTTAAATTGATATATCACAATTTTGGTTTTATCTATTCATGTGCTATAGTGCCAGTCTGATGGACTACAACAATGTTGTGCAGAAGCCACGTCAAATACTTTGCCAATTTATTGACAGAATATTGACAGATGTTGATGTTGGTAAGTAAGAGAAACTTTGTGAGCCTTTACCTTAATAGCTATTTAACTGTTTATCTAGCATAATTTGTGTAGAAAGAGCAGTTCTCAGTTTTTGGGTTCTGCACGTATGTTGTATTAAAGTTCTTAGTTTAAGCTTTACTCTTGTAACATATTAAATTAAAAGTTGTTTTATGATTAGATATCATAGTATTGGCAATCTAAAAAAATGTACTTTGCTTTGTCATATTGTGTTTTAACAGTAGCAAGTACAAAATACATTAATAAAATATTGTATCTTTCTGCACTACAGTTGCATTAGAACTTTCCAAGAAGAATGATTCACAACCTGCTTGTTCAATGCTGCTTGATTTTATCCAGCATATTATAAAATCATCACCCCTGATATTTGTGAACCCTGCCTGTGATCCCGAACTACAAATACAGGTTGAAAATAGCTCTTCAGGTATGTCAGGCCTTTTTTAAGTCACCATTTTCTTTCCCATCTTTCTGGATCATTTGCTACATTTAATTGCTTTTATAGTGTTACAAAATAAAAGTTATTTGAAAGTAAAGAATGCAATTTGACATGGTTCAGAACTTAGGAATGTTCAGCTACAGCAAAAAGCCAAGTATGTTTAAAGATGTGATTAGCTAAATGCAGCCATGGGCAGATGAATGTGTGAAATTGCATTAAAATATAATTTTATTATTTTTTGAAGATAGTCTACCTAAGTGTTTTATACAATTGAATTTTAAATGTTTTCTCATACTTTTGCTCTTCTATTTGTCCTTGGGTGCTATGCGATCTTTTACTAGCTTTATAGCAACAAAGTATATAAAAAATGTAACCATTGAAACAATTGTCTAGTACTTTCTTAGTGTGAATATTTTAAGCTATTGTATTAAAGAAAGATTAAAATTAATTTCAGTGCCATCAATCTTTTACACAAGTTGTTAAGGTATGAGCTAATTGTATTTTATTCTTTTAATAGAATTCACATTTTGGATTATAAGAAGACTTTTACGTATCATTGCATCCCCTGACTGTGTGATTTTGCATAGAAAAACTGCCAGCGTCATATGCACTGTATTCCAGTTATTCAGAGCCAAAGGCTTAAGGGTATTTAATCTGTTAGTGAAAGAGCTCATTTCTCTCCTTCAGGACTTAATGTGTATTCACAAAACTGTTTTCCAAGATGGAAAAAATAAAAATCAATGTACCTGGCCAATTTTAATTAACAGATTTTTTACAACACCAAAAGTGGGTGTTGAATATTTGACAGAAGCATCATTCCATCTGTTTTCAGTATTATCAATTGAACATCTTGAAGAAACACTGCTTCTGATTCTTACAGACCTTCTCCCTGGGCTGTTCTGTCGAAGGCAAGAGATTAGTCTTTGGGAAATAGGCTGTACTCTTTTGCAGTTTGGAAGTCCTAAAATAAAAAGCACAGCCATGAATCTGATAGCTCAAATGATAAAACTTAATGGATTTACTGGGAAAAATCAATTCTGTCTTTTTCTACCTTTTCTTGAGCTTTTACAGTCCTTCGATGGGACTACAAGAGAAGTTTTGCAGCTGTATGAAAAACCCTTTCAGACGTTAACACAATCTTTTTTTCCACCTGAGGCAGAAGCATACAAATTTATTGAGCCAGTTTATTTAAATTTGCTGATGCATAATCTCTGCCAACTGTTCCAGAAAGGCCTGCTTAAAACCCTTGAATCTGAAAGCTTGAAAACATCTCTGTGTGAGTTGTTTCAATACATTGTAAAAGTTGTCCCATTTGGGTATGAATCAGCAACACCCATACGGAAAGAACGTATTAAGAGCGTTTGTGAAGCTTTTATTGAAATGATTGGGACACAAAAAAGCCAGCAGGTGAGTGAATTTGCAATTATATATTTGTGCTGGGCTTATTTTGTCATGTTGTGATTTTCTTTGTTATTAAAAGATTTTTTCTTTTATTTCTTATTTTAAGCATTTGTTTTGCATTTTGTAATGAACATCATCATACAGAATATTAAATGATCAGTTTGATAAAAGGTAAATATTTTTATATTGAAAGCATATAAGTAAAATAGCTTATCCGAGACAAAGTGTGAGTGCTAGTGGAATGATTACCTCATGATCACCAATAAGCCAAACATGTCTTAATTTATACATTTGTAGTTTAAAAATAATGTTTTCTGCTTGTGGGGCATGCTAGTTAGCATGCTGCGCCTGGTACATTGGCTTTGGTTTGATAAGTTGCAGATAAAGTGAGTGGCTAAAATCTAACCTTGCTAGCAGAGGGCTTGTTTTGTATGTTGTAATGCATATTAGATATGCTGTTTTGATGTTCCAGCACAAAATCAAACAGTTTGCAGTGAACATTGTCAAACTTATTCTTGAAATTGTACCATGCCAAGAACATTTAGCAGTCTTTGTTTTTTGTTAAGGCATCTATTCTGCTTCTAATTGTAAAGTAGCATGATTTATATTACACATCGTGACTATTTAAATGTCTGAAAGAAAGTCTATATATCATGAATTGCAGGGTAGCAATACAAGTGCATTTTCCAGTGGAAGTTTAAATTATCTATTTGATTTGAGATTTGATTTAAACAATTTAGTTCAGCATTGGTTAATGATTAACATTCCTGCTATAGACCACTGATATGTACATGGAGTCTTTCTTATGAACTTTCTTTTATGGTAGTAGGCTTATAAATATCCACAATAACTTTTAATCTCTTCTTTTTCAGTTCTGTGCATTTGATAGATTGGCCTGTGATAAGAAAGATTGCACTTATAAAAGAGGGCAGAATGTATTTGTTTAATATGTATTTTGTTGAATATATGTATTGCTTTGCTTGTTCATGTTGTAAATATAAATAGAGTAGGGAGGCAGGTGAATGGCTTGCTTGAAGTGATTTTACAGCCAGCTGCCGACTGAATCATACAGCTGTGGTGGATGCCAGGCTTGTCAGCTGGATATAGACAAATATAAACTCAATAACTGGAATCAAAAATAATATATAAAGAAAAATGTTTTGTTCAGTGGTCATCATATTGTGGAGGTATACCCAGTACTCTGGATGTACATGGCAGAGTTGTCAATATGTTATCGGACAGAAGCAGATGATAATTTTAATTACCTTTAATTTAGCACGTGGCTCTATAAAGTACCAGTAAACATAACATGTTTTGCTTAACCAAAGATTGCTCTTTTCAGAACATAATAATTCAAAGTATGTCCTGACTTGTGTCTTAAAAAGTCATTCCTTCATTTTCTAAGTTGCTTAGTAAACTATTACCAATTTGTATAACAGGATTTGTCCCTATCCAGTCAACACAGTCACAGAAAGTGGTGAATTCTGGAAACTATTTTGAGAGCTTTGTAAGGGAAAGGGAATCAGGTTAAGGTAACACACAAGTGCTTCACAACCCAGGCACCCACCACAGCTGGGTGGAATAAAGGTGCAATCATTTCTGACAGGATTTATTTTGATTTCATTTTTTTACTACACAAAATCTTCAATTTTGGCAGGGGTTTGTAGACTTTTTATATCCACTGTTTGTGTATATATTTTTTTTTTTTATTCACATAGGAATTAAACAAATCCAAGTCTGAGTCAGTTTTTAATAAATGCTGATATGTGCTGACACCAGGCATGTTGTGCAAATAAACACATTTATTTTATGATTATTTCACATTACCAAATTAATTAAAGTAGAACTTTTAAAATATTTGGGAGGACAGCACCCTGCATTACAAACCGCCGCTGCCTGTTTGTCTCTTTAAGTGTTATATCCTGTCTTGCTTTGAATCATTTATATTCCTCCACAAGGCTTGATATAGTTATAGTCACTGCTCATCTTTTAATGTTGTGTGGAAAAACATCCAGTTTTGTAGATAAAATATTACAAAAATCAAATTGCATTCCCCATATTCAATTTTTGAATGTTCCAAGTACCTCTTATTAATTGATATACAGCATTATGCAAATACATATTTATTTATTAGTAGCGTGTATAGAGAAATTATAGGCCCAGATTTGAAAGAAAATGATTGGGATATGAAGTTGACTGACCTAAAGAGCTTAAACATTTCAGCAGTCTTTGAGTAATAAACTTCAGACTGTTACTGAGAAAAATGCCTCTGCTGAGTGATTTGTCAGTGGATTGCTAATTCTGTATTTGATGGCTTTGTTCACAAAATTCTTGGTGATTTTTAACAAGATCCAAATTTTCTACCCTACCAACAGATTAGATTTTGAATAACAACAACTGAAAACATTGTTAGATTTTACATCTTGACTCTCTTCAAAAAAGGAAGCAAAGGAAGCAGTTTTTGAGTTTATTTATGACCGACTATTCATTAAACTGTACAATTATTTACTTTTCTAATCTATAATTTATTCTTTTAAGATAAATTGAAATGTTTGACACATGACACCTGTTTCTTTTTTTAAGTGTTTAGTAAATTGCATACATGCAGCCCTGAAGAGTGAGGTGATGGAGTTATGTCAATTGTCACTTTCCAACATTTATGGAAGTGAGGAAATTCCTGCCAAACGGTCACGCTTAGCCACAGGGAACAAAGATGCTAAGCAAGTCAAGTGTATCTCTAAGTAAGAAAAACATTTTTCTTTGTTCTTGGTTTATAGTAGAGTTTAGTCAAAATAAATCAATTTTAGTACAGCTTTGACCAAACTGTATACTTTGAATTCTCTAATTATAGAAGTTTTAATTTGAAATGTCTGCTGCCAACTTTTTCTTTATCACTTTGAGAAAGCACTAAAATTTTTAATACACTAATGGTCATTGGTCAAAATATCCTTATTTGCACATTTAATGTGTGTACTGATTACATTTTTATATGCATGCATATATGTATGAACTGCTTAATACTGTAGATCTAAAAATGTATTCAAGAAGTCCAGCTTTTGCAAAACGTTTATTTCACTAATGAGCGGATCATTTTTTTTCCATATTTCTTTTACCCTTTAACATTTAATTCCATGTATTTATGCTCAACAGAATTACCTGCTAAAGGTAATGAGTAATATGAGACTCCCATCTGTCTATTTATGAAAAACACTTCTATTTTTCTACATACTGATTAAAAGGAGAGATATTTTAGTTTCTTTCTTACATGTTAGTTTAAATGGCAATAATTTAGTAAATTAATAAAGTATACTTAATATTTTGTTAGGGATACAGCAGAAGATGCAGATGATGGTTAGGTGACTTACTCAGGGTCATTCAGGGAGGTAGAATCACTTGCACATAAATTAAATTATGTCACTTCACATTGTTTATATAAAATTACTACAATTTGTTCATTATTAGAGGAGAATAATACAAATTAGAAATTGTGGATTTTTAAGTATTTATTTTTACATTTTCATTCATGTACATTGCTTCTTTGAAATATCTGAGTATTACTCATTTTGAGCATAACCTGGTGAGTTAAATATGTACAGTCGTGGCCAAAAGGTTTGAGAATGACACAAGTATTGGTTTTCACAAAGTTTTCTGCTTCAGTGTTTTTATATCTTTTTGTCAGATGTTTCTGTGGTATACTGAAGTATAACTACAAGCATTTCATAAGTTTCAAAGGCTTTTATTGACAATTACATTAAGTTTATGCAAAGAGCAACTTTTCCCAACCATCCAGCCTTTTCCAGCATCATGGAGCACTGTGCCATAAGGTAAAAATGATAACTAAGTGGCTTGGGGACGAAAACATCGAAATTTTGGGTTCATGGCCAGGAAACTCCCCTGACTTTAATCCCATTGAGAACTTGTGGTCAGTCCTCAAGAGGCAAGTGGACAAAGAAAAATCCACAAATTCTGACAAACTCCAAGCATTGATTATGCAAGAATGGGCTGCCGTCAGTCAGGATTTGGCCCAGAAATTAAATGACATCATGCCACGGTGAATTGTAGAGGTCTTGAAAAAGAAGGGCCACTAAAAATATTGACTCTTTGCATAAACTTAATGTAATTGTCAATAAAAGCCTTTCAAACTTATGAAATGTAATTATACTTCAGTATGCCATAGAAACATCTGACAAAAAGATATAAAAACACTGAAGTAGCAAACTTTGTGAAAACCAATACTTGTGTCATTCTCAAAACTTTTGGCCATGACTGTATTTAGTTCCTGACAATCAAATTACTTCTGAGACTCTAAAAAACATTGAAATAACTCAGCACTGTTATCGTTACTTTTACAGAGTTTGAACACAAGTGCTATCACTTTTAACTTACTTTTAACATATACTAACTTGAAATAGGTTACATTAAGTCTTCTAACTAAGTGATCTACAAAACTCTGCCGATCATTTAAAATCAAATGATTGTTTCAAAAACTTTCAGTAATTAACACAAAAGAATGAAAGAAATGGAAGTTCTCACATTAAAAAAGTATTAATGTTGGTTGTAAATGCAAACCTTTATTTGCTTCAATACATTACCTCAGTAAGTCACTTATTCTGCTGATTGACTCTACTTGCCTAGAAAATGTGTGCAAGTGCTAAACTGTTAATGAATGCTAAAATTGAAGATTATAAAACCATATTTAAGGCATGTAATGTTCCTGGTGGGTTTGGTGTAGTCCATTGCACTAAAGTGAAAGAGTATGAAACTTCTAAGCAACACAAATATCTTTTAATCTCCCTAAATATAATTAATAGACAATAAGGGCACATTTTAGGTAAATACCTGCATAAACAATTGGAACTTTGAATGAAAAATCCATTGGCTGTAATTTAAGATGATCTTCCTAATTGTGCAACCAGTAATATGATAACAACAATAAAGAAGCCCGAGCTTAAAAAAAGCTTATTTCCATCTACAGTGTTAACAAGTGTTTAGCTAGAAGATAAAAGAGATATGTGGTGGAACATCTTGTGGTCTGATGAGACTAATGTGGAATATCTTGGCAGCAGGTCACACTATTTCCAAATGCGGTAGTTGTATGATATTGATAGGATGATTTTGAGTAGCAGACACTGTTAAACTTGTCGGGTTAGACAGCAGCACAATACAGATAAATACTGCATAAAACCTGTAATTAAACAGATTAAATGAAACTGGGTAAGATATATGTATTTTAATAGGGTAACGACGTAAAACGCACTGGTTTAAAATGAATGAAATGCTGTGGCATGCAAATGTTTGAGCACCCTTGCTTAAAATGTCTATTACTGTGTATAGTTAAGTGAGCATGAGAATTGCTATTCATTACTTGATACAGCTAGAATAACATTACAAGGAAAAATGGTCAAATATTTCCCCATAAGTAGTTGAAAAGTTAAGAGACTATTATAATGGTCAGAGATAATTCACCAAGTACTGATCCATGAGGATTTGTATTATAAAAGACAACACTTCAATTTACATTTTTATTATTTTGCAGTTTACTGCTTTCTTTTTTGGAAGTGGCTTTGTTGAAAGCATTTATAAATGTAATATGTCAAAATTCCAGCCTATGAGATTCCTAAACATGAAAAATGGATTTGTTCTGAATACCTTTTTTTTTTTTTTTTTTTTACTGTATATGGGTAAATGGCAAAACTGAATTAATTGAAATGTATCCTTTCAAGACAATTTGATGTAACTTGAAAGAGAAAATAAATAGACTGGGGGAGAATTACTGAAACGTTATTGGAAGAATTTGTTGAAGATATGTTTTCAGAAATTTTAACATATGGACGCGAAGTTGATGATACAGGATTAATATTTGACTGATTACTACATATTAGCTATATAAACTAAGTACAGTGGCTTGCAAAAGTATTTGGCCCCCTTGAACTTTTTCACATTTTGTCACATTACAGCCACAAACATGAATCAATTTTATTGGAATTCCACGTGAAAGACCAATACAAAGTGGTGTACACGTGAGAAGTGGAACGAAAATCATACATGATTCCAAACATTTTTTACAAATAAATAACTGAAAAGTGGGATGTGTGTAATTATTCAGCCCCCTGAGTCAATACTTTGTAGAACCACCTTTTGCTGCAATTACAGCTGCCAGTCTTTTAGGGTATGTCTCTACCAGCTTTGCACATCTAGAGACTGAAATCCTTGCCCATTCTTCTTTGCAAAACAGCTCCAGCTCAGTCAGATTAGATGGACAGCGTTTGTGAACAGCAGTTTTCAGATCTTGCCACAGATTCTCGATTGGATTTAGATCTGGACTTTGACTGGGCCATTCTAACACATGGATATGTTTTGTTTTAAACCATTCCATTTTTGCCCTGGCTTTATGTTTAGGGTCGTTGTCCTGCTGGAAGGTGAACCTCCGCCCCAGTCTCAAGTCTTTTGCAGACTCCAAGAGGTTTTCTTCCAAGATTGCCCTGTATTTGGCTCCATCCATCTTCCCATCAACTCTGACCAGCTTCCCTGTCCCTGCTGAAGAGAAGCACCCCCAGAGCATGATGCTGCCACCACCATATTTGACAGTGGGGATGGTGTGTTCAGAGTGATGTGCAGTGTTAGTTTTCCGCCACACATAGCGTTTTGCATTTTGGCCAAAAAGTTCCATTTTGGTCTCATCTGACCAGAGCACCTTCTTCCACATGTTTGCTGTGTCCCCCACATGGCTTGTGGCAAACTGCAAACGGGACTTCTTATGGTTTTCTGTTAACAATGGCTTTCTTCTTGCCACTCTTCCATAAAGGCCAACTTTGTGCAGTGCATGACTAATAGTTGTCCTATGGACAGATTCCCCCACCTGAGCTGTAGATCTCTGCAGCTCATCCAGAGTCACCATGGGCCTCTTGGCTGCATTTCTGATCAGCGCTCTCCTTGTTCGGCCTGTGAGTTTAGGTGGACAGCCTTGTCTTGGTAGGTTTACAGTTGTGCCATACTCCTTCCATTTCTGAATGATCGTTTGAACAGTGCTCCGTGGGATTTTCAAGGCTTTGGAAATCTTTTTGTAGCCTAAGCCTGCTTTAAATTTCTCAATAACTTTATCCCTGACCTGTCTGGTGTGTTCTTTGGACTTCATGGTGTTGTTGCTCCCAATATTCTCTTAGACAACCTCTGAGGCCGTCACAGAGCAGCTGTATTTGTACTGACATTGGATTACACACAGGTGCACTCTATTTAGTCATTAGCACTCATCAGGCAATGTCTATGGGCAACTGACTGCACTCAGACCAAAGGGGGCTGAATAATTACGCACACCAAACTTTGCAGTTATTTATTTGTAAAAAATGTTTGGAATCATGTATGATTTTTGTTCCACTTCTCAAGTGTACACCACTTTGTATTGGTCTTTCACGTGGAATTCCAATGAAATTGATTCATGTTTGTGGCTGTAATGTGACAAAATGTGAAAAAGTTCAAGGGGGCCGAATACTTTTGCAAGCCACTGTAAATTGTGTTTAATGGAAATAAGTTTCATCCATTTTCTGCATGCTATGACTATGAGTACATCTATACATGTATGCATTATTTTTATTTTCTTAAAGTATTTCCCTTATAGATGTTAAGGTGAAGTGTAAGATCTGGGATACCATTGAGAAACGATTGATGACACTACTGTCTGTACTTAAAGAACCATCTTTAACTCCACCAGTTGACTGCTTGGAAGGGATTGCTGTGATAATGCACCTAGCAGCTTTGTGTTCATGTCACTCTTGCCCGCCATTTCCTGTCAGGTAATTTTTTTATGTTCCAAACTATTATCATATTAATAGGATGACAAAGGAAAAATACTGAAAAATATTATTTAATGTTTGCTATTGTGAAACTCAAGAAATAGATATGCAACTAACAATGATATAATTTTTTTTCTGTGCATACTGGATCAATCAGTCAGTCAGCATATATGTATTTTTTTATACCGTTCTATGTGTTTTCTGTAAATGTTGCACACTGCATTACAGAATGATCACTTCATGCAGTGTAGGGTTCATAATTATTATTTGGTATTTTACAGTAAAAGACCAAAGCATTAATCATATGCTCTGCAGATTTATATTGGAAATATAAGTCGTTATTAAATCTTTAGGTGAAGAAATGAAGCTTATCCACTTTATATTTAAAACATTTTTTCAACTCATAGGAAATGTTTTTGAATTAAGTAATAATGTTTATAGCACCTATTAGCATCATAGTTCTCAATTTAGTCTTTTATTCTCTTCTGCATTCATAAATGTATGAATTGTAAGTAATCTCGTATGTGTTGCATTGCAACATGGAGTTTTTTTTTTTTGTTTGTGGTACATTATTTAAATGTACACGTAGAATTTGGATTTGAGTTGAAACAATGAATAGAAATAGAAGAAGTAAAATATAGTTAATTGCCCGTATATTCATGAGCTTGTATGTGTTTATCCCAATTTTAAGTATCTGAACCAAACTAGCAACATTTGACCAATAAGGAATTATTCCCCTGTAAAATGTACTTGCACAAAATAGCCTTAAATGAAATATGACATTCCAGATGTTTGATATACTTTTCATTTGAGTTGTGTCAATTTTGACTTCACTGTCAATAGTTAGGTGAAGACACTGTATATTAATAAAGTAGCAGTTAGTAACGAGTGACTTTTTCCTTCCCAGTTCATTGGTATAAACTTTGAATCAGCTGGTTATTAAGTTCATAATCTTTCAAATGGTAGAATGTCTCTTTTAGATTTGCCTGGCGTTCTAGGTTCATTATTGTAGATTCCTTAACATAATAACTTGAAAAGTAAAAACAGAAATTGTAAATATCTAAATCTCTAATTTGGTTTTACTATAAAAAAAACGTTGTATCAATAATGAAAGCATTAAGGAAACCATTATTTAACATTATTGTAAAAGTTTTCAAGGTAATTTTAGTATAGTGTAAGCGCTGTCCTGTACAGTTAGTTTAACTGACAATCCCAAACTGGCCTGCCCTGGATGGATTCCTGCCTTGCAGCTAATACTTCTGGGATAACCTCTTGTTTCTTGACCATAGACTGAATAAATCTGGTCATTAAAATAAATAAATGAATGGATTTTATAAAATGTGCAGTCAGCAGATGGAGACATGTAAATAATACATTATCTTTATAGTTCATGAGCAATCTGTAATTTAATGACTTGTAAATGTTTGTATGTTAATGACATTAATTAAATACTTGCTTCAACTAAATCCTTATTTTAGGAATTTACAATTGTATTGCAAGTTAAATGTGTAAAAATGATTTGAATAGGCAATTAAAAAACAAAAAAGCATAATCTGTTCTCCAATAAAAGCAGGCAACACCAACCAGCAGTCTCTTTCACTAAAGAAGCTTTTTTTTCTTTTCTTATCTCCGGGTAATGGACATGTAATAATTATGTTTTTGAAAAAGTATACCCTTTAATGAACTAGTTGTCTCAAATGAAAAAGCATTTGGGACTTAGTATTTAAAATCTGCTGTTAAGACTTTTTTTTTCTGCTGTCACAGAATTCATTCCCACTGTAGAACTATGCAGCATTAGCCACAATGAAATATTCAAAAAAATTTTAGCACTATCATTTTCTATATTTTGTATTTGATTCTTGTTTATTTTTAATGATTGCATCAGTAGGTAATTCATCTAATGTACATCATTTTATTTTACCAGCAATGAAAACAATAAAAGAAAGTTCATGGAGAGGAGTGATAGCGAAGGTCACAATTATGTCCCAGCTGTCAAAACACAGCTGCAGTGGATAAGAGCTGAGCAAATGTCTCATATTCTGGATCTCTGCAGAAAGTTGCTGACATCTACAGATAGTGGAGATGATCTCGGTGAAGCAGTTGACCAAATTCTGAGGATTGTTGACTCCATTATCTACATACATGGTAAAGGCAAAAGCACTGGAAATGGAGCCCTTTCAATTTGAGAACAAATGTGCCCACATAAATCTGTAGTGTGACATTTTTAGACATAAGCCTTACATAACCATTATCAGGCCACTGAGGTATTCACCTGGTACATAAGAAATTATTGTAATTTTGTGCCCACTAAATTACTGATAGCAATACCATTTGCCTGAATAAAGTCAAGAGGGATATAACAGATTGATTAGGGGAATTATAATAACATTTAATTTTCTTTATATGTAGACATCCATCCATCCATTATCCAACCCGCTATATCCTAACTACAGATTAACGGGGCCAATCCCAGCCAACACAGGGCGCAAGGCAGGAAACAAACCCCGGGCAGGGCGCCAGCCCACCTCAGGGCACACGCACACACACCAAGCACATACTAGGAACAATTTAGGATCTCCAATGCACCTAACCTGCACGTCTTTGGACTGTGGGAGGAAACCAGAGCACCCGGAGGAAACCCATGCAGACACAGGGAGAACATGCAAATTCCACGCAGGGAGGACCCGGGAAGCGAACCCGGGTCCCCTAACTGTGAGGCAGCAGCGCTACCCACTGCGCCACCATGCCAGACATTAGGTCATTGTTTTTTTTCCAAAATAATAATACTGTAGATATGCAACGTTCCAGCTTGTGGCCAATCTACAAAATAAGCAAGCTTGGCTATCCTTAATTCAGAAAAGCCCTAGTTTGAAGGAGAAGCATTTTAGAACTCAGGAGCCATTTCTAACTTTCACGGTAATTGCTAATTTGCTTGTTACTAATATGCTCAGTGAAAATAATTTTTATTGAAATGGCAATTTACTACTTTAGAATTGTTTAAATGTTTTTAGAGCTCATAACTGAAACAAGTAACTTTTTAAATTGATTGCACATATTACCAAGTGCAGTTTTTTTTTCTTGGGATTTCACCCTTAACCAGGAATGTAGAAACTTTAACATAGCTATAAAAATGCTAAAGAACAATCTCATTGTGGTCTAGAAACCACTTTCTTAAATGTACAAAGAATATGAATTTGTAGCAATTTAAGATTTAATCATGCTTCTTGTATGCAATGCTGTATGTCTGAAACAACAAATTCATTTTCCTTTTTGTGTCTTTTTTATTTTCTAAGTCAACAATCAGCTTGAGGGGGTTATTCATAAAAGCCTTTGTGCTATGATGTCATTGCCCTGGGTTTGGGAACACTCCTCCCATTCTACCTTCCAGTCAGCAGGCTTTAGTTCCAGTCTTGTTGCTTTAAGTCAAAAGCTGTCCAGTAGTTTCTGTAAGTATTTTCTTCCTGTAATATGTTATCATTTTTATTTGAATATTTAATTATTTTAATTGATTTTTTCTATTTTTTTGGCCATGACTCTTGGTCTTTTTTTTGGGAGTTAACAATCTGTGAATAAGCAACAGTACAGCTTACATAAATAAATATTTATATTTCTTCAGCACATTTTGTGTTTATTTGGTATCACATTGTGTAGTCGAATTTGAAACTGTGAATTTTTTGTTTATGTTCAATCCCCTCACCCGACACTATTATAAACAGGCTTGTGAAAGCTTTCATGAAAATTGTAATCTTTGAAATTCTAAATCACATGTGTAATACAATCTTTTACTTAGACATAATTTATATTATTTAGATATCTTTTCCATCATTAATAAATCAATTTTTTGATAGCATATCAAGCTCAAGCACGATGTGTGTTCCTGTTATCATTACTACCTGCAAAGATTTGCCCTGACTGGAGGACAGCAGTGTATCGCTGGGCCTTGCAAAGTCCAAGTGAAGTTGTTCGTGCAAGTGCAGTTAAAGGTTTTCCATACCTTCTCTGTAATCTAGGAGCAAAATCAAATAACCTGATACACGAAGTGTTACTGTAAGTGTTTGACATGCCTTTGCATTTGTTTATTATTATTTTAGTCTATTTTGTTTAATTAATAAGTGAAAATGTCATATTTTTCCATTAAAGTATTTTTCCATGTTGGTTGGTTGTTGTTGAGAAATATACAGTGGGATGCAAAAGTTTGGGCAACCTTGTTAATAGTCATTATTTTCCTGTATAAATCGTTGTTTGTTACGATAAAAAATCTCAGTTAAATATATCATATAGGAGACACACACAGTGATATTTGAGAAGTGAAATGAAGTATATTGGATTTACAGAAAGTGTGCAATAACAAATAAAGATTAGCAGTTTAATTCTGTATGAATAATTAGCTTTGACTTTTTGGAATAATTCTGCCTGTTACTAGTACTTTACATGTCTTTTGTTACTTAGGTCTTTCAATACCATCTATATGTAGAAAAAGCATGAAACTGGAATAATTTATTTTAAATAAATAACCCTGCAGTGTTTACTTCACTGTGAGATGAAAAAATTTGCGAACATCTCTGAACTCTATGGAATGTATTGGAATCAATAGGGAAGAAGGAACTGAACTACAGTTAAATCTCAATAATCCATCACTCGATTAACCGTCAGTCTCCATTAACTGTCAGGGCCAAAAAAAGAAAAAAAACATTGCGCACGCCAAAACCTACCTATTACTGTACTACTACTGCCGTGCAGTATGTTGTGAGTTTTGCACATTGGAACAATTTTCCCTTGTGCTAGTGTATAATGTTCTTCCCCAGCACCACAGTGTCAGTTACATACTGTCAGTTTTAATAGCGTTTTGTATCTTTTCTTTTTTGGTATAATTAATCTACTATACATTGTTATGGCCAATAAACATATGTGTGCGGTGTTGGAATTGTCACAAAAATTTAAATTATTAAACATTTACAAAATAGTATTGCATCAGTTTAAGGAGTAGCAAAAACAACAGTGAACAATATAAAGTGTGATGCCAACAAAATTGAAAAATGTGTTGAAAATGGAAACCGCTGACAATGATGTTATTCTGTGTTAATTTTAATGTTCTTCTGCATTGTAATTTTCTTTTTAAATTCTGTTCTGTTATAACTTGTGGTTGAGTACAACTATGGAAGCATACCTGAACTTAATGGTTCATTATCCATCCATCCATTTTCCAACCCGCTGAATCCGAACAAAGGGTTACGGGGGTTTGCTGGAGCCAATCCCAGCCAACACAGGGCAGGAACCAATCCCGGGCAGGGTGCCAACCCACCGCAGGACACACACAAACACACCAAGCACACACTAGGGCCAATTTAGAATCGCCAATCCATCTAACCTGCATGTCTTTGGACTGTGGGAGGAAACCGGAGCGCCCAGAGGAAACCCACACAGACATGGGGAGAACATGCAAACTCCACGCAGGGAGGACCCAGGAAGCGATCCTGGGTCTCCTAACTGCGAGGCAGCAGCGCTACCACTGCGCCACCGTGCTGCCCCATGGTTCATTATATTGATGACAAATATACATTGAAAAGCAGATGTTTAGAGTGCTGCTTCTTTAAATGAGTGCACCTTTGGCTATAATGCATTCCACAAGAAGAGGGCGAGACACTGCTGAAGGATGGAGTCTGGTAGCAGCATGTAACAAAGTGTTACTATATTAATACTTGTTGAGCTTGGTATAAATTAAATCTGTTACATGTGTGGGGATCAGCCCAGACACAGACAGGCAGACACCGATGGCTTACCACCACACACACCTTTATTAAACATTACTACTATGTATAATGTTCAACAGCACACAACCCACTGCCCCTGCACCTATCACCCTTTAGTCCAGGCGTAACACAATGCCTCTCTTTTCACTGCCTCCACTCCTCTCCTCCAGGCTTTGTCCTCTTCCACCCGACTCCAGCTAATGAATGGAGGGAGGTGGCCCCTTTTATGTTCACCCAGACGTGCTCCAGGTGTCTCCCGATGAACTTCCGCCAGCACTTCCTGGTGTGGCGGAAGTACCGGCTGAGCATCTGAAGCACTCCGGGTGTCCCTGGTATTCCTTTCCCCAGCATCTCCGGGTGTTGCGGAAGTGCTGACGTCCAGGCTTCTCAAGCATCCGGGCTCCCCCTGGCGGTGACCACGGGCCCCTATAGGTTTGAGCTTCCATGCTCTGTTCCTGTGGTCCCCATACTAACCAGGGCGGCTGCCCCCTCGTGGTCTGGAGGAGGCGTAATCCCTCTTCCGGTCCTTCCGGGCATCCTGGCTGGGTACTACCCCCAGCCGCTTACCACACGTGTAATATGTTTATATACAGTCCAGTCCAAAAGTATTGAAACAGCAAAGCCAATTAATTTTCTTTTCCTATGCAGTGAAGACATTTACAGGTGCTGGTCATAAAATTAGAATATCATGACAAAGTTGATTTATTTCAGTAATTCCATTCAAAAAGTGAAACTTGTATATTAGATTCATTCATTACACACAGACTTATGTATTTCAAATGTTTTATTTCTTTTAATTTTGATGATTATAACTGACAACTAATGAAAGTCCCAAATTCAGTATCTCAGAAAATTAGAATATCAATTAAGACCAATGCAAAAAAAGGATTTTCAGAAATGTTGGCCAACTGAAAGGTATGAACATGACAAGTATGAGCATGTACAGCACTCAATATTTAGTTGGGGCCTGGATTACTGCAGCAATGTGGCGTGGCATGGAGTCTGTGGCACTGCTCATGTGTTATGAGAGCCCATGCTGCTCTGATAGTGGCCTTCAGCTCTTCTGAATTGTTGGGTCTGGCGTATTGCATCTTCTTTTTCACAATACCCCATAGATTTTCTATGGGGTTAAGGTCAGGCGAGTTTGCTGGCCAATCAAGAACAGGGATACCATGGTCCTTAAACCAGGTACTGGTAGTTTTGGCGCTTTGTGCAGGTGCCAGGTCCTATTGGAAAATGAAATCTGCATCTCCATAAATCTCGTCGGCAGCAGGAAGAATGAAGTGCTCTAAAACTTCCTGGTAGACGGCTGCTTTGACCTTGGACCTCAGAAAACACAATGGACCAACACCAGCAGATGACATGGCACCCCAAACCATCACTGATTGTGGAAACTTTACACTGGACCTCAAGCAACGTGGATTCTGTGCCTCTCCTCTCTTCCTCCAGACTCTGGGACCTTGATTTCCAAAGGAAATGCAAAATTTACTTTCATCAGAGAACATAACTTTGGACCACTCAGCAGCAGTCCAGTCGAGACGCTTCTGACGCTGTCTCTTGTTCAAGAGTGGCTTGACACAAGGAATGTGACAGCTGAAACCCATGTCTTGCATACGTCTGTGCGTGGTGGTTCTTGAAGCACTAACTCCAGCTGCAGTCCACTCTTTGTGAATCTCCCCCACAGTTTTGAATGGGTTTTGTTTCACAATCCTCTCCAGGGTGCGGTTATCCCTATTTCTTGTACACTTTTTTCTACCACATCTTGTCCTTCCCTTCGCCCCTCTATTAATGTGCTTGGACACAGAGCTCTGTGAACAGCCAGCCTCTTTAGCAATGACCTTTTGTGTCTTGCTCTCCTTGTGCAAGGTGTCAATGGTCGTCTTTTGGACAACTGTCAAGTCAGCAGTCTTCCCCATGATTGTGTAGCCTGCAGAACTAGACTGAGAGACCATTTAAAGGCTTTTGCAGGTGTTTTGAGTTAATAAGCTGATTAGAGTGTGGCACCAGGTGTCTTCAATATTGAACCTTTTCACAATATTCTAATTTTCCGAGATACTGAATTTGGGACTTTCATTAATTGTCAGTTATAATCATCAAAATTAAAAGAAATAAACATTTGAAATACATCAGTCTGTGTGTAATGAAAGAATCTAATATACAAGTTTCACTTTTTGAATGGAATTACTGAAGTAAATCAACTTTGTCATGATATTCTAATTTTATGACCAGCACCTGTATGTGTAAGATTAAAAGATGAATATTAGAAGAGAGATCAAAGTTTCAGCATTTATTCCCTGATACTGTATTTACACCTAGATATGTTAAACAACATAGAACATAGCAAATTTTGTATCAAACGGCCCTCCCAGTAAACTTGCTGTGGATGCAGTGACGAATGGTTTTTGACTGACAAAGGTTAATCAAAGTATTCCAGAGTCCATGTCTTGATATTCATTACAGATGCATGACGTTTTTTAAGACCGTGATGTCTGAGGGATCAGAGACCATGCACATTCAGAGGTTGTTTCGTGGCTTCTGCCTATTACGTACTGAGATTTGGCCAGATTTCTTGAACCTTTTAATTATATTGTACACTGTAGAAGGAAATGCCTAAATTCAAAGGCTTTTTTGAAGGCTCCTTAAATACTATAATCATGATTTCACATCACATTGTTATTTCATCTTGTCACATAATTGTTAACCCTAAACTACACCGTCCCAACTTTTTTAGAATGTGTCTTTTCAAAAACTTTTTCATACTTATCGCAACTTTTTTGAATACAGTTGTACTGTAGTGTTTTTGTTTTTGTAATTTTATTTGTAATTTTCCATTGATTATGTTTATTTTGCAGGAGTAAGCTCCAAGATAATTCTGTACTGGTTAAAATGGAAATGGCTGGAGTTGTAGGGCCCATAGCTTGTTGTCTGTCAGAAGCATTTGAGCTAATGGTCTCAAACAAAGAACCTGAGGATCAAAGTTTTCTCTGTAACAATCTTGTTATAACTTCATCATGTAGTGACTCAATAACCAGAATTGGGCCTTCCATTTTCACTCCATTTGTGATTCTTCTGAAACCAGAAATTGACAGTTCTGTGAAATTAAGTAAGTATGAACACTTTAAAAATCTTCACGAGTATTTTAATGACAGATGATCATTACTAATCACTTTCCATGTGTTTGTGTTGGTGCTAAAAGTACATTGAATTTGGGAGTATGTTTACAGTAATCTTTAATATTATCAAAACCCTTTTAGTAAATACAGTATCAAACCTAGCTGCTCAAGGAGATATGCATAACCCGTGATTTACAAATTTTGTTGACTACTTTTTCTGTTAATTTTTGTACCTGTTTATTGTACTGCTTGCTTTTTTTGCAGATTTTATAAAAAAATTTCCCCTCCTTTGTAAACATCTGGACCTACGGCCCAGTGATCCAGATGCTAAAACTGTTGTAAGTGCTCTGATACATCTCATTGAAGATCCCAACAAAGCTGTTCGATTGATGTTTAGTCAGTATGTAAAATATTTAATAGTGGCTTGGGAAGCTGAAGATGGTCCACTAAAAGAGGTAAATTAAACTTGTTGGATTTGGTAGCAAGTGTAAGTAAATAATAGTGTTCATCAGCAAATTTCGCCAAAGTGTTATTCACAGTGAATTTGTTGTGTTTGCCCTTGTTTGTCAAATTATTTACTGATAATTTGGCTGGTTTAGGAGAATTTTGTTCCCCAGTGTACCATAATGCTTTGCAAGGCCAGTGCGATATCCCCCCAGAACTGTAACAGCCATCATTGGATGGGTTCACCTCCTGGGTATATAATGTTGATCCATTTGCATTACAGACTCCGTGGGTCTTAGTGTTTGAACTTCTAAGTAAATAATGCAGGTTCTCAAAATTTTATTTTTTCTGAAACATATTCAGCATAAATAACAAGTTATCTCTGCTTCTCACAAAATGTGCAGGTCGTTCTTTAAGTTCCACATTAGTATAAGAGTAGGAGGTGTGTGCCCTGTGTGTGTGCATAATTAGCCGCTTGGAGTTAAAAAACAAACTTTGAGGGAGCCTGACACCCAAGGCAACTCTATGAAATAATAATAATGAAATATTTATTACTATTTACAAGACATTTCTATCTTTTTGACAGAAGAAAAAGTGCAAAGCATTAGCACAGACATTTTGGAGATCTTTCAGTACTCTTCAAAAAATAGAACGAGCCAGCAGTTTCAATCATGACACTCCACTTTGAATTTTCTGCCTTTGAAAGACCTATGTATTTTTTCTGACTTTTGACTACGATTTTGGCATTTCCGCTTTGTTTTGACAATTACATGATTGCGCATATCTGACTGCATTCTTTTTTCTTTGATCTCCCAGAGGCACGATGGTGCAGTGGTTGGCACTGCTGCTGCACAGCTCAGGTCACGTTTTGGCCACAGTAATATGTCCAGTATAGTTGGTAGACTTTTCCCTAGCCCTCGAGGACACTTTAAAGATGATTGCACTATTATAATCCAGTCAAATCTAGTTCAGCTAGTCCCTCCCCATTGACCATTGACTTCTAAGCATTTTGCCGAATTTGGCGATATTCGTGAACACTTCTGTGAATTCTCCGAACTCAAGGCAAAGTGAACACTGTGGAGTTTGCACATCACTAGTAAATAACAAACAACTGTATGTAATTCTGATTAGATCTGCTTGTTGATCAATTATTTTAATTTATGTCCCATTCAGTGTAATTATTTGAAAGTGCTTTATACAAACACAATAATACAACATACTATACATATTCTTTTTGAAAAATAGGCAGAATAATGTGTTTTGTTAAAGGTCACATTGCAAGACAAGTGTTCAGTATAAAGCTATATCCTTTAAACTTCCAATCTAGACATCAGACCACACTTTTTCCCTGTAAGTGAGAAATATTAAACTGAGTATAATTTACATATTTTTCATTCTCAGATTCTTGTTTCAAGACTGAAGGATGCTTATACCAATGCTAAAGCAACAAAGAATACTGAGCTAAAAAAAACCTTAATACGCACCACTGGAGAGATTGGCAGGTAGAAATTAAACCAAGAACTAAATGTCATCTAGTTAGAGAATAATGGCGGTGATAAAGTAACTAATGTATTTTTTGTTATTGTAATTTTTAGTGCTGCCAAAGGGGACTTGGTTCCATTTGCTCTGCTTCACTTATTACACTGTCTTTTGTCCAAGTCTACTTCTGTCTCTGTGACTGCATACACAGAAATTAGGGCTTTGGCTTCAGCCAAATCATTGAAACTACAGCTTTTCTTCAGCCAGAACAAAAAGTCAATTTGTCAGGTAAGTTTTTTTTTTTTTTTTTTTAATTAATTAATTTATTTTTTTAATTTAAATCTGATGCAAGTGTACAAAAAGCAAAATGCACATATTTTTATTCCTTTTATGAGTATGTTTAAAATAGTATGTATTAAAGGAGCATGGCTTCTTTAATCACCCCTTTATAAAATAAAGCTTGTCCAATGCAGTTTTTTTGGGGTTATATGTATCCCTGCAACAGGGCACATACTAATCTTATCCTGGGTGGTCATCTTTCATAGAACACATTCACTTATAAAGTGGCATGTAAAGGTTTGGGCACCCTTGTTTAAAATGTATAAAGTTAAAAATAACTAATTTATTTCCAGCATTTTATGCATGATTTTGTTTTCTACAATTGTACAGTGAAAAATGTAAGGGAGCACCATGCAAAAAAAAAAAAAAAAAGTGCAACCCAAGATATTTGAGGTCTCAGACAACTTTGCCCAAGGTCTCTGACCTTAATTAGCTTGTTAGGGCTATGGCTTGTTCACAGTCATTGTTAGGAAACCCGAGTTGATCCAAGTAGTAAAGCTGTATAAATTCTCTGACTCTTCAAACATTGTCTCAACAATCGGCAGCCATGGGCTGCTCACAAAGCAGGAGAAGGCTACAAGAAGATAGCAAAGTTTTCAAGTAGCTGTATCCTCAGTTCCTAATCTATACTCATAAAAGGCAAAGCCCTCACTGACTCACTCATCACTAATTCTCCAACTTCCTGTGTAGGTAGGTAGGCTCATTCCTTACAGGTTACTTACAAAAGTTAAGCAGGTTTCATTTCGAAATTCTATGTGTAACAGTCATAACTGAATCCTACTTACGTACATATATACGTCCATAGCCTGCAGCTCGGTCGCCGTGTAAGGCGGAGTTGCATCCCCCATCCCCACGCCTCCCACGTAGTTGGCTGCCTGCCCATATAAGGCCATCCGTCGCTCCGGTCTCTTCATTCCCTTCCTTGCTTCGCCATGGTATTCATGTCTCCTTGCTGATAACTGCAGCCTTTTTATTTAATCCACGGCTTCTCCGCTGTTTTATTGTGCTGATAACTGCAGCCTTTTTATTTAATCCACGGCTTCTCCTCTGTTTTATTGCTCGTTTATTACGCTTATAGTTATTGTGTAGGTATTTTAGACTTAGTTTACATTGTTCAGGTACCCATTTCTTTTACCATTCCAACCGTACCCCCATTGATGAGGTCTGGAAGACCAAGAAAACTTTCTGAAGGAACAGCTTATTGGATTGCTAGAAGGGAAACTAAAAACTCCTGTTTGACTGCAAAAGACCTTCAGGAAAATTTAGCAGACTCTGCAGTGGTGGTGCACTGTTCTACTGTATAGTGACACCTGAACAAATATGACCTTCATGATGGAGTCAGCAGAAGAAAACCTTTCCTGCATCCTAGCCACAAAATTCAGTGCCTGAAGTTTGCATATAAACAGCTAAACAACCCCTTGCATTTTGGAAACGGGTCCTGTGGACCGATGAAGTCAAAATAGAATGTTTTGACCATAATTTGCAAAGGTATGTTTGGAGAAATAAGGGTGCTGAATTCCAGGAAAAGAACACCTTTCCAACTATTAAGCATGGGGGTTGGATCGATCATGCTGGAATACCTCAAGAGATGCAAGCTGACAGTTTTGCCATGAACCACACAGTCCCCCAAACTAAACATCATTGAAAATGTTTGGATAGATCTCAGAAGAGCAAAGCATACAAGACAACCCAATAATTTTGCAGAATTAGAAACTTTTTGTAAGGACGAATGGGCGAAAATACCCCAAGTAAGAACTGAAAAACTCTTAGTTGGCTACAAAAAGCATTTACAAGCTGTGATACTTGCTAAGGTGATGTTACTAAGTACTGAACATGTTGGGTGGCCAAACTTGCTTCAGGCCCTTTTCGTATTTTTGGTATTTTGTACCTGTGAATGATGGAAATAAACTGTAATCTTGCTTAAAATACCGAAGAATATGTCATCTTTAACTTTATGCCTTTTGGTGATCAGTTCATCTTCTGCTAACTTAACTCTTCACAGTAAACAGACATTTTAAACAAGGTGTCCAGACCCTATATGCAACTAATTTACATCTGTGAATTAACCCAGAATGCACATTTTTGGATTGTAGGAGAAAACCTCACTCAGTCTGTGCTTAGGCTAGGATTTGAACACAGAAGCTGTGAGGTAGCAAATCTAACTAATGATAGCCTCTGTACACTTTAGTTTGAATAAATTACAGTTACACAGTAAAAGTCTAATGGTCCATCCAGCATTACTGGGGCAGAGATGGTGCAATATTTTTAGATATGTTGTATTGCCATCTATTACATTAGTTTGATTTTTATATACATATATTATTTCATGAAAATATATTGTGTTTTAAAAATACTTAAATTATCAAAATCTTAGTACCTATCTCCTTTAGGATCTACTACAGAAGACTGGTAAGAGGTTCTGTCAGCAAAATGCACCTCCTAGGGAAGATCAATGTTACACACAAATTATATATTTATAATGCATTATATTATTTCATTATTATAAAGGAATGAACAACTATATTATTGAGTTAATATATTTGATGTATTTATTATTTAGTGATCTACAAATCCCCATGATGGTAGAGTTCACAAATTAGAATATAATTAACTGTGAAGTAACTTCAGATTTTCTTTTTAATAAGATTAATGTAAAATATGATAAATTTCATTTTGATGCAGGCATAGTCCTAAGCTTAGCCATAGACAAGATCTCAAGAAATGCCTAAAATGCTATCCATCCCGATTTTAGCCTTAAGTATTAATATGTGTAGACATATAACCTGTGCTTGCTCTGTCCTTAAATAACAATTTTCATGCATACAACAAGAATCTGAACAATAATCTTTTCAATATGTGAATTCAAATAAGGCCTTTATTTGCAGATGTCAAAATGTAGCCTTCAAAGAAAAATAAATGGGGAGTAAATGTTTTGCTGCCTCATATACAGCAGGCCTAAAATATGTGCATGGTGTTGTGAAATGCAAAGATTATCACGATATTTGTTCAGTATCCAAACCAGTATTTTGAATCTGGCTTTCAATTGTAGGTGTAGGTTCCTCTAGTAATGTAATGATGATCTTCATCATCACTTTAAGCACCCTAGAAATGGAACACAATGAAAAGATCGACTGTTTTGTAATGGAAACGAGTTCTGAGCTGAATGCCTCTGAAAACCTGTAGTCAGACCTGAGAGTAATACGTATTTTGATGAAGAATTAAAATTAAAAAGAGGATATTTTTGGACAATTGCTCTAAACACACTGTTCTTGTAATAGAGGAATGTTAAGAGGTAAATTGTAGACATTTGTTTAATGAATTCAGGTTAACCATTCTAAAGTCAACTATGTGGGCTTTTTACTACCAAAGACAAAATTAAAAGAAAACACTCTCCAAAACAAGAAAGAACTGGAGATTTGTTGTTTGTTGTTCATCATCTTATTGCTCACAGACTTCAGGCAGTTAATAAATATTTAGATTATACCATTTCAAGTTAAACTAATGTATTGTGTATATTATTAATGTGATGAATTACGTTTTGCTTGCCTCTAAATATGGGGAACTATTTTAAAATTATACTGTATTTTCAAACTTTCATATCTCTTACAAATGAAATTAAAATATTATATCTTCCACTTTAATCTTTTAAAATTTTGAAATACCAGGTACAGAAACATTAGGCAAATATTGTCCAAATTACTTTTGGAGTTCAATGTTGTTTTCAAAAGATTTGCTGAATTGGATTTTAATATTTGTTTAAATATTAGCTTCTACAATTACACCAAGTATTAAAATAACAAGGGAACACTTCCATCCATCCATCCATCCATCAATTATCCAACCCGCTATATCCTAACCAAGGGAACACTTGTTTTACTTTATATTTGTGAAAGATAATTTTGCTGTTTACTTAAAATGAATAACTAAAAGAATGTATTTACACATTTTAAGCAGATCTGATCATAAATTATAATTGTATATTTTGTTGATGACGGTTTAATCATAACCTTAATCTCCTTCTAGTTTCTGATTGAGTCTTTGCACTCTAGACACCTCACTGCGCTTAGCAACACTCCAAGACATAGCCAGGAGCGGCTCCAGCAAGAAGTGGCACATCAGCGAGAAGTTGCACTAGACATCTTATCTCAAGTAGCACATGTGTTTGAATTCCCTGATTTGAATCGGTTTCTTAATGTAAGTAAATATATTTTAAGTTATGTAAAATAAAAGAATGTGAAAACTGTTGATGTTTCAGGAAAAATATTCTAACTGTTTTGGTAGGCAGTTTATGTGAAATAGTTCTTCTTTTATTGGCTCTTATTCCTTCCAAAGGTGTTTTTTTTTTAATCTGTTACTTACCCAATTTTGTTTGTAGTGAATGCATAGGAAGGATTTTAATGTGGGAAATAGGTCTTGATGTAGTAGGCTTGAATAGGTGGGGACACCTAATAACAGCAAATTATAACAAAACATCAGTTTAATAAAAAAAATAATAATAATCTGAGATTACTTATGTTGCATAATCCCCATGTCAGGTATCCAGGTAGGCTGACAACATCTCAGACACACATAGTTTTCCTAAAATATTGTTAAATAAACCACTTTCAGAAAATCTTATGGATGACTGGGCAGCGCATTTAGTTGGATTAAGTATTTGAATTGAAGACCAGTGCCTCATCTCATTTGCTGTTAATTGCCCAACTTCTTCTTGAATCCCCTTAGATGTGCACATATGCAAAGCATTCTTTTCACATACTAATGTCTTTTCTTACTTTTCCCGAAACTTTAAATCTCTAATTGTCAATGTTAATTGTGCATGAAATGTCTGGTTAACCAATGGATGAGCTATTAATGGGCACAATTTCTGACCAATGAATGAGTTGGGTGTCTTCATTTCAAAAGCTTGTTCTGTTTTGGTCATTTAAGTGTGTTTTCTGGAAGTTGTTTATTTAGCATTTTCTCCACAGATGTTTTGATATTGTCTGTGTTTTTTTTTGTGTTATTCCCCATTAAAGCCCACTATATAAGGAACTTTGATCTCCATTTTCTTTGAAAATATAAGATTAAAATTTTTTCTTGACCTGAGCTAAAAAAAAAATTTTTGAGAGGAGTTATCCATTAAAAGTTTAACTCCCTCCTCTGAGCAAGCTACTTAACCTGTCTGTGTCCCAAATTAAAAAAATAATATATTAATATGTTCTTATCTGGTGTTTTTTATTTATTTCTTTTTTTTGATAAATGAGTCAGTTTAGTACATAATGATGATAATAAAATAACACTAATTACTAGGGATGTAATGGTTCACTTTGTTCACTATTCGGTTTGATACATGATACTGGGTTCACAATTTGATATCTTACGATTTTTAAACAAAGTCTGAATGAAGAAAACCTATGATTGAAAAATTTTTGTTTAATATTATTTCAGAGACAGTTGCATTTCAGAATCAACAATTCATTTTCCTTGCCACTACTTAAACAATATTATAACCGTGAAAGTCTTCTGCACAATATATAAAAAAAGCACAATACACTTTTAATACTATGTTTAATGTTCTACTTATTAATGAAACAAATTATTATAAAAGTTGTTTTCTTGCCTGAAAAAGTTAAGTTCCAAAAATAGTGCAAATAATAATCTAATAAGGAAGAGGAGGATGGAAGCATGTGCTGATAGTGTGCTTCTGCACTCACCACACGCATAACCACCTGGATCGGGATCTGGGTACAACGTACCACCAACTCCCAAGTTTTTCGTGTAAGTTGGAGGACCTGCTTGCAGGTTTGGATGCAGATTAACATCATACCCAGGAGGAAGCAATTGAAGGTTAAGGGCCTTGCTCAAGAACCCAACGGAGTAGAGTCACTTATGGTGTTCACAGTTCACATTTGAACAGATCCCTAGCCTCAGGGTCACCACTCCACCCCAAACAACAAGAGCAAAGCTTAATAATCTCCTTTTTTAGTTTAGGAAATCAACATATTTTTTAAGAACACAAGAATAATCACATTTTCAGGTAGCACAATTCACAATATCTCTTACAGTTGGAAAAAGACACATTAACTTGGAACAGATGTTGCTGGAGTTGAGATATGTTTTGGACAGTGGAGAAAGCAGTGGGTATTTTGGAGAACTTTCTTTCCACCATTTAAATGGACGGCAGCACGTGAGTGCAATAGAGGACTCTTTTCTGTACATGTCAATTTCCTGCTCTGTCCCACTCATGGCCAGTGCCACTGATTCAGTGAAATAATCTCCAAGCAGATTTTCCAGAGCCAACTATTTGGGAGGTGGTTGTTCCAGTTCAGCACCATGTTGTTCTGTTCCTCTTCCTCCTGTTCCCTCTGTTTTCTGGATTTGCAAATAGCAGAGGTTAAAAGTTTGTGTTTTTTTTTTTATTATTAAAAATGAATAGTTGCAATTCAAATTTTAGTATCTATAGGTAAACTCTGACTAGTGAGGAACAATTCGGTGAGATTATAAGTCATAATATGTTCAACATTTAATATGTGACTAGTGTCAATTCCATTACGTATCAGTATTTGAACTGCTGCTAGCCTGCTTTCTATTTTAGATGCTATTGTGAGTAGTACTACTAGCACTCTACAAAACATATGATTTTTACGGATTAGAACAGACACACATGCACAGAGTAAATAAATACCTGCCTGTACTGTAACTGCGTTGCTTTCTCTTTCAGACGTTTGAGCACAGCATCTTGCTGGCTGGGTTCCACATGTGGCAGAGTTCTAAATCTTGCATCCATCATTGTGCACTCAACAAGAAAATCATAGTCCGCAGTGTATCTGGCCATGAGATCTTTCAGAATTGCACTCTTTATGCTGGCCGCAGTAGTTGGTAGTCTTTCTAATTTGGGGCCATGCTTTCCTCAATCATGGGCTTTTGCAGAACAATGAGAAAAACAATATATTCATCACATAACACTGTGGTGGCTGACTTGATGGATTTAAGCAGTTGTACAATGTCCTCATCGTCACTAATGTTAGTGCCATCCAGTGCGTCCATTTTACGTGCATTTCACAGTATCTCTGTGCTTATGAGGGCTGCTGTTGTTGCTGCTGCTTGCTGCTCAATATAGCAATTGAACGTTTACAGTTACTATTCCATCGTGTTATAACATCGACTGTCAGTGCATATGATGGAAGGCCCAGTAATTTCTTTTCGGTGGAAAATACAGTTGTAGCTCTGGGACTCTGATGGAAAAAAGCAATGACCCATCTCACTCAGCCAAGCAGGAGACTAACATGCAGTACACCTAAGCGTGCCTGGATAGCCAAATTCCAGAGTTTGTGTAAAGCACTTGATATGAGGACAAAGCCCAGCCTCTCTTACTGATAAATCCATGTTACGTGCATTATCATTAATAACAGTGATATTAAGATTAGTCCTTTCAAGCTCTTACTCCAAAACAGCCAATTTCAGCACATCAGCAATATTGCACCCAGAGTGGGTTTCAAAAAAAAGCAGAGTTTGAAGCACAAAACTTGCCATTTCCCAGTTGCTAGGTGATAGCATGGTCTGTGATCGTGACATAACTATGGTTTACCCTGGAGGTCCAGCCTTTTGTAGTTATTGTGAAGCTCTTTGCGTCTTTCAGGGATTCCTTGTTGTACAGGGCTGGCAATGCAGTGGTACTAAAGTGTAGACATAAGGGAATGCTTTACTTTGGCTCAAGTGTGTTCATGAGCAGCCGAAATGCCTCATTCTCAACAGTCTCATGTCCTTTGCAATAAGAACACCAATATACCTTGTTATTTCTTTTGCCCTTCCATTCAACTATGGAAGCAGTGCTGCAAATACATTTTTCAGAGATGTTTGGCCTTTAGGCAATTGCTGTCTTTGATGGCATTGTACATGGTTCAAAATGTTCGTAGTGTTTGCTCTTATGTATATCAAAACTCTCTTGCAGTGCTTGCAAGTGGTCTTTGTCTTATCAACTATTTTCTCTACATTTACTGTTTTGTTTTTTTTTCAAGAAATCCAAAATGGTCCCAGACAGCAGACTTAAGTGAAGGCTGGGCATCCTCAATTTCTACTTTGTTTAACTCCATTATTATTTAAGTTACTCCATGCTTAGCTAAATACTCTCAAACTAAGGCTAGGGTTTTCAATTCATGTATGATGCTGACTACACCCTGTTTTGTTAAAAAAGAGAATTAAAAAAAAGAATGAGATAGAATGCATTATTTTTTTTTAGCACTTAGAGAATCAGTTTCCACGTCATTGCCATCAACATCTATATATGCACGATGCACATTATTGTATTTTTGAATCATGAAATTTCATGGCACAAAATAGAATTACATTCCTACTAATTACTATTTGTTTTATTGTTCATTTTTTTTCTCTTGTATCCTTCTTTTGTAAAAATAACGTATTCAAAAACGTTGGACACATTGTCAAATTGTAGAAAAAAAAATAAGCATGACCATGTTTTAGAAGAAAATATTGTCTTGAAAAATAATAAACATTGAATTAATATGCATTAATATGTATATTCCAGTCAAGATGGATATATGCATTAAAGTTAGATTGCTTTTCTGAAGTGTTTCATTATTCGCTTCCAGCGTACATTGCAGGTCCTTCTTCCTTTTTTGGCTGCTAAGGCAAGTTCCACATCTTCTTCATTGATTCGGACCATTGCTAAGCAACTGAATGTAAACCGCAGGGAGATTCTCATTAATAACTTCAAATATATATTTTCACATTTGGTCTGCTCCTGCTCAAAAGATGAGTTGGCACGTTCATTTCACTACCTCAAGGTAAGTGTAACTGCTCTCTTGAAATTTCATTTGTCAATTAACAAGTGTGCCTGCCTTATTTAAAGAGTAGATCCTGATACTCAAATAACACATGTTCTTTTCTAGAGTTGTGTTTGTTCATTGGAAATACATGTATAATGAAAAATCAGTTCTTTTTATTATAAATTTGAATTTAAAACATTGTTCATTGTTAGAACTTTTCTTTTTTTACTGGAAAGGCAGATCTTATGTTTTGTGCTTTTTGATTAAAGAATGAAACAGAAATTGAATTGGGAAGCCTTTTAAGACAAGATTTTCAAGGTCTACATAATGAGCTGTTGTTACGTCTTGGTGAGCACTATCAACAGGTGTTCAATGGGCTGGCTATTCTGGCATCATTTGCATCCAGTGATGACCCCTACCAAGGGCCAAGAGAAATTACTACACCTGAGCTGATGGTAAATATGTCTCATGATATCTAAAAGCCTGTTCAGCATAACTTTATTAAATGATCTCATAATTATTCAGAAAACTCTAATGTTATTTAATATTGCAATGAACCATTTTCCTATTTTAGCTTGTCCAGATTTTCTGAAATGCTTTCTTCTAGCTACAAACTTGACAATATGATCTTGGTTAGTACATACTATGCTATTATGTAGATAAGAGAACAGATTAATTTATTTGCAAGGTGCTACATTATGATTTGAATATAAGATATGTGATAACACTTCCTGAGTTGAAAATTCTTATCCTTCTTTAACTATAATAGTATGACAAAAAGACAATCTGTATGCTTAGGCTCCAGGTGTTGTCCCTTGATATGCTCCTTGTCCATTTGTCCACGGTACTCTACAACATAATGACACAGTGGGCAAGTCTCATATTATAGACAAGACACAATTACCAAATAGATAGGCACAGAAAAGCTGGAGTTTGGTTGTTTTGTTTTAACCTTATTTGCACTTAGATTATTCCTGTACTTTATTTGCTGAACTCTTGTGCAGATTATGCTAGTAAAGGTGCATGTTTTTATATAAATGTTTCATCCTCTTTGATGCTGTTCTGGTTCCAGAGGTGTTTCACACATAATCATAATTTGTTAAAAGCAGTGGAGTCAGCATCATGGCTTTGGCATATGTAGCTACTCCTGGAGTGTACAACATCATATTTTTTAATGAAGTAACTAATACATACATCTAATAAAAAAATGATCTAAATGAAATGTTTTGCTGATCCAGAGGAAAGTGTCGTTTTTTATTTGATGGTATGAATTTTAAATCTGTCTGATATGGTAATACTTGACCAATGTCAAATGACAGTCTGACTTTTTTTTTTTGGGATTTTTGCCTTCTTGCATTTATCAGTAAAGATTAGGCAGCCGAAAATATCATTAATCACAATTAGAGTCATTAAAAAAAAAAGTTTCAGAAGCATGAAACATTTGAAAATTTAACAGGAAGAGGACAAATAAGCATACTGCACCCACACAGCATGGTAAGACAGGTAATGGATGAATAGTTGTAACATTTCCAAATCACCTATTAGATGCCACCTCCATCATGGGAAAGTTTTGGGAAAGTTCCATAAAAAGAACCCTTTTTAAGAAAAAGCAACAACATGCAACATCTGAAGTTTGCCTGACATCTGTGGAATGTATGCTGTGATCAAATGAGACGAATATTGAACATTTTTGCCATCCACTACATCATGATGTCTGGCACAAATAGGGGACTGCATACAAAGAAAAGCACCCGATACCCACTTTGAAATACAGTGGTGAATTGCTAATGCTTTGGTGCTGTTTTTGTGCAAGTAGTTCAGGGGGCATTTTAATTCCACTACATACAGGGAAATTTTAGCCAAAAACCAAACTGCTTCTGCCAGAATTTTGAAACTCAGCCCAAATACACATCAACATCAAGACAGAGAGAACATCATATCAAAGTTTTGCAATGGCCATCTCAGTCTGTAGATTTGAACCAAGTTAAAAACCTGAGTTGTGAATTTAAGAGGGCAGTCCACAAGCACATGCCAAAGAATAATAATGAAATGGAAATGTTTTGCATGGAGACTCCTCCTATACAAGTGTTTTCCAACCTAATTAAAACTTGAGAAAGTGGCTTGGTACAGTAACTTTTGCCATAACATTCATTATCTCTTTACAATGACACTTTCCAAGGAGTGGGATATATTAGGCAGTAAGTGAACAGTCAGATCTTTGAAGGTGATGTGTTGTAAGCAGAAAAAACGGGCAAAATATGACTTTAACTAGGACCACATTTTGTTGCCTAGCCGACTAAACAGCAGGTCTTCTGGAGTTCTCCCGGTATATGATGGTTAATACCTACTAAGTCCAAGGAAGGCCAACTGGTGAACCAGTGACCAAGTCATGGGTGCCCAAGGCTCTTTGATACATATAGGGAGTGAAGGGTAGCCTCTGATGTCTGATTCCAAAGAAGAATTTGTAGCACAAATTGTTGAAAAATTTAATTCTGGCTATAAGAGAGTGGTGTAGTTGCAGTTTACTGTGTATGGGGCCATGTAGCCACAGATTGGTTAGAGTGCCCATGCAGACCCTGTCTACCACTGAAAACTCCTGCAATGGGCATGTGAGTGTCAGAAGTGGACCATGGAGCAGTGGAATAAGGTGGCCTGCTCAGTGTGTGTGCATCATGTACTTATGGAAGAGATGGCAGCAGGATGCAGTATGAGAAGAATGCAAGCAGTGTGATACTCTGGGAAGTGTTCTCCTGGGAAATCTTGGATCCTGGCATTCATGTGGATGTTACTTTGACACTTACCACCTACTGCACCTAAAGATTATTGCAGACAATGCACAGTTGTGTAAAATTAACCAAGCTCACAACCATAGCACCTGACAAGCACTTGAGCTTTATTGAGTACTAGCAGAATACCCGCGCTTCGCAGCGGAGAAGTAGTGTGTTAAAGAAG
>JANRMT010062854.1:104600671-104635671 GCA_026402145.1 Polypterus bichir lapradei | reverse complement strand
CGATTAATAATACCACACTCATAGTCAGTATGGCAAATTATATTGGCTCCTCCTCTTTTTGGACACCTCAGTTTTGTAACAGCTGATAATCCACAGGACATTCAAGAAGGAATGAGTCAGTTCTCTCCCAAAATTAAAAGGTGCCAAATGTGGATAGTATTAACATACTTTCATATTTATAATGTATGTGTATTTGTAATTCATGCCTTTATTTTTGTTTGAATAATGGCTGTTTTTAGGAAAAACTTATTCAGTATGCAATGGATAGTGAAACTGTCGAGCCAATAATATCCCAGATGGTAACAATCCTGCTAAAAGGCTGTCAGGATACAAATCCTGAAGTACGTCTTCTGTGTGGAGAATGTTTGGGAGAACTGGGAGCTATAGACCCTGGACGGCTAGACCTGAACACAACAAGCACACAAGGCAAAGGATCAAAGTTTGTGGTAAACTACCATGTATATGATGTCATTTATTTATTTGAACATATACAAACCTCATTTCCAAAAAAGTTAGGACATACAATAAAGAATAAAATCTGTAATTGGCAATTCATTTTTATTTAACAGGCAAAAGGAAAAAGAAAATATTTTCAGTGTTGTCATTCATAAACATAACCCTATTTGTTAAACATAAATTTAGAAATTGATGCCTGCAACACACTCCAAAAAGTTTTGGCAGAGGCAAGTTTACCACTGAGCCACATCCCTTTCTCTTTTAATTACACTTCTTAATCACTGGGGAAGTGAATAAACTAATTGTTGCAGTTTTTCCAGTGGAATTTTTGCCCATTCTTGTTTAATGTTAGAGGCTGCCATTTGTGTTACTGAAGGTGATGGTTTTCCAGCCATCATTAATCATTAGGTTCTGGAGGTATTGTTCCGTTTACTGTAATTGATGAAAGCAAATGCTTTTAATAAAGTAAATGTTTATTATCTTCTGCACACCCTGTTTAGCACTGACAGCTTCACAACTCCCCTCTAAGTGCTACAAACCATGCCAGATTACAGAAAAGCTATTAATAAAAATTAAGAGAATACATATTCCTTTGGCTTTTCTGATTGGTTCTGTAGTGAAAAAAAATAATGCACATTTCCTTTCCTCAGAAAGGGTGTCAAAAATCTAGAAAAGATGCCAAAAAGTGCCAAAACTCTGTGATGAAAATAAGTTATTTCTAACTTTTATTTTGTTAAAAAATATACTCCAAAGGGTGGAAAGTATTAGTCATCATATTGGCAGGGTTGCTTTGTTTGCACAAAACTTTAAGCCATTTGTATTTTTTTTTAATATGACTTAACATTACAGGTTCCTGGGGCTAATGTGAACAATCTTTGCCTCCCAAAATACCAAATTTCACCTTTAAGGCCATTTGGGCTGCTTGTAATGTTTGACATGGTTGCTGGTTCCAAGTTCTGCTGTTGGCCTAGACAAATCCTATTGTCTTTCTGCCTCTTCACCTGAAAAAGTTAATGTCTCAAAGTCACACAGAATTTTTAAAAAAAGTTCAATAAATGTGAATCTGTGCTTCATAAACTTTTGTTTCTTTCTTCTTAGAGTGGGGTTGAAGATGCCAGTTTTGCCAAAGATCTTTTGACTGAACTAACCAGGGCCTTCCTTGCTTATGCAGATGATGTGCGTGCGCAGGACTCTGCTGCCTATGCAATGCAGGTATTGGTAATTCTTTACATACTTTATTTGGATTTTTGTCTATTAATGAAAATAGCTTATGTGTGTAAAGAGGGTAAAAATTGCAATAAATAATTGTAACATATTGTGTATATCATGGGTAGCATAGTGGTTAGCTCTGCTGCCTTAAGGATTCATTATACTGAGTTATACAGGCATTCTCTGTTTAAAGTATGCATGTTTTCGCCAGGGCTCTTTCTTACACTCCCAGCCATCCAAAAATGTTCTTCCATGAATCCTAATTTGGATTAAGTGAGTTTGAGAATGGTGTGTTATGTTATTTTTAATCTATTTTATCCTTTTGAACAAATATCTAGATGCCAGAAGGCAACATTATTAAAAAAAAATATATATTTGTTATAATTTTGTTATATTTTTAGGAGCTCCTTGCCATTTATGAATGCAGGGAAGGCCGCAGTGATTGTCCAGGTCGCAGGCTATGGAGGCAGTTTCCTGAACAGGTGCAAGAGATATTAGAACCACACTTGAACAGCAGGTCTGTTGGATGACTTGATGTTTTGTAGTTTGAATGTTCTAGTAAAAGATTTAATTAGTCTCATGCCTCTATGTTTTGTTTGTGTTTTAGCATCTAACATGTGTTCTGTTTGGTTTCCATGTAAATATTTTTAAGAAATACTTTCTTATTAGTAAATTCCTCTAAGAAAGTAGACAAAATTCAAAAGTATTACCAGACTTATTACAGTACTTATTTTGTTTTACACTCTTCTTCTTCATCATCATATTTTCCCACTTCTATTTGAGGTCGATGCGCTTGTTCAACGTTCCCCATAAAGCCTGGTCTTATACCTCATTGCCAGTCAAGCTCTTTTCCTTCAGATATTCTTTTACTTTATCCATCCTCCTTACTTTGGCCTCCCTTGATTTCTCTTCTCCTGTACATCCATTCCCATCACTCTTTTGCATACATATTCATTGTCTCTCCTCATCACATCTCCAAGTAACTTAAGCCTACTTCCTTAGATATCTCTTACACTTTTTTGTACCTCTGATTGTCTAATTTCTTATTCTGTACTTTTTTTGTAACTCTACACATCAATTTTAAGATTCTAATTTCTGTCACATCTAACTTTTTCTCCTGTGCTCCATTTACTGGTCATGTCTCAACTCCATATGGTCTTAACACTGTACTAAAAACCTTATCTTTTAACATTTGCACGAATTCTTCAGTCATACAATACTCCTGATACCTTCTTGCAATTGTTCTATCCACACTGGACTCTACGGGTGATCTATGAATCTAGGTTTCCATCTTGGGCTACCACTGATCCTAGATACTTAAATTTATCCAATCTTTTCCATAGTTCTCCCTGCAGGCTAACCTCTGGATCCCAATCATCATTAAACATGGTATAATTTGTTTTCTTCCTATTTATTTTCAACCTTCTATCTTCCAAAGCCCTTCTCCATTCTTCCAACTTCCTCTTCACTTCCTCTTTTCTGGTGGTATACGACTCTGTGCTTTCAGCAAAAAGCATGCTCCATGGGTATTGATCTTTTATCTCATGACTCTGCACATCCATAACCAGATCAAACAGGTAAGGACTTAATGAAGACAATCCTTACATTCTTCTCTAGTACTCTTTTGTCTCTCATGCACCACCGGACCTCTTGACGTGACACTCTATCATAAGCTTTATCCAAATCATAAACACCATATGCAAACTTTTCTGTTTTTTCTCAGTGCTTCCCTATGAGCCTTCTCAATGCAAAGACTGCATCAGTTGTTCCTCTCCCTGACATAAAATCAAACTGCTACTGCTCTATGGTGGTCTCTTCCCTAAGCCTTCTCTCTATAACCTGTTTCCGAATTGTCAATGCTTGTGACATCAAGTTCATCCCTCTATAGTTTCCACAATCCTGAATATCACCCTTTTCCTTATAAATTAGGTTCAGACACACTGTTCCTCAAATCTTTTGGTATTCTTTCCTGTTCATAGATCTGCATTAGATCCCACAACACATCTACTTCCTCTTCTCCTAAATTCTTCCACACTTCTGCTGGTATTTCATCCAGTATTTCATCCTTTCCATTTTTCATTCTTTTCAGCTCCTCCTTCACTTCCTCCTTCCTTATTCTTGGTACTAGCCCTTCCTTTGAGACTCCATTCCCAAGTACTAACCTTGGATTTTCTTCATTCAGCAGTTTTTCAAAGTACCTCTTTCATTTAGTCTTGATCCTATCATACTCATTTAAAACCACACCTTACTCATCTTTCATAATTGTAAAACTTCACAGAGAAATTTTTAAACACATGTAATTGGTTATTTAGTAGTCTCGTGGGGCCAGATGTGTATTCTCTTTTGATGTCTGGGAAAAACCCATTAACAGATTTGTAGTGAATGGCAGTGAAATCCACTGTTGCAAAGGCTAAACCCACAGGTCTATTCCAAAATCACCTTCCCCTAATTCCTCCAGTCCATGACATATACTAAAATATCGGGGTTCAGGGTGAGAGCAAAACAAATAGAATAAAAAGCTTGATGCTGAAAGGAAATAAACAGTATAACACTGCTGTTATTCATTCAGGAGCTAAGTAGTACAAGTTACCTGAAGGTTAATGATGAATTTGTACCTTGTAATGACAGAAAAGACGCACACGCACAGGTAGACCACTGCAGGTACACACGTTAAAGAATTGCTTCTGTTTGCTCCAGTATATTTCTATCACTTTAACTATTGCATCACTTTATGGAATAACAGCAAGCTGAGTTTAGATGAGCATGGCAACATGTTAAAACGCTGCAGCTACTCTGGCATGGAATGTTTGCATTTTCAGTTATACAGTAATGTTAACTTGCTTTAGTTAATCATTTAGATGTGGAATCAGAAAGCGGGTGCTATAGAGCTTTGTCCATGTTTTACTTTTGTCATTAGGCAGATTTGTTGATTCTGGTATCCTGAGTGCTGAAATTTGCATCTCCTGTGGTTCTTTGTTAACAGCTATCTTGATGGCAGTTCAGTTGACAGAGTGTAACACACAGTTTACTTTGAATGCCTATTTTGCAGTTCATTTTTGCACAAGCATAGCTGCCAGTTCTTGCACTTTGGCTACTATACTGTTGTTGTAACAGTGAAGAATAGAGCACACATAGCACCTGCAACAATATATTGTTCATTTTTACCACTTCATTGATGTCTTTGAATGCCAAAGTATAATCTGATGTTTCAGAAAGGTTTTTCACTTGCAGCAAGTTATGTGTAATGTGCTCTCTGTATGTGTAACATACATTTATATATTTAATAGTGTTTTTAGGAGACCTTTTGATAGCTAGATTGGATTGGTTTATAAATGTGATACTCAGTCAGCCATCTAATCATTCCCACCCAGTTATAAGAAAAATTCACATATTATATGTCTGGCTTCAGCAAGACTAGTAATTTAGGAATTTACTGCTAAGTAGAACCTTTTAAATCTCCAAATATTGGGTTTATGTTGGATGAACTTTGACTTGAGTTGTCTGTTGTCATTATACATTTTTTTTTTAATTTCTTGAATATTTTTTAAATCACAGGTATAAAAGCTCTCAAAAAACATTAAACTGGGACAAAATAAAGAAACCTATCTATTTAAGTGATCTAGGAAGAAGTTTTGCTACATGGTCTGCAACATGGGCAGGATATTTGATCACTAAGGTATGCATATAACAAATATTTGCACTGGCTTTGAGGTCACCTCTACAGAGTTATATAGAAAATTCTAGGTATTCCAATCGTAAATAAGTTTAAGTTAAGCAAAACATAAATGTGTGTATGGGCTGGCTCCCTGTCCATGTGTTTTTCCTGCCTTGCACCTAATGCTTGCTGGAATGAGCTTTAGCTGTCCCGACCCTGCCTTGGATAAGCGGGTTGTGAAAATGGAAGATGGATGTAAACGTGTGTATTTATAATACAAATTAATTCTTTTAAGGTTGTATTCTTGAGTAAGACTCCTATGGAAAGACATATGTTGTTTGTGCATCACCTATGAAAGGCAATTTCTCTCTGTGCTATAGCAGGTCAGTGTCAAGTGTTGTGATAGCCATTTAGTTCTGTTCTTCATATTGCTGAATCCTGCTGGTCAGCAGAGATTGGAACAACATGTGTTAATGTGTTCCTATTAGGCATCCAGTGAGCAGACTATAAGCCATAAAATGGTCAGTCCATCAATTTGCTAAATTTGGATTCAGAGAATTATATGCAGTCAAACACCAGTGTAGTGATACACTATGGTTCAGCTGCAGTTCTTTCAATGCATCTAGATTCTGTATGTCCAATTTAATTTCAGTAAATCAGATTGTGTATTGTGCCTTCTGTTATGGGTTCATTATGACTGTATTGATGAAATGAGACAGATATAATGGTTATCTCTTTGCATATAGACAAAGGTTTGAAGGTATTAAATGTGACTGAGAATATCAATAATCATGATTACTCAGTTATGTAAAATCCAAGTTTTTAGTGACATTGTCAACCTTAAAAACTGGAATTATTTATTTCTGATTTACATACAGTGGATTTTTTGTAATATCCTTGTAATTAAATGACATCTTGACAATACTAATAATTTATTTCAGGCACTTGGATTGTTTTTTTAACTCTTTTAGTCCTTCTAGTGGTCAGTAATAGTTTTGGTTAAGGAAATATGTTTAGGCAATTAGACGTAGTCAGTGTTTACAACTGATTTATGATTTAAGTATTTGCTTTTAACAGGTCAAACATGAATTAGCAAGCAAGGTTTTTAACTGTTGCAGCTTCATAATGAAGCATGACTACAAAGTGGCCATATATCTACTACCACATATACTGGTCTATGTTTTACTGGGTTGTACTGAAGAGCATCAGCAGGAGGTAAAGTACTGTATTTCAGTCATTCCAGGAAACCACAACTTTATGAATTTTATTCCATTCTCATTTTTAACTTTTAATTTGTAATTGCTAATTATTATTTGTGAATGTTGTGCTTGTTGATGGCCTATTTGTCTTGTTTTAAGAACTCTTGATTATAAACTTAATAAATTAAGATTAAATTATGTTTAAATGTCTACTAATATACCAGTTTTTTTTTTTTTTTTTACTAAGTCTTGTACTAAACTGATTAAGTCAAGTTTTTCTTTACCAGAGGAACTATCTTGCTTTATTTGTAACCACCTTTTTCTGTTATGCTTATTTGTTTTAATACCTGTACACACTCTGATAGTTGGTATTCTTTGCTACTCATACTACCACTGTAGTATGTACATTAGCCTATTTTGCTGACTTGATGGTGTAATATTAGACCATGTTTATCTTTGTTTTAAACATTTTATCTATTTTATTATTAATTTAAGGTTTATGCAGAAATTATGGCTGTTTTGAATGAAGACAGTCATAGGATGGTAAGGCTACAGGATGGTGCTTCAGATCTCATCCAGCTTAGTACACAGACTGTTTTCTCAATGTATGACCATCTTACTCAGTGGTCCAGACACACTTTGCAGACTCTGAACACAGAAAAGAGTAAAGAGCGTCCAAACAGAGACAGAGAACAGAAGAGTAAGTTGTAGTTTAAAGTATTTAAACATAAAATTGAATTAAAGAAATAAGAAAATCTTGTTTTATTATTTGCCTTGCTTTAGAGAGAATATTGCTCGTAAGCAGTGTGTGTGTGTGTATATTGTAACAGTACAGCATGTGCACATGGCATCTCTCCAAACCTAGAAAAATGACAATTTAAACATTAAAAAATGATGCATGTATTCTCAGAACTAAACACTCAAGTGACACATCACCAGGAAATCCCAACTGCAAAGGATACAACAACACAAGAAAACCTGCTGCCATGATGATACTTTGTAAACTGACCTGAACCACTGTCTCTTGGGTGAGATAGCTCAAACACTTTTCAAATAACACTCCAAATGACTCTCAACTCTCTCTTTTTCACATGCACAGTTTTCCTTTTCCTTTGCCAGAAAGTTTTCTTCCCAACCCTTCTTTCAACTCTAGACTTAGTTCTTCCTTGGACAAAACACCACTTTAAATCCTATTTTGTAGTTACTTTTGGATAAGCCCAGGAATCACTTCTGGGGTCAAAAGTAGACTTATTTAGTTAAAATGATTCCATGATTGTGTACTAGTACCCAACCACCTCAGTGACCTTAATAGTGCCACATCTTTCTCCTGTGACATTTACAACAGTGATAGCCCTTTTTAAAGAGTCTTGCTGCTCCCTGCCATTGTCCAGTATCACATTGGTACTAGTGCTGAACCATGAAAACACTTTAGGACACACTGTTAATATAAGAATGACTTTTTGCAAATATATATATTGAAAAATAATTGAAAAGGAGGAGGTTAGGAGCAGGCAATGATACAGCACATTGCCTCACCCACCACATGACAAACCAACTCAGGATCCCAGATTGATTAGGACCCGAGTGCAGCCATGTGACGGATGACACTCAGCACCACACTAGTTCAGATAGAAAAGATATACTGTTAATTATAAATGCCTATAATTTAAATTTATTGACAAGATGACATATATGGTAAGCACTGCTGCCTTATAGATCTTGCGGTGAAGTGAACTGATCATTGTCCTTGTGGATTTAGTGTGTTTTCCCAGTTTTTTGAAGAGAAGGAACACTGTTTTCCTCCCACAACCCTGAAAGACATGTAGCTTAGGTTAACTGGAAACTACTGATTGGGTCTATGTCAGTAAGGGTGTGTATATGAAGGAGTCCTCGGTAAAGGGCTCTTGTTCTGTTGCCTGCAACAAGTCAATTCTTGTCTCAGAATCCTACAATTCTAAATAGAATTAAGTGGGTTTGAAATTATGTTAACTTAATAATCTATCTTGCCCTTCAGTCCTGTCCACCTTGAGTTATTATGACACATAATGTAAGTATGCTTATTTTATTGATTATAGCTCTCAAAGTTGGTTTTGGAGCCTAGTGATATGGCTCTGCATATACTGTACCTCCATTTGTAGCAGAATATTGACATAACCACATTTTCTTGAGAGTTGGCTTCTCACTTCAACATCAATGATTACTACCTATTTCTTTAACACTCCCAATATGAATGAAAGGTGCACAATATGTTTAACTACACAACTTGATATTTTATGTGTTGAGTGTTCTCCATATAAAGACATACTATTTAATGCTTGTGCAAAATGTATTTTTACATAGATTCTATCTGTGCAAGAGTGTTATTATTAAAAAATATTTTAAACTAACAGCTAGTATTGACAGTATTTACTTGCTTAATCATTTTAAACTCTTCTATCATGCCTTTTTCATTGATTTGCAATATTTCAAAAAATTACAAAGTCACACTCCCTGATGTCTGCAGAGGAAGTGGAATATTAGGTTAAAGGATCGATTTCAGGCTTGTGGATGGAGTAATGCATCAAAATGCCAGATTCAAATCTTAAAAATAGCACAAAAACAATTTTGGCTAAATAGACTATTCGTTTTTGCTTTTATATTTTCTGCCACAGAGTTGAACATGGAGGTCTCTGACTATAAAAAGGTAATTCAGTTCCTTGATCTAATTCCCCAGGACATCTTGGCTAGAGCCTCTTTCCGCACTAAAGCCTACACTCGAGCAGTGATGCATTTTGAGTCTTTCATCTTTGAAAAGAAACAAAATATTCAAGATCATCTTAGCTTTTTGCAGGTAGAGTCATTCAGTTTTTCTTTTTTTTTTTTTTTATTTGTTGTACAAAAAACTCCTACATTCATTTCCATACTATGCAGAAGTCAAGGTGAAATTGATTATGTACTGTTGAAAGTGTTAAAAAAGGAAAAAATGTAAAGGATTAAAGACATGTTCATGTCAGTGGTAAACCTTGGTTTACAGTTAATCTTTTTACTTTTATAACACTTGTGTATGACTGTGCTAGTTTTTAGAATTTGATGTTTTGGCTATCTATGAAACAAATAATACAAGAGAGAAAAGCTTAAAGATAGTGTTTTACATGTGTCTTATAAATGTCAAAGGGATTGCTTACATAGTTGGGATGTTTTTTCTTTTTCTCAGTTTGATGGCAACATACATAGTTTTTCTCATATAAGTCGTCACTTCCAAGTTGAATAAAAAGTACACTTTTTGTGACTAAAACATGCATAAAACATAAACAGCTAAAGACTTTTTTATTTAGGAAAGCATATTAACAAAAATGCCAATATTTATTGTTGTTTTATCTCTGTCTTTATCTTGTTTTGTCTTTGTTGAATATTTTTATGTAGCACTTTGAGATTTACTACTAATGTAAAGTGCCTTATAAACAAAATTAATTATTATTATAAAATAGTAGTTTGAATTGTTGGAAACATTAAGAATACATTTCTCAAGCTGAACTAAATTACGGTAAACACTTCCTGGCAAAATATCACAGTAATTCTATAGTTTTAAAATTTATGTAAACATATAGTAATTGTCAACCTTCCACCTTATTTTTTTTTTTTTGTAAAAATCACAGAATATTTATTTATTATAACAAATTAAAATAGTGGATAGCACAAAATGTTAAATGTTTTTTGTGTTATTTTATATGTATAGCGAGTGTTTAAGCAAATTATGTGTGAGTGCCTCAGCATTTTATTTATTACCCATTTGTTAGTTGTTGAATAAACCATAGTAGTTTGTGAAGTTAATTAAACATATAAAAAAGTTAATTTAAGATGCTATTTGCTAATTAACAATACTTCAGCCTAGTTCTACATTGATCTTTATTCTGTTCAGTATAATTTTATTTTGTACCTATGTGAGATGGAGTAGTTGATGTGAAAGGTTTCTTCTTACTTTACTATAGTAGAAAGTGTTTCTTTATTGTTTCAGTCTCTATATGCTGCTATGCATGAACCAGATGGTGTAAGTGGCGTCAATGCTATTAGAAAAGAAGAGCCTTCACTAAGAGAGCAGATTTTGGAACATGAAAGCAGTGGCTTGCTGCGTGATGCCACTGCATGCTATGACAGAGCAATTCAGCTTGAGCCAGACCAGGTACAGAATTTAACCATTATTAATGTTTATATAAATGACACCCCAGGCCCTGCCCCAGCAGCAAATGAATCAATCTGTCATATATATATTTTAAGTGTTTGTCTTAGTTGATGGAGTGATTTATCTTGTTAATTGAATAATGAAAAAGATATAGCATGCAACCTAGTTTTTGGTCTTGAGAGATTGTTATTCAGCTTCATAGAAAAATAAATGTCATTCACCTGTAGGAAATTCTGCTTGCAACTAACTTTTTGATGGGTATCTGTACGAGTAGTTGCATTCATTCTGCCCTTTGTGATGGGTATCTGTAGTTCATACGGCCCTTAAAGGTGAAATGGGGATCAGGAATTGCAGATGTTATGCTGTATATTTGGTTAGTTCTACTGCCTTACAGCTGTATGACATTTCTAACTCTGTCCAGTTTTGTAAAATTTATTAATTTTTGTTATTCTTCTCATGCCTGAATGGGTATTTGTGTGGGTAGAGCAGTTTCCTTCTGCATCCTATGTATGTACACGTTAAGCTGACTGCAAATTCATCAAGTACTTCATTAGACTGGTGTCCCATTCAGGTTAGATTCCTGACTCATGCCCTGTACGCTAGGTGAATCTCTGCTGGCCAAATTTGACCTAAAACTGATTTAAGGAATTTACTAAATATGTACATCCATTTATTTAATTATTTTTGTCTGTAAACTTCCCACGTGTGCAATATTTTGATTTACAGGTCTAAATGGCAGGTAGTTAAATTATTATTGGTTTTTTTTTATTCAGACTAATGAAACACATGTACCTCTGGCAGCATGCTTTTACTTTGTCTTTGTTGTTCTTGCATTCTGTATCCTGCACTTGATGCTCAGCAGATGGTGCTGCTGTTCTGCTTCTTGTTCTACTTCTTTTTCTACCTGTTAATGGTATTCTTGGTTATGTCATTGGCCTCTACAATTTGCCTGACACTTGCTGGTCCTCTTTATTTTCTGCCATGTCACTTTGTTTGCCTATCACTTTGCTATAAGAAACCCACAAGCGTACTGTAGGTCAGCTTGCCGAGATTACTGCTATTTCAAATGTTATTAATTACCATAATGTATCAGGTCGTAAGCTTTTGATCAAGACCAAGATCAAGATTCTAGCCCCAGTAGCTTGCAAGTAATCATGTGACAGACAGACCTTAGCTATATATATATATATATATATATATATATATAATATATATATATATATATATACACACACACACACTTTTTTCTCAGTCTGTTGTCAACTGTAAAGGGAGCAAGCAAGCATTCTCTTTTCTGCCCAAATTTTCTTTACCACACAATAATATAATATAACAATCATGATATGGAAATACAGAACTGGCTCTATCACAAGGTGTTCTGTAGTTCCCCTCACACCACATGTAAAGGAAAGACTTAGCTGCTGTACAGAATTAAGGAATTGCTACAGGTTGTACCAGACACAAACCTATATATGGGCTAGCAAAGTTTTTGCTGAATGTTTTGTGATAACAACCTCTCATTTATGTAAGTTGACACTTCTGGTATGATAAGACATTGAGAAGAAAAGCCAGCTGGAACTGTATTTTTGGCTATGTCCTGAAATGTTTATCTTTACTACCAGCTGAACTTCTTTGATAGGCACTCATGGGCTCTATGACATTCAAAGAGGCAGCCATGGTAAGTGGACTGTGTTTAAGTCAGCAGATGATACTTTTTTCAAAGAAGCACACATTATGTGTTTGCACTCCTAGTAATGAGGGAGCTCCTTTGAATTTGTTTCGCTTCAAGTTCAGCGAAATCACAGAAATCTTTGGAAACTTTGCCAAACTTACCTAAATGCATTGATATCAATGTGGAAGGATAAACTGAACTAGGTCTGAATGGATTATAATGGTGCAGTGGTCTTTAAAGTGTCCCTGACAGCTAGAGAAACATCTAACTATGTTCAACTGATTAGTAGAAAAAGAAAGTATTGCTTCAATGTTTTTTCTTCTCCTTTTACAATTTAGTAGCACAAGGATCAGTAACAAATCGGGCAAAACTTATAGCATTGATAATTGTTTTGAATTTAAATCACAAAAGTAGAAATTAAGATATTCTTTCTCATACGGTAATTTTATTCTAATACAATTTCCTATATCCCCCTCTGTCTTTCTTTTTGATATTTTATTCTGGTTACAAACTTTTAGTTATCTAAAAAGTTTTTTGCTTGACCTTCAGCTCTGCCTTTCTGGGTGTTTACATTTCAAAAAGTATTTTATCTCACCACACTTGTAGGATCTAGTTCATTAAATCCACTTATTGATTAGAACTGAGGTCCTGCCCAGCCATCAAAGGAAGTACAATAAGTGAATAAATCCACTACTGATGACTTTACTGCAATCCTCACTTTGGTCTGTTGTTTTCTCAGCCACACTAAAATCCTGATAATTGGCAGAAAATGTCAAATATACTGTGAACCAATATTCTTAGCTTAGAAATTAAAAGTATGTGACTGCCTTGTATCCTTTACTGTTAGTATAGATTCTGGTTCACTGTTGCTCTTTATTGAAGCTTACCATGGTGGGTGAGTTTCAGGGCTCTTCTCAATTCTTTTATAGTGTTTTGTTGTGGAATCACACCACTATCCACTGCCGGTTGCACATTGTGTACTGACGTAACTGCCTGTTGGTTAGCCACGAACCCATGATGTCTGAATTACAAAAGCCCACAGAAGCAGCTCCATACAGCATGAGCTAAAAGGAGACCTCCCACCACTGTTCGTGCAAGAACTGCCTGTAAGCAGTTCAAAATGGAGTGCTTCCTATTGACGTAAGCTATCTCAATCTCTCACACTCCACCCCCACCTTAGTGTTCAGCACCACCTCTACACTTCTCAGGATGACAGTTGTCCATTTTTAGTACTTTGAGGAATGCATCCAGAACATAAGCACATAAGGCCAAAAAGAAATAGGTCATATGTTTCTACTGCATATTATAAAATGTTATAACATGAAACATGGCAACTAATCCATGAGTAATTAAGATCTAATCTAGCTCAGAAAGTATATCACATCCATATTGGATCTGCAATAAATACACATTATTTCGCAAACTTACCATGCCAAGGATTGTGAAACCCGAAAGCAAGAATATTTTTGAGGCATCCTGTGGCTTGATTCAGGAGATTGTTTACACCACCATTGGAGATTGATCAAATGTTACTACATCCAGATCAGTGCTTACTTACCAGAAGAAATATTTGCTTTGTTTCAAAAGTATTTGCACTATAATCCTACCCAGAACAATTTGTAAATATGCTAAAGGTGACATCTCTAGCTGAAATGCAAGTTCTACATACTGCAGTGTTTGGGGCCGAAAAGACTGTTCTTTTACGTTCTATACATGGTTTAGTTTCAAAGAAAACACACTTTTATATACTAGTCAGTGATATCTTGGATCAGTAATTGTATCACACTGTAATAAAAGATTGACCCTCGAATGCAATTATGTTTCCTGGCTGGGGTGCTTCTGCCTATCAGATCCAACTTGAAGTTAGTGGTCCTGCCCTTCTATAGGAGAGCAGTTGTAAAGAAGATGTCTTTGAGTTTTATTAACTTCAAGAGGACAGAAAAAGATTTAAGCTTTAATGAAAGTTATTTAGCTTTGCAGTTATGTTTTACTTATTAACTGAAAGACTCTAAAATCTGTTTTTACAAGTTCAGTTGTTTGAACATTTCATTTTGTAAGTGGGAATCCAGAATGTATCAGTATTAATCATCACCAGACTTCTTTTGAGGACAGTATGTAAAGCTTGCTTGAATCACCTTTTTCGTATGCTAGAGCAGTGGTTAATAATATAGTCTGAAGAATGGCACCTGTCGACACAGCATCAGCTGGCCATGGTTATGAATCTAGCTGTGAGACTGAGATCATAATGTCACTATGTTTAAGGTAGTCATTAATGAGGTCTACTAGCAACAAGATAGAACTTTGCATATTCACTAAGCTATTGCACACTCATTCAGAGACTTGTATTAATATATAGATTTACATTTTTTTAGATTGCTCATTATCATGGGTTAATGAAGTCTATGCTGGGTCTTGGTCAGCTTTCTACAGTTATAACTCAGGTCAATGGAGTGCTTTCTAACAGGTAAATTAACAATTTGACATGTTTTATGCTGTATTTTTCTATTAAGCAAAAAAGTGCTTTTTTAATACATATTTTAAGATAAGTTTCATGTTACTTATAACATTTTTGAAAGATAGTGTTTGTGTATTTTGTAAAAAATATTGCCCTGATACTATTTTTAAAATTATATTAAAGCATTTTTGTGCTTCACATAATATTCTCAGACAGTGTGGTGTAGTAGGTAATGTTTGGACTTTAAACTTCAGAACCTGAGGTTGTGGATTCAAATCTCGCTATTGATACTGTGTGGCCATGAAGATTTCACCTTCCTGTGATCCAATTGAAAAAGATTAAGAAATGTAATCAATTGTATCTTCTATGTTGTAAGTCGCCTTGCATAAATTTGTAAGCCAAATAAGTAATAATAATAGTATATGATTAATTCAAACATGTTAAAAGTATTGGACCTAGAGTTACAAAGTTACTTTTTAAGATTTGAAAAGGTTTGATTATCTTATTTTGAACAGAATTTTAATTGTGTAGCATTACTTCAATTTAGACCTCAGTGGAAATCTGAGCTAAATACATACAGAGTGGAAGCAGCCTGGAAGCTAACTCAGTGGGACCTGGTTGAAGAATATGTTGCGTCAGGTAAATAAATGTGTTTTGATTTTGTGTTTTTAATACTGTAGTAGTAACTGTGTTTTTACTACTAGTTGGATAGTTATAATCCACACGATGTTATATGCCTTTCTTAGAATGACCTGTATTTTATTTTCTGTAATTAAATTATGAACAAAAATTATTGAATCACCTATGTTTAAATCCATAAAATATACATTATTATAGCCTCCAATAGTAAAGAGAGGAAGCATACAAAGCAGTAAGCTGAGAAAATATTTATAAATACAATTGTAATGCCTTCTGTCATTTGATCGTTTGGGATTGTTTAGATGTTATGTATCCATTTTGCACACTAAAAACTTTATTTCAACTTTCAGATCGCATCTTGTGTGTTTACTGATCACACAAAAACAGTGAAACCAATTTTTACAAAATTTTGTGTGTAGTTTGCAATTAGTCCAACCTAAACTATAGACTATATAGAGTTTAAAAATTTTTGGAGTGCTGGCTACCCAGAATTAGTGCATTATTCCACTCAGCTGTGTCAATCTTAATGAAATTTCACATGTATAATAAAGCTGAACCAAATTAAAATCCAGGCAAAATAGTATTGCAAAAATTTAATTGAGATGGATGTTTATAATTGGGTGGGGTTGAAAGGGAAAAAAATTCAATGCACTCAGCTCGCTGTCTATCTGCCTGTCTACATAACAGCAGCCATATAACAAGATGGCCTGCATGAATATTATTGAAAATTTCTCAGAATTACACAATTTTTGGTTCTTTTTTCTGTTTTTTATTTTATTAATTTTAATCAAAAGCAAGTAACAATCCATGCAATCAAACTCAACAAAACCAGAGTTAAACCCCCACCCAAAAGAAAGTGAGGAAACCAGCCAAGAAGGCCAGTCTGTAAAATGAGCAAGGAAGGAAGAGTATCCTTTTCCCCTTGTATAGAAGCTTATTCTAAAATGTTATTGATTAGATCCTGCCATGTTTTTAAAAAGTTTTCAACAGATCCTCTGAGTAAGAATTTGTTTTTTCAAATTCAAATAGTATAGGACATGTGTTACCCACTGACTTAAAAGTGGTGGCGTGGGATTCTTCCGGTTGAGCAAGATAAGTCTATGTGCTAGTAGTAAGGTGATGACAATTAAAATTTACTTGAAGTTGAATCTTGCCCCGGAAACATTTTAGATACTTTTAATTGAGATAAATGCACTTGATAGAAGATTTTAAGTTGAATAGCTGAGTGCTTTGCACATATGGAGCTAGAGTGTATTCTGTGCACGGCTGCCTTCCGTTCCTTTAGTGAAATATGTCCAGATATCTTTTGAAAATCTGCTAGTGCATTTAGGACTGTTGGCACATAATTTTGTGGGTCAGATATATGCCTTTAATAAATCCAGCTTGGTCTTGTGATATTACAGAAGGAAGCACTTTCTCAGTCCTTCTAGTTAGAGCTTTAGAGAGTATCTTAATGTCATCATTCAGGAGTGAGACAGGTGTGGGTCTGTATGATGCACATTGTAGTAAGTCTTTATTTTTCTTAGGAAAGACGGAAATTAATGCTTGATGAAAAGTTTGAGGTAGAATTTTGTTGTCTTTAGCTTCTACAAATATTGCCATTAATAGTGGAGCTAACTTATTTGAAATTTTTTTTTGTAAAATTTCACTGGCAGCCATCAAGGCTGGCTGCTTTCCCACTTTGAAGTGAGTTTATAGTGTCTAGTAATTCTGAGAGTGTCAGAGGTTTATCCAGTTACTCTACACTAAGAGTATCTACCTGTGGGATCTGTAATGAGTTTAAAAAAAAAAAAAAACTTGTTAGATTGAGTAGAATATAAGGACTTATAGCACTCTCTAAATGTGTGGGTTATATTTTTATAGTCAATGATGTTATCTCCGTCTCTGTTGGTAATTGCTGTTATTGCATTGCATACTTCCTGCTTGTGGATTTGATGGGCTAAAATCTTATTGTCCTTCTCTCCATGTTCATAATAATGATTTCATGATTTAAAGATGAGCTGCTTCATTTCTTTAGTAGTCAAGAGGTTAGATTCTGATTACAAAACTTTTCCTTTAAAATGCCTCATCTGGAGACCTGGCATATTCTAAATCTGTTTTGGTAATTTTGGCCGATTAACTCCGATGCCTTCTCAGTTTCCAATTTATTTTAATGAGAAAAATATGAAATAATCTGTTCTCTTAAAAATGCCTTCAGAGCATAGTAATTTAAACTTCATGATCAGAGGGGCATGGTCAGAGATAATAGTGTCGTATTTGCAAGATTTAATAATGGGCAGAATATTATTGTTTATGAAGAAATAATCGATTCTTGAGTAACAATAATGAATTTGTGAGAAGAAGGAATATGCTCTAAGGTTATGATTTAAAAACCTCCAGAGTTCTGATCCATTAAAAACTGTATATTTATTTTTGACATATTACATGTTATTGCTGCTGTAGCTGAAGACCTTTTCATGTCTGTATTTAAAACGCAATTAAACTGTCCTGCCATCATAGTTTTTTGAGTGTTTACGTTAGGAATAGATGCAAATATTGTACATTTTGGATTTAATCTTTTATTGTCCACGTTAGGTGCTTAAATATTTATCAGAATCATTTTACTATTAAATAAATTGCCCATCACCATTGTGTATTGCCTTTCAGGATTACATATTACATCTGACGCTACAAATGGGATAGTTCTGTGTATTAACCCCTATTTTTCTTTGTATTGCTGGAGTGATAAATTTGGCCAATCCACTCTATTTGCTTCTCCACCCAAAAATAATAGTAATTTTCTCTGCCACTTGCCCTACATTGTTTTGCAGTGTAACCTTCTCAGATGTTTTAGTCACTTTGGATAAAGGCTTCATCCAAATAAGTAAATGATGGAAGAGAAAAACATTTTTATGACAATCATAAATTCCTGATAGAATTGTTGAAAGACTGCCAAAAAATCACAACGTCCCTGAAAAAAATGTCAAACTCGTGTCATGAGAACACTAATAAAGACATGTTTAAAAGTTTTCTATGGAGCCCAGTACATGTTGGGAAGGGAAAGTGCTCCCTGCCTGCCTGCCTGCTCTCCTCCTTCCCCCAAGAGGGAGACTGTCCCAGCTGTAACCTACAGAAGGATTAACAAACTTGGTTTTTGAGTGAGGAGCTGGATGTTGATCATACACCATCACAGACCATATCTACACACACATAATCATCCATCTCATTTCATCTTTCTCTTCTGTATTGTTCACTTGCCAGCCCAGATTTCTGGGTAAAGTGCATCACATCTCAGTCTCTTCTGGACTAACATTACATATAGTATCTTTTCTTATATCTCATAGGCTCCCTCACCAGATAGGGAGCACTGCATATTAAACAGATTTTTTGGAAATATTTGACGAGTTTTCTGGGTTCTTACTCTGCTTGGTCCATGTAGTACCCCAGGCAATGCTGGGTAGTGCTGCTGGGAGTGGGTCCAGAAAGATGTCAAAGTTGCCATCGGAGAGGGAGGAGGCAAACAATTGATAGATAAAATTCAAATAAACACAATTAAAGACATGTTTAAATGTTTTCTGTGGAGCCCAGTAGATGTCAGGAAAGAGAAGTGGCCCCTACTCTCCTATCCATCCATCAGTCCATCCATCTATCCATTCATTCGCCCCTTTCCTCCTGACCTTGCTAAAGCCTGCAGAACTGGGAAGAACTGGATGCTTTCAAAGGGAATTTAGTTTTTGAATTTAAGGGCTCTCTGCCTGTTATTTTTGAGCAGAGTATTCCCCTTAATGTTTGATTTTATGGAACAATAAATTAGATATTTATACACAATTTACATATTGGCAAGTTTCTGCTTGACAAAAATGAATTTTCCTTGAATAACAGCCAAAATTCTGTTCAGATAATTTCTGTAGCAATATAGCATACTTATAGCTGGGAATCATTAATTAGAATTTCATTTGAACTTTGGTTATGACTCTGACTGAGACTCTCAAGGACATGTATCTTGTTCTTTAGCCACTTTGTTGTTGATTTTGGCAGTGGGCTTGGAATGTTTTCCATGTTGAAAAGGTAATCTAAATTTCCAGTTATTCCAGCTTTCTTGGCAACATAGTTGTTTCTGAAGACTATGTTTATATCTTGATTCATCCACTTTATTCACAGAGCACAGGCAGAATTCTGTCTCTACCATTTTTTGATGGATCTATGAATGAAAAATAAAGTGGTGTTTCTTTGATTTTCTGCTTGCTACCTTTTTAGCTCAGAATTGTGAAAAGACTATATTGCTTGATGCATTAATCATCTTTGTCATGATATAACTCTAATATCAGGCTTTTCTGTGTTTAATCATCCATTAATTAGACTATTGTGTAATTCAGAAACTAATGTTTAACTGGATCTTTCCAATAGTGTATATTATTAAGTAGTATACATATCCAAACAGTGTAATTAATTTTAATTAATCTTCTTAATTTTCAGCATTTTGTTTTAGAGCTAAAAACATGATTGAGCCTACCTTGAATTGAGGTTTTGGGCAAAAAAGTGGGATTTTTTGTAAGATTCCTGTAACACTTTTTTTTTTTTTTTAACTAAATGTGCTAATAATAATTTATGAGTAACTTTGCTTTTTCTTATAGATGATAACTCTAATACCTGGAGTGTGCAACTTGGTCATATGCTACTTGCAGCCAAAAAAAGGGATGCTGAGACATTCTATGAAAAATTAAAAGTAGTTAGAACTGAACAGGTTGTTCCTTTGTCTGCTGCAAGTTATGAATGGGGTTCTTATCAAAGAGGATATGAATACATCGTAAGGTAAGTGATAACTGAAGAAATGATGGACCAAAACTGTCAATCAGTCGGTGGGGTCTCTGTGTGTTTCCCCCACTATATTTACTTAACTTTCCAACTTACTTACTGGACACCTTGTGTGAATGATCTAATGAGTATGTGTACAGGAGTGGTCTGTGATTTACTGGCATTCCATCCAAGACAGATTCTGCCTTATTCCCATTCATGCAGGGGTGCAACTATCCTGTAGGTACAGATACTAAGGCGGGGGTGGTGAACTCCAGGCCTGGAGTGTCGCAGTGGCTACAGGTTTTCATTCTAACCCTTTTCCTAATCATTGACCAGTATTCACTGCTAATTAACTTTTTCCCCATCAGTTTAATAGCCCTGTTAGAAGAGTTCAGCCCTCTGAATTGATTCCTTTCATCATTAAATGACAGCCAAGCAGAAACAAGCTAACAGATGACCAGCTAAACTGGGGCTTCAAACTCCAACCAATTTCACTCTAATCATTTTCTTAATGAGAAGCCAATTCTTGCTGTTATTTAATTCCATGGCTTGTTGCTTCTCTCGTTCTGCCACAGCACACATTTCAAAAACTTGTTTTTCTGTTCTTTCTAAGAGCACCGTCAAAATGTTTTGGTGACCTGAGAGATCAAGCTTATCAAGACCATCACCTCTCTTTAATTTCAGATATTGTGTAATGGGCACAGAGGAGCTGGTCATGTGGTGGCTTGTTTTGTGTCTCATTATCGTTTGGCTGCTAATTAAAGAAAAAGAAACAACTATGGGGCCTGAGTCAAGTTAATTAAAAGAAGTAATCAGCAGCAAAAACTAGTCACTAATTAAGATGATGGTAAGAATAAAAACCTGCAGCCACTGCGGCACTCTAGGCCTGGAGTTCACCACCCTTGTACTAAGGGATCATTGGTTAATGTCAATATTTATACAGTATTTAATTTTATTTACTGCTGTAGGACACATGGTGAATAATAAAACTAGTATTTAATGAAAAATGTAAGCAGTATGTTAGAAATGAAATACCGGTACAACTCAATAGTTAACCTTTAAATAATGCAAAAAATATGTGCCATCCAGTCCCTTTACACACCAAACTGAAAGTACTGGTAAATGACGAGATTCGTGTTGAAAAACAGAGGGGGAAAACATCTAAGCCTCAAGATATATGTATTTTGTCTTTCTCTTGGTATATACAGTTTGATATGCTGAGCTAGTTCATTAAGCACAACATCCAGCTGATAGCAGTATGCCAACCCAGAATGAAAATTCTGATGAAATGATGGCCTGATTACAATTTGCAAAAAAGTACTTCAAAGAGCCTAGAGAATTCTGGAAAATGGTCTTGTGGACAAATGAGACAGAGATTAACCTGTATCAGAGGTATCCAGAGCATACCACAACATCTGTTAAACATGGTGGGGGGTGTATTACAGCTTGGGCATGTATGGCTGTCACAGTACTGGCACACTTATCTTCATTGATGATGTAACTACTGACAGCAGCATCAGTAGTTGAATTCTGAAGTGTATAGAAACATCTTATCTGCTCAAGTTCCAGTAAATGTCTCCAAATGAATTTGACTGTGCTTTATCCTACAACAAGATAATGATTTCAAACATACTCCAAAGGCCACACAAGAGTTTTTGAAATGTAAAAAAATCAGTAATCTGAATTAAATCCGATTGAGTATGCCTTTCATATGCTAAAGACAAAACATAAGGGTACAAGCCCCTGAATCATTGTTGATTAGTTCATAAAGGTGAAGTTAAGAAAAAAGCAGTTTTGAATTTTGGTGATTTTTATAATTGTAAAGAACTTTAAATTTATTATTTTTAGAATTTGTTATTTTGTATAATTGGTATTCTGTTTTTAAAATGAAACTGCTATTAAGCATTTAACCTAATTAGTATTTTGTTATATTGTTATATTTGTTGTATATATAGACATATGTGTGTATTCATTTTGTAAAAGATATACTAAGTTCTTAAATGCTAAGTCAAATTTACTTTAATTTACCTAAAATCTGTAGAAAACCTCTAATTTTCTTTGGTATTATTTACTAAGAATTGTGAAATTTTTATAAAATAAATATATACCTATAGTTCGCATCAAATGCATACATGAATGTGAATATACAACTCAGTTCATTATTATTTTAAAACTACGTATCAAATGTTATATTTATAATACTTTATTAAAGTGTGAAAAAAATCAATAATCCTACATACAGTATATCCGGAAAGTACAGTATTCACAGTGCATCACTTTTTACACATTTTGTTATGTTACAGCCTTATTCCAAAATGGATTAAATTCATTTTTTTCCTCAGAATTCTAAACACAACACCCCATAATGACAACGTGAAAAAAAGTTTACTTGAGGTTTTTGCAGATTTATTAAAAGTAAAAAAACTGATAAAGCACATGTACAGAAGTATTCACAGCCTTTGCCATGAAGCTCAAAATTGAGCTCAGGTGCATCCTGTTTCCCCTGATCATCCTTGAGATGTTTCTGCAGCTTAATTGGAGTCCACCTGTGGTAAATTCAGTTGATTGGACATGATTTGGAAATGCACACACCTGTCTATATTAGGTCCCACAGTTGACAGTTCATGTCAGAGCACAAACCAAGCATGAAGTCAAAGGAATTGTCTGTAGACCTCCAAGACAGGATTGTCTCGAGGCACAAATCTGGGGAAGGTTACAGAAAAATTTCTGCTGCTTTGAAGGTCCCAATGAGCACAGTGGCCTCCATCATCCGTAAATGGAAGAAGTTCAAAACCACCAGGACTCTTTCTGGAGCTGGCCAGCCATCTAAACTGAGTGACTGGGGAGAAGGGCCTTATTCAGGGAGGTGACCAAGAACCCGATGGTCACTCTGTCAGAGCTCCAGAGGTCCTCTGTGGAGAGAGGAGAACCTTCCAGAAGGACAACCATCTCTGCAGCAATCCACCAATCAGGCCTGTATGGTAGAGTGGCCAGACGGAAGCCACTCCTTAGTAAAAGGCACATGGCAGCCCACCTGGAGTTTGCCAAAAGGCACCTGAAGGACTCTCAGACCATGAGAAACAAAATTCTCTGGTCTGATGAGACAAAGATTGAACTCTTTGGTATGAATGCCAGGCTTCTCGTTTGGAGGACACCAGGCACCGCTCATCACCAGGCCAATACCATCCCTACAGTGAAGCATGGTGGAGGTAGCATCATGCTGTGGTGATGTTTTTCAATGGCAGGAACTGGGAGACTAGTCAGGATAAAGGGAAAGATGACTGCAGCAATGTACAGAGACATCCTGGATGAAAACCTGCTCCAGAGCGCTCTTGACCTCAGACTGAGGCGACGGTTCATCTTTCAGCAGGACAACGACCCTAAGCACACAGCCGAGATATCAAAGGAGTGGCTTCAGGACAACTCTGTGAATGTCCTTGAGTGGCCCAGCCAAAGCCCAGACTTGAATCCGATTGAACATCTCTGGAGAGATCTTAAAATGGCTGTGCACCGACGCTTCCCATCTAACCTGATGGAGCTTGAGAGGTGCTGCAAAGAGGAATGGGCGAAACTGGCCAAGGATAGGTGTGCCAAGCTTGTGGCATCATATTCAAAAAGACTTGAGGCTGTAATTGCTGCCAAAGGTGCATCGACAAAGTATTGAGCAAGGGCTGTGAGTACTTATGTACATGTGATTTCTTAGTTTTTTTTATTTTTAATAAACTTGCAAAAACCTCAAGTAAACTTTTTTCACATTGTCATTATGGGGTGTTGTGTGTAGAATTCTGAGGCAAAAAATGAATTTAATCCATTTTGGAATAAGGCTGTAACATAACAAAATGTGGAAAAAGTGATGTGCTGTGAATACTTTACGGATGCACTGTATATTAAATTCTTAACTTATAGAAGGGGTCATAGTATCGGCTGTGGCTGAGCAGTAGTTTGAGGCCATTTAGTGCTTTGCCAGGGCAACAACGCTCTAAAACTAGCCCTACACAACCTTATTCTCAAAGATTATAGAATTTCCCCTGTCGGGTCATGAGTGATGCTGCTAGTCAAAGTATAACATGGAAAAAATTATAATATGACTTTTTATTTGTTTCCACACACTATTTTTAAAGTTACTTGCCCCAGTCAACTTTCTACTTTGATTAACCATTTTTCTCCTCCTAATATTAATGTCCATCTGTAGTACCATATGTACACACAGAACTAAAATTGTAAACTACAGTTTATAATGATCTTATAATTTTGGTGTTTTAAAAAAATGTTGTGTATTTCATAGGGACAATGTTCCTACAGGTGGCTTAGAAGCCCATTTTGTTTTGCTAAAATATCATAAGTGCAATTCTATCCTCTAACAAAAATGGCTTGAAGTTTGATAGAAGATTTTAGAGTTAAAACTATAATTTGTAAAAAGTGTCAGTAATTTCTAATATACTTCAAAATCATTTTAATGAAAATCATCTTTATATTCTTTGATTTAAGACTGCATAAGCTATGTGAGCTAGAACATGTTTTCTGGGAACTACAGAAAGAAGGTGCCAGAGAGATGGAACTGACCCAGACACTTAAATGGCAGGCTCGTCTAGAAATGACACAAAACTCCTTTCGTGCCAAAGAGCCTATTCTTGCTCTTCGCAGAGCATTGCTCAGTCTCGCTAAAAAGTAAGTTTGCTTTATGCAAGTTCATTTTTATCTTTTGTCTTCATCAATGCAATCAATTGACCAATATTGATAGACTGTTTCTTTTGTCTTTTACATTCTGTTGATAGGACAGACAATGAAGATTTAATTGGAGAATGCTGGCTTCAGAGTGCTAGAGTTGCCAGAAAGGCAGGCATTCATCAGACTGCTTATAATGCTCTTCTGAATGCAGGAAATTCACGTCTCTCAGAACTTTATGTAGAGAAGGCAAAATGGCTGTGGTCAAAGGCATGTGTTTGGAGAGGGTTTAAATAGTAGTAGTACACTTTTGTGTAATATATTTTTTTTTTTTTTCTGTAGAGGAATGGGTCTTTTCATTTTGGCTATAGGCTACCAAATTAAATGTGATCTCATTCATTAATGCTATTTTCTTGAAAGGGTGATGTCCACCAAGCATTGATTGGCCTTCAAAAAGGAGTGCAACAGTGTTTTCCTGATGATAAAGAACCAAGTGATATGAAAAGCATTCAGATCAAAGGCAGAGCCATGCTGCTTGTTGGCCGCTTCATGGAAGAAACTGCCAATTTTGAAAGCAATGCAATAATGAAAGCATACAAGGTAAACAGCCAAATTAATTGTATAATGTCATAAAACAAAAATGAAACTGCTAATTTTATTAAGATAATCATTAATTTGTTTTTGAACACCTTGTTGTAGCAGTTATAAGAAAACGTAGTATAGTAATGCCAGAAATACATTTCTAATTTATGAAATTGTCCACATGCAAGAGTCCCTACTGCTTAAATTTAATTTTTTCAATGAAAATTATCTAACAATCACATTATGGCCTCTTGTCTGTACAGATACCTATAACAAAAGCTTACTAATGTTCTCCAGTTTACTTCAATTTGGTGATTAAGTTATATACAGTAATTGTACTAAATATTATTATTGAGGCCTATCTGTCAGGGTTTTTGTTTGGAATTTGAAAATTTTTATATAAATGAGGTTCAAAGAGGAAAATGAGCCTGAAAGGGAAAAAGTAGTTTTCAAGAATGATGGCTAAACAAAGTATTAAACCAGTGCACCATTCACCTCTACTAGAGTTTGAAAAAGTCTCAAAAACATGACAGGAAAATGTAAGTATTGCTGTCACAATTATTTTCTAATAATTATGATACACGATTGTGTAAGTGAATTATGCCTCCAGCAATACGGTTTTGGAGGATTGCGGAAAAGAGTTCTCGGTGTACCCAAAGCTGGGAAGTGTTAAAAACCAATTTCTGAAATCTCTGGCTATCATTAGTTCTTTATCAGGCAGATAATATATAAATGGAAGACTATTATGATTATGTAGATTGTAGAAGTCTTTTTACCCCTGTTTTTCCATTAATTATTTCGCTAGTTATGTTTTTGTGAGAATATTTGCATGTTTTATTAAATGGCATGAGTTCATATGTTTCCCGAATTTACATTTTTGTTTGACAAGGAGAACGCTGTATTCTGGCATGTAACACATCTTGACATTCTATGACTATGTTATCCTCTTGTTGTTCTGCGTCATCAAGTGGTTTCCTTTCAAAAAAGGACCAGAGTTTTACTGTTATGTTTGTATTTAAGCTTCACAAACATTTTGTCCTTCGGCAGTATATCTATTGTATGTTGATACCTAGAATTATTTGCTATGATAAACAGTTCTTCCTGACTTTTTTCTTTTATTACAGGATGTAACAAACTTGCTGCCGGAATGGGAAGATGGTAATTTTTACCTAGCAAAATATTATGATAAATTGATGCCTATGGTTACAGAAAACAAAATGGAAAAACAAGGGGATTTGATTCGTTACATTGTCCTTTTTTTTGGAAAGTAAGTTGTATATGTTTTCTGCAATGCCATGAACATTGATTAGTTAAAGCATCTTGTATTTACTTTATCTGAAAGTGCTAAATAAAACTTGAGTGTATATATCTAGAAATATCTGTCATGGGGCAAGTTGAGCAACTGATTTCTGTTAGTCGATTACTTATAAAAGAGTTGCTCTAATCAAGGTAATTTCTACTTGGATAGGACAAGTAATAGGATTTAATTAAAAGTTAGCTACACAATAACAAATGTAAATAAGCTATTTTAGTCCTGATTTTGTGAAATTTATTTTTTTTCAAGCTTTTTTCCAGAGGTTTGTCAGTATAATGTGAATACACTAATTGCTACGTGAAGTGGTTTAATAGACTTTTGGACTTAACCAGCTATTGAAAGCATTAGTAAACATATATATAAAAAAACTGAAAAAAATGTTTGTTTCTCTTTGTAGATCGTTGCAGTTTGGAAACCAATACATCTACCAGTCTATGCCAAGAATGCTTACTCTTTGGCTAGATTTTGGTGCAAAAGTGTATGAGTGGGAAAAGGGTCAGTAGATCGTTTATGCTCTTTCATTCAGTTTTAAATTTTCTGAAATTTTTACTAGTACTGGAATTTAATTAGAATAATGTATGTATTCTGCATATCCTTGAAGAAACTGACTTTTTAAAAATATTTGTCTGACATCTTCTCTGCCTGAGAAGTTACTTTTACATCCCAAGAACCTGTTTCTTGGGGAGCTTCCCCCGATATGAATAGCTTGTGCATCCTGGGTCACCTCTTCTCTATTTTCCTTGCCTAATGGGCACTATTGTATGAAAACTCAGAATCTGGAATGATTTCATGTCAGTTGTCTGAAAAAAAATGTTACATCCTCTTACAATTTATCTGATTTGTGTTGTATTGTCACTTGTCTTGTATATGTAAAAAGGTTTTTTTCAGTATATATTGATTTGTTCTTATTATTTTTGTATGTAAATTCATATTGTTTTTTCATGTTTAATTAGTAGCATTCTACATTGCCTGTTGTAAAATATATGTGAATACTTTTGTAGACATTTTTTTCGCTTGGATAGTATATGAATTTATTGCTTTTTTGTAATTTTATTCCCTATACTAAAGTGATATTTTTGTATTATACTATGTTTTTCTTGGATGATGTATCCCATTGAATCAATTTAGTTTGACTGCAATCAGAAAATGAGTTTTCTTACATTTTTTCCCCTCATAGTCCTTTTTAATATTGTGTATGTCATAGCAACCTGCTTTGCTATATTTGAACAAAACACCTACACCTGATTTTAGGAGTGGGTCTCAATTTCCATATTTTAGGAGATTTTCTCTTTGATGTAAATTTAGTACTGATTAGGGTCAATTGTGGAATGTGCCTTGTCTGGGCCCTCTCCATAAAGTACTTTATCGTGGGTAACCTTAACAGGAGCACATATCTTCAGACATCATTGTTCTAAGGATCAATGGGAACATAAGTCCACACCAAGCCAAAGTCTCAATCCCAGGAGGGGAGTAAATGAAAAATCTTCAAATATCATTTAAACCTTTTTGGTGTAAGGAACATTTCTTTTAATTGTAGTTAAAGTCAAAAGCTGAATTCAGTAAGAGAAAGGCAAACGTCAGATGATATCATCAAGTTCTTATATGTAGTTAAAGCAATAATGAGGAGCAAAAGTTACTCTAATTGCACAACAACATTCGTGGACAACAGGCACAAAGTTTTCGGGTTTCATACTTGTGATTATTTACAGCTAAAAGAAGATTTACAAGCAGACTCTATTTTCACAGATTTGTTTTATTTTCATTATGCTGATCACAATAATGCTGTATTTCTATGCATACATTGATGTCGAAAATATATTTTATGTTTTGAAACAGCTGGGCGCTCTGATCGTTTGCAAATGAAGGCAGATCTTGGCAAGATAAATAGAGTTATTTCAGAGCACACCAACCATTTGGCTCCTTACCAGTTCCTGACAGCCTTCTCCCAGCTGATTTCTCGAATATGTCACTCTCATGATGAAGTCTTTACAGTGCTTATGGAGATAATTGCTAAGGTGTTTCTAGCCTACCCTCAACAGGCTATGTGGATGATGACTGCAGTGTCCAAGGTAATTATGTGTATCATTGTTACTGATTACTGTCTGGAAAATGATTTATTTTGTTAGGTTTCAAACAATAATCAGTTAAAAGTGATAGTACAACAACAAAAACAACAACATTTATTTATATAGCACATTTTCATACAAAAAGTAGCTCAAAGTGCTTTACATAATGAAGAAAAGAAAAATAAAAGACAAAATAAGAAATTAAAATAAGACAACATTAATTAACATAGAAAAGGAGTAAGGTCCGATGGCCAGGGTGGACAGAAAAAACAGAAAAAAAACTCCAGGCGGCCGTAGAAAAAAAAAAAAAAATCTGCAGGGGTTCCAGGCCACGGGACCGCCCAGTCCCCTCTGAAATAGTAAATGAATGAAATAGTCCTCTTTGTAGTTAGTAGTCACTTGCAACTGCTTTTATATGGTATGTGTAATTAAGAATAAATAATGTTTATTCAATTTCCAAAAAGTGCATAAGCTGCTTGATTTTTAATAATTCTGTTCAAGACAGAATGACAGAATTTTCAAATTACAGATTGAATATTAAAAGTTGTCATTATCTGTAGTAGTTTTATACATATCAAAGTGCTGTAAATTTTGTTATTTTGAGGCAAAGTTGTAGAGGTAATTTAAATTTTTTAAGTATAATGGTATTGATTTAGGAGATCACATACTTTGTTCTAGCCATATTCCATTCTTACTAGCTTGATGTCAACCTTGTAGCTTAATGGATTTCTTCCCTGTGTTACATCTTGCCTGAAGAAGGGACCCAAGCTGCCTCGAATGTTTGCATATTGTAATCTTTTTAGTTAGCCAATACAAGGTGTCATTGTGCTTGACTTCTCACTACTTTCATAATTGCTAACACAGTACAACATCCTAGTACTTCACTGTCTTATAAGTAATTTAGAATACAACTAGATGTTATACCTTTTTGTTTGATTACGGTGTTCCTTTCGTAACATATACCTTCTGTATATGCTTTCTTTATTCTATCATCATATTGTCTATAAAACCATAGGGAAAGAGGATCGAAAAAATTAATCAAATTTCAATTAAAGTGGAAGAGTAAAAATGCTATTCTTACGAGCTTGGTGTGACCCTTACATCAATATACACAGCATACCTATATATTCCTCAAATACTTTTTTTTTTATTTTATATATAACTTCAGTTAGTTTCCTCTAAAAAGTTGAACATATCTCAGTTGTAGTGTGTCATAACCCTTCAAAATATGGAGAATGCTCCAGCCTTGCATGTTTTGGTTACTGTGATTATCTGCTCTTTGTGCAAACATTGTATCAATTACGCAGACTGGGTATGCTTTACCCCATGTCTTTCACAAAAATTAGCCTGTGATACAAAATTGTATTACAATACATTTGTAATAAGTGGCTGTAAATACTGGTGCAAAGAAAAATCCACAATTACTTACTCAAGTTCAAATATTTTTGCCATTTTTCTGTAAAGCAGAAGTATGTATTGACAAAAACAGTACTGAAGAGCCCAGTTTCATTGCTTAAACTTTAATTGTGTTAAGCACATTTTCTTTTACTCTGGATACTACTGCTGTTACTCTGTTTTCCTAGTAGCATTATAATACCTTGTGGCAAAATAATCTGATTTTTCCCTTAGAAAAAGCCTCTGAGCTGACTAGATTTGAGACAATTTACATACTTGTGTAAAGAATAAAAAAATAAACCTCCACAGGGATTATACCTTATTTGTAATATCTACTACATGTCTGTGGATATAAGCAGAATAATAATTTAATCAATTTGGACAGCTGTGCAACAGTTTATTCCAAACTGTTAGATTTCTGGCTTTATTCGTCCTCTCAGAAATGCCTAGGTTAATCACTTCAGTCCAGAAGCAACTCAGTATTATCTGCAGTTATAAAATGATGCGATAGTGAAAAAAATACTTCTTCAGATAGGGGTTTTAGCAGTTGTATTCAGCAAAGAGAGAACCTTGTTCTGTGGTTATGTTGAAAAGCAGAAGAGAGTTATAGAATTGTCACCAATTTTTAAGGAACTAAAAAGGATTAGATATACATTTTATTTGGATTTCTCTTTTGCCATAATACAGTAAAATTAAATATGGATTTGGCTGTCAAATAAAAGTATCATCAATCATCAATTGGTTAGCTAAGATGGTTTGATATTAATTGTAATACACTGTTATTGTACCTAAATTCTCAAATTATTATTACTATTTACACAGCTTAGTTATTTGTTATCTGAGTATCTCCACTGGAAGTAGTATTTTAACTGAATGCTCTCACGAATTTTCAAGTAAACTATGGTTATAATTGCTGATAGAGGATTCCAAATTTGTATTGGTTTTTATAATGATAAAAAGCAAACAAGATATGAAATTTGATTTAAAAAAAAAATTTCCCAGCCGGAAGTAGTATTTTATTTAAACAACCATCCAAATGTTTGGTATCATGGAAATATAAATGTGTACATAATATTAAAAGCCATATTCAATACAGTATAATGCATATTCTTTCAATAACTATTATTAATTATTAATTTTATTTTAATTTATACATCATCAGTTTAACAATAACGTGTAAAGATTGAACATGCCTTGAAAATATAAAGATGTAATGGGAACAATAAGCTGCTACGTCCCCGTCATGTTCCTGGTAATACATTTAATGTTATGATTTTTTTTATTTCCGCTATCATTATCATAATTAAATGTAGCTAAGTGCAGTTTTACCTATAGCAAATTATTGCAACAAATATTATACTAACAGTTTTTCTGTTTTTAGTTGACTATAACTCTTTTTACTTTACACGTAATCTAGGTAATGCATATGTAATCATGAAAAAATTCCGCCAAAAATATCATTTTAATATAAAGTTTGATTATAAATAGAGAGAAATTTGTGTATCATTATTATCAATTAATTATGATGAGAAACAGATGATTTTTTAGAAATATTGTGCAACTGGAAGTGGTTCTGATGACCTTTTCCTCTATCTCAGTATACAAAAAAGTCAAGGGGAGCACACTAATGCATTTTGAAAAAACAGCTAATCCTTAGCTCACTATAGCTGTTAAGTGTTTTGTGACATAAACATCTAACCATAGTACACAGTGCAATTGAAATGTCTGATGACTAACTTGGTGGTTTTAACATTAAACATTTAGTGGAAGATTACAATTACATTGGTTACTAACGTGGAGTATGTAGTTAATGTTCACTATATTATGTACATAGGCTCCTATTAAGTAGTTAACTGCTCAGTAAGGAAGAAGTCATTTGTGCCCAATATAGTTTGTAAAGTGTGTTGATGGCTACCAACTAAAGACGAGTTCAGTGCCTGTGAATCACAGGTTGTCTTCTGCTCTGTTTATGTGCTGTGAGATAGATAGAAAGAACTGTATAAGCATCCCTGTTTTTAAATTTCATATTAATACGATATGTTGCATGTTAATTATCACAAGCAAGTAACAGTTTCAGCATACTGTTTACATGTGGCAATAATGACCTTATAAACCTACAGTATAATGCCCTTTAACATGGTAGCTACTAGTCAGACAATTTGAAGGAAACGTTGCTACATAAATTAGCCAAGATATAACATATTGAAATATTTATTCTTCAACTTATTTAATGATATGTTAAAAAAAAACAGGTCAGTTATAATTTAATTTTTTGTAGTTTATTGTATTTACTGCAATTTTTATATACTTAACTCATTAGGTTTGCCTTTTATTTTTGGTAAAAAATTTAAGTTAATTCTTAAGAGTTTAAAGGTTATATAAGTTTATCTGCCCTCCTTTGTTATTTCTAACAACAAGTATATCAAATCTCTGAACTAGTGTTTTTATTATGCTGTTCTCCTTATAATCTATCATATTAAATTAACAAATATAATGTTTTAATTGTTATCCTTGTTAAATCAGGCACAGTGGTACACCTTGTGTAACATTCATTTAATGCCTTGTAGTGCAAAATACATAAAGTATTATGTAGTAAACCTCTTCAATAATCATTGTGTCCTTTAGTCCTCTTATCCAACTCGAGTTAGCAGATGCAAAGAAATTCTGAGAAAAGCTGCTGATCTGAAAAACTCCTTGGAGAAGTTTATTGGTGATGCTAACCGATTAACTGATAAGCTGTTGGAGCTCTGCAACAAGCAGGTAATAGAATTAGTGGAGTGGATAATGCTTTCTTTAATTTCACAACCAATATTTAACTCATGTGTTTTGTTTGTTGTTTTGTGTGTATTGTTTTCAATTAATTTTGTTTCATTGTTCAGGTGATTTTCAACTTTTAATATTGCAGTGTAGATTGAAGCATTAAGAGGTGTTCAGCCATACTCACAAAAAGACATTCCCTACGACAATTCCATCATTTGGAATGGGGAGAGCTTGATTTTTTGGGTAAATCTGTCTTTAGAAATTGCAATATCAACAGTATATAAAACTTTTGGATTCCTTTGTTAGACCAGAAATTCTAACATCTCTAAAATTAATCGGTTAAATCCATTGTTTGTGAACCTGAACCCGAATAACCTGATAATCTAGCCCAGGGGTGGGCAAACCTTTTGGCTCAGGGGCCACATTGACTTTTAAAATTTGACAGACGGGCTGGGCCAGCACTAGATGCATACATATCAAACATAAACATAAAAAAGGCATTACAGTGTTAATATTTACATTCACTTTTAGTGGGAACAGTGTTTTTGATCACCCTTTTTTGCCAGTGAATCGAAGTCTGGTGTTAGTTTTGTTGTTTTTGTGGCAATTCTCAGAACAGATCTGAGGTGTTTATCGCTCAACTGGGATCTGTGGGGTGTTTTGTTGGTGTTCATCACACTAAAAGTCTGTTCACACACATACGTAGAGCCAAACAACACCAGCATCCTCTGTGCCATCTTCTGGATGTTTGGAAATTTGGCTGCGCTTAATGAAACATAAAACTCATCCAGTTTAAGAAAGTTAGACTTCTCCTTTAAGACAATGTTACATTGGAGATCAATCAGTTCCAACTGCAATTCCTGGCGCCGTTTCAGGGTCCTGTGTGAAGGGACATGACACCAGCTGATGTGACTTGTAAATTTTTCCAAAATCGGAGAACCGACGGCAGAATTCTCCATGCCGGTCGTCCAGTGATTTCCTGTATTTTTTCACAAGTCAAGAGGCCTCTTTCAGTGTAGCCAGTGTGGGGAAATGAACGAATGAGTTGTTTGACATTTGCTTTGAGAATAAAGCTAGCTTGGTTTTGAAGGCTGTGACGTTTGTGTACATTTCATGCACAAATTGGGTCTTTCCCTTGTAGCTTCACGTTCAGCTCATTCATGTGTGTCAGTATGTCCACAGCAAAAGCTAAATCACAAAGCCAATCTGTGTCACTCAGCTCAGGAAAATCGTCAGCTTTCTCAAGTAGCTCCAAAAATGAGAAACAAGACATACAGCCTTTGACCGGACTTCAGTGAAAAAGTATTTAGTTGTCCATTCCTTATTAAACACTCGGCACTCACTGTCGACTTTTGTTTTCTTTGGCCCACTCATTGTTGCAGATGGGTTCAGAGCAGTAGCAGAGTAGTAACAGAGTAACCCGGGCTCCGCAAAATCAAGTCAATGTATCACTGAGCCTAATGCACCACCTGGTGGAACGCCAGGCATTACAGGACAAGGTCAAATGAATGCAATCATAATTATGATATGATTTGATTTGGGCAATTTTGTACCAATCTTCGGCGGGCCGGATTAAAAAGACCAACGAGCCGGAGTTTGCCCATCCCTGATCTAGCTTATGTGCAATATGTTATAGTGAATTAAATTCTCTGCAGGATATACTGTATATATATCCATCCATCTATTATCCAACCCGCTATATCCTAACTACAGGGTCACGGGGGTCTGCTGGAGCCAATCCCAATCAACACAGGGCACAAGGCAGGAAACAAGCCCTGGGCAGGGTGCCAGCCCACCGAAGGGCATACACACACGCACCCTCCCACTCACACACTAGGGACAATTTAGAATCACCAATGCACTTAACCTGCATGTTTTTGGACTGTGGGAGGAAACCCACGCAGACACGGGGAGAACATGCAAACTCCACACAGGGAGGACCTGGGAAGCAAACCAGGTCTCCTTACTGCGAGGCAGCAGCACTACCACTGCGCCAC
>JANRMT010062854.1:104587300-104600271 GCA_026402145.1 Polypterus bichir lapradei | reverse complement strand
GTCATGAAAATAAAGAAAACACATTGAATGAGGAGGTGTGTCCAAACTTTTGGCCTGTACTATATATATATTTTTATTTATTTATTTATTTATTTTGTATTGGTAAGTATTGCTTTTAATATAACCCTACTTAATACAGTTAAGGTTTGTTGTTCACTGGATCATAGTATCCTTGCAGCCCTGAGTGCTAAGCAAAAAACAGCCCCTACCACAAGGTTAGATTATCAATGGAGCAACCGTTTGCATGCTAGGACAAGGCATAGAATCCATACAGACAATGATTGCTTGTGGGAGAATCGTACAAGACAATGGCTTCTTAAGGTGGCAGCACTTTCCATTACAATCATGGTGCTACCCAAACAGTGCTTCATTTTGGTATCTGGTATAATGTATTAATCCCCGAGTTGAAATTGTCTCTTTGCATGACCTTTGGGGGTCAGAGTGCAGGGTCAGCCATTGTACAGCGCTCCTTAGATTAATTGGATATTTTAGCAAAGGATGTAAACATAATTCATTCTTTGAAAATTGATACTATTTAAAAGGAAACTTTTCCTCGTCTTTTTTCTTTATCATTTTGGAAACAATTATTTGAAAATGTTGTTCATTGGGTGAGGGGAATGCACACTTACTTGCTTTTAAAAAACAGGAAATGATTGGCATTGGAAATGGAGGTAATGTGCAGCCACACCCCTACTGGAGAAAAATGGTAGAAATGCTTGTTTTCAATGATTTTATTTTAAAAGTGATTACAAATATGGGCTGGTTGGTTGATACTTAAAAACTCACGAGGGGCGAAAAAGCTATCATTTTAGATAATTTGTTAAAAACATGTACTGTAAATATGTAAATGCCAAGAACCCTTCACTTGCATGATAGTGTCAAGGCAGAGTTATCTCAACACATATTGGCCCTGCAAAGTGGCTACTGGATGGAAAAAGTTTTCTTTTTCTTCTTTTTTTAATATGTAAATGATATTATTTATTGATTTTGAAACATGCTTAATACGTTTCTTTCTTTATGGTTATGGGAGACTTATTTGTGAAGCATCAGATGCAAGGAGGAGTCAACATCAGACACATATATATAGTTAATTTGAAAAAAAGAAAAGGCAGAAAATAATATGGACAATCTAAGCATCAATACCTACGCAGAAGCCAGTAACAAAACTAACAGCAAAATACTAGAACATCTGCGGCCGCTAGAAGTCACTTCATACAAGTTTAATTTGTTAGTATCTGTAGCACTGGTCTTAACAGGATCAACTTAGACAAATGTTTATGCAAAATGTTTTTTGGCAATACTGTAGGGGACCTAGCAGTTTTACTTTATTTTTCTGTTATGTATACCTAAATATTTATAACACATTTATTATATTTTTGGTTCTGCAAATGACTTGTTGAGTAGTGGCAGTCAGTTCTTTGGGAAAATAGCAGATTTCTAAAAATACAAATTCACATGATATTGTACTGGAGTTGTGTTTTTTCATTTATTATGAAAATATTGTAAATCATTGTCTTGTTTCCATGAAAGCACAACTTTCATGTTAGTGCCCGTGTGTTGCACAGTTGATATAAACGATGTCTATATGTATTTCTACAGATCATAAAGTGTGTAATGACTTTGCAAAATTAAGTTCTGTCAGGACTATCGACCAAAACATCTCCCGTCACCTTTTCCAAGCATCATTTATAGTATGCTTGAATTTTGTTATACTGGCCATATTTTACAAATGTATATGGTACATGACATTGAATTGGTAATATTGATTTATTAGAAACATTGGATAATTGGTAACATCCATACTTTTGTGAAGGCTCGCAGTAATCGTAATTCATGTTAAATGCTGAAGGCTTTACAGATGCTTATGTATTACAAACTAAAGCTTTTTTTTTTTAATATTGTCCACATTTTACTCTACCTTATGTACTGAAAATAAGGGTAAGAAGTGCATCAGGTAGGCTAATTCTTGTTTTCTAAAAAATAAAATGAAGTCTATTTTAATAAATTCTTGTTTATAATGGCACCAGAAAGTGAAATGTGTTGCATTGTTGGCCACACATAAAAGCAAAGATATCTCTGTATTCTGTACATGTGGCAATACTAATTCAACATAATTTTCTCCTATCATTAAAATCAATTTGTTGTTTGATCCTTCATAATAACTTCTAAAATGTTTTTATTTGTAGGTGGATAGTAGCAGTACAACCCTGAGTATGAGCATTCATTTCAAACAACTTAAGAAGCTGGTTGAGGAGCCTGCCTTTAGTCAAATTCTCATACCACTACAGTCTGTCATGACACCAACTCTTCCTTCAACAGCTGGGACCCATACTAACCATGATCCATTTCCAGGACATTGGGCATATATCTCAGGATTTGATGACACAGTAAGGCTTGAATTGTTTCAGAACTTACATCAAAAAGTTGCTATCTCTAAGGGACTTTCAACTGCATTCATGGTTAAATGACAAGTAAATTGGCACTGAATTAATTGCCATTATATCATACAAAGATCACAGTGTACCAGATTGGCCTTTGAAAAAAGTCTTTGTGAAGTGCAGCAAGTAAGAATCAAGCAATATACTTTTGTCTGATAGAAAGCCACACCAATAAGAGCAGACTTCATGTATCAATAATCTGTCTAGAAGGAAATAGTAGGGTAGGTTTTCACTAGGGAAGAAGGAAAGGAAATTTGGGAAAGCAGACTAATATAGTCAGTTTTGTATTCTAAGGACCTTGAAGAATATTATTATAAGCTGACTTTAGCTTTGAACGTTGTTTTTGTCTGGGATGCGTTAAGATCAGGAAATTTTAACATTAATTTTCATAGAATATTTTGTAGTCCTTGTATTGATATGGTAACATATTAAATTGTGTATCTTAAGTAAATCTTTAAATGGCCACACACAAAATGGCTAAATAGGTGTATTTTTTTAAATATACAGTAAACTGATTCAGAGTGATTTTACTGCATGTGGGCGAGACGCAGTTTTTTTTTTCTTTTTCTTTTTAGGAGCAAAAATCTATAAGGATATTAAGAAATATACACTACACATAAAATTAAGAGAACATTAATATCACACATCAGATTTTGATTAATGAAATATGCAAGTGGAAAATCTTTACTGAGTAATGCTGTGTAATTCGTTGAGAACAAATGATGTAACAACGGTGAATGGAAACCAAAATCAACAACCCATTGAGGGCTAGATTCAACATGACACTGAAAATCAAAGTCAACAACTGAAATCACAGGCTGTATCAAATTGCTGGAAATTCATCATGGCAACTCAACATGTGACTCTGTAGTGTGTATGGGCTCCTGACAATGTCTGGGCATCCTCCTGATGAGACAGCGGATGGTGTCCTGAGACATCTCCTCCCATACCTGGACCGGGACATCAGGGAGCTCCTGGACAGTCTGTGCCGCTAGTTGGTGGTGTTTGATGCACTGATACATAACATTCCAGAGGTTCTCAGTGGGATTCTGTTCTGAGTAACATGTGGGATTGTCAGTGGTATCAGTGCCTTTGTCATCCAGGAACTGCTTACACAATATGACCACATGAGGCCAGGCATTGTCCTGCAACAGGAGGAATACAGGGCCCACTGAACCAGCATAAGGTCTGATAATGACTCTGAAGATTTCATATTGGTACCTAACAGAACTCAGGGTATAGTTGCCTAGCACGTGGTGGTCTGTGCGACCCACTAAGGATAAATCTCCCCAGACCATCACTGACTCACTACAAAAATAGGAAGGACAGATTACACTTTGACAGAAAACATCTTTAAAAGCCTGTCCAGTTGTGGAACAATTTTCTTTAGACAAAGGAAACTAAGATCAATATACACCAGAATGCTGGAAAGAGAAGAGTATTGACAAGAGACGAAATGGCTCCTGTTCTGATGAATACCACATCATCTGTGAAACATGGTGGAGGCAGTTTTATAACATGCATTTCTTTGTATGGAAGTCAATAAGTAGTGTTTATTGATGATATGACTGCTGACAGATGTAGCAGGATGATTTTTGAAGTGTATTGAACTATACTAGCTGCTCAAAGTAAGCCAATTTTGAATAGCAGACTGATAGGACAATGCTTCACAGTACAGATGGACAGTGAGCCAAAGGGTGACACAAAACATACTGTGAAAGCAAATCAAGTGCTTTTCAATGCAAAGTAATGGAATATTCTTCAATGGCCAGGTCAATCAACTAAACTCAACCCAACTGGACATGCATTTCATCTGTTGAAGACAAAACTAATGGCAGGAAGTCCAACAAACAAGCAACAACTGAAGACTGCTGTAGTAAGGGCCTGGCAAACCGTCAGTAAGGTGGAAACACAGAACTTGCACAAGACCGTAGGTTCTAGACTTCAGGCAGTCATTGACTGTAAATGATTTTCAACCAAATATTGAAAATGATCATTATATTTATGATTATGTTAGTTTGTCCAAATATTTTTGAGCACCTGAAAATAGGGTGACCATGTATAAAAATGTGTTTCTTTTCTAAATAGCTCATACAGCAGTTTTGTTAAACCCCTTGAATCAAAGCTGACAGTCTATACTTCAATCACATCTTGATTGGTTTGTTTCAAATCAACTGTGGTGAATTACAGGGCTACAATTATGAAAATTGTGTCGCTGTTCAAATACTTATGGACTTGACTGTATAGGTACATGTTTATTATAAAAAAATTACCATAATTTTCTTTATAACGTGAGTTATGACTATGCTTGACATAGAATGCTGTATAATTAAATTTTTTTATGTTCTATAATTAGCAAAACCAAATGAGAGAAAAATTCATATAAGAATAAATGTAAATTGTTTAATAATGAAGAATGCAATAAAAGTTTAGAAATCGAATCCTTTGCTTCCTCATTATATTTCCTTTTTTGTAGATTGAAATACTTGCCTCCCTTCAGAAGCCAAAGAAAATTTGTCTAAAAGGCTCAGATGGGAAACTTTATACTATGATGTGCAAGCCTAAAGATGACCTGCGCAAAGATTGTAGACTTATGGAGTTCAATTCGCTCATCAACAAGGTAGAAAGAATTATCATAAAGCACTTTATATTCATGCAAAATGTATACTTTGCTTCATGATTATAATTTATTCTACTGATTTAGAAGGGTAAACAAAAATAGCATTAAATGTATATTATCTAATATTTAAATACAGAATGTCCTAACAGTCTTGTTAAATTAGTAATTCCAACGTAACTGCAGATAACAGCCAAAATTCACCTTTGCTGATCTGATAATAGTATAACTTTTATTTACTTTTATTTTTTCATAATTGAAATTAGCACATATTATTTTCAACTGAGATACTAGAGAGATGCTAAACTTTGAACAAGTAGGATCATTTCAGATAATGAATATTTTGTAATGCTTTGATGTCATTATGTGCAACAAAGTAAGCAAATAGGAAAATTACCTATTTTTTTGTTCTGTTTGACAGAGTTTACGTAAAGATGCAGAATCCCGCAGACGAGAACTTCATATTCGCACATATGCAGTTCTCCCACTAAATGAAGAGTGTGGAATAATTGAATGGGTAAACAACACATCTGGTCTCAGACAGATCCTAAATAAACTATATAAAGAAAAAGGTATAGATTTGCTTACCGTGTGTGAATTATAACACTTTAAGATGTATGGTTGTTACTTGTTTTGCTCTTCTTTCCTCGTGCTATTTTGGAACATCTTGCTAAAATGCACTTCAAGCAGCTTTGAATAACAGACAAAACGGTCTTTTATAAACTAACCACCAGGGGCTTCATGCATAACGCTGTGCGTAGAATTCACACTATAACATGGCATACGGACAAAAGTGGAAATGTGCGTGCACACAAAAAAATCCAGATGCATAAATCTGTGTGAACGCCAAGTTCCACGTTCTTCCGCTACATAAATCGCAGTCAGTGTGAAAAGTAACGCAGGTGCAAGTACCTGCTGTCCCGCCCTGCCTCCTCCCAGAACTATGCCTCTTTGAATATGCAAATCAATATAAATAGCCCTTAAGCTCAGCATTCTGTGAAAAGGCAATGGCAAAAGCACAGGGGGGAAAATAGAAGAATTTCAGCAAATACCAAGTGGAGGCAAGGAAAAACGTACTATTTGTTGGTTTAAACAAGGGTATAAACAACAAAAGGAAGTTGATTGAGTGAAATTTTAGAATGTCGGAGAAACTCGAAAGCTCAAGTTCACAAAGTCGCACAGTGCCCGAAATAAAAAAGAAATTGCCAGATATCAGTCGCCGTGAAAAGGTGAGTCGTAGCCCACCATCTGAGTGTCATATGAAAGCTTATTAGGGTACAGAGGAAAAAAAAAATAGGCACACAGTGGGGAAAAAAGCATGAAATGTCAACTTTAATCACGAAATTTTCACTTTAATCATGTAGTTTATTTTGTCATTAAAGTAGAACATCATAAACTTCATCTTAAAATCGTTTAATTTATTAGTTTCTCAAATCCCATCGTAACTAAAGTAGCACGTTAAATGCTTTGTTAGGAATTTGATCTTCTATGTGCTCTATGTGTGTGAATCACTACGTGCTTCTTAAACAGGCTTTCTCTTCCTCCGACAGGACACAGAATCCATTACATTCGTGATATTACAGCTCTCTGAAAAATTAAAATACTGAGATGTATACTTGATATCATTTTCATGATGATGGGAGTTAAAGCATGTTATTAAATATGGGAACACGATGGCGCAAGTTGCTTGCTGTGCCGTGCGCGACCTTCGATGAAATAATTTATTGCAGCAGTACTGTCTCTTTCAAACATACTAACCCCTAATTCCTGTCCTTACTTTTCTTTCTCCAAATACCCAATCGCCACACAATCAGCTCTGTAATAGACGTTAAGCCATCTGTAAGCTTAGAACGCTGATTCTTCAAAACTTTTAAGAAACATTTAAATATCTTCGTAGTACATGTTTAATTATTCTATCTATCCAATGTCACGCCAGCCTCAGCAAGCATACAGTGCGAGGCAGGAACAATCCGTGAACAGAGCTCCAGCTCCTTGCTAGTGCAGCGACACCATGTCCTCACATGTTTAATTATTAACAATATAGATTATTTACTGCGGTGGGTTGGCACGCTGCCCGGGATTGGTTCCTGCTTTGTGCCCTGTGTTGGCTGAGATTGGCTCCAGCAGACCCCCGTGACCCTGTGTTCGGATTCAGCGGGTTGGATAATGGATGGATGGATGGATAGATTATTTAAATGAAGTTAAAGTTTTATCTGCATAATATAATAAACATATTTTGCTGCATTTCATCTTAAATATGATATTGTCATTATATGCAAATACGCGCATTATAAAGTGGTGCAGGTTGTGCAATATTATAACTGTATCGCAAGTTTACAGTGAGATGATTGTATTAATAAGTGTTTGAAATGCTCTTCACAACAGGCAATTTGTTTTGTTAGCCAATTTAAGAGAACAGATTTCCACTGAAAGCAACTTGATATTTCATATTGATTATATTTTGTGGTTCCTTTATATAGACATAGCTTCAATTCTGCTACATTTCTACTGTACTGTTTTTAAAATTCCAATTTGCTTTTTATCATAGGCTGTTATATGACTGGAAAAGAACTGAGGCAATGCATGCTTCCAAAGTCCGCCCAGTTACAAGAAAAACTAAACATTTTCAAAGAGGTTCTACTTCCTCGGCATCCACCTGTTTTCCATGAATGGTTCTTAAGAACTTTCCTGGATCCTGCATCATGGTTTGTTTTCTTGAAAAAATACACTTAAAAAGAAAAGTACAGGCATTTTCATTTTAAAACTTTGTTTTTTATTGTTTGCTTCAGGTACAGTAGTAGGTCTGCCTACTGTCGTTCTACTGCAGTAATGTCTATGGTTGGTTATATTTTGGGACTTGGTGACCGCCATGGGGAAAATATTTTATTTGATTCTTCAACAGGAGAGTGCATTCATGTCGACTTCAACTGCTTGTTTAATAAGGTTTGCATTTTTAAATGTGATACTGATTTATAAATTCTTTGCTATAAGGAATGTGTATAGTAAAGCATCAGATTATACATTAAATACATAAAAAATGAAACAATTAAAATTTCATTTTTCAGTTGTGTTTATTGTTGAGCTTTAATTTTAAGAAATTGAATTGTTCTTCACAGAAATCTTGTTAAATATAAGCATAAAGAAAATTTTTTACAGGATGATTATTAATAAGTTAAAATATTGTTAATACATTCTTCTCGGTGACAGAAAGAACCGTACAGGAAATATCCGCACAGTCATATATACGCACAGGAAATAACCACACATGGAAAAATGCGCACACAGGAAAAACCGCACGTGGATAAATTTGCACATGGAAAAATGCACATACTGCAAAGGCTTATATGCAAAGAAGAAAAAAATGTTATACATCGCAATAAACGAAATTGTGTCATTGTTCACTAAACGTATTTATAAGCTTGTATGTTTTAATTTGTGCTAATTGGGGTAGTGAGCTGTTGGATGGTCCATAAAATAAAATAGTCATTAATCCTTTTATTACTGTCATTGTTGTGCCTAAACTGCCATTTCTAGGAAATTATTCTTTACAATAGTTTTCAGAATTTATATTATACCTTCTTATTCCACAGGTAGGCAAATTAGGGTTTTATAGTTTTGATTACAGCAAGTAAGTAAAGGTCATCCTATAAATAGGCCACACAGTTAGAGTTTTCTTTAATCTTCCCTAACTTTCAAGCAAGGCAAGTCGATATTTTTTTTTTTTTTTTGAATAAGCAAGATGGAGTTTTTCGACCAGTCAGAAAGGCAAGTAAATTCTCGGTTACAAGGGATTTGAATATCTGCGTTTTCGCACAACAAATGGAATAGATACTTGGAGGTGCCCTGAGAATCGATCAACAAAGTGCCATTCCTTAATGAAAATGAAGAACAGAGACATTGTACAAGAGCAAACCAGTCATTGTTTTATTATAATAAAAATTGTCTAGCAGTATAGGTGGTGTATATTTTATATTTGGAATAGTTATATGTCGCCGCCGTGTGCTTTTTTCCGCGAGCGCACTTTACCATATGCATATTCTTCCACGTGTGGTTTTTCCTGTGTGCGTTTTTTTTCATGTGCGCATTTTTCCGTGTGCAGTTATTTCCCGTGCGCTTCTTTCCGGGATTCATTTTTCTCAATTCTTTCATAGCTATTACAGTATGAAAATATAATTTGAAGCATTACAATAATAAACAATGGTTGTCTTGTAACAGGGAGAAACATTTGATGTGCCAGAAGTAGTTCCATTTCGCTTAACGCACAATATGGTTCATGCTATGGGCCCAATGGGGACAGAGGGACTTTTCCGACATGCATGTGAAGTAACTCTGAGATTAATGCGGGACCAGCGAGAGCCTTTAATGAGGTAAAGGCTTTTTTTGTCTAATTTTTCAGTTTTTAAAGCATTTACTCTTAATGACAGAAATGTGCGTGTGGATATTTAAAAGTTAAATTAGTGCTGTTGCGTCTTCTTGCATCATAAATTATTGTGGTAATGATGGCAGCAGCAGCACCAACAGCAGGAGCAAAAGCCACTCATCTAAGTAGTACAAAATCATAATAGCACTCAAGCACCCATAATATATAATAGCCAATCAAAACCCAGAAGATATGCCTTGTCTTCAGTCTAGAAATGACGGCTGAGAGAGCAAGTCCTTGTTAGGATAGCAAGCCTTAAAATCAACAATGCAAAGGAGCTTAGGAATCTGTCACGTTATTATTAAGAGTTTTACTTTCATTTTACTTTTGGTGAGTATGCAAAGCATGAAGTGCTTTTCTGATAAAGTGAATACCACAGCCTTCAAATAAAAGGTGATGTTAAAAATACAGCTCTTCACTAAAACAGGATTTTCTGAGTGCATAAAGTGATGTGATCACAAAGAAAGTAGAACTGGACACACTTGGTACTTCGTGTAATGCATATGTGAAGCCCAGGCAACAATGCTGATGATTGCTTAAACACTCTAAATTTAGTAATTATTTTAATTTTCCCCAGCTACGTGGCTGTTAGTGGACTGGGATGTTTGGTCTTGGCCTCGCTTGGGGAGGCAAGATAGGGGAGGGTTGGGAAGAAAATAGGAAAAGAGGGAAATATTATTTCTTTTATCCTCACAATTGTGCCAATTTATGGGGTAGTCTACTAATTCTGTGCATTTTGTTGGCCATAATTGGTTTTCAGTCACAGGCTGGAAAAAGTGCTAAAAAATATGCTGCCTGTTCTTCTGGACAATTGAGTTAAGAAGTTACAAAATTAGAGTCATTGAAGGCTTTGCCAAGTATACATTTGTAGCTCGAATGAACTCCCTGTACACAAATTCAGGCAATGTTTAGACACACTGTGACGGTGCAGGTCGGCTTCTTGCTAACCTCTGCCATTTTGGGAGCCTCTTGAACCTGACTCCGTCCATAGTCATGACTGCGATGAGTTGAACAGATGAGAACAAACACACCAAGCAAGTGGATGGTGAAAAGGTGAACAGTGCTTTTATTAAAACAAAATCCAAACAGTGTTCCTAAAGTGCAGTTTTTCAGAATGTTCCATAAATAATCCGTTAAAAGTAAAAAGTGCTGGTGGAGGTTACATACAGTTCAATAAATATTCCTTTAAAAACAATGAGGTTAAAAGTTAGAGACAGTCTATAAAAACGGCAAGCCCCAATGTGTCCCTTTAAAAACTGGCATTTCCTCCTCTTATCTTATTTAGACCTTGCAGTGCAAGGAGACACCCGCTGACAGGTGCAGACAACTTTCTTAACTGGGCTCTGTTCGTTGCCACCCTCCCTTCGGTGTGTGCAGGGTAACCCGACCAGCTGCACACGTGTCTCCCGCTGTTCATCTTTGGCCCTTGCAGGGAGACACTGTCACTCAGACCGCTCCTACTGAGCACCCTTATCACCATCTGTGGTTACCATGGCCCTGAGGCTCCTGCCCTACCAACTGCCTCACTCCATAAGCTTGGGCTCTCTCTCTCTCTCTCTCTCTCTCTCCCCCCATCTCTGCCTCTCTATCTTCCATTTCCCTTTGAACCTCCTTCTTCTCTCGGTCACTGAACAGTCTGGTTTTCCTCCGATCTGCTTTTTTTTTTTTTCCATCTTCCCCCATCCTGCTTTCATGCTTCCCTTTTGAAAGCAGGGATGTGGCACAGATGCGGCAATCAGCAGCTCCTGGCACAAATTAGGGTCATGCGTGCTCCTATACCTGTGCACTAAGTGCAGGGCTGTCTGCTCCTGCACCGCCTATGGGCACAGCTCTTGCCACGCTATTCCATATTCAATTATGTAATTAATTTAAAATTTTATAAATGAATAGTGTGATAAAGTTCCAGGACACTGGTGTAACTGTTTTGGTACCATTCAAGCAGATCCCTTTTCATCTGGTATTTTTGAACCAAAAAAGTTCAAAACAAAATGTAAAAGAGCATATGCCATCCTGGTGATGGGCCTCTAACAAAATAAACTGTTAAAAACACTGAGATTTCCATCTCTGTTTCACTTTGGTATTCCAGGGTCAAAGAAAGACAACCTTTTCAGCTCCGATGGCAGGTCCAGTGCCGCCCGTTATGCGCAGTTATGCCTCCCTACAGGCGACTGCTTGGAGCTGTAGAGAAAACAGGAATTTGCTGACTTACTAGAACCTACCAGATCCTAATGCACACATGTGTGGCATGACACCACCGGGGTTATCGGAACAGAGAGAGTGTGTCCATGTTGGCGTGGAGGGTGCATTTCCAGTGGTGCACTATGAACTTGAATAGCTGAAAAACCAAGAACCATCATGTGACTCAGTGGTTTGATTCTTTCTGGAGTGGCAGCCACTGGAGAGGTGTGTGGTGCGTAACCAGAATGAACTCCTTCCCAAGGAGTTAGTAGCATAAGTGCGTGACAGCCCATTTAATTGCAAGCTTCTTCTGCTCAATAGCAGAGAGCTTCTACTTCTACTGCATGTTGTTTCACTACTGCTACATTGTCTCCAGGGTCTGCTATTGTCTTCCAGGCGTGACTGCATGACTGTGCCATTGTGATAGTTTCTGGACACTGGTGAAACTGTTGGGGTGCCAAGCCAGCAGTTCCAATTTTATTTGATGTTTTCAAAGCAAAAAAAAATCACAAAACAAAATGTAAATGAGCATGTTCCATTTTCCATCCTGGCTACATGTCTCAGTTCCTCTTTCTCTTTCTCTTTCTCTGTTTTTTGCAGGGTCAAAGAAATTATCTTTCTGGCTCCATCCTGCCATATTAATAGTCCCTGGTCTGCAGAGGATGGGACCATTGCAGCCTGTTAGAGGCAGGGCTACGCCTGCAGTCCTCGCAGTTGCTCAAGGCGGTGGAGAAAATGGGATACTGTTAGTGATTATGCCCCTTTTTACTCCAAAGTGGTATTTGCAGACTTTCCAGAGCTGTCCAAATTATCCCGATGGAACACATGTGTGATAGTAGTGATTAGTAATAGTAGTAGTATTATCTAGCAATCAAATCAAGTAGACTGACTGAGTAAAATACGGATCACTAAATATCTTTGTATGAATCAAAATGCAATAGCTAGTCAGTCAGTCAGTCATTCTCCAACCTGCTATATCCTAACATAGGGTCATGGGGGGTCTGCTGGAGCCAATCCCAGCCAGCACAGGGTGCAAGGCAGGAACAAATCCCCGGGCAGGGCACACACACACACACACACCAAGCACACACTAGGGACAATTTAGGATTGCCAATGCACCTAACCTGAAAGTCTTTGGACTGTGGAAGGAAACTGGAGTACCCGGAGGAAGCCCACGCAGACACGGGGAGAACTGCAATAGCTATCTATAATTTACAGGTGCCGGTCATAAAATTACAATATCATGACAAAGTTGATTTATTTCAGTAATCCCATTCAAAAAGTGAAACTTGTATATTAGATTCATTCATTACACACA
>JANRMT010062854.1:104548383-104572300 GCA_026402145.1 Polypterus bichir lapradei | reverse complement strand
AAAAACAGATCACCAATTCAAGCTTTATGAATAATCGATTCGCCATCAATAATTGTTTTGGTAAAGCCATACTCAGTGTAATCCTCCTTCCATTTTATAATTTTTCTGCCACTAGCCATGATTAAATGAACGGTAAAAAAGTAAGAGCGAAGCGAGGGTGACTTATTTAGGCAGGCATATATATGACAGCAACACTCATGACAATCATGTTACGTTATTATTAAAATGTTTCCTTTTCTTTTTCATTACTTCTTTAACACATTACTTCTCCGCTGCGAGGCGCAGGTATTTTGTATATGAATGACCTCCAAAGAGCAAGGAGACTTTTGATATCGTGAACGTGTCTGCAAAAACTGGCGTCTCCTGCCCAGCAAAAGTCGAGCAGCCGGCGCGCACGCATAGCTGTGCCAGCCTTTCAGATGCTGACTGCGCTTCTGCCTTAATTCAAAGAGAGCACTTTTAATTTTTTTCATCCTCCCCCTGAGCTATAGCCCAGACAAGTGCAAACACGGGACCCCTTTTCTACACCGCGGCAAAATAATATTAAGGCGCTTCGCACTTTATTTTGCACGTATACGATTATGAGGTCGTCAGCACGGATTATGAAGACACGCACAGGAGTGAAGGACTGACAGTGCCATCACAGCTGATTAATAGCTGGAACGTCTCACCAGTCTGCACAAGACCCACCGCGACTGTCCCCAAAAGGCGCGCATATCGTCTTGCCTGTTCTTTCTGTGTTTGCATAGGTTTCCTCCAAGTTCTCCGGTTTCCTCCCATAGTCCAAAGACATGCAGGTTAGGTAGATTACAATTCTAAATTGGCCCTGATATGTGTCTTTGTGTGTCTGTGAGTTCACCCTGTGATGAGCCATTACCTTCGCCAGGGATTGTTCCTGTCTTGGACCCAATGCCTTCTGGGATAGGCTCCAGTTTCCCCACAACCTTGCTCAGGATAAGTGATAGTAATGATTTTTATTGTTTTTATCAGAACATGGTGTTTTCTGTTGTAGTCAAAAAGAACAATTTTAAATTCACCCCATAAAATGTTTTTTTTTCTTTTTCAACATATGAGAACATAACAAGATCTTATCTTGATTTGAACAGTATTTATAGATAAATAAACATTATGCCACACTTACTTTTTTTTATTCCATTGTATAAATTAAATAAACCTTAATGCAAATTTAACATGAGAAAAAAAATACAGGTAATGGTGCATACATGTGTTCTTGGACTATTCAGGGCTCCAAGTTGTGTGGTTCACCTTTCAAGTTTAGTGTGTTCACTTCGGTTTCTGGTTGGACTTTTCAGGGAAAATGCAGTCACTGGTTTCTTTTTTTTTTTCCTAACAACTAAAATTTGTTTTTTTTCTTATTTAGCTTGAGAAAGTTACTATTCATTCATCTATACTAATAAAAGGCAAAGCCCTCACTGACTCACTCACTCACTCACTCACTCACTCACTCACTCATCACTAATTCTCCAACTTCCCGTGTAGGTAGAAGGCTGAAATTTGGCAGGCTTATTCCTTACAGCTTAATTACAAAAGTTAAGCAGGTTTCATTTCGAAATTCTACACGTAACGGTCGATAACGGTCAACAACGTCCGCCATATTGAACTTTCCAACGTCATTAATTCTCCAACTTTCCGTGTAGGTAGAAGGTTGACCCCATCTTCATGAAATTTGGTAGGCGGCTTCCCTGCGCTAACGGAAACCAATGTACATACTTATTTCAGTGGTCAGCCGCCATATTGAACTTTCCAACGTCACTAATTTTCCAACTTCCCGTGTAGGTAGAAGGCTGAAATTTGGCAGGCTCATTCCTTATAGCTTACTTATAAAAGTTAAGCAGGTTTAATTTCGAAATTCTACGCGTAATGGTCATAATGGTCAACAACGTCCGCCATGTTGAACTAACTTATTTATAGCCCCATCTTCATGAAATTTGGTAGGTGGCTTCCCTGCGCTAACCGAAACCGATGTACCTACTTATTTCAGTGGTATGATGCCACTGTCGGCCGCCATATTGAACTTTCCAATGTGATTAATTCTCCCAATGTCCCGTGTAGGTAAAAGGCTGAAATTTGGCAGGCTCATTCCTTACAGCTTACTTATAAAAGTTAAGCAGGTTTAATTTCGAAATTCTACGCGTAATGGTCATAACGGTCAACAACGTCCGCCATGTTGAACTTTCTTATTTATGGCCCCATCTTCACAAAATTTAGTAGGCGGCTTCCCAGCGCTAACCGAACACAATGTACGTACTTATTTCGGTGGTATGATGCCACTGTTGGCCGCCATATTGAACTTTTCAACAGTCTTTGTTACTTATGGGCCCATCTTCACGAAATTTGGTACACGGGTTACCAACGCTAAATGAATCCTACTTACATACATATATACGCCCATAGCCTGCAGCTCGGTCACAATGTGAGGCGGCATTGGGTCCCCCATCCCAACGCCTCCCACATTGTTGGCTGCCTGACTATATAAGGCCGTCCGTCGCTCCGGTCTTTACATTCCCTTCATTGCTTCGCCATGGGATTCACGTCTCCCTACTGAAAACTACAGCCTTTTTATTTAATCCACGGCTTCTCCGCTGTTTTACTGTTCGTTTATGACGATTATAGTTATTGTGTATGTATTTTAGACTAACTTTACATTGCTCAGGTACCCATTTCCTTTATCATTCCAACCGTACCCCCATTACCATGTCTATCGAGGTGATCACCATCGATCAAAGAACTGTCACTTACCGAGTGGTTTCCATGCCCAGAGATGGCACCCGCCTTTTCCATTCTCTTTGTTACATATTGCACGGCCATATCAGGCTGACTCTTGATATCCGGAGGAACATTGTGTCTTATGTATTGAATGACTGGGACAGGTTCAAGGTGTGGACTGATGACGGTACAGGAGATAATTAGACTACACAGGAGCAACCTGCGAAGCGCGGGTATTTTGCTAGTTCAGTAATAAAAGACAGACTTTGAAATCAAAGGGCACAGAGAGTCAGGGTCATCAGGTGCTATAGATAAGTAAATCTGTGTGTTGTCTGCATAACTGTGGTAGCTCACCTTGTGTTTTGAGATAATCTGGTCTAATGGGACCATGTAAATTGAAAATAATGCGGGCCCAGAATAGATCCTTGTGGTGCCCCATATGAAATCTCATGGATCTTTCCATTGGCTGAGACAATTAATAAGAATGCTGTGGCCTGTGGTGTCGAATGCTGCGGTCAAGTCTAAAAGAATGAGAACAGATGTATTGCCTGTGTCAGCATTAACATGCAGGTCATTAACCATTTTAACCAATGTAGTTTCTCTACTGTGATGGTCTAAAACCTGACTGAAACTTATTAAGAATGGTGTATCTATTCAAATAATTAATTGGTTAGAAACTGCTTTTTCTAGAATTTTATGAGAAAGGCGGGATAGAAAAAGACAGACGTATCAAGATTATTTTTCTTGAGCAAAGGTTTAACTACCACTGTCTTTAGACAATCTGGGAAGACCTTGGTATATAAAGAGCAGTTAACAATATCAAGTACATAATCAATGAGCACTTCAGGTAGTCCCAAGGGTACAAGTGGAAGGTTTTAACAGAGTAATTATTCTATGAAATTCAGATTTACCTATTTTAGTGAAGGAATTTAGTTCACCTTAGTGAGCTTGATAAAGTTTAACTGTATAGGCCTTTGAGTGATGTATTGTATTACATCTAATATTGTTTATTTTGTGATTGAAGAATGTTCAAAAAGCTTTGCATGTTTCTTTAGAAGTATTCAGAAGGCAGTCCACGGACTGAGCTGGATTTAGAAAATTATCAATAATAGAAAACAAAACTCTTGGATTTCCTGTTGTATTCACTAATATGCACAATCAACATTTCATAGTGAACTGTTAATTTAATTTTACTCCATTTACGCTTATCCTTGGAGCATATCCTGTTAAGTGTAGACAGAGCATGAGTATTCCAAGGTACTCTGGTGTTGGTGGAATTTTGGGGGCTGCAATGTCAATTAAAGTTATCACCTTAGCATTAAAATTGTCCACCGTACAGGTTATATTGCTGCCTATAATAGAACAATTAATATTAGCAAACCTAGTGGCTGCTGTGGCATCAAAATAATATTTTCTAATGATATACTGCTTTTTAGTTCTAGTCATCAGTACTTCTACATCAACTAAAATGTGGAAATGGTCAGATATACTGATGTCTATAACTTGCTTCACGTTAACATCTGACCAGCATGTGTCCTCCATTATGTGTAGCCTGACTAATGTACTAGCTAAGGTCAAAAGAATGTAGCAAATTAATTCATTTTCTTGCCTTTTGAGTCTGACTAGTTATCAGTATGAAAGTTGAAGTCACCTACTATTAGGAACCTGTCATAGTTTGTTATTATTATAGACAGTAAATCTAAAAATCCATCGATAAAAGATGCTTTGTATTTAGGAGGTCAATGAATAGTTAATACTAGAAATTGTGACAGTTCTTGAACAGCTACCACAAGATGCTCAAAAGACATGAAGATACCAAAATTGGCATCTTTACAGCTTAACCCACTCAAGAAAATATTCATTTGATAAAGAGAACATCTATATAAGGTAACACATCTATCCAATGTTACTTTGATTGCTTCAAACTGTTCTTTTATATTGAGGCTTGTTTAAAATACAGCAGATCTCAATTGGATTTGTCTCAGGACTGTTGTTAATTTGTTTTTGTTTGTGAGTGCTGTCCTGCATCGAGTTACTTACCTGAGACGCAACAGATTAGTGACGAGGATTGGGCTTGTGGGGCAGTGTGAAAATGGCTAATCTTGTTATTGCAGCTGGAGTTTAAAGGAGTCGGAAGAGAGTTTTTGTAACTTTGAAGAGAGGGTTGAACATTTCTTCATGGCAAATGCTATTACTGCAGAAATGAAAAAGGCAGTGTTCCTGAGTGTAATTGGAGTAAAGAACTTTGAACTACTAAAAGATAACATAGCAGCACAAATGAAATGAGTTTAGAACAACTCACCACCACACTAAAGGCACATTTTGAACCAAAGAGGAATAGTCTAGATAATGCATATGAAGTCATGAAAAAATTCCACCACCATTTTCGACCTCCCTAAGTATGAAAATATCATTTTAATATAAAGTTTGATTATAAATAGAGATAAATGATTGTGTATCAATATATCAATATCCTATTTTAACTTAAATAAGACGCATGCTTTACTTGTTTATTTCTTTTTTGAATGTAATGTTGATTAGATACAAACTGGAATTGTGAAAAAAACAAAGTGAGAGTTGATGGCAAAGTTTAGTATCATAATTTTGGATGATGAAAGAGCTTTAGCCATGCTGCCATGTGTGAGTGATTCTGTATGGCATTTATTAACTACATGATTAAAAAAAAAGTTATATCTTAACAATTATTTCTGTCTCCTTAGGCAAAGACCCATGTCCTTGATATAGAGCAAAGACTTCAAGGTGTGATTAAGAACAGAAATAAAGTGAAGGGTTTGCCCCTTTCTATTGAAGGACATGTTCACTATCTCATCCAGGAAGGAACAGATGAAAATATGCTGTGCCAGATGTACTTGGGATGGGCTCCCTATCTGTGAGGAGCTGCGCTGTCATGATAAAACCATATTCATGAAATTCAGCTCCTTAGTAAGTTGCTGCTGCTGTATACATGGTTTTCCTTTGTATTGTAAATGGTTAGATATCAAATTTTGTATAAATAAATACCTTTGTAACTTAAAGACTGGCCAAAATCTTTTTACTTTTATATTGTACTAAAATATATGTTTTTGTTTGTGAATAGTACTAAAGCTTTTAAATATATCAGTGAATTACTGATCTAGGCTTGTCTTTCTTTTTGGTATAATCCTCCATCTTTCCTCCCACATCCCAAAGACATGCTGGTTATATTGTTTGACCGTCCCAAGTTAGTGGGTTACAAAACGGTTGAATGGATGGAGAATGTTCTTTGAAAAAGCAATGGTTGTTAATCGTTTTTTATATAGCTGTATATTTATCAAACAAATAATGTGGACACATACTTATCTATCAGGGCTTTAGCTAAGGTACTTCTCCACTTCTGGAAGGGTTATAATGCTGAACGCAATTCAAAGTCAAAAGAAAACAACTCCTGTAAAGTTCAAAGGTAAAAATCCAAACAGAGTACAATATATTGACCATGTGACTCTGGTCTGGATGTAGTGGGCTAGAAAATGACACATTATTTTGAATTGAGTCCATTGTTGTTGCTAAGTTTCCAACAGACTTGAAAATTAAAATGATTTGTTTCAGTATGTGACAATTTATTATTGGAGTAAGTCAAAATATGAACTAGCAAATTATTTTCAGTACTTAACAGCTGAAAGGTAAGTGAAAAATTAAAGCTATACAGAAACTGAGTCCCAATAAAAGTACTTAAATCATTGTATTAACAATTGGCAGATGTTAGTTTAAAAAATGGTTTAATCCAGGAAGTATTGTATTAAATATTTGAGCTTTAATTTGGAAAAAGTATTTTAAAATATTTTTTAAAGTGACCAGCCTGTTTATTAAACAAATTGCTTAGCTGTGTGTCGAATGCAAGAAAGATTAAGTTCACATAACAAACAGCCAATCTTTATTTTATAGTGAAATCCAAAGGTGTTTTTATGTATGGTGTATATAGTACAATATATTATTTTTATAACTGGGACATAGGCAGCTAAGTGATATATTCAGGGTTACATTATGCATTTTAGACAGCATATCCCCACTCTTACTTTGGATAACGCCTAATGCTGTAACAGTTACAATACAGAGACTACCATAATTATAATGTACAAATTATTATTTTAAAAATTGACTTTTCACAATAAGCCTATTGGGTTGCATATTGAAGATTCGAGTGATCTCTGGTGTCAGAGTTTCTGACTGGTAATAGAAAAGACCTCAGCTTATCTCTGATATAAAACAATATTCTCAAACCTTCTTAATCCAATTCAGAGTCTTAGGGGCTTACACCTGTCCAGGCTGCATTCAACACAGGGTGCAAACTACTGATCTTGTGATTCTTTCACCTGTGGACTGAAAGCACAGGGTTACACTTTAACAAGCTTAATTTCAACAGAAGGTGCTAAAAGCTTTGCTATCAAGAGTGTAACTGCTGCTTTGACTAGATCTATAGCTAGTGTGAAGAAATAAATGTGAGAGAGACAGATTAAGGGTTGGGGAACCTTTCCATATATACTGTCATTACTCAATAAACAAATCAGTATGCACTGATACCATGGTCAAGTTCATGAAAACAGTTGACAACCAAGCAAGTACAAACGAAGCAATTTATGTAATCAGGACCAGAAGTAGTCAGAAGGAATGGGGTGATGTGAACAGAAGGTGATGGAGGTGATGTCATCAGAGGGCGACCAGAAGTGAAGGCATCAGGGATGAACGAATGATAACACGGACATTCTTCATGTATCGGGACGGTGTTTTCGTGCATAGAATTCAAGGTGCATGATTTTTTTGTTCTTCCTTTTTCTGGTGAGGAAAAGAGAAAAGCATTAATATGCGGTCTTAAACTCTGCTCTGGTGTGTTTCTGCACTCCGTCAGGCCCTTTGGCTGCCCCCTAATCGTGTGTGTGTGTGACACTAACTAACTTTTAATAATCTGCTCACAGTTGTTATTTGTTAAGTAATTTTTTGCCCAAATGAACATTAGAAACATTTGACAAGAGCAGGTCATTCAACTTACCAATCCTGTTCATCCAATTTCTCTAAAATGGCATCAAATCAACTTTTGAAGGTCCTTAAACTCCCACTCTTTACCACACTGCTTAGTAACTTATCATGTGTCTTTGAATTTCTTTGTAAAGAAAACCTTTCTTACATTTGTGTGATTTTTACCCTTAAGTTTCCAGCAGTATCCCCATGTTCCTCTTGAAGAATTAATTTTAAAGTAACAGCTGGGATCCACTGAACTAATTCCCTTCATAATAGTCAAATGTATTGTCATTACTCACATGTCTCCTCAGAACCATTTACAAAAATGCAATATCAAAAAGTAAAGGCAATTTAAAAACTATGTGGAATCTACAATAGATAAAGGCTGATGCAATGCAATGGCGTATGAGTAGTTTGGAAATGCACAGCGTTTCAGTAGTATTTCAGCAGTGACATTAAGTTTATTGGATTAACAGAAAATATGCAATATGCATCATAACAAAATTAGACAGGTGCATAAATTCTGGCACCCCAACAGAGATATTACATTAATACTTTGAGCCTCCTTTTGCAAATATTACAGCATTGAGTTGCCTCCTATAGCCTTTGAGGAGTGTCTGGATTCTAGATGGAGGTATTTTTGACCATTCTTCCATAAAAAATATCTCCAGTTCAGTTAAATTTGATGGCTGCCGAGTATGGATAGCCTGCTTCAAATCATCCCATTGATTTTCGATGATATTCAAGTCAGGGGACTGTGATGGCCATTCCAGAACATTGTACTTCTCCCTCTGCATGAATGCCTTTGTAGATTTCGAACTGTGTTTTGGGTCATTGTCTTGTTGGAATATCCAACCCCTGCATAACGTCAACTTTGTGACTGATACTTGAACATTATCCTGAAGAATTTGTTGATATTGGGTTGAATTCATCCGACCCTCGACTTTAACAAGGGCCCCAGTCCCTGAACTAGCCACATATCACCACAGCATGATGGAACCTCCACCAAATTTGACAGTAGGTAGCAGGTGTCTTTCTTGGAATGCGGTGTTCTACTTCCGCCATGCAAAACGCTTTTTATTCTGACCAAATAACTCAATTTTTGTCTCATCAGTCCAAAGCACTTTGTTCCCAAATGAATCTGGCTTGTCTAAATGAGCATTTGCACACAACAAGCGACTCTGTTTGTGGCATGAGTGCAGAAAGGGCTTCTTTCTCATCACCCTGCCATATAGATGTTTTTTCTGCAAACTGCGCTGAATTGCAGAACGACGTACAGATACACCATCTGCAGCAAGATGTTCTTGCAGGTCTTTGGAGGTGATCTGTGGGTTGTCTGTAACCAATCTCACAATCCTGCGCATATGCTGCTCCTGTATTTTTCTTGGCCTGCCAGACCTGCTGGGTTTAACAGCAACTGTGCCTGTGGCCTTCCATTTCCTGATTACATTCCTTACAGTTGAAACTGACAGTTTAAACCTCTGAGATAGCTTTTTGTAGCCTTCCCCTAACAATCTTTGTTCTCAGATCTTTTGTGAGTTGCTTTGAGGATCCCTTGCTGTCACTCTTCAGAGGAGAGTCAGAGGGAAGCACAACTTGCAATTGACCATCTTACATACCTTTACTCATGACTGGACATACCTGTCTATGAAGTTCAAGGCTTAACGAGCTAATTCAACCAATTTGGTGTTGCAAGTAATCAGTATTGAGCAGTTACATGCATTCAAATCAGCAAAATTACAAGGGTACCCAAATTTTGTGCACAGCCAGTTTTTCACATTTGATTTAATTTCATACAATTAAATACTGCTTCACTAAAAATCTTTGTTCGGAAAACACCCCAGTACTCAGATGTTCCTAGGAAATGAAAGACATACCACTGTTATCTTTTTTTGTGCAGGCTGAGAGGGGTTCCCCAAACTTTTTCATATGACTGTGTGTGTGTGTGTGTGTGTGTATATATATATATATATATATACTGTCAGAGATGCCAGGGGCAACGACCCGGCCATGACGCAGTGAGGGACCAAAAGAGGGTCAAAGCCCACCCTGGATCACGTGGGGGCCGCCTTTCTGGTTGCTCTGGGGGCCACGGGTACAGGGCATGGAAGCTCCACCCTGTAGGGGCCCGTGGTCACCGCCAGGAGGCGCCCCAATGCCTTGGGGACCTGTTACCCCAGCACTTCTGCCACACCAGGAAGTGCTGGGGGGAAGATTTAGGACGGCACCCGGAGAGCTGCCGGGAGGACAGCCGGCACTTCCGCCACGTGGCCAAGGGAGGAATGCCGGGAACACCTGGGGCTCATCCGGGAACTGGATAAAAGGGGCCGTCTCCATTCATTCAGGGCTAGAGTCGGGTGGAAGAAGGACAAGGCAAGAAAGGAGAGTGGAGGCAGCCCGAGAAGAAGGCATTTGTGGCCAGGACTGTGATTGTTGGAGTAATTGTGCACTAAATGGACTGAGTCTGTGTGACTTCATTGTTGTAAATAGTTTGTAAATAAACGTGTGGTGGTGATTGAGAACATGTCCGCCTGTTTGTGTCCGGGTCGGCTCCACAATATAAATATATATATATATATATATATATATACACACACACTAGCCTGCGCTACGTGCCAGCCACTTTGCGTCTGTGCCACTCGCATATGTGGATTTCACTTTCATCAAACAAACCTTTTAATTCTTGCAGATATGCCTCTTCATTGGGAAGAAACACTACTTTTCCCTGATGGCAACATGAATTTAGACGATCCAGAAGTCTCCGACTTAAAGTTTAAATCTGAACAATATATTCGATTTCTTTTCGCTGTTCCATTATTTCACCGAGTAATTTCCATTTGTTTGCGCTGCTAATGCGATCTTTACCATCATTTTTTTGAGACTTTCGAATTTTAGTACTTTCATTATCTCTAACCTGCTCTGTATGTGTATCGCGCCAATGTTTTTGAATTCTTTATGACGTTCTGCTTTGTCATCTACTCTTTGTCTTTTATTTCCAGCCCCAGGCGTAGTTAAATCTCTTGGCACAAAGTCTCGTCTCGCGGGACATGAAAGTATCTCTCTGAAAAAGTCACGTCTCATCCCAGGCTAAAAAGTCTCATCTCGTCCCAGGATTTTTTTATTATAATAGCGGTTGTTCAAAATACTTCATCACAATACGAGAGTGTGTGCCAACGGTTTGTAGTCATTAAAATATTTCACATAGGCAAAGAGGTAAGCATTGTCCTTTTGAAACCAGGGGTATGAAATATTAAGGATGTTACTGAAGACTTTGGGTAATTGGTCATTAATGTTTTTTTTTTAAAATACATACTATACTCATGCAGATCACAACTCTGTATGTTCCACTTTACACAATCAAACCAGTCCGGTAGTATCACTTGTGCTTCTTCAGACCAGAGTCCTTTCCAACAGAATTGGATGCAAAAGAAACCAACCCCAGATGCAGTGACTGTCCATTACCAAATACAGGTAGACCTGCATTTCTGTGACAAGTATGTTCTCAGATTTTTCAAGTATGGAAGACAGATGTTTCAGGGTTAGGTAGTTCTTCTCAGTAATAATGGCTTTGGAGAGTGGTGAAGTGTTGCATGTTGATTAGTTCATGTAAGGAAGACTTTCACTGTATTCTGTACATGTGACAATAACGATCCTGTAAACAAAGGTGTTACACAGCCTAGCATAACCTGCCTGGGCTTGCAATGCCCACATTGTGCTATACAACAACAACAACAACAACAAAAAAAGCCAACCCAACCTAAAGAAAACACACGATAAGTAGTGTTCCTCTTTTAAAATGTCTATTTATTAACGTGAAAAGCATGGCCAAATTATGGTGATGGAGAGAACTATAATATAATTATACATTCTTCAGGAGAGATGGACAAGGAAGGAAATGATGCAGTGTGGTTCTATAGGTGAATAATTATGAAACCTATAATAAGAAATAAATTAGAAAAATATCCAAATGAAAATGATATACTAAATAACAGCCAGCATGGGTTTATGAGAGGAAGGTCCTACCAAGCCAATCTTTTATAATTTTTTAAACAGGCAACTAGAGCAGATGACGAAAATAAAGCATACAACATTATTTACTTAGAGTTTCAAAAACTATTTGATAAAGTCCCACACCAAAGATTAATTCTGTTTAAGCATCAGAGGTAACCTATAAAAGTGGATCTTCAGTTGGTTAACCGGCAGAAGACAAAGAGTACAAATAAGAGGAGAATGATCCACATGGAGTGAGGTCATCAATGGAGTCCCTCAGGTGTCTGTCCTTGGACCATTACCTTTTCTGATTTATATTAATTACATTGATTGCTTTATAGTTAGTAAACGTGTAAAATCATCAGATGACACTACAATTGGAGGGATGGCAGACATTGAGGAGGCAGCTAAAAGAAATGAAAATAAAAGACCTGGATAACCCTCACAACAGTACTCTGACAGAACCAGATAATTAAACCTGTTCAGTCTCGAGCAGAGAAGACTGTATGGGGACGTAACCCAGGTCTTCAAAATCCTCAAAGGGATTCAAAAAGTAGATCCAAAAAAATTATTTTAATTAAATGGTTTATCACATACTTGAGAACACAGTAGAAATTAAGGGGAAGCAACTTCTTCAACAGGTTGGACCACCCTAACCCACTCTCACCTTGGACCACTGCACCCTCCACCCATCCTTCTGCTGATACCAGCATAGGAGAGACATCCCCACCCACAATTACTTTGTGCCAGGAAAGCAGTGGGTCCAGATGGAGTACCGCCTTGACTGCTGAAGGCCTGTGCGTTGGAGCTGGGGAGTCCTCTACAGCGCATCTTCAACCTGAGCCTGGAACAGGGGAGAGTCCCGAGGCTTTGGAAAACATCTTGCATCACCCCAGTCCTAAAGGTTTCACGTCCTAGTGAGCCGAATGACTTCCGGTCTGTCGCTCTGACGTCACATAGGATGAAGACCATGGAGCGGCTGATGCTTCACCACCTGAGGCCACAGGTCCACCACGCCCTCGACCCTCTGCAGTTCGCATACCAGGAGAAGGTGGGAGCAGAGGATGCCATCATCTATATGCTACACCGATCCCTCTCCCACTTGGACAGAGGCAGTGATGCTGTAAGAATTATGTTTCTGGACTTCTCTAGCACCTTCAACACCATCCAACCTCTGCTCCTTAGGGACAAGCTGACAAAGATGGGAGTAGATTCATACCTGGTAGCATGGATTGTGGACTATCTTACAGACAGACCTCAGTATGTGCATCTTGGGTACTGCAGATCTGACATTGTGGTCAGCAACACAGGAGCACCGCAGGGGACTGTACTTTCTCTGGTCCTGTTCAGCCTATATACATCAGACTTCCAATACAACTCGGAGTCCTGCCTTGTGCAAAAGTTTGCAGATGACACTGCTATCATGGGTTGCATCAGGAGTGGGCAGGAGGAGGAGTATAGGAAACTAATCAAGGACTTTGTTAAATGGTGCGACTCCAACCACCTACAACTGAACACCAGCAAAACCAAGTTGGTGGTGGATTTTAGGAGGCCCAGGCCCATCATGGACCCTGTGATCATCAGAGGTGACTGTGTGCAGAGGGGGCAGACCTCTAAATACATGGGAGTACAGCTGAATGATAAATTGGACTGGACTGCCAATACTGATGCTCTGTGTAAGAAAGGACAAAGCCGACTATACTTCCTTAGAAGGCTGGCGTCCTTCAACATCTGCAATAAGATGCTGTAGATGTTCTATCAAACGGTTGTGGCAAGCGCCCTTTTCTACGCGGTGGTGGGCTGGGGAGGCAGCATAAAGAACAGGAATGCCTCATGCCTATTCAAACTGGTGAGGAAGGTAGGCTCTATTGTAGACACGTAAAGGGACAGTTTGACATCCGTGGCAGAGCAATGCGCACTGAGCAGGCTCCTGTCAATAATGGAAAATCCACTGAACAGGATCATCTCCAGACAGAGGAGCAGCTTCAGGGACAGACTGCTGTTGCTGTCCTGCTCCACTGACAGACTGAGGAGATCATTCCTCCCCCACACTATGCGACTCTTCAATTCCTCCCAGGGGGTAAACGTTAATATTATACAAAATTATTGTCTGTCTGTTATACCTTCATTGTTATCACTCTTTAATTTAATATTGTTCTTTATCAGTAAGCTGCTGCTGGAGTATGTGAATTTCCCCTTGGGATTAATAAAGTATCTATCTATCTGTTTAAGACTGAAGACTTGAAGCAATAATTTACACAGAGTTGGGGGAATTGAACAAACTTCTGAGCCATGCAGTTGAAGAAGAAACCTTGGCAAACTTTAAGAAGAACCTGGATGAGATAGAGTGGCATGCAAATGTATTCAGTTCTCTTGAAAGTCATCATAGCTTTCTGCATGACAAAATATTTGTACACACATTTGTCTATTCAGTATTTTTAATGTGAACTCTTATACTGTAACAATACATTTCTAAAGGCAAAATAAACCATTTTCTGTAGATATTTAATTGAAGAAGAAATACTCCAAAGTTAGTGTTTGCATAACTATTTACCTCTCTGTGCTTTGGAAGCTCCAGGTTTACGCAAATAACAAATGACTCCCAAATGCCACCAAGGCGACAGTCAATTGAGCATAATTTAACATAATTAGATACTATTTGTGAATCATTTATATCTGTCTGGATATAAAACACACATTTTGTAAAGGCCATAGTCTTTGTTGGACAATCACTGCAAAAATAAATACAAAGGACCATTCTGTTGACATGAGAACCGAAGTCATTGAAATGTACAAGGCAGGAAATGGCTACAAAAGAAGAGTTTGAATGTCCCGTTAAGCACTGTTGGAGCTATCATCAGAAAGTGGAAGGTTCGTCACAGCACACAGACTCTTATTAGAACAGGCCTTTCCTCAAAACTAAACATCAGAGCAAGATGTTGACTAGTGAGAGAGGCTACTAAAAACTCCAGCTGTCACTCTCATAAGTCAGTAGTATTCTTGAAGTTGCATGGGTCCACAATTTCAAGAGCTCTCCATAAAATAGGCCTCTGCAGAAGGGTAGCAAGAAAGAAGCCACTCCTTAAGAAGGGCCATGTAAAGGCACATATGGCATTTGCTACAAAGCATAAGAAAGACTCAGTTAAGATGTGAGAGAAGGTTGTATGGTCTGATAACACCAAAATAGAACTTTATGGCCAGACTTCAAAGAGGTATGTGTGTCATAAAACTAACATTGCCCATGCCTCAAGAAACACCATACCTATGACGGTGAAATATGGTGATGGCAGTATCATGCTATGGGGATACTTTTCATGTGCTGGCACTGGAAATCTTGTCACAACTGAAGGGACAATGGATGGTCACAAATATGGCAGAATATTGCAAGAGAACTTGTTCCAGTCTACTACGAACCTATGGCTCAGGAGAAGATTCATCTTTCAACACGACAGTAACCCTAAGCATAAGGTCAAAGTGACACTGGAAAGGATCAAAAAGAGAAAGATAAATGTTTTGGAATGGCAAAGTCAAAGCCTGATCGTAACCCTATTGAGAATCTGTGACACTATTTGAAAACTGCTGTCCAGGGCCACCGTCCCATCTACCTAGAGCAGGGGTGGGCAATGTCGGTCCTGGAGAGCCGCAGTGGCTACAGGTTTTCATTCCAACCCAATTGCTTAATTAGAAACCAATCATTCCCAGTCTTGGACCTTATTTAATTCTAGGGCTTGTTAGTCTGCAATGTAAGGTTCTTGTATCATAGATTTTTTCCTTTCCAAGGATATCATCTAAATGATTTGAAGCCTAAAACGGATCATTTTAAGTTTTTATTAAATCAAACAGTGCATTGATGAAAACACACAAATGTAAATAGAAACATGCAATGACAAGTGAGTTGCTTTGTCATTTACACCTTTTTGCTAATAAGGAGCCATTAAAACAATGAATGCAGCTTTTTAAGATTGAAATAAGCAATTAAGGGTGGGGAAACTTAACAAGCAAAACCACTACAATGAAGCATTAAAATGTTACTTAAGCAATAAGTGCATCATCAGCAATAATTAACTTCTCATTAAGAAACTGAGTTGGAACAAAAACCTGCAGATACTGCGGCTCTCCAGGACTGACATTGCCTACCCCAGAACTAGAGGATCTCCACAAATTCTGCCAAGAAGAATGGGGAAGAATCGCAATGTGTAAAACTGGTACATACATACCCCAAAAGGATTAAGACTGTTATTGCAGCAAAAGGGTTCTTGACGAAGTATTAATGTGTAGGGCTTGAATACTTAATCAAAGACTTACTTTGGAGTTTCTATTCTTCAGTTAAATATCGACAGAAAATGGTTTATTTTGACTTTGGAAATGTATTGTAACAGCGTTAGAGTTCACACTAAAAATACTGAATGGATAAAAATGTGTACAAATCTTTCGTGTTGAAAAAAAACTATGATGATTTTCAAGGGTGCTGAATATTTTTATATGCCACTGTTTTGTGAGAGCTTAGGTATTAGTTAATCAAACCAGTTTCAAAGAAGTTATTGTATTGTATTCTCATCTGTCAACTTTTTTATATTCTCCATCCATCCATCCATTTTCTGCCACTTATCCTGGTCTGGGTCATTTGGGCAGTATTCTAAGCAATGATTTCCAGATATCCCTTTTTCCTGTCACCTTGTTCAGGGAGATACCAAGGTGTTCACAGGCCTGCTGAGAGACATAATCTCTCCATCATGTCCCAGGCCTGCACCAGGGTCTATTCCCAGTTGGATATGTCCAAAACACTTCTCCAGGGAGACATCCTAATGAAATGTGGAGGAGGAGGAGGAGGAGGAGGAAAAGCAGCTCTAATTTGAGCTCCTCCTAAATGTCTATGCTTCTCTCCCAATCTCTAAGGCTTAGCCCATATGCCATGTGAGGGTAACCCATTTCGGCCACTTGCATCCTTGATCTAGTTGTTTTGGTCACTACTGACTACTTGTGAGGGTAGGAAATTAGATTGACTAGTTAATTGAGGGCTTCACCTTTTGGCTCATCTCTGCTTTTACCAATACTGCTTTGATCTCCCTGTCGATTCGGCATGCCCTTCTTCCCTTTCTTGTGAACAAGACCCCGAGATAACTTGAAATCCTCCACTTGAAGCAGTACCTCATCCTCAACCCGGAGAGGGCACTCTGCCCTTTTCTGGCTGAGTACCATGACCTCTGACTTTTCGGTGCTCACCATTTCACATGCGGCTGCAAACCAGTTCATATTGACCTTTATGAAAACCCTAGTCAAGAAGTCAGTAACCTCTTCCAACAACGAGAACAGGCCTGGTGGGATTTTCTGCGACCCAGCCAGGCACAGCCCAAAATGAGCAACATGAGCCATCCTCCAGTAGGCCCACCACCTACAGGAGAAGTCATAAGGGTCTGATATTTTGTAGCTTGAGTGGCAGTCAAAGGCAAGTGCTTTGGCAAACTGATTCCTGGCTACTAAAGCTGGCCTGAGATATGGTTCTTATATTCTATATAACCCAATATCCTATTAGCCTTCACTTATATACTGTTTGACTGTAGATGATGAAGAGTCAGGGTGCCATAGTGGTAGCACTGCCGCCTTGCAGTAAGGACAATGGGGTTCATGCCCCTGATTAGAGTTTTCATTTCTCCCAGTATCCGTGTGAATTTCCTTCTACAGTCCAGAAATATGCAGACAGGGGAATTACCATTACAAAATTTGCCTATGATGTGCGTGTCCACTCTATGATAGACTGACAACCTCTCCAGGAATTGTTCCTACTTTGCATCTGCTGCTTCAAGACCCAGCTTGTGATAAACGGGTTTAGAAAAAGAATGGATGGATGGATAAATAATGAAGAGTCCATTACCACTTTTAGGTCCTTCTCACAAGGTGTACTTTCAGTTTCAAACTTCCCACTGTATATTCTAATCTACTGTTTTGCACTCCTCACATATAATACGTTACCTTTACTCACAATAAATTTCATCAGACATGGGCCAAACGGTGTAAAAGCATTCCATTCAACTTTATACGCCCCAAGGAGGTCCTTGATGTGCTATAAAGCCCAGAAGTTATTATATTCACAACAGCAGTACTTTCAGTAACCAGACGCTGGCACTGGAAGAAGCCTGCACTTCTGTTGATTTTCAAATACTTGTAACTGTTTTATGGGTTTGTTGGCTACTGGCACTGAGAGTACCTCATAAAACAAAGCCTGGAGCTTGGTGGAAACTTTCACACACAAATTGATTTTTTTTCCCCAACAGAAAAAGAAGTCGCCCTTATGCCAAGAAAGCATTTGAAATGTCTGTCCATTGGAGGAGAGGTCGTGAGAGATTTACAATTAATGAAAATTTTAAGGAGCGATGCAATTGTGTGTTGCTTTAGACTTCATGTATGCGCACTGTGGTGACTACTTTTGTGAACGGTGATATAAATTATGGCCTGATGTATCGATCTATTCTCAATATGCTGTATGTTTAACTCAGCTCTTAAATATTTAAAATTTGCGACCCTGTTCTAGAAAAGCGGATTCGGAAGATGCGCAGATGGTTAGATTGTTATAAAAGTGACGTTTGTTATATTTTAAAACACGACTGTTAAACGATTTTCAGGAAATGCATTTGGTGTACAACCTTAATCGCTGATAGTTATACGGACAGGTATTGAATGTTATCCCCCCAATCTTTTGAATAATTTGCATAATAATACATTTTTCCCCAACTCGGCATTATGAATGACCGATAGGTTTTAACAGAATCATTACTGGGAAAATGTTTTTTTTATAATTACCCGCTTTTCTTACTCGGGGGTCACAAGTAGCCGAAACCTCTGAATAAACTCAACATTCTACCAAACGCTCTTTTTTAACTTTATGTGAGTGAGTCGTCTAACAGCAGCACCCAGAAATGATGAGAAGTCAAGTTTGCCCTGTCCTTCAGTCCATCGTAGTGCACTCCTCCTTCGCTTTTTCGTGTCACTCGTTTAGTTCAGCGACGCGAGTAGGCGCTACCTGCCACCGCAGCAACCACCCCTCCCCCACCCTGATGCGCCTAAACAGGGACAGCCGAACGCTTAGTTTTAACATCTAACCGACCACACATGGCTTTAAAATATAATAGGAAATCCTTAAAACATCGTACCGGGTTAAGAACAGCCTGCGATCGGCAAAAAGAGTGTAACATATCCGACAGCTAATAATTCGGCATGCAATCGCCTATTAGCCTAGGAACCTTCTTCCGGGAGCCTAAAACGAGCCCGATTTTATTTTGGTTACACACTAAGGGGGGGGCACACGGACAACATATTTAAAGTATACCCATACAAAAAAAGACGTCATCTGGCACATTTTAAAAATCTACTCTGAAATTATCACGATTGTCTTTACTGTGAAAGAAGGCCAGTGGAGCTCGCGATTAATTAGTTTTTAAGGTTTTTTTTTTTGGTCGAGTTTTCCGGTCGGAAGCATTTAGCTGTGACCAAAGTGTCCCAAAAATACACTGGCCTCGGTAGGAACAGCAACTTCAGCAGAAACTTTAGAGTTGGTTTCACGAAGAAGACGTTGTTTTGTGGTTCCCCGACCCATTCTACGATTGAAAAAAACACAACAGAAGAGCATAACAGCACTGACAAGCAAACGCAGCCGATTCGAAATACAAAGAAAACAAACAATGGGTGTCCCGAAATTTTATCGGTGGATATCGGAGCGCTATCCTTGTCTGAGCGAAGTTGTAAAGGAGCACCAGGTAGGCCTTTCGAAATTTTTAACTTAAAATCCACAACGAGAAACCTGTCCGCTTTACTGTAAAGCCACGTCTTTTCCCCCCATTGATGACAACGCAAGCAGTTGCCTCACCGGAAGTTCTGAATCAGTTGGCAAGGCTCAAATTTGGGTTTGTCGCGGTCATCTAGACTCAGAGGTCGGCTTTTCTTTCAGAAAGAAGTGATGTTACTCTCGACAGGACCCAAGTAGTTAATTTCCCGAGTTTCCACTTCCCAGTCGTTCCCCACTGGTATTCCTTTGCGGTTGCTTTGTCTAAGTGCGCACACTCGAGGGACTTCGTCGTATCCAGACCGTTGTCGTCCTGGAGAAACGTTAGAGAAAATATGGTAGTTAACCATAACAGTTTTGAGAATTCGGTGGTAAATGGTGAAAACAGATTTTAAATTAAATAAGTGTGTGTGCGCGTTTGACGCTACGCAACTAACTTTAAGCCATCCATCTGTGTTGTCAGACACGGCACCGTGCAAGTGGGATCTTTGAGACCGGCGACTCTGTCCGATACTGCACATCGTTATATAGGCTCGGCTAGAAGAGAGGGTGCTGGTAAAACAGTCTGACGTGGAAAGTGTCAAGAGTGGAGCACACGCGTACTCTGTCCATTGCGTGTGAAATCTGCTGTAGAAAACGAGTTTGTCGTGGGTCTTTACTGATGGCTCCCAGCCGCTCAGTGGTTTATAGACGGCGAGCTTTTGCGATTAGCGCAGTCTCAATCTATCTGTCAATGTGGATAAAAATAGGCCGGCATATTTTGTAAGACGATGGGCGTCAGTTATAGCCCTGTCGCGAAATAGGTTGTATCAGAACTACTATACAATATTAGTTTTTTTTCCTCAACCCAAGGGATAATATTATTGGCAGGCATTGTGGCGTAGTGATTGAGTCTTTGGATCAAGGACTTAAAATCTAAAGGTTGTGGGTTCCAATCTTTCTACTGATACTGTGCGATGATGAGCAAGTTACTTTACCTGCCTGTGCTGGAAAAAAAAAAAGAATTGTGCCCAACTTTATTGCAAATGTTGTAAATTGCCTAGGGTGAAGGTGTCGATCAGTAATAATAATATTAGGTCACTGGAGCTGCTTACTCTTGAGCTTGCTATACATAATTGTCTATGGCTTTTGTTGATAATCATTGAAAAACACATTCTCACAGGAAAGTGTATTCTTTTGAAATTAAACAAGTAGTCAGTAGCAATAATGTGAAATTTCAGTATATATTGTAATGAACCATCATAGTGGGTAAAGGAAATAAACACAGTGTAAAGATTTCTTTGGAGCTTGAGTCAGTGGCCTGTAAATTACAGATCAGATCCCTGCAAAAGCTGTAATGAGCTGAGAACTATTTACATTTAGTCCTCTAATGGAAAGTAACAACTTAAAAGATCGAGTATTTAGGCCTTGGAGTGTGCTGGACATGCCTCTGCACCCGGCCCTACTGTTACAATCCCAGAGCATGCCACAGGCTTCTCTGCAACCTGCTCCAGTGTTCTGGCTCTGATGCGTGCAACACGTGTCCTTGCTCCCAGCTCTGTGTTTCCTAACCCAGAGCACGGTAACGTTAACTCCCCAAGTCTGATCTGATATTCTGGCCTCAAAAGCAGGCCTGTTTTCCGGATGAAGGTCCACTTAAGAATTCCGCAACACAGTGGTCTTCCTATTATGGGTTGTTCTCAACAGCTTGTCTTCCTGGCTATATATATAATATATATATATATATATATAGTGGTAAAGGCGCTATATAGCGCCCGACCCGGCACAGACTGATGCAGAGGCACGTGTAAAAATCACACAGGCTTTTATTTTCTCTTCAGCCGTGGGGCACGTCTTCCCCGTGTCCCAAAAGCACTTAAACACAAACAAACAACTCTCCACCTTGCACCACCACTCCTCCCAGGCAACCTCGTCCTCTTCTTTCCGATTCTGGCCGATGTTGATTTCCCTGTCTCCCGCGTGGCTCCATGGGACATGGAGTCCTCCACAGCCTGGTTGGGAGCTGGGGTGACCGCTAGGGGGTGCTGCTGAGACTCAAGAACCCGGCTGGACGAGTCATCAGCCCCACCCGGAGGTGCAATTGGGACCAGGTGCCTCATGTATAAACGGTGCGTACGCACAGAAATGTTGCGTAAGAACTTTTCCACGTTCAAATCGCGATGTATAAAACCAACACTTGCCGTAAAGCCACGCACTTTTCCATGGTACCTGATGCCTTGTCGTACGCAAGTTCTCCGCTCGGTTTTGCAGACTGGTGGCACCCAGCGTCAAAGCAGTGCTACTGTTCCTGTGTGGTTACTCTTTATTTTCCTGACACGGCTTTATAAATACACTGAAACTAACCGCATATTGTTTATTAGTGTAATGCATCTGATTGTTATTAACTTGTAACAATATAATGGTCCAGGGACTAGCCATAGTATTCCAAATACCATAAGTGCTTTAGCATTGTTACTCTCACTGCACCTTCTTCTTCTTTTTAGCTGCTCCCGTTAGGAGTTGCCACAGCGGATTATCTTTTTCCATATTACTTTCACTGCAGCACTCGGAGTATTTATATCACTGTATCTGAGTGTGAATCACAGCAGCAGCTGATCGGAAAGAGAATTATCGGTATACAGCATCAAGCACACGCTACCTCAGCCACGGCAAAACATTTCAAAGCCTTTCCTGTACGGACCTCGCGGTTCACAAACAGTTTCATCCCAAGAACTATAAACGCACTCAATCAATTGCTCCTTGTAGAACTGTTTGTACTTCTAAGTACAATTACCTCACTGTAAACTTGCACTACAGTTATAATATTGCACAACCTGAGCCACTTTATAAAGCGCGTATTTACATATGATGCCGATATCATTTTTAAGATGAAATGCAGCAAAATATGTTTATTATATTATACAGGTAAAACTTTAACTTCATTTAAATAATCTGTATTCTTCACTGGGACTGGCATGAAGGACAGAATAATTAAACATGTACTACAAAGATATTTCGATGTTCCTTAAACGTTTTGAAGAATCGGCGCTCTAAGCTTACAGATGGCTTAACATCTATTACAGAGCTGATTGTGTGGCGATTGGTTACTTTGAGAAAGAAAAGCAAGGACTGCAGGGGCGGCCATGGTAATATATATTGAATATAAAACAGAAAGAGAAAATAACAACACAGCTAAAAACGCAGCGACAAATTTCAGCAAAAATTAAATGCTTGTGTCATGAGCACGAGGCGGCTATGCAGTGTCCGCAGTGGACGTGGCCATCCGCCGTACATAAGATACCATATTGACATTGGCAGGCGAAGGAGCCACCGATTCTTCCTCTGCCCAGTGCCGCCACAAGCCTAGAGCCGCCCCCGAGTACTGCTGCAATAAATTATTTCATCGAAGGTCGCACACAATCACTGCACCGTTAAACCCATTTTTAATAACGTGCTTTAACTCCTATCATCATGAAAATGATATCACGTATACATGATATACAGAGCTGTAATATCACAAATGTAATGGATTCTGTGTCCAGTCGGAGGAAGAGAGCCGGTTTAAGAAGCAAGTAGTGATTCACACACACAGAGCACATAGAAGATCACATACAAAACATTTAACGTGCTACTTTAATTACAATGTGATTTGAGAAACTGGTTAATTAAACGATTTTAAGATGAAGTTTATGATCTACTTTAATGACAAAATAAACTACGTGATTAAAGTGGAAACTTCGAGACTGAAGTTGACATTTCGTGCTTTTTCCCCACTGTGTGCCTTTTTTTTTTCTTTGTATTCTAATAAGCTTTCATATGACTCTCAGACGGTGCGCTACGACTCGCCTTTTCACGGCGACTAATATCTGAGCTTTCAAGTTTCTCCAACACGCTATGTCACTCGATCAACTTCCTTTTGTTGATTATACCACGGTTTATTTGAACAAATAGTATGTTTTTCCTTTGCCTCCACTTGGTATTCGCTGAAATTCTTATATTTCCCCCCGTGCTTTTCCCATTGTCTTTTCACAGAAGGCTGAGCTTAAGGGTGATTTATAATGATTTGCATATTCAAAGAGGCGTAATTCTGGGAGGAGTTGGGGCGTTACATAAAGCGCGTGCACGAGCGTTATTTTTCACGCTGATCGGGATTTATGTTAGGGAAGAACGTGGAAGTTGGAGTATGCACAGATTCCTGCATCTGGATTTTTCTGTGCGTAAGCACATTTCGGCTTTTGTGCTTACGCCATGTTATAGTGCGAATTCTACGCAGGACGTTATACATGAGGCCCCAGGTGATCAAGCACCTGGAACACGTCCGGGTGGGCTATAAAACGCCTCCACCACTAAGGGGCCAGAATCAGGAGGAAGAGGACGAGGTTGCCTGGGAGGAGTGGTGGTGCAAGGTGGAGAGTTGTTGGTGTGTTTAAAGTGCTTTTGGGACTGTGTTGT
>JANRMT010062854.1:104492967-104513788 GCA_026402145.1 Polypterus bichir lapradei | reverse complement strand
TGTGTGTGTGTGTGTGTGTTCGTGTTCAATTGACTGGTGCCATGTCCAAGGATTTTTCCTGCCCTCTGCCCAGTGCTTGCTGAGGTGAGCTCCAGCTGCCATGTGACACTGCCCTGGATAAGCAGGTTAAGAACATAGATGAATGCTTATAACATCTGTTTAGCTCTTGTCACTTGATAGCATGCTCAATACTTTGTCTCACCAAAGCACACACATGCAGTATCAATCCAGCAGCAGTAGGCAATATCTTTGCTAAATATCAAAATAAGTTTCCATATAGTGAATGAATATATAAAATCATAGGTGTGACTTTTTTCAGTTATTATCTTTTGTGTTTTTCCTGTCTACTTAAGAGATATAAGTGTTGCTTTTGTTAATGTTTTCACGGACTGTGCAGAGATTTTCACTGGCACATATATGGATGGTCCACTATATATTTCTTTCTCCAGTTGTCTCTTTGTTTAATTGCAGCTTGTGTTGGATAGCTGTACTGTGGTGTTTGAAGGGTCATATGGTGATCCCTCTTGCTGGGATCAATGCATTGTGGTATAGCACATGAGAGATGTGTGTGGTAATGCACAGTTTTAAATATATTAAACTGAGTGTTTGGGCTTCATATGGGTGACAGGGCACATGGTAGCATGGTTGGTCGACTCTGGGATGTTAATGGAGAATTGGCTTCCTGGGTATTCACACATGGATGTGTGCTGCAGCCAGTTTCCTTATTAGCACTCCATGATCGCAGAACCTATGCCTGAAAGAATTATATAAAGACAAGCCTTAACATGAAACAAGGCAACAGAATAAAATAAAAAAAGGAGAGAAACAGTGGTTAATTGGAAACAAAGGTGAAAGTAAAAGAGAAGGCAAATTAATGGCTGAGCCAGTGCAGCTGAAGAGAGTAAGCAGGTGGTTGGGAATGTGGCCCCAAGGGAAGTGCATGGCCAGTGCTAAAAGTGGCAGAGATCACTCATGTAGAATGCACCAGGAGCAGGAGTGACCTACCACTCTGGATATCTCTTGGCTAAATGCTGAAGAAGAGTGGAGAGAGACAGGAGCAAGGCTCAACATGGCACCCTGTTGAATGACCATGATGGTGCTGGTGACCCGAGCCATTGTTTAAAAGTTGACTGTGTTTGTTGGTTTTACGTTGGAAGCACTGTGGCTCATGGGATTTAAAAAGGATAGATTTTTAACGTCCACTGAAGAGCACCTGTTTTACCATGGATTATTCATTTATTTATTTATTGAATGGGCTATACTGTACTATGCTGCATTTTTTCAGATTTGGGAATAAAAGCACAATTGCTCTTTACACCTTCCTCTGTTGCTATTAAGTGTCCTCAGATGTAGTGGTCAGTTAACATTTCATAATCAAGTCAGATGTGTTGTTTGTACATACAGAGACTCTGGCTTGTGCATGTCAGTGACCTTTACCAAGGCTCAATCTAGTGCCCAAACCATAATTCCTTTCTGCCAGTGTTATTCCCATGAACAAAAACCAAAATGAAATAAGTCATTAACAAAAAAGTAATCCTTTTGTTAACTAAAACTAAGATAAAAATGAAAAAATGTCTGAAAACTAGAAGTACCGTATATACTCGTGGATAGGTTCTCCCCCGGATATGTCGAGGCTTGACTTTACAGTATAATTTCTGCTATTTTATAATTTCGGTTGTATAAGTCGAATGCGGAAAACTCGCACTATTGGTGCAAGGGATTATGATATGCTAATGCCCACCTGAGAGAGTAACCTCTCTCTCTCTCTCTCTCTCTCTCTCTCTCTCTCTCTCTCTCTCTCTCTCTCTCTCTCTCTCTCTCTCTCTCTCTCTCTCTCTCTCACATGCCCTTTATCTTAAGAGCATCCCTTATCTACAGTGCATCCGGAAAGTATTCACAGCGCATCACTTTTTCCACATTTTGTTATGTTACAGCCTTATTCCAAAATGGATTAAATTCACTTTTTTCCTTAGAATTCTACACACAACAACCCATAATGACAACGTGAAAAAAGTTTACTTGAGGTTTTGGCAAATTTATTAAAAATAAAAACACTGAGAAATCACATGTACATAAGTATTCACAGCCTTTGCTCAATACTTTGTCGATGCACCTTTGGCAGGAATTAATGAATGAATTTATTTTAAAAAAAAAATGAAATTTATTAAAATGAATTAAATTAATTTTGGAATAAGGCTGTAACATAACAAAATGTGGAAAAAGTGATGCGCTGTGAATGCTTTCTGGATGCACTGTACGATGGAGCATTCAATCAGAAGAAAATATGAAGCTGGTTTTAAATTAAACGTTATTGAAGTAGCGAAAGAAATTGATAACTGTGTTGCTGCAACAAAATTCAATGCGTCTGAGAAACTGATGAGATTGGAGGGGCAAGAAGATGGGGGAAAAAAAATTAGGTCGCATTTTTGAACAGGCGAATAAGTCGGGGTCTGATTTTTATGATCGATTTTTCGGGTTTCAAGACTCGACATATGTGAGCATATATGGTTAATAATATAGAAGTAAATGAAACTAGTTTTTGTAATTTTAATTTTGACTTTCACCACACTGTACTTAATGTATAATGTACATGTGAGCCTGCAGTTGCTGGTATATTTATTATATATTATTTATAACCACACTGTTGTAAATTTGTGCATATACAAGTATCGGCCGGCAACTTTCACTAAACTTCAATGAAAGGTGGTTAAATTAAAAAATGATACACGTTACTTGGGAAGATATAGCTAAATAGTTTGAAAAATAGGGCCATGGAGGGTTTTGTCAAGTTCAGATAGTTCCCCAAATTAGTTTGTATCCTGTGTTGTTAATGTCATCTTTGCTTTTGTTTCTGTTGTGTTACGTTAATGATAATAATAATAATTATAATACATTTTATTTATTTGTAGGTGACTTTCTAAACACTCAAGCAATAGATAAAACACATTATAAACAAAATGAAAAATACAAAGATCAAATTCAGACAGAGCAATTATCCTCAAAGAGAAAAAGCAGAAAAAAAGTCTTAAACAGATGAGTTCTAAGTTTAGATTTGAAAGTGAGAATGAATCAATATTTCTAAGTTCAGATGGTAATGAGCCCCAAAACTGGGGAGCAAAGCAACTGAATGCTCTGCTCCCCATGGTGGTAATATAGGCGAAGGGGACAGTCAAGTGGATGGAAGAAGAGGATCTGAGGGTGCGGGAGGGAATGGCAACATTGAGGAGATATGGAGGGGCAAGGTTGTGGATAGCCTTAAAAGTTAACAGAAGAATTTTGAATTGAATGTGGAACTTAACCGGAAGCCAGTGAAGCTGCTGCAAGACGGGAGTGATATGGTGAATAGAGGGGGTTCTAGTAATGATGCGGGTAGCTGAATTCTACACCAGTTGAAGCTTATAAAGAGACTAGCAAAATACCCGCGCTTCGCAGCGGCGAAGTACTGCTTTAAAATTTTTATTAAGAAGAAAAGTAAACCTTTTTAAACTGAGAGAAAATATACCAATAATTATTTGTTAAGGATCTCTTTGTATGCCACGTTGTCAGCTCGGCCCTCCGGTTGTAATATGACCAAGCTGTGCGCTGAGCTTACTTTTGAGCATGCAACGTACAGTTGGCCATGTGAAAAGCAATCTTGCCTCAAATCTCACAGCTTGGATTGCTGCTGTCATAATCGGTTTGAGTTTCATGGTTTGTTTCAATTACGTTAGTATTTACAGGACTTGTTGTGTTGAAGTGACATTCGGCATCTGTCAAGCGTTGTAAGTATACAACTGGTTTCATCGATAACTTCGCATCCAGCTTTTGAGAGTTTAAACATTCATAAACATCAAAGTGTCCACTACTCAAATCGTCACCTGTGAATCTAAGATGTTTAAAAGGCATTGGCGGTTGTCCAGAGGTGTAAAATATTTGGCCATTTCGGTACACTTGAAAGCGACAACCGAACAATTCAGCGGCAGCCATCAACTCACATGCAGAACCATAGGTGAAGGGCTTAAGCATTTCACTCTTATAGTGCTCCTGTGTAGTATAATTATCTCCTGTACCGTCATCAGTCCACACCTTGAACCTGTCCCAGTCATTCAATACATAAGACGCAATGTTCCTCCGGATATCAAGAGTCAGCCTGATATGGCCGTGCAATATGTAACAAAGAGAATGGAAAAGGCAGGCGCCATCTCCGGGCATAGAAACCACTCTGTAAGTGACAGTTCTTTGATCGATGGTGATCACCTCGATAGACTTGTTAATGGGGGTACGGTTGGAACAATAAAGGAAATAGGTACTTGAACAATGTAAACTAAGTCTAAAATACCTATACAATAACTATAATCATAATAAACGAACAATAAAACAGCGGAGAAGCCGTGGATTAAATAAAAAGACTGCAGTTATCAGCAGGGAGACGTGAATACCGTGGCAAAGCAAGGAAGGGAATGAAGAGACCAGAGCGACGGACGGCCTTATATAGGCAGGCGGCCAACAACGTGGGAGGCGTGGGGATGGGTGACCCAATGCCGCATCACACGGCGACCAAGCTGCAGGCTATGGATGTATATATGTACGTAAGTAGGATTCAGTTAGTGTTGGGAACCCACATACCAAATTTCTTGAAGATGGGCCCATAGGTAACAAAGACCGTTGGAAAGTTCAATATGGCGGCTGACAGTGGCGTCATACCACTGAAATAAGTACGCATATCGGTTTCGGTTAGCACAGGGAAGCCGCCTACCAAAATTTCGTGAAGATGGGGCCATAAATAAGAAAGTTCAACATGGCGGACGTTGTCGACCGTTATGACCATTACGCGTAGAATTTCGAAATGAAACCTGCTTAACTTTTCTGTAAGGAATGAGCCTGCAAAAATTTCAGCCTTCTATCTACACGGAAAGTTGGAGAATTAGTGATAAGTGAGTCAGTGAGTCAGTCAAGTCAGTGAGGGCTTTGCTTTTTATTAGTATAGATACACACACACATTGTGACCTTTTGGGTAAAATTGCACAAGCCGCTTTGAAATTTTGGGACACCAACTTGGAGTCCCTGTCTGTTAGCATAAACAAGTAACAAAAACCATGCTCAATGGCACCAACAACAGAAATGTATGACATGCTGACCCTTTCAAAAGAAAATAGTTCCTCATAGGGAGCCTCATGAATAGCATGGGAACTTGCTCCTGGCCAAGTGTGGATCCAAAAAGCAGATAGCACCCTCTGTGGACTGTTGGGTATTTATAGAACCCTGACTTGAAAGGACAGGATCTGCTCTGGGTACTGCAGTTGGGCAAGTTGCCTCCTCCTGTTGGATTCTCAGAGCTATGGGTAGATAGGGAAAAACTGTTAGCGTGAGTGCCCCCTCTCATTCCATACTGATACCACTTACCGCAGAGCCAACAGGGTGATCCCTAGATGCATATGTGTCACAATATATTCTGTATATAAACACACACAGACAAATGCTATTAGTTGTCTGTCTGTTAACAAAAACTCTCAAATCCCTGGACTTTGAAGCTTGATCTTGATCTCGGTGGATAGCTTATGTCATGATACTTAAAACACGACTCATAAATTTTGACATGTGCGAAACTTTTGCCATGAAATTAAGATTGGCATCCTTCTCACAGCAAGCAGCAACCCAGTCTCTTTCATCATGGCTGGCACACACATAGCCATGTGCTGTGGCTTCCAGGAAAAGTAGCATGGGCATACAGTGTTGCTGACAGGAAAATAAACACGGTAAGCTCTGGTGACAGTGAAGTACATTCCACAGGCCTGCTGACCATTTTTATTGTAAGCACCTGTTATTCATTCTGGACACAGCAGAAAGTCATACATGACCAAAGAATTGTCTGTGCTAGCTTTCTCCTCCAAGTTATTGGGCTTTGCGTTCATCACACGTATGCCATATCTTTCAGGAAAAGAACCACTGCAGCATCAGATGACAGTGAAGCACGTTGTAGCAGCCATGGCAGAGTGACCTGGGGTGCTGTGTTTCATGAGAGGTGCATGCTGTATCGGAGGTCCAAGTGTTAATAGTCATTGGATAGATAATCCTTTATGCCCCCCGTACCACATACATAAAAATTTCTGGCTTGGATAACAAAGAGCAGTCACTGTCACAACATGCTTGTAGTTGGCAGTAAGAGAAGGACAGACCAGCTCGGATTGTGCCACTGCATCAACATACAGTACATGGAAAAAAATAAACAGCAGAGGCCATGTCTAAAAGTGCTTATGTGAGTGCAGGAATTGTACTTGTTACTTAAAAAAAAAAACAAAAAAAAAAACGCACAGGTTTGAGTTATTGCCACTTTTATCCCATTATGGAATTAATTGAGGAATAGATTTGTGTGTGCTTTGAGAGTGAAGTAATGTTACTGATCAAATGAGGTGTATCGTTTAACTTGTAATGTCACACATTTGTAAAGAAGAGATAAAAAATAAAAGGAGATTACACAAAAAACAGTTGTTGTTCACAGGAAGTGAACATTGATGTAAGATGCAAACAAAATGGCTATTTCACTTGTCTGCACCTGGGAAAATATGAGTTGCTTAATGTATTAATACCAAAACAAAATTTACATAGTGTTTCAATGCTTTGAAGGACATGGCATATCTTCCTAGTAATATGATGTGTATTGTGTTAACAGAGACACATAATCGCCAAAACACACAGTAATATAAACAAAACCGCATAGTTCACTGCTAAATGTGATCCTGCAAACGCTGAATTTTTGTCAATTGTTTGGCTTTTGAAGGCAAACTATGGTTCATTAGTATAACCGGTAAGTTAAAGCGCACATCTTAAACATGAATGGTGCATTAAAGAATGTAATGCTGTCACACAGTTACAAATTTATTGAGTACAGGTAACAACAGCCCAGACAAATTTCACATTCTGTGTTTGTATGCAGACTAAGAAATGAAGTCTGATCACTCATGCAAGAGACCTTGAAAACATCAAATCAAAGACTGTTTAACAGGAGTTTGGACATTAAGCATTAATGTAAAACTGACAAGATTTATTTCTGACAGATTTTAGAAATTGAAGTACCTAGAGATTCTAACATTTGAAATATTAAATAATTTGACTAATTCTTAAATTTTTACTCTTTAGTAATTTTTTAACAGCTAATTATGAAAATATACAGTGGTGTGAAAAACTATTTGCCCCCTTCCTGATTTCTTATTCTTTTGCATGTTTGTCACACAAAATGTTTCTGATCATCAAACACATTTAACCATTAGTTAAATATAACACAAGTAAACACAAAATGCAGTTTTTAAATGATGGTTTTTATTATTTAGGGAGAAAAAAAAATCCAAACCTACATGGCCCTGTGTGAAAAAGTAATTGCCCCCTGAACCTAATAACTGGTTGGGCCACCCTTAGCAGCAATAACTGCAATCAAGCGATTGCGATAACTTGCAATGAGTCTTTTACAGCGCTCTGGAGGAATTTTGGCCCACTCATCTTTGCAGAATTGTTGTAATTCAGCTTTATTTGAGGGTTTTCTAGCATGAACCGCCTTTTTAAGGTCATGCCATAGCATCTCAATTGGATTCAGGTCAGGACTTTGACTAGGCCACTCCAAAGTCTTCATTTTGTTTTTCTTCAGCCATTCAGAGGTGGATTTGCTGGTGTGTTTTGGGTCATTGTCCTGTTGCAGCACCCAAGATCGCTTCAGCTTGAGTTGACGAACAGATGGCCGGACATTCTCCTTCAGGATTTTTTGGTAGACAGTAGAATTAATGGTTCCATCTATCACAGCAAGCCTTCCAGGTCCTGAAGCAGCAAAACAACCCCAGACCATCACACTACCACCACCATATTTTACTGTTGGTATGATGTTCTTTTTCTGAAATGCTGTGTTCCTTTTACGCCAGATGTAACGGGACATTTGCCTTCCAAAAAGTTCAACTTTTGTCTCATCAGTCCACAAGGTATTTTCCCCAAAAGTCTTGGCAATCATTGAGATGTTTCTTAGCAAAATTGAGACGAGCCCTAATGTTCTTTTTGCTTAACAGTGGTTTGCGTCTTGGAAATCTGCCATGCAGGCCGTTTTTGCCCAGTCTCTTTCTTAGGGTGGAGTCGTGAACACTGATCTTAATTGAGGCAAGTGAGGCCTGCAGTTCTTTAGACGTTGTCCTGGGGTCTTTTGTGACCTCTCGGATGAGTCATCTCTGCGCTCTTGGGGTAATTTTGGTCGGCCGGCCACTCCTGGGAAGGTTCACCACTGTTCCATGTTTTTGCCATTTGTGGATAATGGCTCTCACTGTGGTTCGCTGGAGTCCCAAAGCTTTAGAAATGGCTTTATAACCTTTACCAGACTGATAGATCTCAATTACTTCTGTTCTCATTTGTTCCTGAATTTCTTTGGATCTTAGCATGATGTCTAGCTTTTGAGGTGCTTTTGGTCTACTTCTCTGTGTCAGGCAGCTCCTATTTAAGTGATTTCTTGATTGAAACAGGTGTGGCAGTAATCAGGCCTGGGGGTGGCTACGGAAATTGAACTCAGGTGTGATACACCACAGTTAGGTTATTTTTTAACAAGGGGGCAATTACTTTTTCACACAGGGCCATGTAGGTTTGAATTTTTTTTCTCCCTAAATAATAAAAACCATCATTTAAAAACTGTATTTTGTGTTTACTTGTGTTATATTTGACTAATGGTTACATGTGTTTGATGATAGAAACATTTTGTGTGACAAACATGCAAAAGAATAAGAAATCAGGAAGAGGGCAAATAGTTTTTCACACCACTGTAGTATATCTCACAATAGTAAAAATTACAAACCTAACCGATCAGTTTTCTGACAAACTAGACTTTAGAAACGTGGTTACAAAAATAGCTTTAAAGAGTTAGTTTAAATGTAAATATCTGGAATTCTGTTGAAATTCACTGATTTAACAGTGCAAATATAATGTTTGAATTTTTATATTTAGTATGGATATTAAGCATTAGTTTTAAACTATTGGACAGAAAATGCCACTGAGTGAATTTAGAAAGTGAAGTGCAAGTGTAAATCATGTAGTTAATGAAGCATCATTCTTTGTAAGCCCTATGCTTAAATCCACCAAAGATTATAAACCCCATTTGTTGTTACACTGTGAGGATTGCCAATCTCTGCCAAACGTTAAAATTTAAACCTTGCATTGTATTTGATATTTATGAATTCCAGGTTATTTAAGTGATAGTTAGGTAACCTGTGGTTTGGTTTTCCTGATGCACACTATTAAGATTTTTTTTTCTTTGAATTGTTGCTGTTTCATTAGTTTCTCTTTTATTTCAGAACTTTGGTAAAAACAATATTTGGAATCTTTCGAGGCCCAACATGCTGAATCTTTTAATTGAGGTCCGTGAGACATGTGTTTAATGACTTTGTAACATAATTCAGGATAGGTTTCTCTGTTTTGAATTTCAGCACAGACAAAACAATCTACATCATCAGCAGTTAATTTTTTTTGCAAAGTAACCAATAAATGCATGTGAGTTAAACCCCGTTTTTGAATTTCTCTGACTTAAACTTCAAAACCTTACAATATTTACATACTTCTGACATATCACTTATGTCTATATATTCGATCTCTATCCGCCTTTTTGTTATTTCTCCGAGTAATAATTTCTCTTTGTTTACGCTAATGCGATGCTTACTTTCTTTGTTTTGACACTCATTTTTTCTGCTTTCATATTCTGTATCTTGCTCTGCATGTGTTTCGCGCCTATGTTTTTTTTGAGTCTTTTGAGTTTTTTAAACTCCACTGTTTTCATTATCTCTAACCTGCTCTGCATGAGTTTGGCCCCCTTGTTTTTTAACCTCTTTATGACGTTTTACTTTTTTTGTGCTCTGTCTTTTATTTCTGACCTCACTTTGTCCTGCTTTTTTTTCGATGACACCTGGTCTTTGGTGATTATTTTCCCTTTTTTCGAGTAATAATTTCTATTTGTTTACGCTACTGTGATCTTTACTTTCTTTTTTTTTTAATACTTTCTGATTTTCCTGCTTTAATAGTCTTTAACTTTCTCTGCATTTGTTTCGTGCCAACGTTTTTTTTGAGCCTTTCGAATTCCACTGCTTTCATATTCTCTAACCTGCTCTGCATGTGTATAGCGCCAACGTTTTTGAATGTCTTTATGAAGTTCCACTTTGTCTTTTACTCTTTGTCTTTTAATTTTGAGCCCGATTGGACCTGCTTTTTTTTCAGTTCCACTTGTTTCGGGCTGATTACCTTATTTTTGAACTTGCACCTAGATTATTCTTTTTCTTTTTTGACATTTTTTTCTCTCCTACGCTTTCGAGTCTCTTTTCTCTGCGCTGCTCTTTCTTCTTCGCTTATAATATATATAATTATACTCAATTGCAGAAGGTACTTTAATAAACAGCCATTGAATGAGATTTCTGTTTTTGCCATAGTACCAAAAAGTATCGAGTATCATAAAATTTCACTTGTATTGGTATGGTATACAAATATTCTAGTATTATGACATCCCTAGTCCTCCAGGTATTTCATAATGTATATGCAAATATTCAAAAATCTGAAAATATTCAAAATCAAAAATGCTTCTGATCCTAAGCATTGACGCCACCACTGCTGGTCCTACCCTCAGGCTATTTAAAGAGAGTGCAAAAGCCTGAGAGTGAGAAGCATTGTCATTTATTTTGTAATTATCAGTTTATAATTGGTTTTTCTGTATTTTCTTGATGTCAGGCTCTCATTTAAAGTATTCCGAATACTGTACTGTGTTTTGGGACTTTGTTTACTTTAGGACTACATTTTAGATAACCCTTTAATGACACTTTTTGCTCTGTGGAGTAGTCTTGTATTTTTGGGGTTTTGCAAATGAAACTTTACACTATGTAACACAATTTTTGTTCATGGCTGCCAAGAGTTATATTTGAACTGCTTACGTCTAAAGCATATGGAAAAACGACTACATTCAGGACAAATTTTGATTTTATGACCACAGGCCAGAAAAATTCGTATTTACAGTGACAAAACAAGGGAATTTTTATCTTTTTGTTCATGTGGTCTGATAAGGAACAACACTTGCATGGTAAATAGACAAAGACAGTCAAAATCATTAAAAAAATTCAGAAATGAGTAGGTTTGCTAGATTTGCGACTGTACTGCAAATCGCTTTCTTGAAGAAGCCCCCAAATGTAGTCCCCCATCATGTTTTCGTTATGCTGTCCTTGGTAACGACGTTCAAAGTCCAGTATATCCTGATGAAAGAGCTCGCCTTGCTCCTCTGAGTAAGCTCCCATGTTCTCCTTGAATTTGTCAAGATGAGCATCAAGGATATGGACTTTGAGAGACATTCTGCATCCCATTTTGGCATAATTCTTTATGCGAGTCTGAACCAACTGCACATAGTTTTCAGCCTTGTGATTACCCAGGAAGCCATGAACCACTGCAACAAAACTGTTCCAAGCAGTTTTCTCCATCTTGTTCAGCAGCTTGGCGAATTGGTAGGATCCACCATGCAGAAGTAGCAGTTGCTTGAGTGGTCAGTCGGTTGCCGCCAAATTCGCGGGATAGCAGACTTCATGGCTCTCTTTTCTCCCCTGTACCAACCTTCAAGAGTTTTCTTGCAATATTCGCATGTGAAATGAGGTGCCCAGGGCTTGTCTTGATCCCCGAGAGGCATGCTGAAGTATGCCTTGTAGGCCTTGCACATCTTACGACATGCTTTCACGGAATACTTTCTCGCTCTTGTCTTTATAAATTGTCCACAGACGTAGCAAAATGCATCTGCTGGGTGCAAGCAACCTCTTGATGCCATCTAAATCAAATCCAAAAAATAACATAAACCGAAATGTTGGTTCGAGTCACCTGTGCTTTTATACTTGTATGACCACTATTGGGCAGTCCGAGAACGTTCTAAAAGTTTCTTGAAAGTTCTAGATAATTCTGGAAAATTCTAGAAACTTCTGGACAATTCTAACAGTTCAAGGATATTCTAGAAGACTACTTAGTATTGAATGCGAATCGAGAATTTTCTCGAAAACAAATTTCAAAATATCATTGTCCTGATCACAAAAGCAAAGTTTTTGTGGAACAACAGCTATTTTATATTTTTTTTAGGCATAACGGGTTAGGAAAACACACTTTGTACCCAGGAACAAAATAAAAATTTGTTCTAGTGTAATGACTCTTTTCTTTGCCCATCTATGCGCAAGGTGAGATTTACAGATCCCCTCCTGGGGCTTTGAGATATTTAGAGACATTTAAAATTATTTGGGGGCTAACTTTCCTGTTAGGCCTGCAAAGCCTGAGGCAGGCAACTTGAGTAGGGATTGACCTAAAGGGCAGAGGTTTATTCTAGACAGGCAGTGAAGGCCTACCCTGGTCAAGCTAGTGAAGCCTTTATGGGACATTAAATAGGCCTCAAACCCTTTTGCATTCATGCATGCATTAAAATTCTTTGCAAGGCTGAAACAACTGTGTGATGTCATTCTGGCCTAGCAAAGTATCATAGAGCACTGGGAAAAACAATGTTTCCAACAATATATTCAGCGAAGAAAGTCAATAGCAATAAGCATATTTGCTGTGAAAAATATCTTGACGACTTTTGCCGATCAAAACTGTAATGAGAACATTTGTGAGCATATTTAATAACTTTATGAAAAAGTAATGTAATATTTTCATGCGTATATTAAATTACTCCATTGAATACCTAAATAATTGCACAAGACTTTTTTCCTTATTCTTCTAATAGTCCATACTTTTCAGTTTTCACTGATGAGACAAAGTTTTAAAGGCAAAATATTATGTAAATGAGTGTCTGCCAGCAAAATAGAAAAACTTACTAACCACCTTAGTTTTAAAATTTTTCTCTAAAACCATGTGTAAAGCATTGCATTTTTTGGCTTGAACATTTTTTATTAAATATCATCTTCATACTGTAAAACGTTCAGAATACTAAAAGTACAAAATCAAAAGAAGTGTAGAAAGTATAATAATGATACAAATAATAAAAAAATAATGATGACGATGAAGAATAATAATGATATGGACAGCACACTGCACATATGCAAGTGACGTGAGTGTCACTTTAGGATTCCCAGAACCACTTTCAGTTTCACTGCCTGAAGACAGATTCTCTGTTCATTGCTAATCAGAGGTGTTTCTTATGAGACACCATTATGAGGCTAGGAGAAGATGTGTCTACACTGATGGCCTGGTATTGCTCGGGCCTGATGGTTAGGCAAGACACATCTATACTAGTGCCTGAATACCGCTCAACACTAATGCTGTCGCCCCTTTTAAAGCCCGAGTAATTCTGGGGTCTTAATGTGAGACGTGTCTATACCACTGCCCGAGTGACATTTGTGACTGAAGCTGTTGGCACTGTTTTTACAGCCTGAGTGACACTCCCGTCTAATGCTAAGGATGTTTAAGTTACTACCTGGTATTTTGTCCAGAGTTACTGCAAACAGTCCGCTTGATCCCAAAGGTCCTTATGGATCATTCATTGTCTGCACGTTGCTTGACAATCTGATAGATGAGGGAACTCTGTACAAATCGCTTTTACATCAGTATTATCAAGATATTTAGTAGGACAGACCTCTTGACATTTCCTCACAAACGTCTCTTACAAACACAAAATAATAAAGCTATGTATTCCCAAGTCAACATGGCAAATGCTTGACTTTTGACCACAATAATTGAAACTTAAAACCATTGCATCATTTTAATCCACTCAAAACTATTTCATTTCCTCCTTCCCTATTGACCTTTACTGATTGCAGCAAAGTTTCTGAACATTGCAGAGTGTTTGTCAGAATCTCAGAAAAGTGAACTCTGCAGGGTTCACTCATCACTAATGTAACTACACATGCAACAAAAACGAAAAGAAACTTTATTCTTAAATATTATTTGTGCAGGTGGATTGAAAGCTCCATGTGGTATAGGAGCTCTAACTTTGATATGATTTTCAAAGAAAAGGAGCTCACCATGATTGATATTCAAATAATCTTGAACATGACGTTTTTTCTTGCACAGTAGTAAGAACATTCTATTTATTGTTAGAACTTTATGACTTAGAATTGATGCTTTCAATAACTAGCAATTTTAGCTTTGTGGAACACACCTTTATAACCTGTTTTTGTTACTATATATTTTTCTTTGGCCTCTAATTAATAAGAAGACAACAGGGACCAATGGCATAATTGAAATTTTTGTGTTTTCAATGGGCATTATAGCTTTTAATGTTTTGCTGTTTTTTATAATTAACATATCTAGTTACCTTTAAAAAATAATGTAACAAAGAATGAAGAAAACAAAGATGTTCAGAAAAAAAGTTGGAGCTTTTGTCCAAAGTTTCAATTCTCGTTGAACGAAAGTTTCAAGGCACAATGCCATACTAAGCTTTGAGAGAAAATGTTTAGTTGCCTCAGTTGCCAGGCATAGCTTGCCCTATTCTTCTTTGGTGGAACATAAAACACCTGGAATAAGTTCAGTGTATCAAATTCTGCACGGCTTACTCGTTTAGCGGTAGATTTTTAGTTCCAAAGATTTTATCCACCTGATTCGTGACCTTGAACAGATAAAGTCCTTCACTTTTTTTCTTTACTGAACGTTTTTTTTTTTCAAACATATACTTCATGATGAGCACACAGACATAAATGGTATCATTTTAGCCAGTGTATCGCTGTTTCCTTTGTTGTTTGTATTTTCTTATTTGGCAGCTGGTTCAGAAAACAAGAAGCAATAAATGACAATGAATGCAGCTGTTAAAGGCTAAATGAAGTAACATGGAGCACAAAAATGTTTGCTAAAACAATTATGTGCTTCATCAGTAATAATTTTCTTTTAATTAAGGAAATTTGATGGATCAAAAATCTGCAGTGACTGCGGCCCTCCAGGACCGAACTTGAGGAGCCCCCTCCTATTGCATACTAGCATATATTTCAAACATTAATGTCTTCAAAATGTGAGAGGAAATTGGAGAACCTTACAATTTCTCAATAAACACAGGAAAATCCCAATTTCTTGAATAAAAATGGGACCTAAATCTTTGAAGCCGTAGGTCTGTAGGCCTGTTTATTGCACAATTGTGCTATGATCTTCCCCATCTGTAAAGCTGACAAAGAAAGGAATTATTTTTATTTTTTTGTAAGGTACCTAATTTTGAAAATACGGTGTTGGTTTATTTTCTAATTCATATGTTCTGATAGTTGTATATCTTCCCTGTGAAATGTCCCTAAATTAGGCACAAAGTGTTTCCTTTATTGAAATGCCAAGATCCATCTGTATTTTGTTTATTTTTTATTGTATATCATTTTTGAAAGTAGACTTTATTTTGGACCTTATATGCACAGACAGGATTGTTGCCTCTGCAGTTCTGAATATCTTTAGAAGGAGTTCAGTAATGGTTTTTATTCTTTTACCCTTAGATTCCAGAGTTTGATAACCTCTATTTGGATATGAATGGAATTATTCATCAGTGCTCGCATCCTAATGATGAAGATGTCCACTTTCGAATATCAGAAGAAAAAATATTTACAGACATCTTCCATTATTTAGAAGTGCTGTTTCGCATTATTAAGCCAAGGAAAGTTTTTTTCATGGCAGTTGATGGGGTTGCCCCAAGAGCAAAAATGAACCAGCAGCGTGGAAGGCGTTTTAGGTAGCGTATGTTTTCTTTATAATATTTGAGTGAGATATACATAAGAAATGCTGATATGATTACTGTTGGGATTTAACCACTTTGTAATGTTATCAATTTACTGTAAAGGTCTGCAAAAGAAGCGGAAGAAAAAATCAAGAAGGCAGTAGAAAAGGGAGAGACTCTTCCTACAGAGGCCAGGTTTGACTCCAATTGTATTACACCAGGTAATGTGTGCCATTCTGGTGTTGCATAAACTGTGTATGTATTTAATATTGTATAGAATGTCTGCTGAATCATCCTAAGTAAATTCCACAGGTAGTCTGATGTTGAGTCACCCTTGTATTATGACCGTAGTTTTTTTTTTTTTTTTTTAGTGGTTTTGCTAAAGTAGTTAAAAGGTAGAAATTATTTTAATATGATTGCATTTACGAATGATCCTTCTATTATAAAAGAAAATCTTGCGACGAGACGTGAACTTCTGAGAGACAGAGAGACACTTCAGAGAGCCAGGCACACTTTCACTTCCCGCGACACGGTCAAGTCACATCATACTGACATCCATGGCAAGTCACGCCCTACTTACAAACATTGTCAAACAAGATCTCGGTCATCTAACCTCTCAGTTGTTGCCCTTCCCTACTTACAACCATTTCATACAAAATCACGGTCATCTAAAAAGCGAAGAACAAAGAGCAACAATTGATAAGTTAAAGATGACGTGTGACACTGTCAAGTCACGTCATACTGACATCCGTTGGAAGCATGTTCCCATGAGACGGTGACGTAAGCAAGGAAAGTAATAATCAGCTAGGAATAAGTGGAATTGAAAACCGTGCAGTTCCAAATGGGGTCAGAAATAAACGACAAATAGTAAAAGAGACAGTAGAACTTCATAAAGACATTCAAACACGTTGGCACCATACACATGCTGAGCAGGTTACAGATTATGAAAGCAGTGGAATTCGAAAGGCTCCAAAAAAACCTTGGTGCGATACACACGCAGAGCAACATAAAAAATATGACAGTGCTACAATTTGAAGGTGTCACAAAACAGATCGCATTCATGCAAACAAACGGAAATTATTACTAGGTGAAATAACGGAACAGCAAAATGAGATGGAACATACTGTGTGCACATAGGTGATATGTTGGAAGTATTTAGATATTATAATGCTTTAAAGTTTAAGTCTGAGACTTGTACATCGTCTAATTCGTGTTGCCATCAGGGAAAAGTACCATACAATATGAGTATCTATGTTCCCACAACAATTACAGCTACGACAAGTTTAATTTAGAAAAAAACACAATTTGTTCAGGTGTATATTTATGATCGCAGAGAAGCGATGCAACTCAGAATCGAAAGAGTTAAGCGATCCGATGTGCTGGAACTTATACAGCTAATAATGGATACAAATCCATAAGTCCAAAAGTAAGTTATTAGCAAAACACAGACAAAGAAATTTTCTTGGATTTCTATATGAATCCGAAAGATCAGTCGCATTTATAATAAACCCACATGTGATGAATTGTCAGCGATAATACTTTCGAAAGACGGAGATATCAAAGACAGAGTATATTTTCGTGTATATCCAAAGGCAAAGCATGCTTCGTCATGTATGTCAAATACATTGCCACATGCCGACCCTTTACTCTTTCCTTTGCTTTTCCCAGATGGTGAAACAGGATGGTTGTACAATATGAAACAAACGCTTTCAGAAAAACAGATAACTCCCACACAGTATTTCAGTTCAAGATTAGCAATACGTTCCCATGTACAGTATGTAACCCACTTCTATCATCTCAACGTCTGTCGCAACATTACATTATTAATGTGTATGTAAAAGTCACACCTGATCGTCTCTTCTTTATTAAATCGAATCAAGCTAAACTTAGAATGGAACATATGCAAGGTCTAATTGATCACATTCACAATTCAAATATCAATAGTTAAGACATATTCAAAATAGGTAAAGCAATAATATTACCATCATCATATCAAGGTAGTCCAAAAGCATTGCAACAGTTACATCATGATGCAATGGCAATATCCTGAAATATCGGTCGGCCAGATTTCTTTATTACAATGACGTGCAATCCACAGTGACCAGAAATCCACAACTTCTTGACAACAGTGCCACCGGCTACATTGGCTTTGGATATTCCAACTTTCGTAAGTAGATTGTTTTATCAAAAATTCATATTTTTATTGAATGAAAATAAAAAAAGGAGATCTTGATATGCCAATCGTATTAAAACTCCCATCAGAATAGCTTTTGCAATGGCAATAAATCACAAGGACAAACATTTGACACGGTTGGTTTTTTATGAGGTTTTAAAATAAAAAGTGAACATCATGCATATGTAACAATTCCCATGGGAAAAAAAAACACTTTTAATTGTATTTTCACAGGAATAAACCTGGGGGTTGGCTAGCAAAGCGAGCAGGGTGTGAAGCCCCCTAGTTTAAAACAATTTTGAGATACTTTCTTCTTTCCTGATACAATGACATGCAAAAGTTTTGGCACTCTTGTTTGAAATGCTTGTTATTGTGAATAGTTAAGTGAGCAGAAAATGAACCAGTCACTGAAAGGTATAAATTTAAAAATAACACATTTATTTTCTGCATTTTATGCAAAATTTGTGCATTGTTTTTGTTTTGTACAGTTGTACAGTAAAAAAAAGAAAGTTGCACAGTGCAAAAGCTTGGGCACCCCAAGACATTTGAGGTCTCGGAGAACTTTTACCAAGGTCTCTGACTTTCACAGTCATCGTTAGGAATGCCCATGTGATGCAAATTGCAAAGCTGAATGAATTCTCTAACTCCTCAGACCTTGTCCTAACAGTCAGCAGCTACTTAGCACTGAAAAATAAAATAATTGATGCTCACAAAGCAGGAGAAGGCTACAAGAAAGATAGCAAAGTGTTTTCAGGTTGCTGTTTCCTCAGTTTGTAATGTTATTAAGAAATGGCAATTAAAAGTAATGGTGGAGGTCAAGTTGAGGTTTGGAAGAAAAGAGAAAACCTTTTGAAGGAACTGCTCATTGGATTACTAAAAGGCAACTAAACACCCCCATTTGACATTCAGTAAGATTTAGCAGACTCTGAAGTGGTGGTGCACTGTTCTATGGTGCAGCAACAGCTGAACAAATATGAACTTCAGGGTAGAGTCAGCAGAAGAAAACCTTTCCTGTATCCTAGTCACAAAATTCAGTGCCTGAACTTTTCAGATGAACATCTAAACAAGCCTGATGCAATTTATAAACAAGTCATATGGATGGATGAAATAAAAATAGAATGTTTTGCCAACAATATACAAAAGTATGTTTGGAGAAAAAAGTGTTCCAGATTCCAGGAATAAAACACCTCTCCAACTATTAAGCATAGCGATCGGATCGATCATGCTTTAGCGTTGAGTTTCAGCCAGTGGCACAGGGCACATGTCAATGGTAGAGGCAAGAATTGATTCAAATAAATACGAGCAAATACTGGAAGCAACCATCACACCATCTGTCAAAAACTTGAATTTAAAAAGAGGATGGGTCCTACAACAAGATAATGATCCGAAACACACTTCAAAATCTTCAATGGAATACCTGAGGAGGCTCAAGCTGATGGTTTTGCCATGGCCCTCACAGTCCCCTAACCTAAACATAATTGAAAATCAGTGGCTAAATCTCAAAAGAGTGGTACATACAAGACGGCCCAAGAATTTTTAAGAACTAGAAGCCTTTTGCAAGGATGAATGGACAAAAAATACCTCAAGTAAGAACTGAAAGACTCTTAGCAGATGAAGAAAGTCATTTACAAGCTGTGATACTTCACAAAGTGGGTGTTATTAAGTACTGACCATGTTGGGTGCCCAAATGCTTGCTTCAGACCCTTTTCATTTTTCTGGTATTTTGTACCTGTAAATGATGGAAATGTAATCTTGCTTAAAATACGGAAGAAATGTGTCATCTCTAACTTTATGCCTTTTGGTGATCAGTTCATCTTCTGCTCAGTTAACTATTCACAGATGTTGTGTCATGATACACTGTTCTTAACTCAGTGTTCGCTAGTATTTCATAGACAGCACTCAAGATGTCCCAAAACACAGACAGATAAAGCACAAAGTATTTTGAAACCAAAGTCACAGATGTTTATTGTAGGAAGAGTTGTAATCCAGTATTTGTTGGTGAGATGAAGCAAATCTGCAAAAAAAGGTGACATTAAATGATAAATATTCCATAAAATAATAAGCACCAATCAAGCAAAACAAAATAATCATGTCCAAAGCTGCTAAAAAAAGATTATGGTAGAAAGAGAAAAGGTTGTATAATAGGTTTTGGCTGCTCTTATTATCTATGCTCTTATTCTCACTTTATTCCTGCACATAAACTAACTTACCTATGTTTCACTCTTCCTTGGTAATTACTTCTAAACTCTTAAACAACAACACAAAATCCATGAACAAGTTAAGTAAACCTTCTACTATCCTTGCACTGCTCTCCCCCTTTCCTGTTTCGTTACTGTTGACTGTTGCGAAATCAGTTGTTTAGCAGCTTTTAGGATCATAAATGGAGTACAGTGGAACCTCGGTTCACGACCATAATTCTTTCCAAAACTCTGGTTGTGAACCGAAGTAATTTTCCCCCATAGGATTGTATGTAAATACAATTAATCCGTTCCAGACCATACAAACTGTATGTAAATGTATATTTTTTTAAAGATTTTTAAGCACAAATATAGTTAAATATACCATAGAATGCACAGCATAATAGTGAACTAAATGTAAAAACATTGAATAACACTGAGAAAACCTTGAACAACAGAGAAAACTAACACTGCAAGAGTTCGCGCTATAGCGCTACAACCCGCTTGTTAAAAACAGTTTTTTTAATGAGTTTTAAACACAGGGAAAAAAATTAACTTTTAAAAAATCCGTAATTTAATAAACCACCAAGAAAAGTAACATTGCAAAAATGCACGCTACGAACCTATCGCTGTAAACAGAAGTGAAGTGGAGGTTAAAATCCAATAAAAAAAAGTCTTCATTAAATACAACGAGGTTAAAACAATGCTCGAATCTGTCTCTTTAAAAACAAACTTGGTGCATTCTTTAACTACCTACTCGGCCTTATGCGTCCAGCCGTCTCTCTCTCTTGCTTGCTCGCGTGCGTGTGTGTGTGTCTCTCTGTCTCTGTCTCTGTCTGTCTTGCGCGCGCG
>JANRMT010062854.1:104449897-104492957 GCA_026402145.1 Polypterus bichir lapradei | reverse complement strand
TCTCTCTCTCTCTCTCTCTCTCTCTCTCTCACTCGTTGCACAGGGAATGCACAGGGAGAGACTGAACACGTGGGGAAATCATTGGTGCGCACAAACCAAAAGGGAAACTGGCTTGTTCATATACACGAGTGTGTGGTCGTGAACAGATGCAAAAGTTTGGTGAAGTTTTTGGTCACAAACCGATTTGTACGTGTTCTGAGACGTTCGTGAACCGAGGTTCCACTGTATATAGGTGCACATACAGAATGAAAACATTGTAAGAAATCTAAAAAGCTGATTCTTTTTGGAGTTATGCACCAACATTAAGCGTCTCGGTGTTCACACTGCTGGCATAACTTTTTTGTTTATGATCTGTGTAGATGTTTCTCACCTTTTTTTGTCCATTAAGAACACATCTATCTATCTATTTATCGATGCATACACACATATATATATAATTTCCAACATCCGTCTGTCTGTCTTTCTATCTGTATGTCTTACAACCGCTCAGTTAGCGAATGAGAGATCCACTTAACTGATTTAGATCAGGTTTTTTTCTAGAATTGCTTGAACATTCCAGTTGATTTTGCGACTTCTGTCATAGCGCTAACAATCATAGTTCGCTTGCAGGTTCGATATATTTGCACTAATCTGAGACAGAGGCTGCAGGCCAAGGGGAGGGGGAAGCGTGACATCAGGAGTGGGGAGTTGGTCTACCTCTGTGTTTTGGAGTGTAACTTGCCTCTGCTTAGCTAGCAATACCTTTTTGTTACTGATTTTTAATTTGTCTTGTTTCACTACAATGCGGGCAGAGCTGCAGGAAACGGCTAGTTTTAAATACATATCAGCTGGCATACCAATTTAGCCATGTGGTGCAGGATCAGTATTGTATATGTTCTGGCAGCAATCGTAATATTCTCATTGTGGTCATCTGTGTACACCAAGTTTTTTTTAAATGTGAGTGGGGTGCAAATCCAGCTACAGTAGCTTGCAGGTAGTGACATCACATATATGCAAAGTAGATCAGTCAACAGTGTTAAATGTTCAGAAGTGGAGTATGCTTATAGCACATGTATAAAAGTTCTGTGCATGGCTACTACAGTTCTGTGATGTTATGCTAGGTGCACAAAGCATCATGTAGCACTGGGGAAAAAAAAAGTCCTTTTAAGCTTCCAAAATATCTAGTAAAGTGTTTGGCAAACAGGGTCAATGGTGACCACAGCATACTCACTGCAGAAAGTACTTTGGTGAGCTTTGCCAGTCAACACTAGTCTTAACCAATATCCACCTTAAATAATAATAATATATTCAGGTCTAAAATGTAGTCAATATTGATAACTGATGCATTGAAGAATTTTACCCAGGATTTTGTGGTTTATTCTGCCTTTATTTCCTGTGGTAATTTTTTTTTCTTTTCTATTCAGGGACGGAATTCATGGCCAGACTTCATGAGCAATTAAAGTATTTTGTAAATAATAAGATTACTACAGACAAGTCATGGCAAGGGGTCAAAGTGTTCTTATCAGGTCATGAGGTGCGTATGTTATACATGGAAAATATTCTTCAGGCTGTCATTGTGCAGTTAGAGCAAATGTTACATAATTTTAAGGTTAACTTTTTCATTCTGAAACTTCATTTTTTACGATTTTATTTTTACTGTTGTAGACACCTGGTGAAGGGGAACATAAAATCATGGAATTCATTAGGTCTGAAAAAGCAAAGCCTAATCATGATCCCAATACAAGACACTGCCTTTATGGTCTAGATGCTGATCTGGTATGGATTTCTACAGTTTTTTGTCCAGTAGTTTAAGAGCTGTGATATTTGGTGATATTTGTTGTTTGATTGAAATAAATAGAAAAGGGAGCTTTTGGCAAATATTCAATGTCTCAAAGAATACGTACATGATTTGTTTTCACTGTAAAATGGAAGAGGCTTGGGTTAGCCACAAAATTTTTGCCATTGCTTTGACTTGGCAAAGTGATCTGGCCTTGCTGATGTGGTGGTAATTTTTGCAGGTTTGTTTATCAGTATTGAGTGTGGAAACAGTGAAGCAGAAACGACAAAGAAAAGTCACAGCCTTAAAATGTATTTTATGGTACACTAAAAAAAAATTTGTACTTTAATAGTAATCTCCTTTGAAGGTTGTGCATACATATATATATAATATTTATTTTTTTATATTTGTGTATAATATGTATGTATTGTGGAGCAAGGCCCGGACACAGACAGGCAGACACGTTTGAGTCACCCAACACACGTTTATTACAATCTTCCATATTTACACAGTGCACACACAACCCCAAACGTTCTGGCCAACAACACCATGCCTCTTTCACTCTCTTCAGGCCATCTCCTTTCCTCTCCTCCAAGACCTTGTCTCGTCCTCCCGACTCCAGCCCATGAATGGAGGGAGGCGGCCCCTTTAATAATTACTCGGATGTGCTCCAGGTGCCTCCCGACAATCTTCTGCCGGCACTCCCCAGTGTGGCGTAAATGCTGGCTGCGCACCCGGAACCACTCTGGGTGTCTCCGATCCTCTTCCCCCCAGCACTTCAGGGTGTGGCGGAAGTGCTGACGTCCAGAGCTCCATACGCATTGAGGTGCCCCCTGGCAGTGACCACGGCTCCAACAGGGTTGATCTTCAAAGCTCGGTACCTGTGGTCCCCATAGCCACCAGAGCGGTCGCCCCCACGAACATCCCGGCCGAGTCGCCTGTGACAGTATGTGTGTGTGTGTGTGTGTGTGTGTGTGTGTGTGTATGTATGTTATATATAGTAAAAGAAGACAAAAACACAGCGTAAAGGTTTGGGGTTTCCGGCCCCGTATACTGTAAGAAAATTCCAAAATCAGGTCAAAATATATAAACATAAATTGTTCATATGCGGCCATTTTATAAAGGAGGAGCCAGAAGTAAAGGAATGCTGGGAAGGAACCGTGAGGGAAGATGGGATCAATGGCGGAGGAAGGGCGGAAGTAATGTACTGCGGGAAAATGAGGCTTATGGTGGCGGAGCGTCTTATGTTCTGTAAGAAAGCAAAAGGAGAAAGGTTAGTACCCCGCCACTCCCTGCCGGCAAATCCCTTCCGAAGTGTGCTAGGGTCCGTCCGCGATCTCCCACTCGCGCGTGCGTGACACGAGCCCCCCCAGCACAAGACTGTCAGGTCGGGCGGACCTAACCGAGAGGTCGTGGATGCAAGAGAGGGCATCGGTGTTGGCCTGAAGGTTGCCGCGGCGATAAGTGACAGTGAACTTATACGGCTGTAAGTCCAGGAACCACCTGGTGACCCGCGAATTCGACTCCTTGTGCAGGGACATCCACTGATGTGCAGCGTGATCAGTCACCAGAGTGAATTCGCGGCCCAACAGGTAGTAACGGAGATGGGTCACTGCCCACTTAATGGCCAAGGCTTCCTTCTCCACCGCCGCATACCTGGTCTCTCGGTCCAGCAGTTTCCGGCTTAAGTACATTATGGGGTGTTCGACACCATCGACGCTTTGGCTCAGCACGGCCCCCAGGCCTGTGTCCGAAGCGTCGGTCTGGAGAATAAAAGGGAGCCCAAAATGGGGGTCTTTAATACAGGTGCCGACGTAACGGCCTTTTTCAGGTCACTGAATGCGTGTTCTGCTTTGTCGTTCCATACCACGTGTAAGGGAGCGCCTTTTTTTGTTAAACAGGTCAAGGGTGCTGCCCTTTTGGAGAAACGGGGTACGAACCGGCGGTAGTACCCCGCCAGCCCCAAGAAAGCCTGCACCTGTCTCTTGGTATTCGGACGGGGCCATTCCACGATGGCTTTGATTTTTGAACATTGCGGCCTCACCTGCCCTCGTCCCACTAGGTAGCCTAAATACTTGGCCTCCTTCAAGCCAAAAAAACACTTGCGAGGGTTAATGCGGAGACCGGCTTTAGCTAGTGTCGTGAGGACAGCAGAGACCTGCAATAGAAGCTCCTCCCAGGTGCCGGAATAGATGACCACGTCATCCAGGTAGGCGGCACTATAGGACTGGTGGGGCTTCAGCACTCTATCCACCAGACATTGGAGGGGTGCCGTGCAGCCCAAATGGGAGGACCTTGTATTGCCAATGTCCGCTAGGGGTGCTAAAGGCCGTCTTTTCTTTTGCAGATGCCGTTAAAGGAATTTGCCAATACCCTTTCGTCATATCAAGAGTAGTCAAGTATCGAGCCGTACCCAGCCGTTCAAGTAGGTCATCAATGTGGGGCATCGGGTAGGCATCGAATTTGGAGACCTGATTCAGATGTCTGAAGTCATTACAGAACCTCCAGGAGCCGTCCGGCTTGGAAACGAGGACGAAAGGACTGGACCAGGGATTATGGCTCTCCTCGATAATGTCCATATCCAACATACGTTGCACCTCTAGTTCCACTTCAGCGCGTTTTGCCTCCGGGAGTCTATAGGGCCTCTCCCGGACGATTACTCCGGGGTCTGTGACTATATCGTGCGCAATCAGCGATGTCCGGCCTGGCGACTCGCTCACTACTTCGGGTATGGCCTGGATTGCATGGGTTATCTCCCGCCGCTGTAGGGGTGTTAGCTCGTCGTCGAGGTTAAGGGCAGACACGCTAGACAATAGGGAGAGGGATCAATGTGTGTTGGTAGACTTCTCCCTGTCCTTCCAAGGTTTTAATAAATTGACATGATAGATCCTCTCGCTCGGTCGACGATTAGGCTGTTTTACCAGATAGTCGACGAGCCCCTTTCTTTCCTTAACCTCGTATGGCTCTTGCCAGTGAGCCAGTAACTTGGAATGGGAGGTAGGGACGAGCACCATCACTCGGTCCCCCGGGCGGAACTCCCGGAGGACGGAGTTGCGGTTGTAAAACCGGGCCTGCGCTGCCTGCGCATGCGTCTCGTGCTCCTTTAGGAGTGGCCTGATTTTAGCGAGCCTGTCATGCAGTTGCGCCACATACTCCAGGATATTGGAGGAGGGAAGGGCCTCAGCCTCCCAGCCCTCTTTTAGTATGTCCAAAAGTCCACGGGGTTGTCGCCCATACTGCAACTCAGAAGGGGAGAAGCCCGTAGAGGCTTGGGTTACCTCGCAGTAGGCAAAAAGCACAAGCGGTAAGAGCTGGTCCCAATTCCTGCCATCGGCGTTGACCACTTTGTGGAGCATCTGTTTAAGCGTCTGATTAAAACGCTCTACCAGCCCGTCTGTTTGCGGGTGATAGACAGACGTCTTCAGGTGCTTTATCTGGAGTAATTTGGCAACCTCCCTGAACGTATCCGAGGTGAAGGGGGTACCCTGGTCCGTAAGGACTTCTTTGGGTATCCCCACTCTAGAAAATAAGTTGACTAGTTCCCGTGCGATATTTTTTGTATTAGCGGAGCGCAGGGGAACCGCCTCTGGGTATCGAGTAGTGTAATCCACCATGACCAATATGTACTTATGGCCACGGTTTGAGGGCTCCAGGGGTCCTACTAAGTCCACCCCTATTCTGTCAAAGAGAATGTCAATCAGGGGTATAGGGACGAGAGGAGCGCGGTCCCTCCTAGGAATGTGGCGAGTCTGACATTCTGGACAGGATTGGCAGAAATGCCGAACCTCCTCATTGACCCCGGGCCAGTAGAAGCAGAGTTTTACCCTTTCTAAAGTCTTTTCGGCACCGAGGTGGGCGCCTAGGATGTGAGCATGAGCTAGTTCACGTACCTCTCGCTGGAAGGTACGCGGAACTAGCAGCAACTTCCGCACCTCGCCCTCGTGGGTCGCTACCCGATACAACAGATCATTTTCGAGTACAAAAAAGTGCTCGCATTGTATGGATTCTTCAGCTGGTGAGCTGCCTGGAAGAACAACCGCATTCTGGGCAAACCGCAGGGAATCGTCATTCCACTGCTCCCTTTTAAAGGAGGCAGGCATGGACCGGAAATGATGGTCCAAGTTGCTCAGGGGATCTTGGGAGGTGGTCAGTGGGAGAGTTCCCTGGCTCGTCCCTTTACCGGCAGATAGCTCCAGCTCAGGGTCCGTCGCTGGGGAAGCGTCCCCCGATGTGCCTGCGCCATTACGGCCTGCCCCAGGGCACAGCGTGGAGACCGCGGGAAGGGTGCCTTGCCCCCTCATAGCCAGACCCAGTGAGGCCCCGGGAGCGGTGTGTGTCTTACCGCATTTTCTGTGTGACCAGTCTTGTCCCAAAATTACTGGATAGGGGGGTTCGGGCAACACCGCGACCTACAACTTGGACAATTCCCCCTTCCAGGTGATGTAGCACTGTGCGGAACGGTAAGACCTGGTCTCTCCATGCACACAAGTGACTTGTAAATGCTGCTTCAGCCACTGTCACGGTAACACATAACGGCGAGCGACAATGGTTATGTTGCTGCCGGAGTCAAACAGAGCCACCACTGAGTGCCCGTTTACCATCACCACTCCCGTGTTTGGACTCGCCAAGGGATGCAACGGAGTACAGTACCTTTCTGCGGTGGCCCAGGTGCAATCCATCGGTTCCATGGGGATGTTCAAGGGGCAGGTCGGCAGTAGGTGGCCGGTCTCTCTACACTTGTAACAGCTCGGGGAGGGCGATTTTTCTTTGGGTCTCTGTGTGTTTCCGCAGCGCGTCGAGAGGGCTCGGGGGTGGCCGCCCGTCCCTGTCGGTTCCCACGAGCTTGCCTTTCTGACCCCCCGGCTCGGAAAACCGCGAGCTGACGCTTCAGGACTTCCAGGAGTCCTGGCATGTCCTTATATGGATGGCGCCAGACCTGCTGGGCGAGGGAGCTAGGCAGAGCATTAACCAGGCCCTTACAGGCCACCTGCTCCATGACCTTCCGGGCATGGGGACCCTCGGGCCGTAGCCAACGCCCCATTTTTCCCCAGAAGTCGAAGGCCTGTGCTCGGGCCGGCCTCTCGGGGTCGAACTGCCAGCTCCGCCACTCGCTCGCCTGCTGGCTCGGCGTGATGCCGTAGCGTGCCAGGATCTCCTGTTTTAGGAGGTCGTAGTTCGCGGCCTCCTCCTCGGGGAGATCATAGTAAGCCTGCTGCGCGGGTCCCTTCAGGTAGGGCGCCAGAATGGACACCCACTCGGACCGCTGCCACTCGTTCCGGGTGGCCGTCCTTTCAAAAATGCCTAGGTAGGACTCCACGTCGTCCGCCTCCGTCATCGGTACTAGAGGCGGAGGCTTTGGACGAGGTGGGTCGGTCCTTACCTTCTGGGCTTCTGCCAACCTCGCCTTCGTGGCCTCCAACTCCTGGGTAGTAGCGACTTGCACTTGCTGCAGGGACTGGATCTGGGCATTCATCCCCTGCAGCATGGTGTTGAGGTCCTGTCTTTCAGTCATTTTTTTCTTTTTTCTTCGGAGCAGTATCCTGCCGACTACGCCACTGTAAAAGACGCCAAAAACACAGCGTAAAGGTTTGGGGTTTCCGGCCCTGTATACTGTAAGAAAATTCCAAATCAGGTCAAAATATATAAACATAAATTGTTCATATGTGCGACGCCGTTATTGGCATCGGCGGCCATTTTATAAAGGAGGAGCCGGAAGTGGAGGAATGCTGGGAAGGAACCGTGAGGGAAGATGGGATCGATGACGTCAGGAACAATGGCGGAGGAAGGGCAGAAGGAGAAAGGTTAGTACCCCGCCACTCCCTGCCGGCGAATCCCTTCCAAAGCGTGCTAGGGTCCGTCCGCGATCTCCTACTCGCGCGTGCGTGACAGTATATATAATATATATATATATATATATAAAATGTTGTGAAAGGCACTATATAGCACCTGACCCGACACAGATTGGACACGGGAGGCACGTGTAAAATAAAAGGATTTTTATTACTCTTCAGCTGGAGGGCACGTCTTCCCCGTACTCCCCCAGCCACAACACAGTCCCAAACACCAGTACAGCACAAGCACTCTTCTTTTCCTTGGCACCACCACTCCTCCCTCGCAACCTTGTCCTCCTCCACCCGACTCTGGCCGATGAGTGGTGGTTGCTGGCTCCCTTTTATAGGTCACCTGGAAATCCTCCAGGTGTTTGATCACCAAGATCTGGCGGCACTTCCAGGTGTGATGAAGCTGTTGACCACATGGGTTCAGGAGTCCCAAACACAGCACCCCCTGGCGGTTCCTGCGGGACCGAACAGGGCTGCCCCCAACTCCTGCAACCATTGCAGCCCTACAGAACCAAACTTGATGATCAGTGCTCTAGTATGTTGTGCAGCATACGCATATACTACAAGAAATAAAGTGTTATTTTAAAAAATCAGTTATACATTTTTTTTGTTTTGTCATTAACTTCACATTTACTGTGTTGTATGTTCTGGTCAGATTTTTGAGCTTTTTTTTAATGTTTTTTTTATATTTTATTTAAACAACTCCTTAAATTCATTACTATATATGTTAGATGTTACTGTGCCAAACAATTATCTATTTGTATAGTTATTAATTTCATCAAGTTTTTGTCTTTCAGAATTTAAAACATGTGGGTAGGTCTTTGAGACATGCCTGAATAAACAGTTATGATGAAATGGTTAACTATTTTAATCTATTAATAATGTATGGATAATAACTGAAATCAGTCTTTACACATCAGTCAAAGTAAGCAATCAAATTGCAAATTGTTTAATTTTGCATTCAGAATTGGTAAAACAAATATATACATTTTGAAGATAATCAAGCATTGTATGCTTACTAAAGTAGTTGAGGATAAGGAATATGAAAACAAGGAAGAAATTAAGTTCTTCAGATTTGGACAATAACCAATTAATAACTTTTTGCTGAATGACAGAGCTTTATTTTCTGTTGAAAATGGACATTGTTGCTTCAATACAAAATGTATTTTAAGTAAATTTGTATAATTGTTCTTTAAATGTTTGCATTGTCATTTTTTTTCTTATTTATGCACAGTGCATTTTCTTATTTTATTGTTTTTTTGTTTTATTCTTAAATATAGATCATGCTTGGATTGACAAGCCATGAGCCACACTTCTCTCTTTTGAGGGAGGAAGTCAGGTTTGGTGGGAAAAAATCACAGAAAAGGTATGATTTATCCAACATAGGAATTTTAAAATAAATATTTTAATTGAATTATAATATGAGGCATGTTTTGCCTTTTTATTTTTGTATGGAGGTTTTTAATAAAGTACTATCTATTCCTGATTTATTTAAAATATATGTCGATACTAGTGTTTGTGATTTATGTAGGGTTTACATAAGGTCTAGTATTCTATCACTAAATCACCTTCACTTGAGCATCATAATCTATACTGAATAAACATGGCGAGCTCCAAATGAAAATGATAGTCAAAATAAAAGGGGTGATTTAGTGAGCAATGTGGCACAATGGTTTACATTAGGTTACATTCTTCGTAGGAACGTATAGGTGCATCTAAGAGAATCTGCTTCCTCAATTGTAATGCTTATTCTACACTGTTACTGATTAGATCCAGTCAGGTTTTAAAAAATATTTGCGTAGATCCTGTAAGTAAGAATTTGATTTTTTTCCAATTTCAAATAATATATAACATCAGGTACCCACTGACTTAAGAGAGGTGGATTAGAATTATTCCAGGTAAGCAAGATAAGTCTACGTGCCAATAATGAGGTAAAGACAATTACAGTTTGTCTTTAGTTACAGTTTCTCCACCTTATGCCCATCTGGAAGTACACCAAATAGAGCTGGTAGCGAATTAGGAGAAACTGTGACCCCCCCCCCCCCCGTAAGGCTGTCTGAAAGACATGTAAAGATTTTGGTCCAAAATGATGTCAATTTGGTGCGTGCCCAAAACATATGGCCTAATGAGACTGGAACATGGTTGCAATGTTCGCAGGTTGTATCTTGCCCTGGAAACATTTTGGACAATTTTAAACAAGACAGATGTGCTTGATAGATGATTTTAAGTTGAATAATTGTATGCTTTGCGCATATGGAGCACAAGTGAATTCTGTGCATTGCTGCCTTCCACTCTTTTTCTGAAATGTTGAGTGAGAGATCCTTTTCCCACTGTACTCTGGAATCTTTGAAAGGGAGTTACTTTAAAATGGTTTTGTATATTACAAAAATCCTGTCCGAGTCCTCAAGACTGGTGAATGTTTTTTCCGGTATAGAAGTAGGTGGGAGGTGAGGAAAATTGGCCAGGTTTTGTTTAGCAAAGTTTCTAATATGGAGGTAGTGAAAGAAATGTGTTGCTGGAAAGTTAAATTTGGAGTGTAATTGTTTATGGGATGTAAAGACGTTATCTATGTACAGAGCTCTAAGTGATTTAAACCCAAATGTTTTCCAGACATTAAAAACTGTGTATGTTTGAGAGGGTAGAAAAAGGTGGTTGTCATGCAGAGGTGCCAGAGATAAAAGCTTCTCTGTCTTGAAGTACTTCCTACATTGGTTCCATATTCTAAATGAATAAAGCACAATTGAGTTGGATGTGCCCCGTCTCTGGGTATGACAGAGGACTGGGACTTTGTGAAGTTTGGCTTAGCCTCATGTGGGGAGGCAGAATGGGGGGGGGGGTGGTGTGGGGACTAGTGGGAAAAAAAAAGGGAGCAAGCTATTTTTGATCTATCCTTTTAATCCTTATATTTATAAGTGTCAACATGACAATAGGCATCATGGCAATAACTCCTGGAAAAATTGGAAACTAAGGTCAAAGCTGTCTTCTTGTATATAAACGTCTACACGTGGAAGTGTGTGTGTCTATCCGGCCCGGAAGTCAGAGGTGGATTTGGAGTAAGGGCTCCACCTCCGAGGATATGCAAGTGAGGCAAGCACGTCGGCAAAATGAAATCTCTGAAGAAAGTCACTCGCTTATCCATTAATACAGAAGCAAGGCGAGCATATCGGCAAAATGGTATCCCTTTTACTTTTCCTCCCGCGGCTAATACAGAAACGAGGGAAGCAAATTGGCAAAATGAAACCTACAAAGAAAGACAAAGTCACTTAGCTGCTAATACACAAGCAATGCTAGCTCGTCGGCAAAACAAAACCTTATAGGAGAGAGATGCCCAGAGTAGTTCCTTTCAATTACCTGACAGCTCTACATTTGAATTTTTTTTTTTTTTTTTTTCTGACGATTTCAATAGTTTCTAGGACCCAGGGCTTTTTAAAGCATGGGCTTATATAGCTAGTATGTAATAATGTACTATCTTAAATTAAGACTAAAAAGTGACAGTAAAAGTTCATAAACAAGGTCTCCATGACCAAACAGTTAACTCTGTGAGTTGCAATGTTAAAGATCTCAATCATGAATTAAAGAGAAAAAATAGTCTCTCACCTAACAGGTCTAAACACTAAAATAGTATTTTTACAGGAGACCCACTTATTAAGCAGGGACCAGTTTGGCTGCACAGAGACTGGACTGGCCAAATTTTCCACTCCAGATTTAAAAAGAAAAACTAGAGGTGTGGGAATTCTTATACACTGGTACCTTGAGATACGAGTGCCCCAACATATGAGTTTTTTGAGATACAAGCCGTCACTAGGTTGATTTTTTTGCCTTGAGTTACGAGCCAAAATTCAAGATACAAGCCAGCTTCGGTGACATCACAGCCAGTTGGTGTTGATTCCCAAGTCTTGCACATTAAGTTCACATGTTTACCTTGCAGAAGTATTTCACTAAGTTATTTAGCTAATTTTTTTCGTATAACCATGAGTCCTAAGAAGGTGAGTGTAAAGAACAGTGGTGAGGAAAGGAAAAAGGTGATAGCCATGGAATTAAAGCGTGAGATAATAGACAAACATGAGCAAGGCGCAAGAATAATAGACTTGGCAACGCAGTATGATTGCACTACTTCTACGATATGCACTATTCTGAAGCAGAAGGACTCGATAAAGGCTATAACTCAAGCTAAGGGCGTTAAAATTATTTCAAAGCTACGCAACTCTGTCCATGAAAAGATGGAGAATCTGCTGCTTTGTGGTTGACAGAGAAGCAGCTTGCAGGAGACACTGTGACAGAGGTTATAATTTGCGAGAAGGCACGAGCCATTTACGCAGATTTGCTGAAGCAGACCCCAGGTACTTCAGCACAGGAGGCTTCACAAGAGCAGTTCAAAGCCAGTTGGGGATGGTTAGAAAATTTCCGAAAAAGGACAGGTATTCACTCTGTTGTCAGGCATGGTGAAGCAGTGAGCTCTGATTCTAAGGCAGCTGAGGAATTTGTAAAAACCTTCGCTGAATTGATAGAAGCCAAAGGATACATCCCCCAACAAGTCTTCAACTGTAACGAGACAGTGCTCTTCTGGAAGAAGATGCCAAGCAAAACTTATCATAACGGCAGAAGAAAAGAAGATGCCAGGTCACAAGCCCATGAAGGATAGTTTGACACTCGCACTGTGTGCAAATGCGAGTGGCGACTGCAAGATCAAGCCGCTGCTCGTATACTACTCAGAAAACCCCAGAGCCTTCAAGATGCATAAGGTTTTAAAAGAGAAACTGCAGGTTATGTGAAGTGCAAACCCAAAGGAGTGGGTCAACTTGGTCTTTGGTCCTGCTGTTAAGAAATACCTCAAGGTCTATGCCTTACCCCTGCAAGCCCTTCTCGTCCTTGACAATGCTACTGCCCACCCACCAAATCTTGAGGACGACATCCTCGAGGAGTTCAGCTTTATAAAGGTTCTCTTCCTTACACCCAACACCACCCCTATCCTACAGCCCATGAATCAACAGGTGATCTCCAATTTCAAGAAACATTTTACCAAACACATGTTTCAACACTGCTTTGAGGTTATGGAGAGCACAAACTTTACCATTTGAGAGTTCTGGAAGAACCACTACAACATTGTCATATGCCTCAAAATTATTGATATGGCCTGGCAGGGTGTTACAAAAAGAACCTTGAACTCTGCATGGAAAAAGCTGTGGCTTGAGGCTGTGGCTGAAAGGGACTTTGAAGGATTTAGACCTGAACAGGAAGTGCTAGAGGAAATTGTGTCCCTGGGCCTGGAGGTGCATGAGGGAGACATCAAAGAGCTTGTTGCCACACATTCCAAGGAACTGACGACGGAAGAGTAGACGGAACTACAGACACAGCAACATATGGAGGTTCTGCAGGTGATTGGTATCACAGAGCAGTCAGAGGCGGAGTAGGTTATCTCTTCAAGTGAGCTAAAGGAAGTGTTGGCAATGTGTGAAAAAGTTTCGGACTTTATTGTAAAGAAACACCCTGAAAAAGTTGCAACTGGTCGTGCAGCAGCGCTATTTAATGACACTTGCCTAACTCATTTCAGAAACATTCTAAAGGGGAGGAAGAAACAAAGCTCCTTGGACAGGTTTCTATTGAAACTCCCTGCGAATGAAAGTGACGAAAGTGTGGCAAAAAAAAAACTAGTGAAGAAAATACAGGTACAATACACTAATCGGCTCCGCCAACATCTGTTTATTTCTTTAGATTCTCTTTTATGTATTAGGTTTAATTTTGTTTGTATACAATATTTGTTTATTATAAATGCATTTTTCTTATGTTGAAAACATTTAACAAAAAATTAGGGTGGTTTTTTGGGAGCTGGCATGAATTAATCTCATTTCAATTAATTTCAATGGGGAAAATTGATTTGAGATACAAGCATTTTGACTTACGAGCTCGGTCACGGAATGAATTAAACTCGTTTCTCCAGGTACCACTGTACTTAGAACAATCTCCTGTGATCGTCATGGGTAGTTTTATTTAACTCTAAAGTGATTTTGATAAATATCTATGCACCCAATATGGATGATATGGACTTCATCCAAAACGTATTTGCATCCATTCCCATTGGAAACACTCATAAAATTATAATGGCTGGGGACTTTAATTGTATTTAAAATCCAGGCCTAGGTAGGTCTCCTGTCACAGGGGTGATGAAATCTAACACCGCAAAAACAATTACACAGTTTGCAACTGATCACAACTTATCAGATCCCTGGAGATTTCTAAACACAAACTTGAGGATATTCCTTCTTCTGACTGGTACATCACTGTCACTAAAGAATTGATTATTTATTTATAGATAACAATTTTTTGCCAATGATTAAATCTTGTAAGTACAATGCTATTGTTATATCCAAACACGCCCTTTTGATCATGGCGCTAAAATCACAATGCCCCACATACTCATCTCGCAGATGGTGTCTTAACCCACTTCTGTTAGCAGAGAACTGTACAGAATTTCTATCCAAGAAGATTGATTTTTTTCTTAGAGACAAATACATCCTCGGAGGTCTCTGCAGGAATACTCTGGGAAACTCTTAAGGCCAAGAGAACAAATTATTTCATATCTTTTCCACAAAAATAAATTAGAAGCCAAGAACGTATCGGAGCTAATCGATGAAATTACCAGAATGGATTAAGAACATGCCAGGTATCCAAATGAGGCGCTTCATAGGAAAAGACACAGAACTCAACCTCTTGACAACTAAAGAAACAGAACAACTCATTTTTAACTCAAAACATCATTATTATGAACACGGAGAGAAGACTAATGAGATCTTAGCTCAAAAAAATCCACAAGCAGGAAGTATGCAATACATTCCCAACAATTACCAACACTGATGTAGACAAAATCTTTGACCATAAAAATATAATGCACACATTTAGAAACTACTATAAGTCCTTATATTCTACTCAGTTTAAAGAAGACGAACACAACCTAATGCGTTTTGGATACGTTACAGATACCACAACTAGATACTCTCAGTGCAGAGGAATTGGATAAACCTTTGACACTATCAGAATTACTAGACGCTATAAACTTCAGAGTGGGCAAAGCAGCAGGCCCTGATGGCTACCCTGTCGAATTTTATTAAAAATCCTCAATTAAGTTTGCTCCCCTTTTTATTAGCAACATTTACAGATCCTATAGCCAATAAAATTGTACCTCAGACTTTTCGCCAAGTATTAATTACTGTCTTACCTAAGCAAAATAAGGACTTATTACAATGTGCATCATACAGACCAGTCTCACTTCTGAATAATAAGATACTCTCCAAAGTCTTAGCTAGACGGATTGAGAAAGTGCTTCCTTCAGTAATATTACAAGACCAAACTGGATTTATTAAAGGCAGACACTTAGCTGCCTGTTTAATGTAATATATTCACCCACAAAGTCTAACACCCCGAAGATATTATCGTTGGATGCAGAAAAAGCATTTGATACCTTTTCACTGCATTGGAGAAATTTGGGTTTGGCCCAAACATTTGTGCATGGATCAAACTACTGTATACCAATCCAGAAGCTTCAGTTTGTATTAACATTATTTCATACTACTTCAAACTATAATGTGGTACTAGACAAGTATGTCCCTTGTCACCACTGGTTTTTCCAATCGCCATTGAGCCACTGGCACTTCACTGTCAAAACACTTTTGAGATAAAGAGGATTCTGTATATTTCAGATTCTCAAAATACTGTACCTGCAGTCCTAATAGTACTAACAAAATTTCAAAAGATTTCTGGTCTCAGAATTAATTTTGAAAAGTGTGCTCTTTCCCGTGAACTTTCAAGCACCAACATTAGATTAGACACCTTCCTTTTTATCATCGCAGATGAGTTTAAATACCTAGGGGTAAACATCACAAGTAAACATAAAGCTCTTTATGAACAAAATTTTGCTGTCTGTATGAAAGAAACTAAGCACGACTTGCATAGGTGGTCTACCCTTTATCTCACTTTAGCTGGAAGAATTAATACTGTCAAGCTGAATATCCTTCCTAAGCTGCTTTTTCTATTTCAGAGCATTCCACTATACATCAATACATCATGTTTTAAGAAGTTAGATTCAATCATAACCTCATTTATTTGGAATTCAAAACATCTACTTATCCAAAGGGTGACCCTACAAAGACCTAAGGCAGACCTACTGGAATGGCTCTACCAAACTTTCAGTTTTATTACTTGGCAGCAAATATACAAGCTATAAAAACATGAACATTTACACAAATAAATGAACATACACATGCTTGGTCCGCAATAGAAATAAAATCCTGCAGTACTTCTTTATATTCCTTGCTTTGTACCCCAATAAATACAAGTTATTGCCAATGTACTAATATAAGACATGTTTTAAACAAACAAATAAATTGTTAGTTAGGATGACAGTGTAATTGTCAAAACTGTGACACAGCTCTGGAGTGCTGGGTATTAGCCCCAAATAAGTTACTGTGAGTCTTTGCATAAGTGTGCTTTGAGTTGGCTCATGCTGGAAATTTGAAGAAATTTGTGTTTTGTAATTTGCCTGTCTTCTCACTTATTGGTACTTTGTCGTTTTTCATTCTTCTGTTTTTATATTCATTAAAGGATAACTGCCCCAGAAGAAACAACATTTCATTTATTGCATTTGTCACTAATGAGAGAGTATATTGACTATGAGTTTTCAATATTACGGGTAAGTGCTAAATGATTTGAGCTTCCTTATACTGTACTGCTCTATAGAGATGGGAAGCATGTCTTTTTGAAATGAAGTTTCTAAAAATGCATTGGCAAAAGTTCCACAACCTTTTAGAAGTTGAATTCATTTATAACCAAGAAGGATAAATAATTGAAACAGACTGGAACGATAATACAATGACAGAATACTGTTTGCACTTAATATGTCTAATTTCTTCTAAAGTGGTCCTAGTTTTTAGCAAGAGAAAATATGTATTCCCTATCTAAGACTGGCAAAAGATACTTGACACCACTTGAATGCCTGTCAGCCAATTTTAATATTCTATGATGCCTTCAGTATGACCTTTTTACACTGTATACCAGTTTCTTATCTGTTCTGCAGCTAAGCATAGAATGTTGGGACAAGACTGATTGCTTTAGCAAGTATTCAAAAATCCTGTTCGGTATAAATTACATGCATAATTCCTTATATAATTTTTTTAAAGCGGGGGACTTTTCTGACCTTTTAGTTACATTATCTGCATCCATTCATTATATGCATCCATATAATTTTCCCTGTATAAACAGACATAATTTCCTTTGTGCATTAGTTGTGTTTACTTTATAAATGTGAAGACATGCAATATTGATATTTATTTGTAAATGCCAAAATGGCTCATAGCTGTTGGAGAGCATTCTCTGCGCATTTCCTCTGCATAGGCTTTATTTACATGTAGATCTTGTTCATCTGGTTTGAAATCAGACAAGTTGGCGTAAACTACTTGATTTTAATTTAAATGGTTGAAACTAAACAGTTTAATAGTTTCCATTGGTTAATGTCACAATATCTGGCAGTAATTAACCACAAGCTGAATACAGACATACTGTTAAATTAACACTGTGAAACGTCATTGTGCTGTGATAGCTGCATATTTGCTCCTGTTTATTATAGAGTGGTGATTTCTCAAAATCAGTCCTGGGTACCTACTATGGTTACAAGTTTTTGTCCCTGTCAACTTCTGCTTTTATTTGGACCTCTACCATAATTAAACAAGCTGATATTTTACAATTTCTATGTTTTTAATGATATTCCAGAAATTTTTAAAATATTGCAAGATTTAATTAATAAAATTTTAGAATAAGCATTTATACTGGGGGGGGGGGCATTTTTCTTCCTTTCGTCTATCTTCTGTTTTTGCCTATGCTCTTGGCTCTTCTCTCTTTCTCTCGGGTGGGTGTTGAATTCTGTTTTGTTAGATCTTTCTTTCTTTCTTTCTTTCTTTAAGTTCAACTATAAAGTAATTTCTTGTTTAAGTTTGACTTGATTATATGCTATGCTATTTTCTTCAAAATAAATAGATAAAATTACAGTTAAGGGAGCAATCTTCACCGAAAAAAATGAATTAATAGGACAGTGACAGGCATTTAAACTATGACTGAAATATTAGTTTGTTTTAAATCTCAAATCAGTCTGCTTTTTTAAATGCACACTTATAAAAATAAAAAAGAACAGCCAATGAACCAATCATATTACTTAGAGGTGAAATGACTGATTGCAAAACTGGTTAGAACAAAAACTTGCAGCTAAGCTGGGCCCACAGGACTGAAAGTCAGTGTTGAGTAGGAATTAATCTGAACATCCAAAACATTCCGCAGAATAACTCCACACGAGCATTGTCATAAGTTTTATTTGGGTTAGTTTTTAGATGAGTGACATTTTGTTGTATAACAACACACTGTTAAAAACCACACACACATTTTTATAATACCTTAAACTGCCTTACATTGTGTTCACCTTATTTCAGTCTCTTAACTCCCAATATATTATATCAACAGTGGTGAATGTTAATTGGCCTTGAGAAAGCACCAGGTATTAAAGCATCCTTTATCCACATTTTGGCCAGAATTGTATTTTGCCAGTATAAAACTTCAAAATTGGGCTGAAATGTGAATAGGAACTTGGGGTTTAAGACAGAATTGAAAGAAATAGTACATTGGTCAAGATCATGCAGCAAAAACAGGGTGCTGTTGTAGCCTTCTTTCTATTGGAACACATATACTTTAGGCAACACTATATCTGATATTCTTAATAGGTAGGTTTTTAGATAAATGCATGTTTTAAAAGATTGTTTTAAAGATTGATGTTTTAACTGAACATATGAAACTTAGATTGTCATTCTAGCATCAGAATTTAAAAAGTTAATATCTTGAAGACTGTGTAATAACTTGGATTTTAGAGGCCCCATACTGTGTATGTTATGCTTGTATTGTGTAGATCCACATTTTCTAATAAATATAACAGAGGAGGCTATTAGATAATAGTTTTTAGCAAATTTAGACCTTCAGTATTACATGTAGCTCACTGCCCCTTAATAATCCCATCTTCTTTTCCTTTTCTAGAAAACTATTCCATTTGATTATGACCTTGAGCGCATAATTGATGATTGGATTTTGATGGGGTTTCTTGTGGGAAATGACTTTATACCTCATCTACCTCATTTGCATATAAACCATGATGCACTGCCACTACTTTACAGAACTTATATTAGTGTCTTGCCAAAACTGGGAGGTAAGTATGTTATTTTAGTATTGAATTGGTGGGTTCTGTTTTTTAGTATATTTATTCGTTCGAAAGGACGGTATGCATTGATGATATTGAAATTCACATTTATGCTTTGACTAAGTATTTTTGCACTATAAACAAACATACCAATGTAAAACTGAAGCCATGCACATCTTACAGTATTTGGGTGTTCTCCCATTGTTATGTAGTTTTTTATTTTGTAGTGTGAAGCCTTCTTTTCAGATTTTTTAGTGTAGATTCTATATATAGATCTTTATTCTTGGGCCCTACAAAGGTATATTATTAAATGTCATGGCGCAGTGGTAGCGCTGCTGCCTCGCAGTAAGGAGACCTGGGTTCGCTTCCCGGGTCCTCCCTGCATGGAGTTTGCATGTTCTCCCCGTGTCTGCGTGGGTTTCCTCCGGGTGCTCTGGTTTCCTCCCACAGTCCAAAGACATGCAGGTTAGGTGCATTGGCGATTCTTAATTGTCCCTAGTGTGTGTTTGGTGTGTGTGTGTGTGTGTGTGTGTGTGTGTCCTGCGTTGGGCTGGCGCCATGCCCGGGGTTTGTTCCTGCCTTATGCCTTGGACTGACTGATTGTCATTGCTCATGCCTAGTTTTTGCAAGGACAGGGTCTAACTACCTTGCCAATCGAAGTAAAATTAAGGACATTTGTGTGGATTATCCATCCCAGCAGTTCTACAGGACCAATAATGCGTATTGAAAAAATTGCAAGAATTGCTGAGTACAATATTTTCCAGCCACGTAAACCCTAGTCATAACTGTGACAGTATTATGTCTTTTTTTCCATACAAAGATGGAAGTTTTTATATATCCCACGTTTGACATAACCCTCTTTAAAACAGCAAAAAAGTGAAACAATTCCAGTGACTTCATTCCATTATGTTAACTTACAACCTAAATGAGTTAGATTTGCTAAATTATAAACTGAATCTTAATGAAGTCACATTTTCTGTAGTAGTAGTATAGCAGTAGTATTCACTCCTATTGTGAGGAACTGCTTTCAGAGACTTGTGCTAAATCCTTTAAAAACATTAATATACCAGATAGCATGTACAATCTCTCCAGTTTTTGTATAATCACAATTGGTTCAGAGAGGATGACATGTCACTTGTACTTTATTCCATGTTGGAACATCTGGATAATAATTTTCTGTGCCAAAAGTAGTGTTTATAGCTCTTCATTTAACTTGGTTGTTCCATCAGAGATGATTACCAATTTCCTTGGGACTTGACGTTAACTCCTCCAAGTGGATTTTGAACTTCCTAATTGGAACACTCTGAAATGCGCAGAATGATAATACTATATCAGTTCACACATAATTACAGTTTTAATTTCAGTGATAATCTCTTGTTACTGTTATTGTTAAAATGTAGTATTTTGTTCAGTACATTTTAGATTACTTTTACGATTTGTTCCAGCTGAGCATGGCATGCTTCTTTCAAATAAATATTAAAAAAATATTTCTTTCTGTGCAGGTTACATTAATGAAAATGGAAATTTAAATCTGAATCATTTTGAGAAGTATCTTGAAAAGCTTTCAGAGGTAAATACTGATACTGAAATACTGATTTTGAAAGTGCTATACTAAAGAATTTACAGGGTAGTATTTTGATCAATTTTTTAATGTCATACTTGTTTGTGTTTTAATTAGCATGTAGAATACTGTGATTATGAAGTTATTGGTAGCATAATACACAGTTACCACATGGACCCACCATCCTTAATTTTAAATCTTGTTCCTTGTTGCTTACTATGATGGAGTTTGCAGGTTCTCCATGAGGGTTTGTATGTGTGTGTGTGTGTGTGTGTGTGTGGTGGTGTTCCATCCATATGCCAAAAGACATGCGTGTTACATTAATTGGTGTACGGATGAGTGGGTCCTACAATGAATTCACAAGGTGTTCAGAGCTATTTCCTAGTTTGTGCCTGGTGCTACCGGAATATTCTCATCCCTGAATTGAATTAAGCAGGTATGACAATTTGTTGTTTTAAGAATGCTAGCCTATCACATCCCCTTGTGATACATAGTAGTTGAATACATTTTAGCCTAACACATCCCTTTGTGATATATAGCAATTAAACATATTTAATAGAATATCAATACATGTTCTAAAATTTATTTTCAGTTTGACCGAGAGCACTTTAGTGAAGTGTTTGTAGATCTGAAGTGGTTTGAGAGCAAAGTTGGAAATAAATACCTTAATGAGGCTGCAGGCATGGCAGCTGAAGAAGCAAGAAATCATAAAGGGAAAAGACTCAAGGTTAGTATTGCCAAGTTTTATATTCACAGTATAGATACGTTTGTGTCTGTGGTTGTGCTCAACAAACTTAAACCATGGGACACTTTGCGCAGATGCTGCTAGCCAGTTTTTCGGGAGTTAAAGTTTATAAGCTTAGCATATATATATATATAGATATATATATAGATATAGATATATATAGATATATAGATATATAGATAGATATTTATATATCAATTTTTTAACTGGGTTAGATGGCCATATGCTGTAGTGCTGAGCAAACATTATTGAATTCTGTTCACCTTGAGTTTGGCGAAAACACTAAAATGTTCATTTATTTTGTTGAACTCAGTAAAATGCATTGAACTTAGTGGTGAAAGAGAAAATGAACTACTTTTGAATGGATTAGAATGGTGCTGGTCTTTTAAGTGTCCTTGAGGGCTGGGGAAGCATCTGCCAACTCAGCTAAAAACAGTTATTGTGGCCAAAAATGTGATCTGAGCTGTGAGGCAAAAGTGATAACCACTGAGCCACAGTACTTCCCTGAGATAAAATTATAAGTTGAGTTCACATTTCCCTAAGTCCTTTATCTCTCTCTGCATCTTCTGACCTCCTTTTGCTATGACTAACTAACATCCACAGAACCGGTCATCCAAGGAATCTGTGTTATGTACTCTGCCTTAACAGTGCTAAATATCAAGGAGCATAGCATGCTTAAGGAACAACCTACAATGAATCTATGCAGAACAATTAAGTATTTTCATAATATTTTCATTATGGTCAGCTAATCAGGCATGCATGAAGCAGATTGGTCAACACTGTAAAGTGGGTGTACAGTACACATGTGTGCGACTCAAATCAGTCAGGTAGCACAGACCCAGTAACAACGTCTCACACTGACCTCACAAAGAATCATGGGGCACTGGGGGGAAAAAAGCATGTTTAATCTGAAAAAATTCTGCATACTAGATCACTAGAAACACAGCAAATTCACTTTGGAAAATGCTTTGGGAAATTTGGCCAGTCAACACTATCAAGCAGGTTTGAAAATGTTAAGTGGAGTCTTAACTATGATGAATCAGAGCTTGAGATTGGGGAATAATTACTCCTAGGAGGATGACATGGTGATACAGTATGTTATGCTTCCGTTTTTGTTTGTTAGGGACCTGTTTTCATGTAACAGCTTAGACACACACTGCAGAATTTGAATGCTTGCCTTGTGACTCTATGGTCTATCAATTCAACTCTCTGATTTCCTTTCATATGTTGAAGATGGACACTTTAGATTATCAGAAGTTTTAATTTGGTCTGGTATATGAGAGTATCTGAGTGAGAGTACACAGTAATTGATGGGATCAAATAGGGGGCTGAATCATGTCTTTCCAAAATTCTCCAGGATAGGCTATTGACTCTGGTTTCTCACATTCTTGTTATGGATAAAGTGGGGTCAGAAAATAAAAAGAGAGCTTTGCATTTAGGTATATTCATATCACTTGTATTTTATTTGTTTATTTATTTATGTATTTATTAGAACAATCTAGACGAGCATAGGCCATTCGGCTCAACCAAGCTCACCAGACCTATCAATATAATTCTTCTAATAAAACATCAAGTCTTGTTTTAAAGGTCCCTAATGTCCTACTGTCTTCCACACTACTTGGTAGCTTATGCTATGTGTCTATGGTTCTCTGTGTAAAGAAAAACATCCTAATGTCTGTGTGAAATTTACCCTTAACAAGTTTCAAACTATGTCTCCGTGTTCTTGATGAACTCAAATAACAGTCTCGAGCCACTGTACTAATTCCCTTCATAATTTTACGCACTCTGATCATGTCTCCCTTTAAACTTTTTTTTGCTTAAACTGAAAAAGGCCCAGCTCTTTCAGTCTTTTCTCATAATTCATCCCCTATAGCCCTGGAATCCACCTAGTTGCTGTTCTCTGGAAACTTTCTAGTGCTGCTTTGTCCTTTTTGTAGCCTGGAGACCAAAACTGTATGCAGTACTTCAGTTGGGGCCTCACCAATGCATTATAAAGCATCAGCATAACCTCCTTATACTTGTGATGTATACCATAACCTTCTGTAGCCTTCTTAATGGCTTTTGAAAACTCTCTGACTGTTGATAGTGTCTAGTCCACTACAAATCCTAAAACCTTCTCATAATGTGTACTTTGGACTTTCATACCTCCCATTGTGTTTTCAAATGTAACATTTTTACTTCCTACATGTAATACTTTGGGGTTGTCTTTCAACTTATCTGCTATATTCCTCTAGCTGCTTTTTAGCCTCCCTAATATCCTTCTTGATGGTGGCCTTCATGCTCTCATAGACCGATATTAATCTCATAAATCTTATACAGCTGATTTTTCCTTTGCAGATTCTTTTTATTAACCCCTTGCATAGTTTTTAAAATCTCTTACTAATTCCAAATTTAGGAGTGTATCTATCCTGCATTACATGTAAAACGTTTTTAAACCTGTTCCATAACTCCTTGACTATCTCCCCACTTAAAAGCTTATCCCAGTCTACTCTTCTCAGATTTTGCCACATCTGTTCAAAATTTGGCCTACCATAGTTAAACTTAATAGATTTAATTTTTGCATATACGCTCTTCCAAAACAGTGAGAACTGTTTTATTATATTATGGTCACTTGACCCAAATGGTGCAGTCACATCTACACCCCTAATTCTGTTCTGACTATTTCAAAATACTAAATCCAGACTAAATCTATTACATGGGGAAAAAATTCAAATCCCACCCTCCAGTAAATTTTAAACCATACACAAAAATAACTTTACTTGGAATTAAAATGATATTTATAAAATAAGATTAAGATATCCATATACACATTTATTTAAAAATAATGCCCATCCATAATTTATGTACTGCAGGTAGTTAATGAAACACTTTACATTAAAGTGATGTACTACAACAACAACATTTATTTCTATAGCATATTTTCATACACAGGATGTAGGTCTAAGTGTTTTACAAGATGTCAAAGAAATAGTTACAAGAAAAGAAAAACAAATTAAAAATAGGAAAGGATAATCATGAATAATTAACATAACTTTAGTGTGAAACACTATTGTTTAATATTAAAAAGACAAAACAACAAACCTTGAATCATTGAATAATTACTTCAAATACAATTCTCACCCTTTTGTTACACTTTTGGATTTTTTTTGGTGATTGTTTGCTGTGTATTAAGCCAATGTTTCTTTTTTTCCCATTTAAATGCTTTACTATGTTGATTAAAATGCTTTAGTAAATTAAAATGTAATTCAACCATCATCCTTTAAAAATAAAGTTGCAAAGTTAATTTTAATTCTTGTATTAACCTCCTTGTTGTTAACCCTGGCTGTGACTTGGCCTTGGAATTCTATGCAAGTACAGAATATTTATATGCATTGTGCCACTCTATAAAGTAACTCATTAATATTCATGAATGTGGTAGAACCATTAACCATAGCACAATGGCATGTAAACGAAAAGCCATAAAATCCTTTTTTAGGTCAAAATGAAACTAAAGTGTTAGTTGAATCAAGTGGTAGTGATGACAGTATGAATTGGCCATCACACTTTGACACAGATAGTGAAACCGATGCATACTGTACTGAACTTCCATGATATGCCTGGTGACTTCACTCACATAATGCTGCAGTGGGTGCAAGTAGGTGTGTGGAAAAAAGGCAATCAAGTAGAAAGACAAGAAAAACGTTAGCCCCCAATCACTGTTCACATTGTAGCAACTGTCAGTGTCTGTGACAGGGAAATGTGAAAGCCATTAGCTTTGTGCTGTGTTACAAAAGGGTTGCATTGATCATGTGGATCAGTCACAGGCAGTCTACCCTCTAATACTTTAGCACCAGAAAAAAATATTACAAGTAAAGTGTACAAAGAACCACGCTTGTATTGTCCTGATGATGACGTTGGGCTGTGTATTCATGACTATTTGTTTCAATATATATCACCCAAAGGATGTATGCTAAATATGCATCAGTTATAGCTGTGTACACTATACATACCTTTCATACTGTAATTATGTTGATGCTTCGGTATTTACATGTTTCTGTTACATAGAATAACATTTTTATTATTAAGGAAATTTCAGTATTTTTGAGTCTTTTTTTGGGGGTAAAAATATTGCAGAGTAGGAGGTTAAAGATATTTTCTCATATTAGAAATCATTCACTTTGAAATGAATTTCTGCCAACAAAGATTGAAGGTCCTTTGATAATCTTTCTGTTTAATTTATCTTGAAGCAACCTGCTTTACCTTTTTCTAAATAAGCTGAGTTGGCAAAATATAAATTTACCGTTGAAAACTTTTGGTTTTAATTATTTTACTTAAAGAAATGATATGGGTGCTTTTTATTAATGCTTTTAATGTATATTCCCAAAATGATCATATTATTTCATCAATAGCAATGCTGAAGATGAGTTCAGTTCTCTTGAATATCCAGTTAGCAGTTATGGAAGCTCCTGAAAAAAGGATGATAAAATACAATGTACATGTGTGGTAAAGTGAGGTCTGTAGCTGATTGGCATCTTTTTAAATAATTGATTGGTTTAGTGGGGCGTGGTAGCGTCGTGAGAGCGGTTTTAGTGGGGCGTGGTAGCGTCGTGAGAGCGGTTCCTGGGCACGATGCGAAAGGGAACGGCCCTACACTAAGTGCACAGTTGTAGGATCCATAACCTTAATTTGCGCTGGGAGCTGTTAATCGACACAGCTGTGCCATATCCTCATTTTAAAAGGGGAAGTGCGAGTGGGGGGGGGGGCATCGAAAAGAAACGACAGAACAAAGGTTACTGAGAGATAAAAGCAGGAGGTGAAAAGAACTGGTGTGGGCACAAGTGAGCAAAACAGAGCAGGCTCGTAGGAGAGAAGGCACGCAGCTGGGAGGAAAGCCCCTGGGAAAGGAGTGTGTGGCAGACACTTGGGGATTTGGGGCAGCCAGAAGTGGTCATTCCAGCTGAGCAGTTACAAGGAATGGTTGTGACTGGAAGTTTGTGTGACCTGCCGTGGAAGACGGGGTAGGCAGTGGGGGTCGATGAAGGCCTAAGAGGAGAGCCCTAGCATGAGCTCCATGGCCGTTGGGGACCCAAGTGTCTGTATGGCTAGTGAGCCTGTCCGTAGCCATGGGACGGTAAGCAACCGGACCTGTGGAAGGTCAGCTGCACCGGTCGATAAGGCAACTCCTCTGCCGCAAGGCCTGTATGGGATAAGCAGAGGAACTGCTAGTGTTAAAAGAAGAAGGCACCAGGCTTTTAGAAACGACCATCCCTGCCACTGGATTTTAACCTTATTTTAAAGAAAATTTGTTTTGATTTTAACCTCCTCATTTTGCACCTATTTTTATTGGATTATTTATTGAATATTTTTATGCACTGCACTGTTGAACACTTGTTTTGGGTTGTTTTTAATAAAAGCACTGAACACTTTTGCACCTCCCCCTTGCTTCATGTGGTGTCCTAATTTGTGTAGCTCATCCCATTCATGACTATCGGCGGTGTCAGGTTCAAGAGGCTCCCAAATGAGAAGAGGGAGCATGGAGCCAGACTCGCACCATCACAGCATGTTGAAAATGTATTATTTTTGCAGTGGAACCTAAATTTCATAATCCATTTGTGAATAAGTTTAATTCCAGATATTAGGAACTCGCATGACTTTAGTATTTTAAAGAAACTATCACAAATTTATGCTGTATTTTGTTTATTCTCAGTGTGAGTTTAAATGTCAAAATCTTAATAATAAGACTTAGAAATGCCTATTTGTTTTCGTTCTAAATCCTAGTAAGTCCTAGTATTTTCATTAAATATTAAAGAAATATTAAAGTATTTATTTTACTGGTCTATATTCAACTAGCCATGTGCACCCAACTACGTTGTGCGTGTTAAAGTTGTCTGTGAAGGGCTCCCTATTTAAACGCGGCTGCCAGTCGTGAACTGGGCCCTTCGTCGCACAGCATTATGATTTTTTATAAGGGAAACAAAATTACAAAAGAAAACCCTTGGATATTGATTCTATAGGAACGGCCTACTCGGAAGCACTGTCCGAATCGTAATTATGTGGTGGTGTAGGAGCATTTCTGCTTCTGTCCGTTCACAGTCCATCTCGTTTTCACGACGCTGTCGTTTCCTCTCACGATCTCTTCTCAACCTTTCTCCAATCTCGCAGGTTGCTTTGTGGCAATCCAAGGAGTAAGGCAATATACACGGAGCAATGATTATAAAAGAGGGACACATAGGTATCCAGGCTCTTTAAAGCATAAATAGGGATCACTTCACTGACATGTGAGCAAGCCACGGTACAACTGTGAGACGCGCAGCACTCGCCGGCTACAACGTAACAATAATAATTTCCGGAACGTGCTGTTACTTTGTCATTCATTTTACCCACTGTCTTTCTTTCATTCATATGTTACTTAGGCACGTACCTTTTATCTTTGGCAATCTCGTTCTCTAACCAGGCCTCAGGAGCTAACCAGCGTAACACTATCCACAACCCCTTTTGTTATTCCGGCACATTGTTGACATCCGTGAGTAACAACAACGTACTAAACTGGAAGGTGGTCTACGCATGCGTGGAATTCGCAGACAAACAAAGATCAAGATCTAAATGAAGATCTCTTTAGTTAATTTAAAGCACAACAATTTGTTTAGTTGGAATGTCTGTGTTTTGAGGTGTGACTGGCGTACTACAGTCTTCAGTAGTATAAGCCTGGAGGAGATTCTTAATGCAATGCCTATGTTTTAGCTGTCTCTTTACTGCCATCTAGTGCTTCTTCTTCTAATTCATTCGTGTACAAACAAAGATCAAGATCCAAATGAAGATTTTATATATAGAGATAAGTAGTCATTTTAGTAGCAATTCAGATGTCAAAAGCTAAATCCTTATTTTGCCTCTCTGCAGAAACAAGAAGATGTCCTTTGTTTAGCTGCATTTGATGGAAACAAAGAACCTGCAGATGTTCCTACCAAAGGTAAGTAAAGAATCAAGTTATTCCTTTCTGACATTTTGTATTTTTTGTTTGTTTTTAATAAATAATTTTCCTTTAATCAACTTTAGAGTTGCCTGATGATGAGAATGATGAAGACTTATTTGAAACAGAGTTTAGGCAGTATAAAAGGACATATTACATGACCAAAATGGGGGTTGAAGTGGTATCTGAGTAAGTTTATTTTCTCATTATATAATATATTGCTAACAGAATAAACAAAATGCCTCTATTAGGTATTTGGTTTTTTGCTTTAATCATGCTCAGTACTTGGTGCTAAGGTGTAAAGTATTTACAGTGCCACATTTAGTAACAGGCTATGTTTATTTAAAAATACACATGGTTGAGAAAAGCAAATAGAGAACTCAAAATTCAAAGTTCATCAGAAGACAAACTAAAACTTTGCTGTTTCTCTGTGCCTACCTTTGCAAGAGTTTAAAATCTTAGTAGAGTTGTGTGCCATATTCCACTCTCTCCATTTACACTTCATCTTTTTCTCTCTTTTAATGCTGGTCAGCTTTAAAAAATTTTTCAGGATCACTTTATGCCAAACCCCGGAGTCCCCCCTGAGGTCAGGGTCCACCCTACCTTTGTGAAGTGGACAAGAGGCAGAAACTACCTGTGATATCTTTTGGTGCCCCTTCAATGCTGAGCCTCTGATGACTTAGGATACTGCTTTTTACTTTCTTTTGTGGTATTCCTTTATGGGCTAGAGGGTTTTAACTGGACTTCTGCCAGCCAATATCTTGTTTTCATTTATTCACTCTGGAACCATGTGTTGTCTGCTGTGTAATTATAGTATAAATTAAAATGATTATTTTAGTTTTCATATGTGCTCAATAAACACTTAACACAGAAGAACTGCTGCTATTATTCGTTCAGTGCCTTTTCCGTAACTTTATTTTTTGTTGGTTCACATTATTATAATCAAGCAAATCATGGTCAGTTTTGTTATTTTAAACATTGTTTGTGCCAATTTGTTTTTATTTTTAAGTGAATTCCTGGCTCATCAAGCAGAGTGTTATGTTCAAGCAATACAATGGATTTTGCACTACTACTACCATGGAGTTCAGTCTTGGAGCTGGTAAGGAATGTTTGTGTAAAGGTGTTTTTTTCTTTTTTTTTTCTGCTTCTAATACTTTGAAAGTAACATTTTGTGCATTAGTTTTGAATTATGAAGGCATACAGTAGAATCCATAGGAATGTCATGTTTGCTTGCCACATCTTGCCTTATTGCCACTTTTCAAATTATTATTTTTCATGATCCATGCAGTTTTTCGACAACCACTACTCCTAAAAACAGTCTAATGGCTTACTGAGGTTTACTGTAAGAAATCTTAGCTATGATTCTTTTAAGGGCTTGATATATATATTTTTTTACCTCTTTACTTTGGAAGCTAATTCTTGTTGCTCAAAAATGTTGTGATTGCTCAATTTAATGATTATAATTGTAGTATTTTGAAAATTTCTTGTTATCACTGTTCTCTACTAGTGACATGTACAAAGAGATTCAGCAATGGTGTTGTTTTTAGGACAAATAGGAATATATACGTATCTGATTTGTTTTATAGGTAAAATTTTGCTACAGGAACATATTTATTCATAGTTTGGTCACGAGTTTGCGTGGGTTGACACACATGAGTGAGTGTAATTTACTGTGCCTAGTGATATACTGGCACACCTTTCATGAATGTAGTATACCTCTGCGATATTGTGATATGTTCACAAATAAATATCAGAATTCTTGGAGCAGTAAGGTGCCTGCAATCCAGAACCAGAACATTAATAACATTTAATGAGCAACAATACATACATTTGTAACATAATTGTATGTTTTAATAAATTGATATTGATGTTTTTCAATATACTTGATGACCCATATTAATTATGAAACAACCTGCAAGCATTGATAGTATACATGTATAGTAGGAATATATTCATTTTATTTAGTTCTGGACAAGATTCTACACTGATGTAATGACAAAAATCAGAAATTCAAACAAAGTACAAGAAACTCCAATATTCACAAAACTGCATTTTTCCCTAAACTGTCATTGGGCACAAATCAGGAAGCGCCTTTGGATAGGTTGCCATTCCTTTGTAGGCCACATGAACACACAAAATAATACCCACTCTGAGGTGATTTTTATTGAGTTTTTCAGAGAGAGAATTCAGCAAGAGATGCCATTCCTACTAAAGGATCATACAACCATTCATCCATTTTTTAATATCCTGCAAAGAAATACCTAATAAAAAAATGTATCTGCAAAAAATGCTGATTTTTTCATTTCAGTTTTCCAAAGACTTGCCTGCATCTTTCCCTAATCATGGAGTTTGGCTTATTTTTTTAAGGCTGCACTAATGTTTTTTCCTTTTCTTTTTAGGTACTATCCTTACCATTATGCACCTTATTTGTCAGATATTCGCGGCAACAGCACAATAAAGCTTGAATTTACTATGGGAAACCCGTTTATGCCGTTTGAGCAGTTGCTGGCTGTTTTACCAGCTGCAAGTAAAGATCTATTACCTGTTTGCTATCAGGTAAGAAATATTTATTAAATATATTTTTCATTTTAAGTATCAGTAATCATTTAGTGTTTTATGTAACACTTGTGATAAGTTGTGACTTTCCTCTTCCTGCTTATATTCAAGAATTTAATGACTTCAGAGAACTCTCCAATCTTTGATTATTATCCTCTCGAGTTTAAAACGGATCTTAATGGTAAACAGCAAGAATGGGAAGCTGTGGTCTTAATTCCATTTATTGATGAGGTAATCAAATTTTTGGTATTTCTGCAGTTATTTAAAGTGTTCTGGTATGCTTGACCTGCAAAAGTAAGAATTTGACTACACTCAAACTTGAAATATGCAAGACAGTAGTAAGTTTTGTAGTGCATCTTAATTTTGTTTTCTTGTCATTCCTTCCTACAAATTACTTTATGAACAAATTACTATTGGGGAAAAGAATAAATTAAGTTGTATTTTTGGAATGATAATAGTTACAAATCATTGTACCAGAAATTGACAAAGTGTTGCATTTGGCATGCAAGAAAGAATTTCACTGTACTGTGTTCATGTGACAGTAAACTTGAACTTTAAGTTGAATTTGGATATTTTGAACTGTCAAATTACTATTAGCATTATTATTTTTTCAGAAACGTTTACTGGCAGCTATGGAACCCTGTAATAATTTTCTGACTGAGGAAGAAAAGAAAAGAAATCGACACAGTGCATGTGAAGTGTATTGGTTTGATAAAGAACTAGAGTTCTATTACCCTTCTCCACTGCCTAAGCTTTTTCCTTCTATTCAAAAGTGCCATGCAAGGTAATTTCTTGTTTGAAATGCATTCTAAATTTATTTCTTCAGGTAGTTCTGTCTAAAGCAACTTACTGTTAACCTCTATAGTCAACAAGAGTAATTTTTGATCAACTAATTTCAGTGAACTTTTCCTTTTGACCTTTTATATGTAGTATTGTTCAAGTAAACCTGAAGAAGTCATATAACCAGCTGCCATTATGTACTTCCAATGTCATTTGTAATACCTATCAGTAAATATGCCAATTAAATCATGTCATCTCTTGCAAAATATATTTATTTCTTACAAATCGAAATGAAAAAGCCTTATCTATGTCATGAAATGTTTTACTGAACTGCTTGCTAATGAAAAAATGCATTAAATCCTTATAGTTAATTAAGACACACCAGTTTGAAAGTTTTTCTATTAGACACATAAGTTTGTCTCCGGCAATAGGTGATTTAATGAATAAAGGAAAGTAATTTACTGCAGTGGAGTGGTAGCACTGCTGCAGAGAAAAGAAGACGACCAGGGTTCAACTCCTGGGTTCTCACTATGTGAGGTTTGCATATTCTCCCTGTGTGTGAGTGGCTTTGCTCCCTGTGCTCCAGTTTCTTTCACAGTCTAATGACATGCAGGTTACGTGGATAGGCAGTGCTAAATTGGCCCCGGGGGAAAGAGAGAGAGAGTGTACATGTTCCAGCCCATCCTGCATAGGGCTGGCAAAATATGCTGGGATTTTTCTTGACTTTCACTTGATGCTTGCTGGTTGCTCCAGGTTCCCTGTGATCCTGCTCTGGTTTTCGAAAACTGATGGATAGATGGACAAAACATCCTTTTCAGCTGTCAGTTAATTTTTTTTAAGCTGTCAAGTTCAGTTCACAAAATGTAATAAAATGTGGTTACTGACAAATAATATTTTTATTTACTCAAATAATTTTGTTTGTTGTACAACACTAGCTTTCTCTGTTTCTAATTAACTTTAATAAAATATATAGTTATAGTTAGTTACATGTTTAAAATGTACCGGTGATTCTAAAATGCAAGCACAACAAATACTGAAGACATAACATTGGTATAAACTGCAGAATGGAAACCATTAGTGGTTATGCTTTCAAATGGCAGCCCTTGGACCACATGTGGCCCAGAAGCAACCACAAGTGGCTCAGCCCGTGGTCCTGCCAGAAACACAGAGAAAAACAAAAAAAAAAAACCCACATTTTGATCTCCATAACCAAAAGAAAAAGGTAGCCTTCCGTTTTTCTGTTTCTTCCAGCTCTTTTACCATTCACTCCCATCTCACCCTGATCCTGTCACTCAGCTCTCTCTAGGGAGGTGCTGTATGCCCTCACTTAGTGCTTTCCCACAAGACTACACCCACAACAGCCCATGCAATAGCGAGACACATCACTATATCAACATAATATGGGATGTGTAGCAAAGCCATGCCTAATCACACATGCAGTAATTTTAAACAATCCTATGTTCCCTTGGTGTGCAGTAGACGTTGTATTTATGTGTGTTACTTACTGTTATCACTTGTTATGGGTTTGTGCACTGATAGCTGTGATAGTATTGATAATTCTTTTTTTATTCTGTTAAATGCATTTAGTGATGTGATTGGGTCATGTATACATAGTGACACAATGGTAGCACTGTTGCCTCGTAGCAAAGAGATCATGGGCTCACGTCCCTGGTCCTCCCTGCATGTGCCTATGTCAGATGGGACCAAATTTAAAAGGGAATCAATTAATAAACATCATTTGTTTTTCAATACATTCATTTGTGTTAGTTTAAAATTTGTTGTCATGTGCTGCTTACTTGCTGCTGAAAATGTCTGGCCCAGCTAAATGTTTTGGTTTGCAAATTCTAATTGAATAGCCCTGTCTGGCACAGTGTTACTCCATTTACATTATAAGCCATTTCTGAATATGGTGCTTATTGAGTTTTTTGCTTTGTGTATTTCCTGCTTAACACTGAGCAAACCATACCGATTGGCATGTGGAATCCGATGTGTTGAGTAGCCTTCTCAATTGTGAGCTTTTTTGTTATTGAAGAGAAAAATAGTCTTCCAGTAGAATTAAAAATGTTACTACTGATATTTCTGGCTCCTTCCTGGATTGCTTCTAAACATGACCATAGTGAATATTGTTAACTTTTGTAGAAGAAATTCAAATTTCTATCTAAATCCAATTTTTCTCTTTTTTTTTTTTTTTTTTTTTTTCCCCCTACCGTTTTTAATTTTAGGTCTGAACTAATACCAATGGATGCTTGGCATGTTGATGTCTCCTACATTGGAAATAAAGTTGATAATAGCGCTCTCTATTTTTGTGGTTTTCCATCATTAAAGCATATCAAACATACAGTAAGTACACAATTATAATGCTCCTTATTTATTTTTATTTACAAAATTTTATTAATTAAGTCTTAATTTCTTTGCAGTTCTTCTTAAAGAAAGCTGGAGTACAAGTGTTTCAGCAGAGTAGTCGGGGTGAAAATATGATGCTGGAAATAACACTTAATGATCAAAAGGAACTGGTATGTTAATTCACCACTTGCATTTCCAATGACTTCATGAGAACTTTTGATTTCTCACTAAATTTGTGGTGGCCAAAGCATAGTTTGGTGCAGCTTCAGTCAGTCCTGTTTGTTGTATATTTTTTACACATACTCATGATGATCGAAAAGTTTTCAAACTTAACATATTAAGACAAACACCACTAAAACTAAGTGGTCATGACAGAGATCATGAGGTTACCAACAGTATGAAAGAACATTTTATAGTTTTTGTACATGGTAATATTTGTGCACATTCCTTACCCTTATATCCTTTACAAATCATCATAAATCCTTTATACAATGCTTTAGTGTAGGTATGTTGTTGTTGTGGATGGCGAGCTGCACTGGAGTTCCGCAAGGTGTACCGTTTGGTATTGAGGCCAAATAGTTTGATTTTGGTGTCATCTGACCATAAGACCTTTTTCCACTTGGCATCAGAATATTCAAGGTGCATTCTGGTAAAGCTCAAACGAGCCGAGCCATAATGTGGCCTTTCTTGAGAAGTGCCTTTTTCCTTGTGACCCTCCCGAACAAGCCACAATTGCGCTTGTGAAATTGTTGTCACATGCACACAATGACTACTGTTTGCCATAAAATCCTGTAAGTGGCCATTGGCCTCTTGGTAGTTTCTCTTACCAGTTTACTCCTTGCTCTTCCATCCAGTTTGGAGGGACGGCCTGATTTATGAAGGGTTCTAGCAGTACCAAACACTTGCCACTTCTTTTTTATGTTCTTTACTGTGCTCCTTGGGATTGATATAGCCCTTGAGATTTTTTTGTATCCATCTCCTGCCTTATGTCTGTCCACAACTCTATCTCTGAAATCTTTTGAAAGTCTCTTGCCACCCATAGTCAGTTGTTTGCTGTCCGTTGCACTATCAAGCAAGGGACTGCTCCAGGAACAGCTGTTTTTATGCTTCACTAAACCCACTGATTACAATTGATCACAGGTGGAAGCCAGTAAGTAACCCATGGTCTGCAATGGAAATGGTGGTTACTTACACCTGATTGAGTTGGGGTGGGGGGGATCCTTTATTAATCTCAGTATTGCTTGTTTTTTTATTTTTTAAAATTCTTCTGAACTGTAGCTGTGATATGTTTCACTTGGATGTTATAGATTGCATTCATTAAGTAAAGGTGGAAAAAATATTGGTTTGTGTGTTTTCATTTAAGGCTGTAAAGCAAAAAAAATCGAAATATTTCGAAGGGAGTGATTCTTTTCTATACCCACTGTATATGTATACACACTTTTTGGTTTTGTTAAATAAAAAAGGAAAGTCAAAGTTCTCCTTGGCTTGATGAATGCTGGGAGACTTAAATATAAATAAATTTGATAGTAAATCTGTTTTCTTAAAACAGAATTCTAGATACTAGTTTATTACATTATGTTAATGGTTTATGTAATCTTGTATTGCATGGAACTGTTTTTTCTTGTTTTGTTTTAGAAGCACCTATTATGTATTATTTACACAATAGTAAACGTATATAAGGTGCTGCCAGCAAGCTGAGAATTTCCTCATATTTATTTATATTCAATATTTATATTCAGTGCTGCATCCATGTTTTAATTTTTTTTAATTTGTTCGTACATAGATCCTTAGATAAAATTATTGATTGGTACATAAAAGCTCTTAACTGATAAACATGGTTTTTTTTTTTTTTCCGTAGACTAGTGAAGATGTTGCTTCTTTGGTGCTTGGTAAATCAGTATTTGTAAACTGGCCTCATTTAGAAGAAGCCAGAGTTGTTGCTGTCTCGGATGGAGAAACCAAGTACGTCATTGGTCATGTTTTCATTAATTGTTTTACATTATGCAAACAATTAATATGTTTGTATACACTAACATAACCAGTAGTGCTGGGCAGTATGACCAAAATTTTATATCAGGGTATTTTTTAAAATTATAAAGGTTTCACGTTATTCGTTATTTTTTTCCCATGCATGAGTGGATATTAACCACATTTTCCACTGCAATTACTGCAGTAGACTGGCTAAGAATAACCTATTCCACTGTCATTAAAATTGTACCAAAAAAAAACATTTTAATGTGCACACAAGTATTAATACAGGTTTGCATGGCCCCATAAAGTGATAGTTTTCAAGGGGGTGGTACTAATGAAGAGAAGGAATCACATTGCATGACAGATACAGTCAAAATATAGAGCCCATTTATTGAGCAAATTTTGCAAACAAGTTAAACTAAAATTTTGACAAAATATTGTCAACCATTCAAAGAAGCATTTAGACTTTGTAAAATATTCAGAGGTGCTTGTCAAAAGTTGTATTGCACTGAACAGGTCTTAGAAAAGGAATAAATGGTAAATATTTTTTGTAAACCAACTACACTTAATGTTAATCTCTGTCCACTGACACGTTAAAAAGTGAATTTTTAAACAACTTTACCATCATTAAACTGCATAATATTTAAACTAATAAATAATAACAATAAAATAAATAATAGTGCAACTTCCAGTAATAATACTATTAATTCAAGACTTCATGCCCAGGTACATTACACAGTATTCACCAAATAAAAATAAAATAAAACAAGTGCAACTTGGTGATGACATCATTACCAACTGAACCATCATTAAGGCAAACTGCATTAATATGGACCTTGCTTCAAGCTAAGCTATATACATAAATAATAAAACTGCAACTTGCATTTATAATGCTATTTGTGGTATAGGCCTACAGAAGCTTATTATGGCCACGGTGAAGAAAAAAAAAATACGGACACTGAAGAAAAAAAAAACATTTCCACTTTATTCTCATAGTTTATTTTGTGATTAAAGTAGAATGTCGTAAACTAAACTTCATCCTAAAATCAATGTTTAATTTACTAGAATTTCTCAAACCCCGTCAGAAGTTAATGTAGCACATTAAATGCTTTGTGTTAAGTGTTCCCCGACCCAGTTCTTAATCGTTACGCGCTTCTTAAACTGACTTCCTCTGCACTAAGAGGAGGCACAGGCAGCGACTGCCACACAGAATACATTCACTTCATGATATTCCTGCTCTCTGAAAATTTAGAATACCAAGATAAATACTTGATATCATTTTCATGATGAAATGCATTAAAGCATGTATTAAACATGCATGGTAGTGTGGTGGTAGTGCAGCTCCCTCGCAGTAAGGGGTCCCCAGGTGTACGTTCAGTGTAGAGAACTTTATGGCAGGTGTGACGAGGCTCCAAAAAACTGGATGTATGAATGGGTATCACACAGGTTTAATTTAAATATTTTGCAAATGTTGGGTTTGTGGTGTGGTGGTCAGAGACACGAACACAGAATTCAATGGATGTTCTTCTGAGCGGCCCTTCTTTATTGCATGCGTGCTGTCTCTGTCTGATGTACTAAACCACCAGTTCCTATCCTTCCTTATTCTTTCTCCACATAACTAATTACCACACGATAAACGTCTTTGTGAAATTACAACTAGTTATAAACTTAGACCACAGAGTATTCAGAACTTTAAAAAAAATCTTTGTTATATATGTTTAATTATGCCATCCATTCAGAGTTGCTCCCATCCCAGCAAGCATTGTGTGCGAGGCAGGAGCAAATCCTGAACAGGGCGCCAGTATATCGCAGAGTGAATACGAGCAATACATACACTAGCAGGGTCAATATAGCATAACAGAACCCCACATCCTACATGACTTTGAAAGGAAACTGAAGCACTCCGAGTAAACCCACCAGAAAAACATGCAAATTCAAGGCAGGGAACATCCTCCCTTGCTGCAAGGCAGCAGTGCAACCTCCACGCCACCGTGCACCCACATTGTTAATACATGCTTTAGTGCATTTCATCATGAAAATGATATTAAGTATTTATCTTAGCATTCTGAATGTTCAGCAGGAATATCATGAAATGAATGTATTCTGTGTGGTGATCGCTGCTTGCACCTCCTCTTGGTGTAGGAGGAAGTCAGTTTAAGAAGCACGTAGAATTTAACATGGCTCGGGGAATACTTAATACAAAGAATTTAATGTGCTACATTAACTTATGACGGGGTTTGAGAAAATCTAGTAAATTAAATATTCATTTTAAGATGAAGTTTAGTTTACGATGTTCTACTTTAATGACAATTACGAGAATAAAGTCAACATGTTGACTTTGAGCTCAACATAAATGGCAAGAATAAAGTAGAAATGTTGAGAATAAATTCAACATGTCGTCACACTATTACACAGTATTGGAAAAAAAAATAAAACAAGTACAACTTGGCTTGCGGTATTATCCAGTAGTATAGAAACAGTATTCACACATTTGAACATAATGGTCCACATCTGACCTTTTAAAACCAAAGTATCTCCAGACAACAGACATGGCTCCTTTTTTTGGCCTGTATCATCATGTTCAACTTTATCGTCTGCCACAGCTCTAGTTTCAGAATGTTCTCTGTTCATTTTCACCGTTCAATACCTCCACTAACGCATGTACTCCATTGCATGCGCCTTTAGTGCTGTAGCAGTGAAAAGGTTCCCCCTTAAACAGTTTCCTGCTGCACCACATTTGGAACGTTGTTTAGGCTATTTAAACTGGTGTTGCGGTATAAGAAAAATCCATATCATAACAAAAATAAAAAACGTTTTTTGGTATGAACAGGTGTACTACCCAGTACTAATAAGCACTGTTAAATGATTTAATAGTAAATTCTCAAGAGGTATGTAATGTCCTTATTAAATGTAGTTTTGATCCTTTTTTAGATTTTACTTGGATGAACCTCCTGGAATTCAGAAACTATATTCAGACAAAACAGTGCCACCAACAAGAGTTGTTTATTTAAATGACAAAGAAGAATCCATTTGGATGAAAGAAGTGCAAGGCATCTCAGAATTGTATGCTCATAAAACAGTTTCTCTTAATTGTGCTCTTTTATGACTAGAAGGTGAAAATAATCTATAATTCGCACTGGTAAAATAGAGCTCTTGAAGGAATGACTTGAACATTATGCAGAATTTAAATTTCTATTTGTAAAAGTCTGTGTCTTGTCTATTTACTTGTCTAATGCTGAAATATTTGCCCTCATTCATTTTTCCTTTATTAAAACTAAGACTTTGATGAACTTTTATTTATTTGCAATGCTTTGTCTACCTTTTCAGTTATGTGGGAGCTGATATTGCATAAATGAATGTGTTGTGCTATTCAAATTAATTATGTCTTTAAAACTAAGAATCTCATGCCTTTCTACAAAGTTTGTTAGAATGTGTTACAAGGTACTTTGGGTATACTATTACATAAACACAATGACTAGTGTTTTGTTTTTTTTTTCTTTGCAGTTACCATAAAAGGAAAGGTATCATTATAAATGAGACGGCAGTCTTGCTATTTGCCCAGCTACTGACAGGGCGTAAATATGTACTAACTTCGAAAGGCGATGTTGTTTTGGAAAAGCAGTGGTCAAAGCAGATTTTGCCCTTTGCTTATCAAGCTTCAGTTAATGTCAGTATTTTTGAAGTAAATTATTTTTATTTAAACTGTAGGTGTTAAACAAAAGAAAGAATAAATTGCTATTTTGGTTTTGTAGGACATTGTGGCTTTTGATTCCAGTTTTTGCCATTATAAAACAGTTGACGAATTGTTCTCACCATCAACCACTGTTTTTATGCTTGGAAATACATACTATGGAGCCATGGGAGAGGTTTGTTTGAATATTTTTATTCACACTTTTTTTTTTTGTTTCTTTTAACCTAATATTAACAAATTGTTTTGTAATACTATTTCTAACATCATACATAAAAGATTATGTTTTCTGAGTATGTTTGTGTGCATTACAATTGATGCTCTGATATTTTTACAGAGCCTTTATTGAGGACAAAAACAAACCAAACATCTGTTCTAGTTATCTCCTAAAGTTATTCTGAAGAAGTTATAGTATAGGGGTGTAGGGTTGTGTATTATTAGCTAGAAGATGTTTTATGATAGACTGAAAAATGCTGATAAAGGTGAGCAAGCAGGATGTTAATTCTCCAGAATATAATCTTCATCGATTCCATGACACATCTAATATTGTGTATGTTATATATGATGCCAAGGGGGAAACTATTTGCACTCTAACATTCTGTAGTATCTATTTTAAACTGTGACTTTAGTTAGTTGTTTGTTGCAGGTCATTGGAGTATATTGTGGAGAGTATGAAAGAGACATCCTAATATGGTTGTGTTTTAATTTTGTCTGATGCAAAAATAGAACAGATTCTCTCTCTAGTAAACTCAGTCTAGTTAAGGCCAACTGTTTATCGACATCTTTGGTAACAATCGGGCATTGTTTGTGCCTATCCTATCAAATTAAAATCTTACGTAGTTTGGGTCAATGAACTTGTCAGTACACAATATTAGGAAGACATATCATTGCAGAAGTAAAGCAAAATCCTGAAAACCTCTATAAAAATGATTGTATTTTTTTTTTTTAATTTGGAAAGGGTTAAAACTGCTTCTTTAAGGCTGTGGTATTAATCACAGTTATAAGTTTAAGACAGTAGACAGTTTTCAAAGTAGTGGCCCATCCTGAAAAAATCAAAAGCTATATGTAAAAATTGTCCATTATGTCACAAAGAGCCTTACAAAAATATCTTGGAACTTGCTGACCTTTCTTGCTTTAGTAAAAGTCAGTATTCATGACTTCATCATTGAAGTAAAAATGTGATCTCTGGTAGAGTAGCAAGGCAAAAACCACTACTAGCTAATAAGAACTTGATTGTTTACATTTTTTTAAGATGTGTACCTGGATGTACCCCCATGTGTATCAGAACAATTTTCTATGAAAAGCAGAGTCAAAGGATTTTTTTGGTAGACGTGAGCCCTGTAATGCTTGGGGAAACATTAAATCTGTATTCCAGAATGAGAATATGTTGCTAGTGGTCCAGCACGGTAGTAATACTTTCATGAATTGGAAATGGTTTGGTGCTTCCACCACTAATGGATTCATGAATTATACCATGTACCAAAGAATTCTTGAGGAGAACATCAACTTACCTGGTCATTAACTTAAAGTGAAAGTAAGCTGGGTGATGTTGAAAGAAGAAAATCAGACTTTTGACATGCTCTAGCCCAGATCTTAATTTCATTGATGTTTTGTAGCCAGACCTAAAGTAAACTGTTCTCGAAAATGCCACCAAATGAAAATAGTTTTGTAAGAGCAAGTGCGTCAGATTTCCTTTGTAACGCTAAAAATAAGAGGTTTCAAGGAGGGGTTGTAATACTGGAACAATGTATAATATATATATATATATTTTTTTCCTGTGTTATAATTAAAATATTTTCCAGGTCCAAGATTCGGCTGATGTTGTTAAAGAAGGACGAATCCGTGTTCTTTTTACAGTTCCTTGTGAACCTCAGCTTGAAGCCTTAATGCAAAATCAGCATGTAAGAATTTACTTTGTTGCTAGAATATATGGATTATTGCAAATTAGTCACGCCTCTTTGTCAAAGCTGCTTGTAAAAGAAAATAGAAATATTTTTGTAAATGTTTTAAAATTTCTACATGAGTAAAGTAAAAATGGTATTGGTATACAATGAGATTTGTAGTGTGATGAAATTTCTTCCGAGCATTCAAAGACATATAAAAAATGGTATATAGTTTATATAACAGTTTAACACACACGTCAGACTTGTGAACTTGGTCCTTTTGAACATTGTGTTCTGGATTTTGATTTAGATTTTGTTTGTTATTGTGATTAACAGTACAACATGTGAATGCTTACACCTTGGATTTACATACGAGACATTAGTGATGAATTTATATTTTCTTAAAGGAATTACAAGCATTTTACAAGCAAATGTAAATTACTCTTTTTGTTCATATAAAATAATAAACTATGATTAAACTTTCTAATTCTTTATCTGTATAGTTTGTTCCTAATATTTGTACTGATAAATCTGTTGAAGGCGATCAGCAGGCATTATGCAATATTAGTAGGAAAAAAAAATACTTTGTGCTATAAAGTTCTTGTGTGGTTTTCAAGAACTCATTTAACTTTGGCTGTTATTTGATTCCATATAATTCACATATTATTATACCTTTTATGTTGAAATGAATCTCTCATTTAATTTGTGAAATATACTACGATACTTGCTAGTATTTACGCACTACCTGTACCTACAGATTTCACTGAAGCTCATTAGCCAGTTGATGATTTAATTTAACTTTAGCCTCCTATATTGCTAAGGAAAAGTTCTTCTATGTAATTTAATCTGAAAAGTAGTTGAAAGAAATATTATGGTATTGCATGAAGGATAATATCTTTAATTTTATTTTTTTTCTGTATTTTCAGAAATACTCAGTAAAGTACAGTCCTGGCTATGTTTTAGCTAGTCGACTTGGAATAAGTCCGTATCTTGTCTCCAGGTTTTCAGGAAGCATCTTTGTTGCAAGAGGTTCAAGAAAAAAGTAAGTTCCCATCTCAGACTGCATATTTACTTTTTTCGTTTGTAACAAATGGTCTAGATAAACAAATAAATCAAAGTTTTTTTGATACTAAGGTGAATATCTTTATCTGTTTTAACTACAAAAACGAGGAGAGAATCACCTTATATTGCTATCTGTAATTACTTTCCTTTTGTAAACAAAATATTCTATGTAGTGAAAGGTAGAGTTTACTCTAATAAAGTGCAATTTATGAAAAAATAACTCTTCAATAAGTACACAGAAACATAATATAATTATCTCAAACCCACTTAGTCCATTTCACAGTTGCAAGAGGCAGGTTCCTAACCCAAAAGAACTGGAAGCTATTTTAACAATATAGGTTAACACTAGAATTACCAGATCCTACGAAAAAACTCATAGATCTGGCCCACCTTATTCCGTTCACACCTCTCAACCAGCGTCTTTTGTCATAGAAATGTGTTGATAAAGACAAGCTTTAACTGTCCATTGAGTACTTCCTTCAAAAATGGTATGTTTAAGAAATTTAAAGTACTATTAGTCATAGGCCCTCCGCAACCAGCATCTAACAGCAGCCCATCAATTGATACCATTTTATATTCCTTGAATTAGACTCTGTCTGTGAAAGATATTTAGTCTCCACTTGTTTGTGTAAGGGAATATTAACACTAGAATTACCAACGCCTACGAAAAACTCGTAAATACGTCCCACCTTAAATCGCTTCTTA
>JANRMT010062854.1:104344828-104403541 GCA_026402145.1 Polypterus bichir lapradei | reverse complement strand
ATAGTGCTAATGGGTATTTTCGGTCCATAGATAGAAAAAGCCATAAAATTTACAGAATGCATCCATTTTTCAAGTTAAAAATGTTATTAAGTACTAATCCCTGTCTTGTAATTGCATACATATTGTGTAACAGCATATCCATGTTGTTTTAAGAAGGAAAAAAGCTAAAGGATAAACATTGTTGTGATACTCTGCCCATTTTAATAGTAAACATGCTGTGCACTTTATCTTGCTTAATTTAAAAGTACATCTTTGTATTACAAAAACAAAGCATAAAAATTTACAAAATATTCAGTAATTTCATAGGTACCTGAAGTAAATGCTTATTTTGTGTGTGTTATGGACACACCAGCTTAAATTCTCTCCCTGTAGAGAAGATTACACTTTGACAGCTAATTATTCACAAGTTGTATAGTGTTAATGACAAGCCACCATAAATTGGTTGTGATGCTTATTTTACATTATACTAGACTGTATAATGTAAATAGAGCTGAGCATTGAGTCTCCCTGGTCTCTCATACATGGTGCACAGCAGCATTTTTGTTAATGCAAAGCTTTTAAACATAAATTGGTCTAAAACATAATTACAAGAGAGAGTTAAATTCAAGACCACAGCTATTTACATTAAATGTTTGGTTGGTTGGTTCCTACTTAGTGTTACCATAATACAATCAATTTGTTTTCAAATAAATATATTACTAGCAGCATATACGTAAACAACAACTAGATGAGGCAAAATGTTCTAAAAATTGAATTATGTTCTTGGTCATCTCATGTATAAGAGTCCATGTGGTCATCGAGCCTAGGGTGATTTAACTATGAAGCGGTCATGCTTAATTCATAAACACAACAGTGTCTTCTTTTACTGTAGTCCAGTAACTTAATATGTGTTAGCCATGTATTTAGTAGTCTCATATTAATGTTAATTTAAACATGTGATTTTTACACCATTTTCTGTATTATGGCCCTATTTGTTATTTACAATTTTGACTTTATTATTATTTTGTGTCCTGCAAATAAAAAGGAATTTGGGGCACTGGGTGGGGATAAAGAAATATGTAGTTATGTTTCACCCTAAATCTGGTTTTAAAAGTGATGGAGCATGTGCTGTAGGGGAAAAGGAAACTGGCACATGTGCCTAAGTGCTTAAAGGACTGGCACATTTAAGCTGCATTTAAGAGCATTTAAAGTTCCTTGCTTTACCTCTTATAGAGCCACAAGTCTTTACCTCTTGTACCTTTCAAGGCCAATATATATAGAGTTTCTGTCTACCTTACACCCTATAGCATTATGAAGCTTTGGCAAGGGTATCTGGAGAGGGAATATTTTAGCGAGTGGCTCCCTGTTTTTTCCACGCATTCAATATGCAGCAAGTTTAGTATTGCTGTTAGTTAAAAAGTTAGATGGCCAAGGACCAACCATTAAAGCAGAAGCACAGGACTCTAAGAGTAGATCTGTATCACTTAACACAAACTGAGACAAATGTACTATAAAAAAGTTAAAAACTAAATTAACATGCCACCATCAAAAAAGATATGTTGATTTGGTGTAGAAAACAGAGCTGCTTCACTGCCCTTTTCACTGTTTTCACTTCAACCTGGAATTCCATATTATAAGGTTTGCAGTGGTGTACATTATCCTATAATGTCAAATTACATGAAGATAAGTTATTCAGTAACATTAATTTGGACTACACTGTGTGTACACGTGTATATACGTGAATGTGTGCTCTGTGATGACTATACATTCTGTTCAGGTCTAAGTTCTACATTTAATATTGTTTGGTAGCTTATGCTTTTGCTTCCTATAACTTTGTTCCTGATAAACATTAAATGCATGAATGCTGAATACCTCAGCAGAGAGCTTCAGTTAACTTTTTAGAACAATTAAGTTGAGTGTAGAAGGTTATGGTAGGTACAGGGAGGGTGAGTGTTTTTTTTTTTTTTTTTTTTTTACTTCAAACTCCCCATTTAACGAGAAAGTAAAATAAGGAACACTTTGGCTGATTTCGTGAACTTAAGCCACCTACATTACTGTGTGAAGAACTGTGATAATGTAATGGAATGCCCACACGTGTCAAAGCATTAAATCTTTCCTTGATTTGTGACTTTTTATCTTTAACATGAGTTGCCTTAGTTGATGAAGTCTTTGGGTTGTACTCTTTATAGCAGAGGTTCTTAACCTGGACAAGTTCCCAGATGTTACTGACATGCAATCACAAATCATTTGCATTAGTCATTGCTCCATGTTTTTGTGTTTAAGTTTATGTTTCACACTACATTACATGGAAATGTTCATAATCCTCTTGTAATTTGTGTGTCTGTCAAAGCAGTTTATTAAAACGTTTTACGATGCTTCATGAATGCTTCTAATTGTGTATTTTACCCTTGCATACCATGATCAGGAAATCCAAACAAAAGACAGTCAGGAGGTGGGACATGCAAAAGAGGCAGGGTGATGGCAGTCCTTCTAAATCTGAAATTCAATCATGAAATGGGCTATGTCCAAATTAAGTTTTAGCAGTTTACTTTGCTGTTGTTGCTTTTATTTACTACTGGTATAGGAAATCCCATTGTATGTGAGAGCACTTTCTAGATAGTGTGTCAAATTAAGTCATGGTTTTGGCTGCATGTAATGGACAATCTGTAATCACAATCTGACTAAAAAATGACTCTCCTGTACAGAGCATTAGAAAGCTCACTAATATAAAATGAAAGAGCTTTAAATGAACACAGTACACCAAAGAATATAACAATACAGAAAAGGCTGAATAACAGCAGTAATAATGTCAAGAGATAATACAGTCAGTTCTTGGAATGCAGTAAAGTGATTTGTGTGTTCATTTATCTAAGACAATTTTGTTAACTTTCCTGGTTTAATAACTTTCACATTTGACAATCTCAGGTAAAGTAGCCTAAACACTGAACTGAGCATGTTTTACAGTTATTTATTTATTTTCTCAAAAAGAAAGTAGTCTGGAGATTGTCAGCATTGAAATGCTGTGTTTGAAAAAACTGGCAGTAATAGAATAAACTTTTTTCTTTGCACAATGTGCTCAAAGATGCATTCTAGGGATAAACACTACAGTGGGTTGTAAGCCAAGAATTGCAGAGCCAAATGTGAAGCAGTATGGTTCCAAACGCAACTAGTACTGCATTTTCACTGTTTGTGAATGTTGCTCAAAGGTTGCTTTCCTTGCCCTATCACAATTAGTTGAGGGCACCATTTTGTTTGATGCTGGAAAATCTTTCTAATTTACCATTGTGGTTAAAGATTCTTTTTTTCCCCACTTGGCTGTCATGAAGCTTTGGGAATGTTTTCTTGACTCTTGTATTTTAGAGTGCATTCAATTTCCAGATGCTTTCAGACAGCTACTGTAACTTAAAAATGTTATATGTTATCACCTTTGTTCGTGAAACATTTTTCCTGTTTGACCCAGCAATTTTACTGTTAAATTGGCAGGCTGTGTTACCTGCATACTTACCTGTAATATCTGTGGTAGTTTACTTGCGTGAATGTTAGCGTTATTTTAAGCATGCACATAGGAACAATCATTGACACATTTTACACATAAACCAAAGAGAAATTGTATGTTTTATTCAAACTAAGAATTTCGAAATAGTTAAAATATTTTTAACGTGTTTTATAAAACATTAATGTACAGATGTTTATCTTCTATGTGAAATGGTGAATGCCTCAGAAGCATACAGTGTCGTGTATCAGACAACCTCGGATTTCGTCATAATGTTAATCCTACATTCTTCAGATCAACCTGTGCGTGGAGAATTCCCAGTACTGACCATTAAAATGCTGTTAATCCAATTAGTGTCACAGCGTCTTTGGGTATCATGAAGGGCGATTAAAAAAATTTATTATTATTTTTATTATTATTATTATAGTTTTTCAATAATAGAAGAGCAGCTATATGCAGGAGTATTTCTGGTCAAGGTTTAAAAACTATCAGTTACAAACACTTATACTGGGCCAGTGATAGGAATGTAGTATTCTGACCCTTAATTGAGACACATTTTCCCTTGTCCTCAGATTAAGATTGGGCAGCATAGTGATACAGTACAGCATTGTGGATTTGAATCCTACATTTAGTTATCGTTTGAGGACACATTCTCCTCAAGGCTGCTTGGGTTTTTCACATCCCCAAAGATGTTCTGGCTAGGTTGACATGCAGTTCTAAATTTGCCTGGTGTGGATATGTGTGTGAGTAGTTCTTGCAATGGACTGATGCTTTGCCAAAGGTGGTTTCCTGCTTTGTGTTCAGTGCTGTAGTGCCCTACAAACCTGAATTGGATTAAGTAGATTTGAGAAAGTAATGTTAAGTGTAATTAAGATTGTTCTTTTCCTATTTTATAATGAAAATAGAATATTTCAGCTCCTTTTCCTCAGCATGCTGGCAAAAATGGTTTACATGTACACTTGAGTTGTTGTTGTTTTTTTTTTTTGTTTTTTTTTTGTTCTAATTGCTCACATGTACTTTACAGTGGACTGTCAAAAAATTAACGGGATATCTTTATCACATTGTTTATTAAGCTATAAAGTTCTAATGTAAAACTATTTCTTTTTAAAATTGTATTACTTTTAGGTAAGTGTAATGTACTATATGTCATCTAAAGAAAAGAAGGTTTGGTATATATTTTGTGTGAAGAATTAGAAAAGTGTAAACATTTGCACAAAAATTTGGACTGCACTGTGCCTCTAGAATGTCTGCCTGTATGACAGAATGGCTCTACAATTTATTTCATGTTTAATGCTTGTATAGGTGCCAGGAGTTTAGTCTTTGGAAGATGGGTTTTTAAATGTGCATCACACAATCTTCTGTTTGCTAGGATGCCTTTCTGTTTATGTCATTGCACTCTCCCCGTGCAATAATTCTCTCTCTCACTTGCTTGTAACATGAAGTTGGTTATAAATCAGGCATTTTACCTAATTCCGTTTGTTTTTCTGTCATTTCAATCAAATGTGTGTAAAAGGAAATAAAGTGAAAAGAGGAATTTGAACAGTGGTGGTGGAGAACTTTCTTCAGCTAGATAAGGCCCATTGATGCAACTCAGAATGCAACAGTTCTTAGTTAACTCTCACATGCAGTCACCTCCCGTACAACAAATGCAAAGTTGTAAAGTGATCGGTGGTCATTGCTTTGCTGAGGAATTCTAAATACTCTGAACTGGAAGGACACTCTTGCACACCACTAAAATGCATTGAAAATTACAGAAACTGTGGTCACATTAGGTTACTAGAATATGAAATTGTGAATTTAAATTACCCTATATAAAAAAGAAAGTTCTAAAATAACATGAAAACTGCAATAAAAAACTAAGATCAAAGAGAGAGAGGGAACTTTTAGTCCTTCCAAATTTAAATACATCATTTCAAATAACTTGCATAATTTTCTTTTATAAAAACTAACACTGAACAATGTCATGCTTTGTGTACCCTAGACCTACCAATATGCCTGTAAGCAGACAATGCAGTACAAGTGACACAATATATGCTTGTAATAGTTAAAGCAGCAAGAGGTCACTGACAGATGTTATATATGATGATAAACATTGCTTATTGTACTTACCCTGTTATGTCCTGAATGCAAGAAATTTCTGACACTTCTGTTCTTAGTGTACCCATACTACACACTCCATTATCTCAGAATCACTAAAGTATGCTTTCTCTCTACTTGTGTGTGCTCACTGCTGCTTCCATGCTTGTGTTATAAAGGTGCTACTACCTGTATGGGAACACTTATTGTATTTGTAAGTTTTGATTGTGTGTGTCATTGGAGTGCACAAAACAAGGAGGACTGGCGAGGAAGAGTTCCAAAACCCATCTTACCTGGGTGGGTCAGTAGTTGCTTTGTTAAACACTTGATTTGATTCAGTTGTGTAAATTTGATGTATAGAATTTACCTTTAATTTACCAAGAAGGCTATGTTATTTTCTTTTCTCTGTAAAGTGTATTGTGATTGGGTCTAGAGGAGAAAAGGGGATGGTGTTTAGGTACTATATCATTTTAATTTTCCCTAAACATTAAGCAGTTTTTATTCACATGCTACATATCAGTACTTTCACAGTATGTATGGCACCCTTTGAAATCCTGAAATTCAGTATTCTGTATTTATTTATTTATGTTTTTAGTTATTTATTTATTTATTTTTAGGTTTTGTAAACTGTATGAAAAGTATTTAGTTTTTTTTAATAATTAGAAAACCTTGCATATTTTATTTAAATACAACTTTTAGTTCTACATGGCAGTGAATTATTGATATGCTGCTAAATGAAATATGATTACTAAATTGCTTGCTATTGATGAACATTTGTCCCCACCAACTACCAGTCATTTGGGAATTAAACAGCTTTAAAAGTGTGTAATGATTTAATAAGGCTCCTTCATGACATACAGTGCATCCGGAAAGTATTCACAGCGCATCACTTTTTCCACATTTTGTTATGTTGCAGCCTTATTCCAAAATGGATTAAATTCATTTTTTTCCTCAGAATTCTACACACAACACCCCATAATGACAACGTGAAAAAAGTTTACTTGAGGTTTTTGCAAATTTATTAAAAATAAAAAAACTGTGAAAGCACATGTACATTAAGTATTCACAGCCTTTGCCATGAAGCTCAAAATTGAGCTCAGGTGCATCCTGTTTCTCTTGATCATCCTTGAGATGTTTCTGCAGCTTAATTGGAGTTCACCTGAGGTAAATTCAGTTGATTGGACATGATTTGGAAAGGCACACACCTGTCTATATAAGGTCCCACAGTTGACAGTTCATGTCAGAGCACAAACCAAGCATGAAGTCAAAGAAATTGTCTGTAGACCTCCGAGACAGGATTGTCTCGAGGCACAAATCTGGGGAAGGTTACAGAAAAATTTCTGCTGCTTTGAAGGTCCCAATGAGCACAGTGGCCTCCATCATATGTAAGTGGAAGAAGTTCTAAACCACCAGGACTCTTCCTAGAGCTGGCCGGCCATCTAAACTGAGCGATCGGGGGAGAAGGGCCTTAGTCAGGGAGGTGACCAAGAACCCGATGGTCACTCTGTCAGAACTCCAGAGGTCTTTTGTGGAGAGGGGAGAACCTTCCAGAAGGACAACCATCTCTGCAGCAATCCACCAATCAGGCCTGTATGGTAGAGTGTCCAGACGGAAGCCACTCCTTAGTAAAAGGCACATGGCAGCCCACCTGGAGTTTGCCAAAAGGCACCTGAAGGACTCTCAGACCATGAGAAACAAAATTTTTCTGGTCTGATGAGACAAAGATTGAACTCTTTGGTGTGAATGCCAGGCGTCACGTTTGGAGGAGGCACCGCTCATCACCAGGCCAATACCATCCGTACAGTGAAGCATGGTGGTGGCAGCATCATGCTGTGGGGATGTTTTTCAGCGGCAGGAGCTGGGAGACTAGCCAGGATAAAGGGAAAGATGACTGCAACAATGAACAGAGACATCCTGGATGAAAACCTGCTCCAGAGCTCTCTTGACCTCAGACTGGGGCGACGGTTCATCTTTCAGCAGGACAACGACCCTAAGCACATGGCCAAGATATGAAAGGAGTGGCTTCAGGACAACTCTGTGAATGTCCTTGGGTGGCCCAGCCAGAGCCCAGACTTGAATCCGATTGAACATCTCTGGAGAGATCTTAAAATGGCTGTGCACCGACGCTTCCCATCCAACCTGATGGAGCTTAAGAGGTGCTGCAAAGAGGAATGGGCGAAACTGGTCAAGGATAGTTGTGCCAAGCTTGTGGCATCATATTCAAAAAGACTTGAGGCTGTAATTGCTGCCAAAGGTGCATCGAAAAAGTATTGAGCAAAGGCTGTGAATACTTATGTACATGTGATTTCTCAGTTTTTTTTTATTTTTAATAAACTTGCAAAAACCTCAAGTAAACTTTTTTCACATTGTCATGCGCTGTGAATACTTTCCGGTTGCACTGTATTTTAATTGCTCAGGATCAAGAAAGTGTTTGCTCATACTGTCTAGTTCAGTTTTTGTTAAGCCATTTGTTTTAAATTTCATTTTGTTTGAAACTCCAATAATTTGTATTTTAGAACTCCACCAGTTAAAGATTTTCTGCTTGAATTTTCAAATATATTTTGTTAATGATATAAATTTTGAGTTAAGAAACAGTGCTGATAACATTTTTAACATTAGTACTTAAGCAGTGTAAAGCTAATTCCATTGTGACTTACAGTGAAATCGTATGTTATATTTTGTTACATTTTATGTTTTAGTTCGTGGTATAATAATTATGTTAGAAAACAATATGCTGTTAAAAAAATCAAGTTTTAATCATATTTATGCAGTGTTTGCCTAAATTAATGCTTTCAGAATCCATGTGTAAATGAGAAGCCAACTATTCGCCTTCTAAAGAAAAGTGAAGATGTATCTGATATGTCCACATCTCAGACCCCTGGCTCAGATCAGATATCTGCAGGAAAGGTATTTGTGTTTTTTTTTCCCAGTTTATTTCTGTTCTTTTATTTTACATTATAGACTATAGGAATTAAAAGCATTAGTTTAGCGTTTTTTCTGTTTATTATCATTTTCTTTCACTGTATTGTTAATTTTGCTGTCTGTATCCACTTTTTATTTTGTCATTTTTTAAAAAAAAAAAAAAGTAATATGAAGTATTCTGGAAAGACCCTAATTTATTGTAATCCAACCTATGAAATACACTCTATAAAAAAGTGATTTGCTAAATAGGACCTCAATACCAAGCACACGAATGTGGAAACAAATCCCTGAAAAAGACCTTTTTTATCAGTGATCTAAATTTAAAAAAAATATTTGCAGTTATTAATAAACAAAGCAATAACATCATTGTTATCCAGTAGTGGTTGTTTCAGAAATATTGAGGGTGGCATAGTACTTGAAAATACTTGTTTACAGCAATGACATTTTAAAGGTTTATAGGTTTATGTATAGTCACATGTACATAAATAAGGGCATTCATTTAATTGTAGATATGAATGTTTTAGACTTGCTAGCTAGCAAATGTACTCTCAATTAAAATACCCAATAATTATTGTGAAAGTATAATCTTTTATTTCTTGTTGTTGTTTATTTTTTAATGGCGATGGACATAGTGCAATATTTTATGTATTTATGTATGTATATATATGTATGTATGTGTTACTACTGTTAAGGACATAGCGATGGCAAGTATATTAAACCAGTCATATAAAATACTTTGTTGCATATCCCTTGCATGCAGTGACTGCTTCATAGACATCACCAAATGTGTGCTAATGTCTCTGCCAACCCTCTAGTAAAGACATCTTCAGCTCCTGCTTGTTTTGGGGGCTTGTCCCCTTAAGTTTTCTTTTCAGTTTTTGGAAGGCATACTCGGATTTAATTTAAATCATGTGACTAGCTTGGAATTTTCTGCTTTTTAGTTTTGAAAAATGCCTGTGTTCGGGATGATTATCTTGTTGTAGAATGAAGTGACATCCGATGAAGCATTTACTGGAAATTGAGCATATAAGATGTTTCTATACACCTCAGAAATCATTGTGCCACTGCAGTCAGCAGTTACATCTTCAATGAAGATAAGTGTGCCAGTACCTGTAGTAGCCACACGTGCCCAAGCCATAACACCCCAACCACCATGTTTAACAGATGAGGTGGTATGTTTTGGACCTTTGGCAGATCCTTTCCATCTTCACACTTTGCTTTTGCCATCTGATACAGGTTCATATTTGTCTTGTCTGTCCACAAGACTTTTTTTTCCAGAATTCTGTAGTACTTATTTTTAATATTTTCACAAACTGTAATCTGGCCATCTGTTTTTGTGGCTAAGTAATGGTTTGCATCTTGCAAGTCTTCTTCAGATAGTAGTCTCTGACACATAGACATCTGGTTTCTGATCTGTCAAACAGGCGTTTGGGGCTATTTCATCAGCTTTGGAGGTTTTCTTTGACCTACTAGTCATTTTTCCAGGCGTCTCTAGTGGTTTTATTGTTGTTTTTCAGTCTCAAAAAGGTTCCTTTGACTTTCATTGGCACAACTGTTGTCCTCATGTTGAACAGTTGCAACTACAGACTCCAGAGGGTAGTCTCTAGGTAGAAGCAAGACTAGGTATCTTATGCCTGCACTACTGAACCAATAAAACACACCTGAGTGTAATCACTATCACCTGTTATGCCAGTTGTACTAAATATTATAGTACCTTGAATTGGGGAGACCATATATTAAATGTGTTTTCATTTCTACATGGTATGACCGAAATGTATGCAAACACCCTTAAATTAAAGTCTGCTATGTGCACCTTAATCATGTCTGAATTGCTTGATTTTAAACTGTGAAGCAGAGTATTAAATCAAGGAAAAATGTGTCTTTTTCCCAATATGTGTGTGTGTGTTTGTAATATATATATATATTGTGTATGTAAAATATATTTATATGTATGTCTTTGTGTCTAATTTACTGTGACTTTTCGTATTCATAAGGTATCTTCTGAATTTCAAGACTTGATGGCCAGTGTGAAGATTTCAAATGCAAGTGATTCACCTTCTACACAGTTCAAAGATGATTCCTCAAAAGAGCCTTTGTCTCCACAGTCATTTGCAATGGTTTGTCTGTGCCAAAAGTGACAGTAGTAATATAACTGTAAATTTAGAAGATAAACTTAATCAATATTAACTTTTTTTTTTTATCCTAGCAAGGAACACTTGTACTTAAAGAAATGCTTAAGATCGAAGGATCTAGCTCTGCTCAGATGGATAAAGACAAGACTACTCCAACTGCACCATCTTCTTCCTCTACTAATACTAGTCACCCAACAAGACGAAGATCCACTAAGAAGCTAGGTAAAAAATCATAAATCTTAACTTCAGAGCTTCTGCTTAATGAAGAAAAAAATCAGATAATGCAGTGCCTTGAAAATTTTTAATTTGTCAGTTTGTGTTTATTCTTAATCTTGTTTTATTTTGATATAAAGCAATGTGTGTGTATAAGTACAACTTTAGCTAGTGTACTGTAGAATATGTAATTAGTTATGAAAATATATACATATCATTCTATAAAATTTGTTCAGTATTCAATACATTTAAAAAGCTAGGAAAGCTTACTGAAAATCAGAAGCGTCAAGGAGTTAATGTTCTGTGCAGCTTTTGGTTTAGCGATGAGCTTTGTTTACAGTTAGGCTTTCTGACGTCCAAATCAAATGATTTCACGTCTTTTGATTTGATGTTGCCCTTATTTCGTTGACTTTCTTCTTCCTCCTCTTTTCTCCTCCTCTTTGGTCCATCAGATGAGCCATATTTAAATTAAAATGCACATTTGGGATTGGCATATGTGACATTGCACACATTTGATTGGCCATCCTGTCCTGATGATGAATGACTCTAATCAAAGTGTTGGATCTTTTAAGTATTTTCACACTTTTTCCTTTCCCAAGCTGTAAACTAATTTGGTAATTCCTAGTTCTATGGCAGCCATCCATTTGCAGGTCATAAATTCTAAAACATGTTCTGTTATGTGTGCTTAGGTAATAGAGTAATTGAGAAATAAGCTGACAGGAATAAATACATAAGTTACTAGTATAATACAAAAGGATGCCAGCAATGACTAAGTCCTATAAATTCAGTTCATCTTGGTTCATTTGAGCAAGATTATTAAAATTTAGCTTAAAGTTGAAAACTTGAAGAACAGAGCAATATACCGTACAACACTAATTTACTACAAACATAGTAATTCACATATTTACAATTTTTAGTGTTATCACATAGATAAACAATATGAAAGGGAAGTTTTAAAGGTGTTAGTAAGAGAAAAACAAAATGTTACTGGTATTTATTTCTCAAATCATAATAGATATTGTCAGACAGCTTCTTAATTTTAAAGTTCATGCCATATTCCTGTTTTTAGTAAACTGGCATTTTGTCTTTCGTATGTCATCCATTTTGTGCTTTGTTCCAACTTGGACTTCTAGAAAAGTGGAATGAGAGTTCACAAATTGAAAATTACACTTCTAGGTTTTTAATTATTATAGTTAAGGATTATGTTTTCTAAAACTTTAAATATTTGAACAACAAAACCTGAACATTGATATCTCTGTGCTGCTTCTGTTTAGCTGCTCATATCAATAAGCCTCAGGTGTCTGAATTATTACATCAAAACCACACTGCTGAAAAGTCCAACCAGCAACAAGGACCTCTGCAATCAACTTTAGTAGTAGAGCTGTCTCGTATTTGTGCAGGGCTTAACTTGTCTCCCCCAGACTTTGGCTTTCTTAAAACTCCACAAGTAAGTCATTTCTAATTCCTTAAGCTTTTGAATGAATAAATTAAGTATGAATTCTTTTCTTGAAAAAATGACTCTGTCTGCTGTACTATGAAGTAGTTTTCTGTTAACTTGTTCCTAGATTAATCATTTAGTTTGTCTTCTAGATAAATAAATTGTTGTTTTTTTGTGGCAGGGAATGACAGTGTGCCAGGTGAAATTGTCTAACGGCTTACTTGTGCATGGACCTCAGTGCCTTTCTGAAAATGAAGCAAAAGAAAAAGCTGCTTTATTTGCTCTGCAACGTCTGGTAAACACAATTGAAGCATATCAAACATCTGGTTCCTTGTAAAAGATTATACTTTTTTTTAATTCTCTTTTTTTTTTTTTTTTTTTTAACTTCCCTTGAAAGAGTTCCATTGGTCCAAGCTTCCCACTGCCACCTCATGTTTTTTCAAATGTTCAGCAGATGAGACCTGCTGTACCATCTGGGCCTATACCAGCCATATTTGGACAGCATCCTAGTAAGTACTGGTAATTATTTTACAGTTATTAGTTCCCCAGGTTCAATGTAAAAGAAATATAAATAATGTTATGTTTACAGTATTAGGCACAGCCTTAGGTGAATTTTGTAGAATGGTACAGAAGCGATGTTGGTAGTTTCTTTCAAGCTTCTTGGATAATTTGCCTCCAACTTTTCTGCACACTTTGGCTGTCACAATTGCTTCTGTCACTCCTGATAATCCTAGACAGATTTGATGATTTTTGTTGAAGATAGCTATTTGTATGTAATCTGTTTGATACAAAAGTTTCTAATTTTGACTCAACAGTTCAGACCACTTACTGCTGCTGTTCTGCATCATAGTCCTTGTGCCTTGTGGCTTTGTCTCAACTTTAGAGGAATTGCTTTTTAGCAAAAACTCTTCCATGAAACTCACTTTTCACAAGACGTATCCACCCTGTAGAGTGATGTACTTCAGTTCTTGTGCTTCCTGTGAGTTCAAATCTGATAGCAGTACTTAGATGACTTCTGATTTCAAAAGGGCATCATACCATATTTCTGTTCCATTTCGCTGTTTTTCTTTAGAAAAGTTTGGATGACACATCTACAAATTCCTTTCTGCTGCATAATTTCCGCATGGGAGAGACTTTGCTGGTTCAGAATGACCATCTTGTGTCATGCTGCAATTCTTATTCTTGCTCTGACTTAAGAATTGATGATACAAAGGTTAACCTGACACATCTTTCACACATTTGTCTTTCAGTTTGGTTGCCCTTCACCCAATTCCTTCTATACCCACTTCTGTCTCAGTTAAACAATTTAGTTAAGTCAACTTAATATGTCATTAATATCGAGTATCTGTTTGTTATCTTTGTTCAATAATGCACTGAGCCGTATACCTACAGAGTAATCAAGTTTTAATCCAAAAAGTGATCAGTTATCTAATATGTTGCTTTCTTTAACATCCATCCATCCATTATCCAACCCGCTATATCCAAATTACTAAAATTCATCTGTAATGTTTAACTACTTGGAAAATGAGTGTTCGGAAATTAGAACCTTTATGTTTTTCTTCTTACACTAATGCAGAAGATAAAAAATGAACATACATCCATTCACCTTCCTAACCCGCTTATCTAGAGCAGGTCTGCAGGGCAGTTGGAGCTTATACCAGCAGTTATAAGATGCAAAGCAGAAACAACAGCTGGACAGGGCATCAGTCCATCGCAGGGTGAACACACACGTGAGCAGAACTTATATTTTGGTTTCCTCCCAAAATATAAGATTCAAGAGTTTTATTCATCTCGCACACACAGTTATACATGTACAACATGCAGTGAAATGAAAAAGCGGGTCTACTGCAAACAAAAGGAAACACACAATAGAATAAATAATAAAATTAAGACAAAGGTAATAAAATTAACAAGATTAACTAAATTCATTTAAATTAAGTTAAACTACATTAAAATGAAGTTAAAATCTGAAATCACAAATAGTAAAAAGTATAAAGTGGCTGTGCAGTAAGTTAAAGTGAGTTTTAGGTTTTGTCAGCATGTTCAGGATTCTCATAGCCTGAGGATAAATGCTCCTCTTGAATCTTTTGGTCTTTACCATTAGGCTGCGTAGCCGCTTGCCTGAGTTGAGCAGGCTGAACAGTCTGTGCTGGCTGGTTCTGCAGCACTTGGTGTACAGAGTAGGAGTCCTGACCTTAGCTGCAGGGCTTTGTGAACTTGGACTGAGCATTTTCCAAACCATGATGTGCAGCTTCTTTGTTCGGATGCTCTCTATGCCGCTGGTGTAAAAAGTTTTCAAAATAATTGAGGAGATTTTAAATTTCCTCAGCCGCCTCAGGTGATAAAGGCACTGTCTTACCTTCCTGACCTGACCTGTGTGCTGGGTCCATGTCATGTATTCGGTGATGTACACACCCAGGTATATGAAGCTGCTCACCCTTTCAACAGGAATTCCATTTATGCTGATGGGGCCATAGATCTGCTTCTGCTTTAAGTCCACCATTAGCTCCTTGGTCTTGCTGACATTCAGTGAGAGATAATGAGCTTGACATCATACTGTCAAGTTCTCTCCCTCGTCCAGATAGGCCTCTTCATTGTTGCTGGAAATGAGGCCTAAGACCACTGTGTCATCAGCAAACTTAACAGTGGTGTTGGAGCTGTGCTTGGCCACACAATCGTATGTGTGAAGGGAGTACAGCGGAGGACTTAATACATAGCCTTGTGGAACTCCTGTGTTGACAATGATAGAACTGGAGAAGCAGCACCCAGTCACATAGGGGGCAGTAATCATTAAAGCACATAGGCATGTTTTGAGTTTGTTGTTCTTTAGTATGGGTAGAATAACAGATTTTTTAAAACCATGAAGAACCACAGACTGGGCTAAAGAGTCATAAAGGATTGATGTAAACACTCCAGCTAGCTGATTGGCATATGATTTAAAAATGTGCCTGGAGATTCCACCCGGACCTAGTGCTTTCTGGTAGTTCACATACCTCGGAGCATGAAGGACATCACACTCTGAAACAGAAAATGCAACTTTGCTGTATTGAGCGTTCCTAGTGCTAACCCTATAACCCTCAATAACTGGCAAGTTAATGCTAGCTCCGTTAATGTAACGTTGTGCATAGAAAGTGTTCAGATCATCAGCCAAAGAAGAGTCAGTATACACAGTGGGTTTATCTCAAAAGTCTGTAATGGTGTGTAGTCCACTTTCATCTGCTGTCCCCCAGGACTCCAGTAGCAGGCTGCCTTGTATTCATTATAGTCTCCAGTCTGCAATCCCACGTTGTAAACTGTGGTGCACATGTTCACTGCATCCTGAATGGTTTTGTCCACCCATGGCTTCTGATTGGGGAAGCACCAGATTGTTGGAATGATGGACTCTGCTAGCATAGCAGAAAGTTTTTATTTTTTTATTAATTATTAACTATAATACAAATGCAATACAAGCAAGAGTACATATCACAGGCCAACTTCATATACAATATTGCCAGGGGTACGGACTAGAAATACATTAGATGCAGATTATGAAAAAGTTTAAGTGATTTGAATGGGGATAAAGTCCATATTGCTTTCATATTTTTACAATTTGAAGTAGTTTGTAGATATATTCCAACATACATTATAAAATGTTCAAATGTAGGATTTATTCCAAAACACTTCATTTTGTGTATATTGTGTAATAGCGTGCAAGTATAATTATTATATTAATTGACATTTTTGTGTTGTTTACAGTGGGGTTGTAGTTTAACATATCTATTTCTCGAAAAATAATATCCACATTAGTTTCTTTTTTAATATAAGACTGTAACTCTATCCAGTATTTCTTTTACAACAGGACATAACCAGAACAAATGCTGATTAGTTTCAGGAATACTGTTAAAAAAAAGTGCATTTATCATCAATATTTTAAATCGGTAGACAACTAAAGTCTTTACAGGATATATTCTGTGAATTATTTTGTATGTGATCTCTTTAACTTTATTAGTTATACAGTATTTAATTGGGTATCTTCCATAGTTTTTCCCAATCAATTTTTTTCTAAATAAAGAATTCCAGTATACTGTGTGTGTTCATCTTGGAATAAAGATAATAAAAAATGATTATTACAAGTATTACTCAAAATATCTTTTCCCTGTAGTTTAATACTAGCTCTAAATTCTTTAAACATTTATACTGCAGTTTTATTATAGCCTCTTAAGAGTCAGCATTTCTCTAGGAATAACCTTTATTACAGTGTGATATTCAGCAAGATTAATGTAAGCGTTATATTTAATGATAAACTCCTTATAGTTATACAAATCATCATTATCATTTAATATTTGTTTAATCAAAATTATATCATTTTTAACCCAATTTTCAAAAAACAAAGTTTTATTTCTGTTTTTAATATCTATTGTTCCAATAGTATTTCTATGGGAGGAAACATTATGCTTATACATAAGTGACCATGTAAGTAGAACCTGTTTATGGAAACTAGTAAGTTTCAAAGGAATTTTCCCAACATTTAATGCCTTTTGAAATACAAGATTAGGAATTATATACCACATATTATCCTTAATTTCTAGATAGTTCTTTATCCATTTTATTTTAAGAATTGCATTAATAGATTTAAATTCTAAAGCATTTAAGTCCCCTTTTGCCAGTGGATGTCAAATATTTTTTGTAGCATAGCACAAAGCTGACAGCTTTATCTGTAAACTCATTGACGTTGTTGGAGCTTGACCGGAACATGTCCCAGTCCACGTCACGTGTTGTGTAGCATGGTTTCTGATTGGGCGGACCAACATTTGATCTCTGTTGTTACTAGCCCCCCTCTCTTGATGCGTTGTTCATTCTCAGGGAGGAGGAAAATGGTGGTGTGGTCTGACCTGCCAAACACCAATTGTTGAAAGTGCTTTGTAGCCTGACTTAAACTGAGTGTAACAATGATTCGGTGTGTTTCACCTTCTGATTGGGCATATGAAGTGCTGGTAAAAGTTCGGCATGACTTGTCTGAGGTTAGCTTTGTTTAAGTCTCCCACCACAATAAACGCTGCATCCACTGCGTGATTAGATGTTCACTAAGCCTAAGACAAAATGTATTTAAAGAAGCCAGGGCGCCTAATACTTTTACGTTGTGAATGAGAAATCAATTACTATGAAGCATCATTCTTTGATACGTGCAAATACAATAAACAGCACTATGATAAAAAAGTATATTCAAATTATTGATGTAAGTTTTCAGGTGCATGATAGGATCATGTTGAAGGATATGATAATGTCTTCCTTCTAATTCAGCACAGAGTTAAAACAAGAGCATGTTTTCAATAGATTAATATTAAAATATCAAATGAAAAAAATACTTAACTCAGAAGATATTCTTAAATCCATTGGAGTAGTATAAATATATCATTTTTTAAAGTTGGGCTTTAGAGTTGTCATAGATTGATATAATAAGAAAAAGGTATTTGTGCAAACAGTTTCTTAATCGTGCTAAAACTGCTGTTTTTAGAAGCCCTAAGTAACCACAGAATGCATGGACTATTAAGCATAATTGTTTCCTTTGCATTTGTCTGCGGTATGTTTAGTTGCCAGACTAGTTTTAGTTGCTTTATTCTATAAGTACTTTGGATAGGAATGATAACCTGTTGTCTTGTTGTAATGTATGTCCTTTTGGAAGGCCTCTGCTACCCTTAATCTAACTAAGACTCAACCAGCCATCATTTTTAATGTATTTTTTCTTTATCACTATACTCACTCTTCAATATCAAAGTAAGCAAGCTGCTTATCTTTGCGCTGTTCAGAGACATGTACTGTACTCTGGTGATACAGGAATAAAAATGATTAATGATTCAGAAGATTCTAACAAAGTTCCATTTATACTTAAAAAGACTATAAAATACTGTATAATGCTGATGGATTTGATTAGATTAATCCATTAGATTCTTCATTATGGATTGGTTGTGGGGGTTAATGCATTCAAAATGAGTTAATAATGCTTGTTATTCATGAACATTTGATCAAGCGGACTATTGAGCACTGCAGTCAGTGTCTCAATCTTCTGTTGCACTTGACATGGCCATTAAACAAACACAATATGGTAACCTACCCCAAGTAAGACCAAAGTGACATATTTACAATAGAAATATAGGCTTGCATCTTTTAGAACTTGCACAGCAAATCCATGCCTCTGTGACAATGGAAACAACTCACTGTGTAAAAATGGAGTGTGAAATTATACATCTGACCCAAATTTTTATACAGTTTAGCTGTAACAGGTTAAAAATGAAATCAGAGTTTTAGACTAAAATGGGCTTTACATTTTTAGTAGTATTACAGGAATGCATAAAAAATTTAATTCAGAGGTAGTACAGAAACATACAAATTAAAAAAAGGGATAACTTTAAAAGTGGAGCTTGTGTCAGGAATTACATAAACAATTAACAAAGTTTGGATTTTATTTTTAAAATCAAATGAGCATCATAGTTTGGTAGAGGGTAATGAGAGAGATAAGGTGGTGCAAAATTGAATGATTTTCATACTGAAACTTAACACTCTGAGACTATAATGGGTAGTGACATTTTAAATGCAGAAAGGTGCCTGTAACAAAGTATTTCTTATGTTCATCAAATACAGATGACTGTACTCTATAATGTCAATTCTTCTTTTCATATTTTAGGAAATCTAATGATGCATCCTAATCCCCATGCCTTTGGCCCAATTTGCTGGGGTGCCCCAATTCAAATCCAAGGACCACCATTTTATAAAGGCCCATTTTCAGGGAACAGGCTGCCAACTCAAGCTATTCCTGTTGGAACTCACAACCAATTTGTACCTCTGCAGGTCAGCTTAAGTATCTTAATATCCAGTATTAAGCATCTTTTATATGTAATTATGTTTTATATGTATGCAGCAAAGTGTGTTCCTTTTTATATCAGTTTATATTTATAAAAATACTTCTAACAAATGTTTGATTACATCCTCTTTTTTAAATACTGAATCTGAGGGTTAAACAAGGGAGCTGAACCTTATTTATGTATCAGTGTCTTGAAACTTGTCTGCTGCTTCTGTTAACATTTACTTATTTGAATGTAAATAGGATATGTTTAGTTGATTAACAATTTGTATTTATTTTAACTGTCTTTACCTTTTATTAATTGTCCTAAATGTACTGTGATTTTTGTTAGCATTCGACCTGTTTTATATCCTCATTTTAGAAAATGTTGTAATCTACAGTATTATTATAAGAAAAGAAGAGTGAGGGGAAGCTTATAAAAATAACAGCTTGGGCTTACACGCATAGGAAACATATTAACTGGGGGAAAAGTTACAGAACAGTATTTTGTGTATGTTTTTGTATCTGATAATGTCCGATATTAATATAGGTGAATATTACATTAGATTAATTGTCATAAGCTGAAAGGAGTATACACTGAGTGCTTCAAGAAATTGAAGATCATTTCTGAAGGAAAAAAACGGGTTGAGATATTGCTTGTAAACACCCAGTATTATCAGCTGCAGAAAGGTTTTGGTTGACTATAAGTCACCATAGTGTGTTATTTCAAAATGTTGTTGCTTTTTCAGGTCACAAAGAAGAGAGTGTCAAACAAAAAGAATTATGAAACCAAGGAAAGTGCCGCCTCTGAATATGTCAAAACTCAGAGGACTGAACACGGCGATAAAATTGAAGTTTTGAACTCTGTTGTGCAAACTGTATGCACTCCTTCAGTCCCTACAGCCACCCCTCAGGCATCTATAGACAATCAGGACCTCAAAGATAGTAAAGCCCCATTTACACCACGACAGACTCGCAATCATACTACACCCTCATCTTCAGGTAGACGGAAACCAAGGAAACTGGCTGTTAACTTTGATGCAGCAAAAGTGACTGAGCAATAGCCGTCAGTTCAGCCTGCAGGGATACTGGAAATGGCTAACTTTGTGCAACACCTTTGAAAAGGACTATATTAAACAGGATTAAGATTTTTTTGTTTTGGTTTTTAAGCAGTCTCACCAATATTTGTTTTAGATATCTTTAAATGTACCTTTTATTAATCAGGATGGAAGAATGTCATATATATTTACTATTTTTGTTTCATTCTAAAATTGCCAGGATTTCTTCAGTTATGAAAAACATCCTTAAAAGTCGATTGATATCTTGTCCATTTTTGCATCTGAGTATTTTATTAATTGATATGCTACTTTACATGAATGGTAAGCAGCAGCCCATCTCCTGAGTTCATTCCATTGATTATTAAAGACTGTAGGACACTCACATTTAGATCTTTTGAGTGGGAAATACACACATTCAAATTTTCCAGAAAGCTTTTTGGTTTCTACTATGTAATCCTGCCTGAGGAGAACTGAGCTGATTGCATTGCGGAAGCTTTGCAAAAGATGGTTTTTGTCAGTCTCGATTGACATCACTATTGTCATTGTTTCAGTTTAGAGGTACGTTTTCTATCTTATTCCTTTTATGTGGTGGAGTCCTTATTTTAAGATTTGTTTTATGTATTTTGTGGCTTAATTTTTTTTCCTTATTTTTCTTTGTAAGTATTTTTAAGTACCAGATCTCAGGTGGTTTACTCAGACATTTTCTGAAGTATCAGTGGGCAATCACAAATAATGGATTACATGGGTTGCAATTTTTCAGATATGGGCTTCCATCCATTGTTCTGCAGAATTTAATGTTGCAAGTAAAAACTGAAATTATGAACATTATCTACAGGACTTTATTATATAATGTGCATGCAAAAAAAACTTAGAAATTGCTTTGTGCTGTTTGTTTGATCTACTTTTGATGGCAATATTATTTCAGTGTTTACCATTAATTGTACAATGAGACAAAAGGACTCTTTATTTTCATCTGTTTTTAAAAGTTTTATTTAAAGTGAGAAAAGATCGTTCCAGCAGCTTGCTCTTTTAAAAATTATGATTATGGAAATTACTTATCTGTCTGGTTAATTTTTATATATAATTTATATATATTTAATAACACTTTGGAATTATTTTTTAAGTGTGGCTCTTGACTAAATAACTGCAATTCTTTTAGATGTTCATCCATTGAGTCATATTTTCTCAATTGCTGCTGTTCAGGTATTTGCACAGTTGACAAAAATGAACAGCTTTTGTTGGAATATGTTTTTATTTTTTGTAAATATTCTGTACAACAGGCAGTAATAGAGAATTAAAGCACTTTTACAGATCTGAGTACCAATAAAATGTTTATTTGGATTAATAAATAGTGTTTTTTTTTGTTAAGGTTACTTTTAACATTGTTGGTTTCTTTGTTCTTTGCTTTTCCTTGTATGATAGAATGACAATAGATTTTCTTTTGTGTTTTTATCTTTTTTTTATTATTCTTATTCTGGTAAACAGAATTTCTTCTGTGTTTTATCTTTTTTTTATTATTACTCTGGTAAACAGAATAGTTGTATTTAACATATATTTTATCCTTCTCCACTCCATTTAACCCAGCTCAGGGTTGTGAGGGGCCATAGCCTATTTTGCAGGATCACACACAAGGCATGAACCAAGCCAGGGTGAGAAGCCAGTCGATCACAGCACCCACTCATGTGCATATATTCTGTGAAAGAAACAAACGCTTCACTCTTTATTTAGGTAAGAGAATTACAGAACCTATATTTTAACCTGTAAGTGAGATCCAAACACAGCTCATGTACAAGTCTTAATTCTGAGAATGTTACCACTGGTGTTCATAGTTGAACCCGTGCCAGTACATGAAAAGTCTTGCATGTGTGCCCCTCATGGAACATGGCAGTGTTGTGTTACACTTTGGTGTCTGAATATGTGTCCTGTATCAGCAAAAGGTAAGTTTGTTTACAAGCCTACTGGGTGTATCTTAAGAAGAATGGTAAAGAAATAACATGCTGCTGCTGCTGCTGCTGTTATTGTTGTCAAATAATGTGATTAATTAAAGGTAACCATATCAAAGGTTCTTCAAGACCATTTACAGAAATGTATTTATTAATCAAAGACAAAGGATACGGAATGTGATCAGTCTTGCTTCACAAACATTTATACTGTGCAGGAGCTAAAATTTGGTAAAGGTTAATAAATTATTTCACAATTATATGTCATTTTATAATAATTTTATTAATTGTTGTCAAAGGTGAAAATAATTCTTGATCTTGGTGCATATTATATACACCAGGAAACAGAAAGTAGATCTGTAATGTTTTACACAGCAATAAGTAATCAGTCTCAAATCTAAGCTACTAAATAAGGTTCTACTTTGCTTTACTTTGTATTTTGTATTTATTTGTCACTCACTAGACTGATGTAAGTCCCACAACGCCACCATGATGCCAGTTTGTCAGTTTTATTAATTGATATGCCATCCAAAACTTGTGATCTAAAAATGTATTAAAAAGAATCTGGTGCCTTCCGTGACAGAATTCTGCAACAATACCTAGACCAAGGGGGGCATATTGTGTTAGTGGTAGGAAGGGTGTGTGTGTACGTGTGTGTGCGCAGTTTTTCATTGTAGCCTCACTTTTACTTTTAGGCATTTAGTGCTTTATTTAGTGCATTGTCAATTAGCAAAGAGCACTGTGACCTGTGTTTATGAAGGTCTATCAGTGGATTGGTTTTCTGATTAAGGACAAGTTCCTACCTCCCAGTGCTTGGAGCTAGGAGTGACACTGATGTTCTCTAATCTCACCATCACTTCTTGTTGTGAATTTGCTTAATCCATTTAGTGGGCTCTGCAGTTTCTTTCGTTAAACATGATCATGTATTGAAGATTTTGTACAGTACTTTATCTTCTATAAAGCACCTGGTGGTGATTTTGCTTGGTACGAATTGCTCCATAATATAAACATTGATCTAGTGGTTGGTTAGAATGGCATTATGGCAGAGTGGTCAGCACTGCTGTCTCAAAGTTCCAGGTCAAGGGGCCAAATTTTAGCCTTGTCATTGTCTATGTGGCATTTGTTTGTTCTCAGTGATTTTTTGTTTGTTTGTTATGTCCAGTATATTCCTGTTTTCATATACATGTTGAATACTGACTCTAAATAAGCCCAGTGTTTGTTCATTTTGATGGCTGGTCCCTGTCTTGTATTCAGTTCTGCCAGAGAAAGCACGGAATCCCCACAGTCTTGAGAACATTGTCCAATAAGTGGAAGTATAGCATTCATGATTGTGTCTTTTATTTATGTGTGTCATTACTCCTCTCATTCTACAGTGTCACAGATTTACTTTGGTGTGTGTTTTAATTTTCTGTGTAATCATCAAAATTATGTAAGCTGGTGACTTGTAGTATTCATTAGTCCGCAACTGTTTTTTTCCCCCCTTAATGTCTCAACTTTTATAATAAACATAGGAAGGGGCAAGTCAGGTACTACTTTCTTGGTTACTTTGGTGTGGTGGTGGTGGTGGTGTTGTGACCCTTCTATCCATACAAAACTTTCAAGAAATGGTGCAGACCCCAAGAAACACAACAACCTGGCCTGTTCCCAAACTCTAGCAGGCTTGTCACCTGCACAAGCCCAAAATTGGAGTAAATTTAAAATATCACAAGCTCAAAACTTTCCATTCCAGAGGGGTGAGGAAAACCATTAAAACCCCTGGTCCAAAGAGAAAATTAGTTATTTTAATATTATTTATGGAAAAGGGATTCAAAGGAATATAAGAGAATACAGGCAGGAGCAAAAGGAAAAGCAAGAAGAAAGGTATTGTCAAATAGGTAAACCGAAAAGCAAACCAATCCAAGGTGCAAACCAAGAAACAACACCTTAATTGTAGGAGTCCAAAATCGGAAGTTATCATTAGCCAAAACACAAACCAAATGTAATGCCAATGGAGCCGTGCTAACTGCAGTTTCTCTATAGTCCACCAGCTGCATGTTTAGTTGGCCTTGCGCCCTTTGGCTTAATAGAAGGGGACAGGGTAGAAAAGCAGAAAAATAAATACATATAAATATTAACGTCCTATGGCATTGCAAAATTAACAACACAATATTAAATAAATAACACAAGGAAGCCAAACACGGATCAAACAACATAATATGAACAATTATATTTGAAAGATAGTAAAAAGATTGAATCCATACATACAGTAGGTAGATATATATAAATTTATATTATATATATATATATTTATAAATCTGTAAAATGCAAAGTTGGCTCGTTTATTCACTCACTCTTCAACGTAACATCCTTTCCTATTTAGTTAAAAAGCTGAAATTTGGCAGGATGGTACATATTTTTTTTTTATTGCACCTTACAAAGAATTTTTAACATCTTTGTCCCTCAACTCACAACACTGCAAATCCGGACATCGCTTTCTAACCGGGATGATGTCTCGCAGTGCCACCTGGTGGAATCCTCCAGATTTACCTAAAGTACAAGCGCATGTATAGACAGTACACTACTTGCATAGCTACAGTGTCCTCAAGCTCATGTGTTGTGTAGTGTTAAATATATCCCTGGCCTTGGATGCATACTGGCTCCCATTTTGGTTATTTATTCTAATCTGTTGACCTTCAGCCCCACAACTACAAGGGAGACCAACTTTCTTTTTTTTTTTTTATTTTATTGATTTTATTGTACTCATTCCATTGAAAATATTTTTATATATTGTAGAAATGCTGTCTGAGTCCTCGAGACTGAGCAATATTTTTTCCAGCATAGAGGAAGGTGGGAGATGGGGAAAATCGGGCAGGTTCTGTTTGACAAAGTTTCTGATTTGAAGATAGTGAAAGAAATGTGTTGCTGGAAAATTAAATTTGGAATGTAATTGTTCATAGGATGCAAAGATGTTGTCTATATAATGATCTCTAAGCAATTTAATCCCAAATGTTTTCCAGATATTAAAAACTACATATGTTTGCGAGAGTTGAAAACGGTGGTTCTCTTGCAGAGGTGCCACAGATAAAAGCTTCTCCATCTTAAAATACTTCCTACATTGGTTTCATATTCTGAGTGAGTGAAGCACAATTGGGTTATTAGTAAATTGGCGAAAACTTGCATTTATTGGGGCACAGAGCAGGGGAATATAGAGAAGTACTGCAGTATTTTATTTCTTTTGCTGACCAAGCCTGTGTATGTTCATCTATTTGTGTCCAGGTTTTTATAGCTTGTATGTTTGATGCCCAGTAATAAAACTGAAAGTTAGGTAGAGCCATGCCACCTTCTGCCTTAGGTCTTTGTAGGGTTGCTCTTTGGATACGTTGATGTTTTGGGTTCCAAATAAATGAGGTCATGGTTGAATCTAATTGCTTAAAAAATGATTTATTGATGTATATTGGAGTGTTTTGAAATAAAAAGAGAAGCATAGGAAGGATATTCATCTTAACAATGTTAATTCTTCCAGCTAGAGTGAGATTGACCATATATACAAGTCTTACTTAATTTTTTCCATACAGACGGTGAAATTTTGTTGATAAAGAGCTTTATGTTGTGATATTTACCCCTAGGTATTTAAACTGATCTGCAATAATAAAAGGTAGGGTGCCCAATCTAATATTGTATGCTTGAGAATTCACTGGAAAGAGCACACTTTTATTCAAATTAATTCTGAGACCAGAGATCCTTTGAATTTCTGTAAGTGCTGTTAAGACTGCAGGCACAGTATTTTGTGGGTCTGATATATACAGTACCATATCATCTGCATATAGAGAAATTTTCTGTTCCAGTCCTTCTCTTATAATCCCCTTTATCTGATAAGCATTTCGACAGTAAACTGCCAGTGGTTCAATGGCGATTGCAAAGAGCAGTGGTGACAAGGGGCATCCTTGCCTGGTACCACGTTCTAGTTTAAAGTAGTCTGAATAAATGTTCTTAATACAAACTAAAGCTTTTGGATTGGTATACAGTAGTTTGATCCATGCACAAATATTCGGGCCAAACCCAAATTTCTCTAATGTAGTGAAAAGGTAGTTCCATATCAAATGCTTTTTCTGTATCCAATGATAATAATAACTCCGTGGTGTTTGACTTTACAGGTGAATATATTACATTAAACAGGCGTCGAAGATTGGAAGCTAAGTGTTGACCTTTAATAAATCCAGTTTGATCTTGTAATATTACCAAAGACAGCACTTTCTCCATCCTTCTAGCTAGGACTTTGGAGAGTATCTTAACATCATTATTCAGAAGCGAAATCGGTCTGTATTATGCACATTGTAACAAGTCCTTGTTTTGTTTAGGAAAGACGGTGATTAATGCTCGGCGAAGAGTTTGAGGTAGAATTTGATTGTCTCTAGCTTCTGTAAATGTTGCTAATAAGAGGGGAGCTAGCTGAGTGGAGAATGTCTTATAAAATTCGACAGGGTAGCCATCAGGGCCTGCTGCTTTCTCAACTTGAAGTGACTTTATAGCATATAGTAATTCTGATAGCACCAGAGGTTTATGCAATTCCTGTGCAATAAAAGTATCTATTTGTGGCATCTGTAATGTATCCAGAAATGCATTAGACTGTGTTTTGTCTTCTTTGAACTCAGTAGAGTAGAAGGATTTATAGTAGTCTCTAAATGTGTGCATTATATTTTTATGGTCAATGATTTTATCTCCGTTCGTGTTGGTGATTGCTGGGATTGTCTTGCGAACCTCTTGCTTGTGGATATGTTGAGTTAAGAGCTTATTAGCTTTCTCTCCGTGTTCATAGTAATGATGTCTTGATTTAAAAATGAGTTGTTCTGTTTCTTTGGTTGTTAACAGGTTGAGTTCTGAATGCAGAGCCTGTCTTTTCCTATGAAGAGCTTCACTTGGACACCTGTCATGTTCTTGATCTATTCTAGTAATTTTACTGGTTAGCTCTGATACCTTCTTGGTGTAGCACCCTCCTAGTTGGGTATAATAGTAAACTCAGAAGTGTTTATTTGATGCTAAGTGCGCACGCGGCTTTCGGCGCCACAGGAGAACGGGAATGTAACTCGCGCGCCAAGAGGTTCACGCCTCACCTGTTGAAGAGGAAGAACGCGGCTGCACAGTCGCGCGCTCTCCCTTTTAAGCGATATATAGCTCTGTGTTAAGGACTTTTTGGAGGATCGCCACAGGCGCATTTCCATGGAGGCATAGCTGGCATGCATACGTCTGACATGATTTATCCCAGAAGGAGAAAATGCAAATAAGTAGTGTCAGAAATCACAGGAGGCAACAACTAATCAGGGAATGCAAATAAAACACGCATCAAGCCGAAGCTGCTGGTGTCATCCCAGACGGAGCTGTGAGATTCCTGTGTTTAACCAAGGAGGAAAATGAGAAGTGTGGGGAAAAGTTCTGGAAGGACACCGTGAGTACACGTGAAGTTATGTACTGCATATGAGCTCCAACTAAGCGCGCCAACAATTTTTTTTTTTTATATATACCTATATATTTATTGTTGATTTCTATGTGTGAACCTTACTTGTGCTGAAACTCAGACAAATTTAAGTTGAACTGTGATAATATCCCATAAGCAGTGTGTTTAAATAAATGTGTTTTATGTTTTTTTTTTTGTTTGTTTGTTGTTTTCTATCCATGATTGTGTGAAGTGCTTACATGGTGGTTGCATTCAAATAATTAATAAAAAGGAGTGTTTATAAATCATTACTTTGAAATAGTGTAACAATAATAAATAATAATTGTTTTCATTGGACCCATTGGTTATTAAAATTTATTTGGAGGTGTTTAATGTGGATCCCACCAGTTAAATTTCATCCTATGTCATAGGTAACGTGCCAGTTAAATGGTGGGAGGGCTACATTATTTTCTAATTTATTTCTGTGGGAAAGATATGAAATCATCTGTCCTCTTAAGAAGGCCTTTAGAGTTTCCCAAAGTATTCCTGCAGAGACCTCAGAGGATGCATTTGTCTCTAGGAAGAAACTGATTTGTTTTGATATAAATTCTGTACAGTTCTCATCTGCTAATAGAAGTGGCTTAAGACACCATCTGCGAGATGAGTATGTGGGGCATAATGATTTCAGCTCAAAGATCAGAGGTGCATAGTCAGAAATAACAATAGTGTCGTACTTGCAAGATTTAATCGCAGGCAAGAAATTATTATCTATAAAGTAATAATCAATTCTTGAGTAACAATGATGCACTGGTGAGTAGAAGGAATATGTTCTTGAGTTTGGGTTTAGAAACCTCCAGGGGTCTGATAAGTTGTGGTCAGTTGAAAACTGTGTGATTGTCTTTGCAGTGTTAGATGTCATCCCCTCTGTGACAGGAGACCTATTTAAGAGTGGATTTAAAACACAATTAAAGTCCCCAGCCATTATAATTTTCTGAGTGTTCACATTGTGAATACATGCAAATACATTTTTCATGAATTCCCTATCATTGGCATTGGGTGCATAACCATTTATCAAGATCACTTTACAGTTAAATAAGTTGCCCGTGACAATCACATACAGTATCTCCCTTCAGGATCAGATACTGCATCTGATGCTACAAATGAGACTGCTCTATGCATAAGAATTCCCACACCTCTAGTTTCTAGTTTTCTTTGTAAAGCTGGAATGGAACATTTGGCCAGTTCAGTCTTTTTGCAGCCGGAACTGATCTTTGTCTAATAAGTGGGTCTCCTGTAAAAATAATATTTTAGTGTTACCTGTTAGGTGAGAGAATACTTTCTTTCTCTTTAATTCGTGATTCAGGCCTTTAACATTCCAGCTCACAAAGTTAACTGTCCCATCATGGAGACATTGATTCTGAATTTTTGATGTCATTTTGTAATCTTAACTGGAAGTGAGACAGCTTTAACCTTAATTTCCAATTTTCCCACGAGTTATTGCCATACAGCCTATTGTTACATTGGAAGTTATAATTAAAAGGATAAATTAGATATAGCTTGCTCTCTTTCTCTCTCTCCCTTATCACCACGGGGCCCCCCCCCCCCCCTCCCCCTCCCCATGTGAGGCTGGACCCCACTTCACAAAGTCCCAGTCCTCTGACATACCTAGAGACAGAGCACGTCCAAAATGAAACAAGCCCTCCAGCAGCGGCATTTGAGGATTAAAAAGTAGAGATATCTATTGCCGATAAAATCTAAATACTATAAGCATAAAATATAATCATCAACAGTCTTGAAATATTAAGACAGTAAACCCAGGGAATGGTGTTAAAAAGTGGCCCTGAATAAGCATAGTAAACCCTAATGCAATAATAACAATAAACCAAGGGTATGATGTTGAACAGTCTCCTTTAGAATAGTAAAAAAAGAGAGAGAGAACTATAATTTATTCCATACATATGCATGTAATGATAATTTAAACATAAACAAAAAGTGGCCGAAAAGAAAAAGGATGTATAATTATGGTACCTGTATCATTGCAAGCAGTTCAGACAGCAGATAATATCTTCTTGCCATACCATGACAGGATGCAACTCACTTTCGTATTTCTAAAAAGCATCGGGATCAGCTTTCTTAACTCCTTTTCTGCTTCCTCCTTGGAGGAGAAGATGCGATATTTGTCTTGAATTTCCACTTTCAGTTTGGCAGGATACAAGAGGCTGTATCTGATATCTGCTTTCCGTAACTGCTGTTTAATGTTATAAAAAAACTGCACGTTTAGCAGCTGTTGAGGGTGAGAAATCAGGGAAAATACGAATGTGGTTATTTTCAAATATAATCTCTTGCTTGTGTCTGAGAAGTGCCATTACATTAAGCTTAAATTGTAATCTCTCAAAGCGGACAATTGAAGACCAAGGTTTAGAGGTATTTGATCCACGTATGCGATAAGCTGCCGCTATCTTGGTATCTAATTTAAAGTCTTCTCCAATATTTTTGAGAATAGTTCAGCTACGAATTTCACTGGGTTTGGACTTTCACTGTTCTCAGGAAGACCTTCGATTCCAATATTATTCCTTCTGCATCCATCTTCCAGAGCTGCAAGTCTGTCTCTGAGTTTTTTGCATTCTGAATTCGCAGCTGTAGCTTTTTCATCGACGTTAGATGCCAATTGTTCCGCCTTTTCAATTCAAGCCGTGAATGTCTGCTTAACATCTTCCAGCTGATCGGCAAGTTCTCTCAGTTTAGACGCATTTTCCTGAATGCGTTCCTCAGTTTTTCTCAACATATCATTAAAGACTGCATCAAAACAATCATATATATGTTTTTCCAAGTCTTTGTATTCCTGCCGCATCTCTTGCAGCTCCGGCTGCAGCTTCTCGTTTGCCTTCTCGATTGTCTTGAGAAAGCCATTTATTTCTTTCTTCATATTTTTCTGAATGTCTTTCTTGAGCTTACTTATGGCCATGGCCGTGGCCAATGTTGCGATCATTTCCTTCAGTTTGGAGAAATTGTTTTGGCTTTCGTGGTCCGAGGGTGAAGTGGCGACCCCCATTACAGCCAATGCTTCTGGTTCGCGAGCAGTAGATGAAAGCACGGACTGCAAGGCCATTTCTTGTTTCAAGTGATCTTCTGGAATCGGCGAGCTATCATGACCTGCATCGCTTGCCCCTTCGCTCCCATTTTCGCTCTCGACTGGAGATGTTGCAGTGGAGAATGGGGAATCCACAGAAATTATGTTGTGACGCTACTGCTCTCTGCTTCTTGCTGTTCGCATTAATAGAGTACATCAGGGTAACACATAGGGTACTGACACTTCACTGTTTTCCATATACATTCACATCTGTGAACTTTAAAAGAGGACTACATTACAACTGGTGAAAAATGATGAAAGAAATATTGTACTTGAGTGAATGTTGTAAACAGCCAATAATGATAATGTGAAATTAGTTCTGCACAGTAGAGCCAGATCTTTTAAGCTAATGGTAAATTTACATTTGTTTTTGCTTAATTGTAATAGAATGTAGGTTTCACATAAATAATGGAAAATTCTGTTTATCCCACTAAAAGCTAACACGTTAATGGAATGACCTTAAAGCCCTGCAGTATTTCTATATTTAGACAATAGAATGCTTACAGATTGTAGATAGACAACCAGAAAGAAACATGAACTATTAGACAGAAAGGCATTAAAGGCACAGTTTTCTGACCATTATGTTAATGTTACTGTGTGTGATAGCATATCAGAACTTTTAAGAAATGTAACCTAGACATTGAAACCTTACAACAAAACAGAAAAAAACAGAACATCATAGACAATAACTTTCTTCTTTGTGTGTATGTGTACTATCAGCTTTCTTCATTTTTTATGTGAACTGTTTGCATTGAATTTCACTAAATCTTTTAACAGTGAAGACACTTGGACTGAGAAGTGTTTTTGTATGAATAGTCAAGTTAATCTTGTATAGCACACTTCACTAAGTGCAAGCTCAGGGGTACTTGAATTTATAGTCTAGAAGCAGGGGTTCTGAAAGTTGGTACTGGGGACCATCTGTGGCTATAGGGTTTTGTTCCAACCAGCTTCTGTTTTTTAATTGGACTCCTGGGTGGGCACTTCCTCATTCACTTGCCAGCCTCTGTTCAAGTTGGTCTACATCTCGCCACGTGTTGGAGTGCACTTTGCTTCTGCTTAGCTAGCGATACCTGTTTGTTCAACACACATTATTATCTACAGATTGTTAAGGAGTAACGTTTGACGTTTTTGAGAGAGAGAGATCAGAGCTATGTTGTTTTAGAGTGTAGTTGCTGATTGCCACAGATATCACGACCAACGTGCTTTTCTCCCCATGTGGGGAACGCTCTCCCGTCAGAGCTGAACACGATCAGATATACTGCCAATGTCTATTGATTTTTAAAGTTTGTCCTGTTTCATTACTATTTGTGCGAAGCCATGGGGTACAGCGAGTGTTTGTATACAGTGCATACGGAAAGTATTCACAGCGCATCACTTTTTCCACATTTTGTTATGTTACAGCCTTATTCCAAAATGGATTAAATTCATTTTTTCCCTCAGAATTCTACACACAACACCCCATAATGACAACGTGAAAAAAGTTTACTGGAGGTTTTTTAATATTTATTAAAAATAAAAAAAACTGAGAAAGCACATGTACATAAGTATTCACAGCCTTTGCCATGAAGCTCAAAATTGAGCTCAGGTGCATCCTGTTTCCCCTGATCATCCTTGATGTTTCTGCAGCTTAATTGGAGTCCACCTGTGGTAAATTCAGTTGATTGGACATGATTTGGAAAGGCACACACCTGTCTATATAAGGTCCCACAGTTGACAGTTCATGTTGGAGCACAAACCAAGCATGAAGTCAAAGGAATTGTCTGTAGACCTCAGAGACAGGATTGTCTCCAGGCACAAATCTGGGGAAGATTACAGAAAAATTTTTGCTGCTTTGAAGGTCCCAATGAGCACAGTGGCCTCCACCATCTGTAAGTGGAAGAAGTTCAAAACCACCAGGACTCTTCCTAGAGCTGGCCGGCCATCTAAACTGAGCGATTGGGGGAGAAGGGCCTTAGTCAGGGAGGTGACCAAGAACCCGATGGTCACTCTGTTAGAGCTCCAGAGGTCCTCTGTGGAGAGAGGAGAACCTTCCAGAAGGACAACCATCTCTGCAGCAATCCACCAATCAGGCCTGTATGGTAGAGTGGCCAGACGGAAGCCACTCCTTAGTAAAAGGCACATGGCAGCCTGGAGTTTGCCAAAAGGCACCTGAAGGACTCTGACCATGAGAAACAAAATTCTCTGGTCTGATAAGACAAAGATTGAACTCTTTGGTGTGAATGCTAGGCATCACATTTGGAGGAAACCAGGCACCGCTCATCACCAGGCCAATACCATCCCTACAGTGAAGCATGGTGGTGGCAGCATCATGCTGTGGGGATGTTTTTCAGCGGCAGGAACTGGGAGACTAGTCAGGATAAAGAGAAAGATGACTACAGCAATGTACAGAGACATCCTGGATGAAAACCTGCTCCAGAGAGCTGTTGACTTCAGACTGGGGCGATGGTTCATCTTTCAGCAGGACAACGACCCTAAGCACACAGCCAAGATATCAAAGGAGTGGCTCCAGGACAACTCTGTAAATGTCCTTGAGTGGCCCAGCCAGAGCCCAGACTTGAATTCGATTGAAAATCTCTGGAGAGATCTTAAAATGGCTGTGCACTGATGCTTCCCATCCAACCTGATTGAGCTTGAGAGGTGCTGCAAAGAGGAATGGGTGAAACTGGCCAAGGATAGGTGTGCCAAGCTTGTGGCATCATATTCAAAAAGACTTGAGGCTGTAATTGCTGCCAAAGGTGCATCGACAAAGTATTGAGCAAAGGCTGTGAATACTTATGTACATGCGATTTCTCAGTTTTTGTATTTTTAATAAATTTGCAAAAACCTCAAGTAAACTTTTTTCACGTTGTCATTATGGGGTGTTGTGTGTAGAATTCTGAGGAAAAAAATGAATTTAATCCATTTTGGAATAAGGCTGTAACATAGCAAAATGTGGAAAAAGTGATGCGCTGTGAATACTTTCCAGATGCACTGTAATTAAAATTTGGTTTGAGACAAAAACTGGCCGCTCTAGGACTGACCCTGAGAAATCTTTGTCTTGAGGCACTATTGACCCTACACATTATATAGTAGTTCAATAAATAAATATTATAACAACAATAGCAACCCCACTCGCACACCAGGATTATTAAAATGAAAGAAAACTTCTGACTTGGCTGTCGCAGTTCAGTGAGGCATTATGTGGACATATCACTGTTGATATAAAAGAGCCCCAGTAGAATTTCTTAACACACTTCTGCTGAATAATCTGTTGGCTGAAAGTCCTCAGTGTTACTGTGTCAGAGAGAGGATGTGCAACATTGCTTATAATGGCACTCAGTTTTGTTTTAATTCGCCTTCTTTACTACAAACTCCAGGGGTTCCAGAGTGTGTGTTTCATAACTAAGCCTGCCCTTTTAATTAGCATCTTGATTCATTGGGCCTCCCTTGAAGTGATGTTACCAGCCGGACACATCACAGTGTAGAAAATCTCACTGGCCATCACAGTGTTGTGTGAAGGATGTCATTACTCACATTATAGATGTGTTTGTTAGTGACTCTCCTTTAACTCTGTGTTTGTGCATTTTGATATATTACTGCCCTGTCAAAGGACTGATTCCTGTTTTCCAACCAATGCTGCCAAGAGAAGTACTGATTCCCCACAATTTGAAACAGGAGAATATTGTCCAGCAAATAGGAGATTTAGCTGTGTCCTTCCATTGGGCTGCTCATTCTGCAGTGTTAGAAGTTCAGCAGAGCTGATGTTTTGTAGGGCCCATCCATACTTAACTTTTTTTTCCTCCTTTTCTTCAGGTATTTATTCATTTTTTGTCAAAGAAATATTCCTGCTTCTTGACTAGCTGATCCAGTCCTCTTTAACCCCTTTCCCATTATCTCTGAGAATCATCCCCCACTAGTCACATGTACTCCATCATCCTCAAGTGTACATGTCTCCAGTGAGGTGCAGTGAGTGACAGAGTGTGTCTGTCAGACAGCATCTGCTGAAGCAGGAGAGCTGAATACGGGCTGTCAGAACAGAAAGCATGTGAAGTAAAACGCAATTTGATGTGATAAAACTGTGACAATTCTTCAGCAATGGCTAGTGATAGCATTTGTAGATTCTAGTGATGGTGATGATTTTGTATTTATAGTAAAATTTGATGCCATTTTTTAAACGTGTGTGATGCAACAATGGTATTCAGAAGATGCCAAACTGGCTGATCAGGTAGATTTTATTAGGTACAGATGATCCCCTCCATTTTCATGCTTTTACAGTTTTTCTAAGTTGCATAAGGTCATTTGTTGAAACACTGTTACTCATTCTAATAGTTCCAAGTGCATTTGTGAAAACAGTGCATGTGGCATGGCACAACACCATAATCCACCTGCAAAAGCAAATTTTTCACCCAAAACTCTTGACTCTAACTTCAAAATTAAGTAATTGTGGCACCAAAATGAGAAGTTAATTTCACATTTTGTAGAACTGCGGTGGTCAATATGTTTAGATGCTCTTTCAGTTAGACAGTGAAATCTGGAAATGAGTTCCTTTTCTTCTAATTCCCAACAGTCCTGTTGTACATTTTTCCAATCAAATTGGATATCTACTGTACCAAACAATTATTGTCCTACTTATTGTGTATCAAACTGAATACTATTCTGGAATTCAGGCACCAATTCCAGTCTGTGCCTAAAGAAAAAGACCCAAGCATCCAATGTGTGTAAGGAAAACCCCACCTCTGCCATTGAAGGGCTGTGGGTATGGTCCACAAGTGTGGCCCATATATCATCTGGAACAGCTCTGTTCATTTGCACTCTTCTGCCTCTTTTATTTTGCTGTCTTGCCCTCATACCAACGCTATACATCTTTGCTTCTCTTCATCCTCCATGAACAGGCGGCTGTTGGCCAAGTTCAGTGTTTACCTGAGCAGGCTCCTTGTTCGACAATACTCATAACTCACGAATCCTACCAGTGAGCTAACTTGACAGGAAGTGTCATTACTTGATCTAAAATTTGAGAACATTTGACTTTGTTAGTGATGTTCAGTCTGCAAACTGGTGAAAAACTAAACCTGCTGTTGTGCTATTATCTTTTTTTTTTTAACATTTATTTATTTATAATGTTGCTTTCATTTTTTGTAGTTGTACCTTAATGGTTGAAAATACCTGATAGTGTTAAAGTTACTAGGTGTCTGAATCATGGTAGTAATTTTCTCTCCTTCACTGTCTCTTTGAAAATACAGTAGATAGTTGAAGAGTCCAACATTCTCAGTTTTTAATATTTGACATGGCATACAGTGCTTTCAAGGCTCAACTCTAACTCTAATGCTTACTCTGTCCCTGCATACTGTATTGTAACGGTACTTACTGTAGTATGAGCTGGGTTTCCACTGTGCCGTTGAGCAGCTTCAAAGTTAGCAGCAGGGGTCCATACATATAAACAGAAAGCAGTTCTTTTAAGGATAGTGAGCCATGTAAGGAACACATGGTTCTTTCTGTTATTCTGAGCTGCACTGGTGTGAGAAGCGGGATGCGAAGACCTACAGTCTGAATTAGGAAAGTGCGGAGTTCCATGAAGACCTAAAACAAACTTGCTTAGCTCTTCTGAGGAGGTTCTGGAGAATCTCAAGGTTGAGATCCGGAATCTGGAATGCCGTTTGCAGCATCAATACAGGTGGAAAACAGTTGAGAGACTGTTAAGTCTGCAGCTCCGCCAAGGATATCGCGCATTAGTCGAGGTACGGCTGCAATTCTTGAGAGACGATCTACCAGAAATTATTGCAGGGACGCGAGTTCGAATCCCGCTCAAGGCACATTGCCGTATAGGAAAAAAAAAAAGCTTTCTCTTCAACGAACGGTGCTTTGAATCCTACATTGCCGTTGTAGTTTGTTTATTTTTCTTTTTTGATTAAACGAAAACTGTTTAGTGAATGATTTGTCAAGGAACACACAGACAACAAGCAAAGTTAAAAATCACACTTAAACAAACTGCCTGCCCATTTTATTGAATCATAATTATAACAAATAATAATGCATTTCACTTCCTTATATAGTGCCTTTACTATGGTTTGAGACGGCTGCACAGATAATCAAGAAGGATACAATAAAAATGAAAGCACAATAAGAATGAAGAAATAATAGTGCACAGCTTTGTGTTTGTATGTATTTATAATATTTGGGAAGTAATATATTCTAGTTGATGCTGACAATTAATTTGAAGTAGGTAAAAATAAATATTTGGAAATATTGCAAAGGGAAATGTTTATATACTTAGCGCAAAATAACTATATGTGTTCTAGTAAACAGCATACACACCACTTTATATATATATAGCATTGCCTGAGTATTAAAGGTGTAGGTCTACTTTATAAGCATAATTTATAACATCAATGTTAATATAGAGTGTTATTATTATTATTATTATTCTATATTGGCCTTGATATGAACGATTTGTGAAATTAGTGTTAAGTATTAAAAAAAGCATACCAGTCTCTTGTTTTTACAGGTACATATATACACAGTATATGTATAATCTTTACTGCAGTAATTCATGAACAATTATTGGTCTTTATATACCAGAAAGACTTTCCAAGGGTCTTTTGTAGGAAATATGTACACATAGTTGATTTATCATTTTCAGATAAAAATGAACTCGCCCAAACAATTCAGTTTAAAGTTTTTAAATTGGCAAAGATAGTCAAGAAAAAAAACTTTTCACGTTCTATGATTTGTATTTTTATAATTATAGAGCACTTCATATTATTATTTTTAAAGCTCACTCTGTAAAATTGAACTGATTATACAATTCAATGTTTATTATATTTATAGATTATTATATCTGTCTTTACACGTGTTGCACAAATATTTAATAAATGTAATAAACTTAACCAAGAATGTTTAAAAAATCATTCAAAAAATGTGCAGGTAAATGTAAATATATATGCACAAACTGACATTCTTGAAGTAGGTAAAAATAAATATTTGGAAATATTGCAAAGGGAAATGTTTATATAATTAGTGCAAAATAGCTATATGTGTTCTAGTAGACAAGCATACTATATATATATATATATATATTTAACTATATATATTTAACTATATATCTATAATATATATGCTATTCTACAGCATGATATATAATTAACTATATATATATATATATGATATATGCTATTCTACAGCATGAGTAGAATCATCTGAGTATTAAAGGTGTAGGTCTGCTTTATAAGCATAATTTAGTGTTAAGTATTAAAAACAAAGCATACCAGTCTCTTGTATTTACAGGTACATATATATACAGTATATATATATTTTTTACTGCAGTAATTCATGAACAATTACAGTATTGGTCTTTATATACCAGAAAGACTTCCCAAGGGTCTTTTGTAGGAAATATGTACACATAGTTGATTTTCTCTATGATTTGTATTTTTATAATTATAGAGCACTTCGTATTATTATTTTTAAAGCTCACTCTGTAAAATTAAACTATGATTATACAATTCAATGTTTATTATACTGTATGTATACATTATTATATCTGTCTTTACACGTGTTGCACAAATATTTAGTAAATGTAATAAACTTAACCAAGAATGTTTAAAAAAATCATTCAGAACATGTGTAGGTGAACGTAAATATATCTGCACAAACCGACACTAGTGAATAACATTTTTAGACAGTTCAAAAAGCAAAGCAAATCGCAAAACGTCTGTGTGCCAACTCGAACAAGCTTTTGCAGAATATATTAACTGGCAAAAGGTTGGCCCGCCCTCTCCGAGTTTTGGTAGTCGTGATTCGTCAATTCTTGGTAGCAGAGCGAGCCGTCATTGGCCAATTCTTGGTAGCCGAAACGGGTCGCGATTGGTCAATTCTGGCCTTGCTCTTTGGATACAGATCTAGCTTCAGGCTCATGGTGCTAAAAAAAAAAAACAGTGTGGCAGATTGAGTTGCCACTGACCCTAGGTGAGCTATGTGAAGCAGGGGCTGGTGGTAAAAGTGTGCATGGAAGTGACGAGCCAAAACATTGACGTGTTAGGGAGCAGCAGTGGAGGGAGAGTCTCAAATCTAACATCTGGACCTTGAATGTGTTTGCAGCATCCGTTCAGTAAAGGAACACAGCCAAGAAATCGGTACTAAATCTGTAGCCCCACAAAAGGTCTGTCTGCACATTTACAGGGGACAGATCACTGCACAGAAGTGCACTTCTGCTGCACCATGTGATAGCACACCGCTGTGCCATCTGACAACACAGCATTCAACACCCCGAGTTGCTCCACCTAACAATGAAGCACTCAACCCCTACTGATGTGCTTTTGTCACTGTACTTACAATTGCAGCACATCACATTCTGTGTCGAAGAGTTGTGTGCTATTTCAAGAAGTTGGAACTGGTCGCCGAGGACCATATTTCAGTAATGGCTGGCATAACCATCATGCAAACTAGCAACTTCAAAACCTGCAGCAGGTGCACCCATAAAAATAGGAAGCCTGAAATGTGTTAGACAGAATCCCATCTAGTGAGGCTGTGGAAAGCAGTCCTTTCAAGTATAGAAAGCTACTTCAATGAACGATGTAAAGAGAAAAGGATCCATTCTGGCACTCGGCACCGGCACTTCAGTATCACTCATAATCTCAGATCTGCTCTTTTTGCTGTTATCCACACACCTATTACATGCTACCACACTACTTGCAGTTCTTGTGTTGTTACAATTCACGTTTAGGCATCTCATAAGCAAGTTTTTCCTTGATTACAACTAGGTGGGGTCGAACAATGATTGAAACCCACAGACATCATTTGTCCTAAATCTGCCTCTGTCTGTGGCAAATGATGAATATCTGGTAAAGAAAGTGTGAAAGGCACATTTTTTGCAGTTCTTGACACCGTCGTAGATGGGAAGCTGGAACGACCTATCCAACTCCGGGTGAATGAAGACTTGCTGAAGATAACGCATTCCACCGGCGTGGATCCAAGCAGGACCGTGGCGCTCCGAATGAACGGTGCCTGCACTCAAGCGTATCGCTTTAAGGTGCGCGCGATCGCTGGTGTCGACTGATGACCACGTGACGCCTGCTGACGTCGCCTCGCGTGTCCATTCAGAGTTGGCGGGCGGAGTAACTTTGCCTGAACTTTTTTTGTGAAGATTTTTGTTTTTATAAAATGTTGAAAGAAGTACCGGTCAATCAAGGACTGAGGAATGGGTATTAAACGTCTCATTGAGTAAAATCCAGCTAAACCGGTTATAACTTTGCTGTTCCCGGTAGGCGCCGCGTGCTGCCTTGTCTGCCTGTTAAACTCTGTAGTTTTGGGGCAATTATATCGCTATCTCCTAACGAAAAAATGCTTATGAGAAAAAACTATTTCGATTTCGAATAGAGACGCAGCTGAACTTTGATATTTTCGATAACGGAGGAGGTGTGTTGGCATGTGGCGGGGCAGAAATCACTTGTGACAGGCAGCTGAACGGAGCGCGCCGGCATCTTACACTTACAGTACTTTGTTGAAGCGACTCGATTACTGACTGCAGTTCCGTGTCGGGGTAGACGGACAGAAATCTCATCATCATTTTGTTTTCTGTACGCTGAAAATGTTGGGGCAGTCGCCCGTTTAACCTTTTTTTTTTTTTTTAAATTTCGGTTTCGTAATGAAAACCACTAAGTGAGAAGCTGGGCGTACCTTTTGATGCGACAGCTTCAGAGTGCATGCAGTGGAAATCGAAGACGAGTTACAGGACGCTTCAAGATGAGATCTTGTAAAAATGGGATGAAGACTGTGGACGGGTACGTCTTGTCGGTGGACGTGGGGACAACCACCATCAGAGGTTACATTTATGACAGGGACGGCAGTGTCAGAGGCTCCAGCAGCAAAAAGGTGAGCGGTGACTTTTCGGTGCTTAAAAGTTTCACGCCAGTTTGTTTTTAAGCACAACCTCTTGGTGGGGTCAGGTATCGAGGATGTGTGTGTGTTTCTCGTTGCCGATTTGCCTACGTTTGTGGAGGACTGGTCATTACCACGCGTAAATGTGACCTGTAATGCACACCACCCGATTCAATCCATCTGGGACAGTTTTGGCGTGTTCGTTCAGCCCTTTAAGATTTCGTGTCATTTACGGTTGCATAAACCTTCTTCATTTTATACGAGTGGTTCTCAGACTGGGCACAGGGGACCCTCTGTAACTGCAGGTTTTTGTTTCAAGCACTTTTACAATTTGTAATGATAGCTGATCTCAAATTCAGAAAGACTCAACAGCATGCTTTTAAAATTTACAAGACATTTAAAATATATTTATATTTTGCTATAGCTTTAAATGCTTAACTCATTTTGTTGCTTTCCTATTTTGTCCTTTTCCTGTGTAGTTTGTTCCTTTTTATTATAATCCTAATAGTGACAGTTAAAAAGTAGCAGAGCAGACACCCGGGCAAAAAACGCTGAATGATGAAAGGCTGCAACTAATTCTACGTGAGACCCACCAGTTAGTAAATCATGTATTAAATAGCAATTCTTTTATTTGTTTGTTTGACGCCTTTATCCAAGGCGATTTACAGTATTTGAGATAGAATTGGTTCTAGAATTGGTCTTTTGTTTTTCCAGTAGAAGCAGAGGCAGGTGAAAGGACTTGGTCATGTTCGCACAGTGTCCGTAGACGGATTAGAGCCAACAATCTCAGTGTTTAAGTTTAGAGCGTAAACCAGTACCACACTGTCGGAAAGGACATTGTTTTAAAATAAAAAAAAACACATATAAAATGCATCATTTATTTAGTTTTGCCATTTGTCTGTCAGTGTGGTATGGTGGTTAAGGCCTTGGGCTTCAAACTCTGAGGTTGTAGGTACAGATCTTGCTACCGATACTGAGTGACCATGAGCAAGTCACTTCACCTGCCTTTGCTTCAGTTGGAAAACTTAAAAGAAATGTAGCCAGTTGTGTCATAAATGTTGTAAGTTCCCATTGATAAAGGCATTAGCCAAATAAGTACATGTAAATGTCATTTATACATTGACCCCAAAAACAAGGAATGCTGGAAATCTCTAACGCAGTTTAAAGAGAAGTCGGTTGTAACAAAGACCTGCCACTGAATTTGTTGCACGGGACCAAGTTTGAAAACACTGGTTTATATTATTGTAAACACATTTCTGTCAAATCCATTCCATTTTTCCAAATCTGTCGATTTTTTTTTTTTTTTGAATCGCATAATTTAAATTTTTTATTGTGGGTGGGAAGGCATTTATGCAGGATGGATTCAAATCTTGGACATGATGCCTGTACATCATGGAGCACACTGAGAAACCCCACTGTCACACATCCAGATTTAGAGTTCATAATTGACTGACCGCATGTGTCATTGGAGTTTGGGAGGAAAATGATCAAAATGTAAAATTTAAAGTACCCATAATTAAAACTTAACAAAGTACCATCAAATCAGAATAGAACCTTCCAGGTTTCCTTGTACCAAGAGGTGACTTTTTAAGCTAGCAGTTTGTGCAGCTTAAAGCTCTGCTGATGAAAACAACTATAGATCACTTAAGTAGGAGTATTCACAGTGATGTCCCGATTTAATTTCAATTCACAATACAGTACTCTGATTCAATATCGATTTTTATCTTGACTGAATTAGTGTGCACTGATATATTTGAAGTGCTGTCTTTTTTTTTTTTTTAAATTACTTAACCATGCATAGTGAACTTTAATATAATTTGACAAATTTCAGTAACACTTTATTTGACGGGTGCCTACATAGTGACTTCATAACATGTGCATAATCGGGGAATGACATTTAAGAATAAGTTCTTCATTAGTAATGAATAGTTAACATCAGTTTGTGAAAGATTTGAAACAAAACATCATTGCTCCTTTTTTTTTAAAAAAAAAAATAAAAACAAAAAACAAAACAACTTTTTCATAGCACTGCACTCATTCAGAATTCACCATAATTTAACTAACGTATGTATCGCTATACTGTTCTCGTCCTTGGTGTTTGAACCAGAAACTTAACAGCAACCAAACTCTACTTCACAAAAGATTAATAGAGTCAGGAGATAGCGCCTTGCTCCAATTTTAATTCGATTTAATTAAGTTAGAGTTTGGCTGCTGTTTAGTTTCTGGTTCAAACACCAAGGACGAGAACAGTATAGTGAAAAAGCTTTGCTTCGATGGGACTAACACTGATTAATCGTGAAACATGCTGTCTAACTATTGACTTCCTGTAATTCTGTTTCCGCTTCCTTACAACTATGTATATGAATATTCATAAGGTTATATTAATATTCCTTTGAACATCAAACAACTATTCTGCGAGGCAGAACACTCCCCGCCTGGCGTCTGATGCCAGTATTAAATCTAGACTAAAAAGATTATAACTTATTTCATTCTTAATTGTCTGTTGACAAAAGCAAGATAACTTCTGATGCAGGTCTCAGTAATGTCTTTGAAATATCATGGTCTGCAGTTTTAAGTTCTACTTTCTGCACTTTCCCATCTGCACTGGGATAGACGTTTTTTGACCACTGCCATTGGCCACTTATTTCGTGCAGTGTGATAATTTTTTAGAAGCACAATATCTCCATTTTGAAGGTTCCGATGACATTTATTCCACTTGTGATGCTGTTGAAGTGTAGAAAGATATTCCTGCCGCCACCGGGTCCAGAACTTGTCTGCAAGAGCTTGTACTTTTCTCCACTGACTTCTGTAACTGTTCTTGTCTGTAAATTCTCCTGGCGGAACGGAACCGGCAATCTTCTGTGTAAGAAGTGTAGCAGGTGTCAAAATAAATGGTGAGAAAGGATCCGTAGATACAGGGACTAGAGGCCTAACATTCACAATAGCGGTAACTTCAGCCATCAAAGTACACAGAACATCATGAGAGAGACAAAGGTTCTCTTGTTTTAGCATGCAGTCTAGAATTCTACGAGCCACTCCTATCATTCTCTCCCAGGCCCCTCCCATATGAGAGGAATGTGGAGGGTTAAATTCCCATGCACAACCTTGTTTGTTAAGATACCTCTTGAAGTTTTGATTTGTCTCATCCTTTGACAAATCCCAGCTCCTTACATGCTCCTACAAAGTTTGTACCACAATCCAATCTAAGTTTTACGGATCCTCGTATGGCGAAAAATCTTCTCGTGGCATTAATGCAGCTTGAAGTATCCAGAGATGATATCACATCAATATGTACAGCTCTTGTGCTCATACATGTAAACAAAATTGCCTATCGTTTACTTTCTGCTGATCCTCCTCTAGTACGCCTGACAGTCACTGTCCAAGGACCAAAAACATCCATTCCTACATACGTGAATGGTGGAGCTGCAGTGACACGTTTAAGAGGTAAGTCTGCCATTTGCTGTTCTGTCACCTTTCCACTGAGCTTTCGGCAGGTGACACACATATGTAAAATAGTGCTGACAAGTCTCTTGCCTCCAGTTATCCACAGGCCTGCAGCTCTAAGAGCTCCCTCTGTAAAGTGACAGCCCTAATGTTTCACGTGTTCATGATAGTAGCATACTAATAACACAGAAATATGATGCTGTCTAGGGAAGATGAGTGGGTACTTTTCACCACTCTCCAGTTGTGCATTTCTAAGCCAGCCTCCAATCCTGATAAGGCCTTCATCCACTTTGGGGTTGAGTTTAAAAAGTGAACTGTTTTTATCTACAGTTTTCCCATTATCGAGAAGCTTTAGCTCCTTCATATATGCTTCAGTCTGGACAGACTTAATGATGGTATCTGAAGCCCAAGAAAGTTCATCAGGTGTACGTGGTTTAAAGCAGTAGTGCCAGCCTCTGCATTCAGTGATGTTTTGAGCTGCCTTGTAGGAGCGAGCAATGTGAATAAGGAGGGCTATAGCTCTAACTAATGAGTCCCAGGTAGAGAATCTTTCAAAGCGGTCAGTGGTCAGCCCTTCTTTTACTTGAATGTGAGTAGCACAGTTTATAACTATTTGCCGTATTTCAGCATCTTTCTCAGGGTTCACAAGTTCAAAAAACACTGATGTCTCTTGTTGATTGTCATGGTGCTTGTAGAGGTAAGCTGGTCCAGTAAACCATATTGTCTCTGCCAGATGTGATGCACTGATGGACCTAGATGCATGATCTGCTGGGTTTTCATTTGAAGGTACGTAGAATCACTGTTCAGGCTTTGTTGACTGACGAATGCGCTGAATTCTGTTGTGCACATACACATACGAGTAGTCTGATTGTGTATGTAGCCTAAGACAAGTTTGCTGTCGCAGTAAAACTTAACCGTGTCCTGCTGTAAGTCTATTTCACGGAGGATGAGCTCTGCATCATGAAACATGCTGTGTAACTATTGACTTCCTGTAATTCTATTTCCGCTTCCTTACAACAATGTACATGAATATTCATAAGGTTATATTAATATTCCTTTGAACATCAAACAACTATTCTGCGAGGCAGAACAATCGCCATATCATAGTCCACATATATGATGGGTTTGCTCCTTGTTTTAATACAATGCAATGGCATCTACTTCATAAAACATCTATATCATCTTGCAAATAATATTATTATGAAACAATAAAATATTGCTTCTTAAATATTCAATAATCTATTTTGTGTGTAATGAATCTACATGTAGACATCGTTTAACTAAACTTTTAGTCAAATTTATCCCACTATTGGACGTTTAAAATAATTAGTCGAAATTAAAGATACAGAGTTAAGAATCGTGTTTTTCTATATAATTCTAAAGGTTACACATGTCTCCAGTTGCTCATGTGTAGCGGTCATGTTAATGAGTCCTCAAAATGTGTCCTGACAGTCTCCATACTAAAAGGAAGCGTTTTAAAATAAAGATATAGTGCTGATGCTTGTTGCCAGTGGCATTGAATGAATGGAACATAAAAGAAGAGGCACTGACCATCGTGACTGACAACGTTGCGGTGCAGCTCATAGAGGTTCTTCACTTCGGCTGCTTTGTGCGCACACTCACTTTGGTATCACAGGCTGCTCTAAAAATTATATCAATTGCCTGCTTGCTTTGCCGGGTGAGGTGTGTAGCAAACTTTTTTCACCATAGCAGTACAGCTAGCCACGTGTTTAAAGAGAAGAAACTTTTACTGGACTGGCCACCACACAGACTTGTGATTCATGAAGTCACGTGATGGAGTAGTACATTGGAAGTGCTAGGAAGGTTTTTGGAAGCACAGCCAGTCATCTTAGCAGCTCAATATATATATATATATATATATATATATATATATAGGCAGCGAGGTTGCTCCTGGTGTGACTGGAACATAGCGCGCTTGTCTGCAGCACATCTGCCACAGGTGTCCAGTTGTTTTTAATATGTGATTGTCACATAGGAATCTGCTGACCTGGATGTTCAGCTGTTGCAATTTAGGGCTACTGTCTTCTCTGGCCTGAGAGACATGGCAGTGCTTTGCTTAAGATCTTAATAAAGCCTAGGTACAATAACTTGACTCATTTGCTTTCTGGTTGGTATAGCATACCGCAGTTCAAAAACCTGTATCGTTTGTCGAAAGACCTTGTTTTCAATAATGGTGTGGGGTCTGTTATCTTTGCAGATGAAAATTGCTATAGATTCTGTTATGTTTTTGGGCATGAGCAGAAATATCCCGAAGTGTGGAGCTACCAGCCATCTACAGTGTGGATTGTTAGGCTCTACTTATTTGGATGTCGACTGAGCTTACGTTTATGGGTGATGTCAAGATAAATGATTTCTCAAATTTGTTGTTTTACAACAATAATTAATGTCTGAGTTGCACAGCTAAAATTTACCTTTTTTTAATCCAGTTGTCCTTAACTGATTCACCGTTTGAATCCTTAGTAAGTCCACATATCTGCTTTAAGTGTTGAAGATGCTGATTTCAGCTAACGAGGACACACCATTTTATGTGAGATAAAGTGTTTTTTCCATGGAAAGCCTTAACAGGCACCTTAGCGACATTTATTACATCAGACAGCAAAGACAAAGTTAAGCAAAAATCTACAGGTCTTGAGACTTTAGGAATCAATATTGAATCATTTAAATAAAAACGATTAATTGGGAAATCAGTATTTTCACCCAGGCCTAAGATCACACTTGGGAGGAGAAAAGTGTCTATAAAAAGATTATGGGCTTGCTGTTTTTATAACATTAGTAATTTATTCTTTATTTTAGGCAAGCATTGTGACTGTAAACCATTCAGTCCCAACTCAAAGAACAAATTGTCAGATTGTGCTTTAGTTGTAAAATGTGTAATCAATAACATGGGATGGCTTTCATTATAGTAAGCTGCTACGTTAAGTCAAGGGTTTTTTGGTATAGATGAAGTATTATGACCGATATGTTCTGTATTCCTTATATGAAAAATCTCAGAAGTGTCAAATTAAGGTAGTTCTATTTAACTAATTGTGGCACTGGATGGGGGTGATGTATTGTGTGTTGATTAGCACATGTCATAATCTCACAGTGCACTGCATACATGACAAAAATTACCTTAAACCCTCTAAGCCTATAAACCTGTAAATCTTAATTCCCACATACAGTAAATCTCATTTTGTTAAATGCTATACTCCAGTAGCTTAAGCCCCCACCTCATATTATTCATTGTTTACCAAATTACACTTTGCATAGATCATGTTTCTTAATTACACCTGTTCTCTTTCAACCAGATTAAACTTTTGTACCCAAAACCAGGATGGGTGGAGATAGACCCAGAAGAGCTTTGGCAACAGTTTGTCAGCATAGTAAAAGAGGCTGTTCAAGGTAAGTAAAGCAAATGTTACCTATAGCAATTTGTCATTCTAGACTAATTCTTCTTATTGTGAGAAACACATTCTTTCTGTTTGCCTGCTGTTTCTTGCTTCCTTCCTTCCTTCCATTCCTTTCCAAGTATATGAGTCTGGGCCTGAAATTTAATCCCAGTCATTTCATTTTCTGTGTAATCGTCCTGTGTCTGCAGGTGTCTTTTTCTGCTTTTCATTCTACATTGTAAAGATGTATATTTCTGGTAAATTAGTTATAAGTGAATGTGTGAGTGTGTTTTAACTATGTTCTCAAATGGACTAGTGCCCTGACCAAGGGCTAACTCTGTTCTCGGCTTGATAATACTGCAGATGTCTTTAGCTGTCTATGGTTCTGAGTTTATTTAAACAGAATTAGGAAAATTTAATGTATGTTTTAGAATTTACTTTTGCTATACTTCTATACATTAACATAGACAAGCTGTTTAATTTGTTTTCTTTAGTACTATCAAATAGTGCTGCCACTAACATGTATTTTTAATAATTGATTAATCTGTCTTTTGTATCAATTGACTAATGGCTATTTTCATGTGTTAAATTGAAAATATGATCTAAAATAAAATGCATTTTGAGGAATTGTTAAGGACAACTAGAATTCTGCTTGCACAAACTAGAGAACTTGGAATCATTCTTTATTAAGTGATAAGTGATGCCAAGGTATGTCTAAGTGGTCACATCTGCCCAAGTGACAGCAGTATGTGCATCCTTCCTCATATTTGCCTTTATGGCATTTTAACACTGATTAGTATAGCTTTGTATTTTGGCTGTATGAATTTTGAAAGATACATAGGTCCATAATTAAAAATTGTAAAATGAGGATAAACAGTTGCAAATGATTGTAAATATTTTGTATTGATACATGTTAAAGACTGTATTATCGTGGTATTTCCCTCTACTTGCCCTTTACCTGTTTCCTCAAGGGTAAGAGTTCTCGTCAAGTTCGTTATCGGGTTGGTCTACTGTTGCACTTTAAGATGAACACACACACACAGACCCTAACCACAACAGTGCTACATGAATGACACACACACGCTGATTAAACCTTAGCACTTTAAACCACACAAGTGCTATAGGAATAACAGCCTGTCATTCAGCATTTCAAGAGACTTATTTTTGGCACGAACAACATACAATGTTTTAGTTATATCTCAGACCTAAATATTACTTTTGGTCTACAAGAATACATTTAAACATACAAAGACTCAGCACTCTTGACTATAGGCCATTTATCAGACAAGAAAACCTTCTTTATCGTATTTGTCCCTTCTGTTGAGTAGCGCTCTCACTCTCAGCCTTATAAACCTCGCAGCACAGAAATAATGGCAGAAATCCAGCTGTCACCAGGTGCTCAAAGAAATCTAACTTATTACTTCAATCACTCTAGACATTAAGACAAACCATTGAAAGTTAAAAGCAGCATGGTATTTATTACAAGAATAATAATAATACCACAAGAACAAAGAATACTAGAAAATAGGAACTGATAGGAAAGTCTGAATATATAGTATTTAGAAAAAGCTTACGAAAAAGGTACGGATGACAAGGACGAATGTCCCAGGGAGGCGTTAGATTTAGCAATCGATGTTCATGATGTCTTTCTCACGACCAGGGCCGTCTTCATCCGTTCCTCTTCTTCTTCTCCTGCTTCTTCTTTGCTTCTCTCTTCTTCTCCCTTTGCTTCTCCTCATACTTGCTTTTCAAACCAAGGCAGATTTATTATGAAATGTCAAGCCTTGGTTTCACAACACATGCACCTGATTGGCTGGCTGTCAAAATGATTGATGAATTAATTCACTGTCCGTTTTCCCACACAACAAAACCTTTGATGTACTCTGAGGTATCAGTAGTTCTTCCTGTCCCAGGCTGTAAACCAAATTGTTGTTCCAGATGTCCATCCATAAAGTAATCAATAGCCTGAGGTATCAGCTCAGCATTCTTTCCCAGGCTGTAAACCAAATTAGCATTAAGCTATGAACAAAAAGTAAGAGAAAACCTGCGTTAATTTGTCTTAGTTCATCTGTTGTCTTGTCTTGGAACAAAATATAATGGACACCAAAATGTACAGATTTTATACACCATAACAAGACATTTCGAAAATATTTGTGAACTATGATTTAAACATTTTTTCTTAAAGTGTGACAACAGTGAAAGATTGGATATATGTCAACTTTGCTTGTCATTGTTTCATGTTACATGCACACTCTACAACCACATGAACTTCAGAAACAGCTGAAATAACTTGTTTTTTTTGTGCAGTTAGATGTATTGGTAGAAACTTGTTATGCCGGTAAAATTAAATGTGTTGGTAGACTGTCTTTGTTACCTTTCATGTTTTCCCTGTGACATTTTACAACTATGCTTTCCATGTGAAATAAAAAGTATGTTAATTGCATAGTGTATTCAATTAACTGAAATATATAAATATCTCGTATAGATGTGAAATTTTGTATTTTCTTGTGTTGTGAAAAAGGTGATAGATTTTGATACCTGTCATATTTTTCTAGTGGCATTTAAATGTTTTAAATTGTCTTCAAAACCAGAGGTAGCAATTATTGGTATACTTGCCAGAACTAATTTATTAAATTTTTATTCTTCTCTGTTTGGGCATGCTGAAGCATTTGCATATAAAATATAATTGTTAAAATGAAAATGCATACACTGGTATGATGTATATTTTATATAATTACACACACACTTTATAATTACTCTTAACTTTCTGGCATCACATTGCCCATTCCCATTTGTCATCGGAATAGTTTTTTACAGTTTTGACTATGCCATAAATTTATGACAATGCATTTATTTTGACACCAGTGTGTGGTGATGTGTAATATGTTTGTCAGACATTAGATGAATGTATGTGATAAAATGGCTGGATTTCCCATATCACATTTAATGTAAACTAAAATGTTTAGAGTGAATTTCAAAAAACCATGGACCTTTGTTAAATTCAGCAGCAGTCAGTTTTATTTTAAAATACTTTAAACAGGCATGTTAATAAATGTATAAAAATTAAGTAAGTCATTATTTTAATGTCGAATGTAATAGTAAGATTTTGAATGGTGAAAACTCTAACCAATGAGATGCAGACTAAAATGTATATGATAAAATATGCAAGCTTTTGAAGTAGAAAACCTGTTGCTATACATACAAAACCCATTAATCACAATATTAAATATGGTGGAGATTTTATAATTAACTTGAGAAATACAGTCACTTGGAGAAAAGGAAATGGCAATTTCAAAAGTCACAACAAGACAGTGCTGCAAGTGGACTTTTCACTCACCACATATTTCTGCTTCATACATTTTTTTTAAACTTAGGGTAACAAGTCTGTTCATTGCCCACCTCCAAATTTATCAACAATCTTAATGAAAATATCTGCAAATATGAAAATCGCCATAATAAAATGTTGCAAATCCCAAGGTAGAATATGATAATGTCTTCAGTTCATCACATTTTTCTACTAGAAGATGCATTAACGTAAACTCACTGCAGATTATTAGAAACACATGTACAAATGCTTATCCATGCAATTTTCTAATCTGACAATCTTTTAGGAGCAACAATTTAGTATATAAAATTAATGCAGTACAGCTGCTGATAACCTGAGATTTTCATGAACAAAAGTCTCCATGGTTTAATTACAATGATGTGGGGAGAAAAAAATGCATCTGGTAAGCAACAGTCATGTGGATGGAAATGCCTTGTTGATGAGACAGGTCAGCGAATGACTAGACTGATTCAAGCTGACAAACAGGCAACAATAATTGAGCTCTCCTTTTGTCAAAAGTCCAGGGTTGGTGGTATAATGGTGTGAGGGATGTTTTCTTGTCACACTTTGGGCCCAATACTACTATTGAATCATTGCTTGAGTGTGAAGACATATCTGAGTGTTGTGCACCCAAAGCAAAAGTCTTCTCAAACTGGTTTCATGAGCATGACAATGATTTCAGTTTTCTTCAGTGGCCTTCCCAGTAACCACATCCAAATATAGTAGAACACCTTTCGGATGTGGTAGAATGGGAAATTTGCAGCATGAATGTGCAGCAGACAAATCTACAGAAAGTATGTGATGCAATCTGGTCAACATGGACCAAAATTTCAAAAGAATGTTTCCGGCTCTTCTGGAATCCATTCCACAAAGACCTGAAACTGTTTTGAGAGCAAAATGAGGCCCTACCCAGAATTAGTATAGTGTTCCTAATACTTTGTTCAGTGAATGTATAGTCCATCATTGAAAAGTCCATAATATCACAGTAATTTAAAACACTAGAAATGTAAGGAAGAAAAGTGTCAACCAGTGACAGACTAGAAGCTGAAAAAGGCAGAATACAAAAAATAACTAGAAGAAATTAGTCTGGTAAGTAATAATTAACAGGAGCAAAGCACATGAAAACTGTTACGATTTTGACAGTATCTAGTAAGTACAGCAAAGAAGTTAAAATTAATTTAAAACATTCAGAACAGCAATTAACAAATAAATGCGCTGGAAATGCTGTGCAAATTTCTCAAATACTGTTGAAATCAAAAGCAAAATTAAAATGTGTTTAAGCGTGTGTGACTCTCCAATCAGAAAATGGTGAAAACAGAAGCACAGAATTATTTTACGGGTACCAACATGTAACAGAAAAAATACTCCTGTTGCAGCTTGAAGACCTCTCGTTCCATGCCCGGCTTATGCTGCATCTTGCATATTATGTTGCCAGCCGTTTCTGTCCAAGAGAGCGTCTGCTGTATTTGTGTAATTTTACAGTGAGCAAACAGGAGGGTTGTGCTTGTCGGTAAAGCCATTCCTATGCCTGCAAGTATGTTATGCATTGTTTGATAAGATTTGCTGTAGCTTGATCATGCAGATGGTTTCATCCCAGGTAATCATTAGACATAGTGCTAACACATACTATACCAATTTAGAGAAGTGGATGCGTTAGCTACTGAATGGTTAAGCTTTAAATATTTATGCTGCTGCATAAAGCAACATCAGTTTTTCAAACAATACATTTTACTATTTGGTTTGATTGGCTTCAGCTTGACTTCTGAGTGCTTCAGAAAAGTTTTTCTCCAGTAGCTATAATGAAGTTTTGTTCTTTGTCCATATTTTGTAATGGACTTTTATCATAATTTCTTTGTTAATCAAACATAAACTTGTCTCTTTTACTGTGTTACTGAAAAGAAATGCACATTTTTCATTCTGCTTTAGGTGCACATATAGGAGGAGAAGCTACAATATGTCTGTTAAGAAATGGAAATTTTTATTTTTGTATCTAGAGTAACTAGTTTTAAGTTTTCAGGTATTACTGTAAATTTTCTAGATATTGTTTAACTCCAATATTATGTTGAATGCAGTGTTTATTTGTCTGTGTATTCTCCCAGCTGCAGGTTTGCAGATGAAACAGATATTAACCGTAGGAATCTCAACACAGCGAGCTACATTCACTACATGGAGCAAGTAAGTTCAATTCATTTATTTTTATATTGGATGCATCTTAAGAGATGGGTCATAGTTCTGAGATTTAAATGAGTCTTGGAAGAAGAACCAGTTTCTTTTGGGGGAAAAAAATACCCATACTGTGGAAATATTTAAATAAATGTTGAAAATGTTGTACAGTCAGCCATAGACTTAAGGCTCCATTTGGGACAGGCCATTTTGCCATATCTCAAATGTCAGTCAGTAAGTGTATAGGTAATTATAGTTGAGGCTCTGTGGGTCTGGTATGGGTCACTAGTATGCATACTTTATCTTCCAGTACAGAGTAGTGGAAGCTAATATTTAAGTTTCATTGGCCACATGCTTCGTCTGTGTAAGGGAAGGTGGTGTGGACTGAATGCATAGGAATTAGCCATGTAGAGCAACGCTGATCAAAACAAACCTTAAAGGTCCATCCAAAAGTCAGAAAACATGAGATCCTGTGAAATAAATCCTTCATTATAATATTATTGTTGGAAATCATGAGATCCAGTGAAAATACTAATGGTGAAACATTTGATGGAAGAAAAATTGCAAACCATCTTCACAGATCAGAAATAAAAAAAGATGTGCCAGCTGCCTTAAGCCCAACTTTATAAAGTGCTATGTGGCATGTTGAGTCAGTGCCCCAACGATTGAAATTCTGTGCTGTATTTATTTATTTATACCTTTTGCTACTTTGTAGTCATTTGTTGGTTTCAGTACATGAAGGCAGACATCTGATAGACTGCTACCTATGCAGCTCCACTACTGTTTCTTCCACAGCTTCTATGCAGAGTGTATCATTCTGTGGTTGGTAGTGCTGCCACAAATATGTGTTAAACAAAGGGTTTTTGCAGCCTGTAGTGGCTGCTTTTGGCAATTTTTGAACATCATTACGCCATAGTGTTTTCCTATTACCTACAGCCATATGTAGGAATGGCCTCAACCAGTCAGCTGTAAATTGGCACATCACTTTTTTTGACAAGCAATTGTAAGGTGAAAAAACACAGTAGTATAACCTGAAACCCTTGCTTTGTGAACTCGAAGTTGAATATATCCCTGGGCTGTGAGTGAAAGTGCATCCAACCTTGAATGTCTTTTTGAATGTTGAACTCATCGTATGTCCAAGTGAAAGTTACATTAGATCAGATACACATTATTAATTCCAAGGGAAACTTTAAAAGCATCCAACAGCAGAAACATAAAAACAAATATATAGATTTACAGGATAAATAATACATTCAGTCGGTAAATAAATAAATGAATATTTTGCAGAAATTACAATATTAATGTAGAGAATCAGCATTTAGTTTGGGATGTCAAAAGGGAGCTGTAAGAGCCATTTTCCTAGTTATATAAGATTCATCAATATTTTACAAGATGACAATGCATAATCTATGGGAGATTCCTAAAACCCCCATAAGTTGAGCAAAATTGGTATTTCTATCTGCTCTGACTAAACCTTAATCTTCATTTAGTGACCAGCCTTGCCATGTGTAAGGTGTAGAAGGCATATGGTTTTAAACTGTGCCTGTGCACGTGCCTCTCGTGCCTACGGGCCTTTTAAATGTGTGTGAAGTAACTCGTAAAACAGCACTTATTTAAGTGCGTAGCCGTACGAAGAAGAAGCTAAGAACATTTAAGTATAGAAGAAGTTAAGAATCTTTAAGTAAAGAAGAAGGAAGATCTTTTAATTACAGAAATACCTAAAGTTTCACAAGAAAAGCTAAGTTTAGAGAAGATACATTTTTCCTTTTTTTTACCTTTTATTCTACGTGTGTAACTACTTTTTTCTTTTGTGGATTATTTGCTTTTAATATTCACTAAATATTTTTAAAATGAACTTTTGGACTGAGAGATTTGTTTCAGCACACGTTTTACCTGTGCTTGATCTCGCCTTATACTTCAGCAGCTACACTAAAGTTTAAAACCTGCCCTAAGATTGAAAGCTTAAAAATTGCCGTGGATTAAAAGAAAGTAACCTGCGCATTCTAAGCCTGAAATCGGACTGCGACGAAAAAGCAAAGACAACTTGAAAAGACTTGACAGGTACCTTTAATCTTTGTCTTTGATCGGAATAGGACATATTTGAGAATTGCTAGTGCTCCTCGCGAGAGTGTATAAATTATAGAGGAGCTTAAGTGCCTTGTGGGATCGTCATGGCGTCTGAATCCAGAAGCCAGAAGAAATATCAAATGCCTAGTGAAAGTCGCATTGAATATGACCTCACAAAGGACCATCTCCATGACGACAGAAAGCCGTTCGATTCAGTAACAACTAACCTTCAGTTGGAAATAGACTACAAATACAAACAATTATATTGTTTGATGAAGATCGTAATGGGTTTACAACAAAATTAATTTAACTGGAAAAATGTAAACATAATTATGTAGAATCAGTTCTTCAATCTGAGAACAGAATATAAAAGGTTAAGTAACAAACTTTTATCCATCCAGAGTAAAGAAGATACACGGAAAATGTTACAAAAGGATTTTGATGCTAAAATGAAAACTTAATACATTTACGGGATGTACAATGAATTGGGTTTTTGAAATATGCAAAGATAGAAGCCTCAACCAGCAACCTGACTTTTCTGCTAACCAATTTAAGGATTACAGAACTAAAGATGATGACTAAGGAGTGGCTTCCGTCTGACCACTCTACCATACAGGCCTGATTGGTGGATTGTCCTTCTGGAAGGTTCTCCTCTCTCCACAGAGGACCTCTGGAGCTCTGACAGAGTGACCATCGGGTTCTTGGTCTCCTACCTGATTAAGGCCCTTCTCCCCCGATCGCTCAGTTTAGATGGCTGGCCAGCTCTAAGAAGAGTCCTGGTGGTGTTGAACTTCTTCCATTTACAGATGATGGAGGCCACTGTGCTCATTGGGACCTTCAAAGCAGCAGAATTTTTCTGTAACCTTCCCCAGATTTGTGCCTCAAGACAATCCTGTCTCGGAGGTCTACAGACAATTCCTTTGACTTCATGCTTGGTTTGTGCTCTGACATGAACTGTAAACTGTGGAACCTTATATAGACAGGTGTGTGCCTTTCCAAATCATGTCCAATCAACTGAATTTACCACAGGTGGACTCCAATTAAGCTGCAGAAACACCTCAAGGATGATCAGGGGAAACAGGATGCACCTGAGCTCAATTTTGAGCTTCATGGCAAAGGCTGTGAATACTTATGTACATGTGCTTTCTCAATTTTTTTATTTTTTATAAATTTACAAAAATCTCAAACTTTTTTCACGTTGTCATTATGGGGTGTTGTGTGTAGAATTCTGAGGAAAAAATTAATTGAATCCATTTTGGAATAAGGCTGTAACATAACAAAATGTGGAAAAAGTGATACGCTGTGAATACTTTCCGGATGCACTGTATATGAGAAAAGACAAAGGGCAGCCGCAAATAAAGCCAAACGATAGAGAAGGTCTGAGCGATTATGCAAACCTTCACGGTGGATCTATGAACATTATGCCCAACTTACAAAAAGGACAACAATTTGAAAGTAATTTGTACTAAAGTCTCCAAACTTCCTCAAGACCAACTAGCACCATGGCAATGTAATGTTCAGAGTATTGAAAGTACGGAGAGCAGACGAGCCTTTCTCGCCGATCCGGTGAACTTTCTGGACGAACGGATAACATCAGCTTTGAATCCCATGTACGGCTCAGCCCCGCAAACCCATACCTTCAGGAAGGAAAAGGACAAGACTGATCAAGAGATGTATCCTGAGAGAAAGCAGTTTTGTTACAAATTTTTCTGCTGCAGACGAAAAAAAGGATAAAAACACCTCAGTTAAAAAAGCGGAGACAGCTGGACATATATGTGATAAGCACTGTCTTTTTTGCAATGAAAATCATGATCTTAATGAATGCAGTGCAATGCAGAAACTAACTTATGAAAGTAAAATTGACTTTTTGAAATCTAAAGGCTTATACTTTAAGTGCCTCAAACAAGGACATTTTAGTAAAGACTGTGAAGAAAAGATTAAATGCAAAATATGCTTTCATTTACATCCAGTCATTCTGCATATGAATAAGGAAAAAGGCACCGACGATAAAGCCACACCTCCTAAAGAGGAGAACGCTAAGTCGGTAGAAAAGAACATTTCTTCTGCCCATATTTCTGTGGAGTCACTAAAGACTTGTACTGATACCGGGGCCGGTAAAGAGAGTGTCTTAGCTGTGACTTCAGTTGAAGTTAAGTCTGAAACGAGTGAAAAATGTGTAGAAACATATGCTCTAAAAGACTCTGGAAGCACAGTTACGTTTTGCACAGAAAGTTTGCAAAAGCGGTTAAATCTTTCTGGAAGAAAGTCTCACATCTACGTCAACACTATAGAAAGAGACAAAGTAAATAGACAGAAATTAGTAAAGTGTACAGTCTTAACGAAGTTACAAATCTGTGGGATAGAGGAAAATATTTTTTTTAATTTACCAGAGGTGTTCACACTGAACTCTGTGCCAGTAAAAAGGGAGAGCATCCCTACACAAGAAGATGTCAAGAAATTGTCTTATCTAAAAGACGTGCATCAACTCCAGATATATACTGACCAAAGCAATAATATTGTAATTACAATTCTATTATTAATATTGTTGTTATTAAGTACAAATGCCCGTAAAGTCATGGAACCATAGTAAATCACACATAGTGAAGATGAAGGACTTTATGCTGTGAAAACATTCCGTGGGTGGAGTGTTAATGGATTGATAAAGGGCTCAGACAAAGAAAGACTGCAAAGTTATTCAGTCAGTCGTGACAATAATGGCGGTAGAACAAATGTTACTCCAGCAATACAATATAGACTTTCCAGAATGCAGTTATGAGGAACAGGAGGACATTAAATTCATGCACATAGCTTCAGATATTGCAAGACTAGTGGATGGACACTATTGCATTAATCTGCCTTTTAAAGATGAGACACATAAAGTGCCAAACTATCGATGTGTTGCAGAACAACGTGCTATTGGACTTAAAAGGAAACTTACAAAGTATCCAACATTCCATGAGGATTACAAAATTTTCATGAAAGACATTTTAGACAAAGGATATGCTATCATAGTACCCACTGATCAACTGACCCTTGAAAAAGAGAGAGTGTGGTATATACCTCACCATGGAGTATATCATCCAAAGAAAAATAAAATCAGAGTGTTTTTTGACTGTACAGCCACTTATCAAGGCTTTTCTCTAAATGAACAGTTGCTGAAAGGACCTGATTTAACTAATACACAAATTGGAGTTCTTACACGATTCAGAGAGGAGCTAATTGCTCTCATGGCAGACATTTAGTTAATGTTCTATCAAGTGAATGTTCCAGAAGAAGACACATATCTTCTTCATTTCTTATGGTGGCCTGAGGGTAATCTAAACAATGGACTAGAGGAATACAAAATGACAGTGCATCTTTTTGGTGCTACTTCATCACCGAGTTGTGCTTTTTATGCCTTACAAAAAACAGCAGAGGATGCAAGAGACACAGCTCCAGTGGCGGAAAAATTATAAAATGGAAGGAGGATTACACTGAGTATGGCTTTACCAAAACAATTATTGATGGCGAATCGATTATTCATAAAGCTTGAATTGGTGATCTGTTTTTCTGTGTTAACCTCATATTTTTTCATACTTCTTCTCAAACCAAGGTGGTGCGAGGCTAAAATGAATTGGGATGTGCTGATCAATGTAATCGGTGTACCAGGAAATCATGCATTGACAAAAGTTCCCCTTTGATTGTAATGCAAAGTGTGATTAAATGCATTATTTTTTAACGCGTTATGGAGCACATGCATCGAAGCTTCTCAGCTGTGCTTGTGCTAAGAAAATTAAACATTTTAAAAATAACGTAACACGATTGTCAATGTAACCTTTTGTAAGTAGTGCCTGGAGGATTCAGTGTGGAGAAAGTCTAGAGACAG
>JANRMT010062854.1:104330237-104342823 GCA_026402145.1 Polypterus bichir lapradei | reverse complement strand
TATGTGTGTGTGTGTGTGTATGTATGTGTGTATATATAATATACACACACAGATATTTATCTATACTAATAAAAGGCAAAGCCCTCACTGACTGACTGACTGGCTGACTGACTGACTCATCACTAATTCTACAAGTTCCCGTGTAGGTAGAAGGCAGCAATTAAAGAAAATTAGTTTTGTGTCCTCTGCAGTGTTAAGAGAGAGAGGCTTTGGTTTGGGATAAAAGGAAAAAAGGTGTAAAGAAATGAAACTTGCCTTTTTGTTTTATATAGTGTAGAGAGACATCTTTGCTGATGATATGAGCGCCTTTTGGGAAGTGTCGCAGCGGGTCTCATGTAGACTGGAGAGACAGCCCTGCTATTAACTGGCCGGGATGGCACTGTCGGTCCTCCACTCCTGTGCGTGTCTTCATAATCCGACCTGACGACCTCATAATCGTATATGTGCAAAAAGAAAGTGCGAAGCGCCTTAATATTAGTTTGCCGCGGTCTAGAAATGGGATCCCGTGTTTGCAGTTGTGTAGACTATAGCTTAGGGAAAGGAGGAAAAAATTAAAAGTGTTTACTTTACCTTATATGGGCAGGCACTCAATTACGTGGTAGGCGTGATGACGTGAGACGCAACTCTGCCTCCTACGGACATCGAGCTGAAGTCTATTACAGTATATAGACGAAAAAATAGGTTCCAGTTATGACCATTACGCGTAGAAATTCTAAATGAAACCTGCCCAACTTTTGTAAGTAAGCTGTAAGGAATGAGCCTGCCAAATTTCAGCCTTCTACCTACACGGGAAGTTGGTGAGTGAGTGAGTGAGTGAGTGAGTGAGTGAGTGAGTGAGTGAGTGAGTGAGTGAGTGAGCGAGCGAGCGAGCGGGCGGGCGAGCTCGCCCGCCCGCCCGCCCGCCCGCCCGCCCGCCCGCCCGCTCGCTCGCTCGCCCGTTTAGTAGTATAGATTCTGTCTCCGTGCAATGCTCATGCACTTTACCTTTTATACGATTATTCATGTGTAGATATTCCACAACCCTAACACCAGCTTTTAAAACAAATGGCACCCTCACTCGAGGACATTGCCAACACACGGTACCATAGCAGAGCAAAGAACATCATCAAGGACACGTCTCATCCCGGTCATCAACATTTCGAACCTCTGCCCTCAGGAAAACGTAACGTCAATCAAAATATGCACTAACAGACTGCCGAACAGCTTATTTCAAAAAGAATTCCAGTCTTTCAATAATAACTTTGAATGTCTTTAATATCAATACTCATAAATCTTGTTCATATTAAATGTACTGGCTGCTGTAATCTGGCACTCATTACACCTTACACTTTTATGCACTTTAAATTTTTATCTTTTACGTGATTGTCAATTTTACTAACTTTTACCTGCCTTGTTTGTGGTTTATACGTTGTTTTTCATGCCACATCTTGTGCTGTGTGATTTCAATGTTTAATTCAACTGAGATGGGGACTTGCAGTTTCATTGTATACAGTAAAATGGGGTCCAACCCGCTACTAGCAAGGTGCACAGTGATAAGAATAAATGTAATGTGCAGCGTATCTGACATTGACATCCAGAAGAATGGTAGGTTGATTAAAAAAAAAGCGTGCTCAGCAGGAGATCGCGTGTGGATGTGTGTGGTTATAAATTGGAACTGTACCGCTTAATGCAGGGCAAAGCAGGCACATTACACCGGGTCATGTACTGCATCCGATCCGCCACCATTGTTTCTGCACGCTGTGCTGCACGCATCCAGACTAAGATTCTTTTTCTGGTATGATAAGAAGTCCCGTCACACAGCCAATCAGATACTGAACTTTAAATCTGCCCAGTTGTCGTTTTAGCCAATCAGAAACTCCAATGAAACCCACCTACTCCGCTTGAAATCCACCCAGTGTTTGTTTTAGCCAATCAGAACAACGCTTTGAAACCACCCACTGTAATACACTTCCAGTACTTGAAATCCACCCACTCGGGTCAGTGTTCTGCAGAGACTAGTACTTGCAATCCTATGGTGGAAATTGCTTCGGTTCACGACCAAATCGGTTTACGATCAGAGTTTTAGAACGAATTATGGTCGTGAACCGAAGTTCCACTATATATTGGTATCCATGTATAATTTAATCGGGTGTCATTAAAATTTGTGTCTAAAGTCCATTCATATTTATATGTGCAGCATAGCAGACTGAAGCTACTAACATGTAGTTTTGAAACTGGCTTCTTGTAATGACAAACAAGAAGTATTTATGACCCAACAAGAAGCTGATAACCTCCCAAAAACACCTGAGACTAGTAAGGATGTACTTTGTGATCTGGAAATTGTGTAGGGGAAGTGCTGCTTTAGGCTAATTCTAACAAATCAGCAGGACCATGTAGCATTTATCCCAGAGTGCACACATTTTTTGAAAATCTCTGCACACTGGGAACAATTCTAAAAGATCGAAGACTAACAAATATCTTATTGTATAGAAAGGTTGATTAGGTTGACCCATGCAACTACAGGCCAGTAAGCTTAATTTGCTTCATAGCTAAATTAATGGAAGCAATTATTAAGGAAACGTTCAAGCAGCACATGTATAGAGCAAATCTGAATTCTTTGTGTTGTTGGGTATAAAATTGGCTTAAACACAAAAAGAAAAGGGTGAGGGCAGCTTTTTCAGAATTAGGTGATGTTAAGTGGTACCCCTTAGGGTTAAGTGTTGGGGTTGCTGCTCTTTTTAATATACATAAACAATCTGGACAAGAATATAATAAGTAAGCTGGATACATTTGCAGATGAATACCAAATTAGATGGAAGGGCAGATAATATGATTGTTACAGAGAAACGTGGATGGCATACACACTTGGGCATATTAGCACCAAATGAAATTTAATGTTAGTAAATGTAAGGTATTACACATAATAAATAGAAATGAATATACAGCGGGAGGTCTGAAACTTGAATGTATACCATACGGGAGGTACCTAGAAGTCATAATGGACTCATGGCTGTCTACATCCAGACAGTGCACAGAAGTGATCAAAAGCTCAAATAAGTTATGTTAAATATGACGATGTCTAGAGTATGAGTCAAGCAAGGTTATGTTTACTCTATTTACAATACTAGTGACACCTAACCTGGAATACTGTGTACAGTTTTGGGCTCCATATTACAAAAAGGCATATCAACATTAAAGAAAGTCCAGATAAGAGAGACTAGGCTGACCCAGGATTAAAAGGTGTTAGTTATGAGAGGGGATTGAAGGAGCTGAACGTTTTAAGTTAAGCAAATGGAGGTGAACAGGTGACATGATTGAAATGTTTAAAATTTTGAAAGGGATTGATTGGTATAGCAGCTCCCAGGTGTTACTTTAAAATATATTCTGCAACAAGATAAAGGCAGGGCAGATATCTCTGAAATGTTTTTCTTCACACAACGAACCATAGGCACATTGAACAAATTATCCAGTTGTGTGGTGGAGATTGAGACTTTAGGGAACTTCAAATCTCAACTTGATGTTTTTTTGGATGCGGTAGGTGAATAGGATGGACAAGCTTACTGGGCTGATTGGGCTGTTCTTGTCAAAATCTTTCACATGTTCTAATTCTGGTCTGCGTTGTTTTTGCAATTAGGGTGGTCTAGATCTAATTCTGCAGATCCAGATCGTCTGGATGACTTTGATTTATGCGGGGACGATTCCAGTTCGGCACGAAGACGATTCTTCATGTCGTCAGTTCGCACACTTCTCGATGGTCCGGGATTTTCCGGGTGATTTTCTATGTAATAAACTTAAGTTCTAGTGTAATGAAAATTGCATAATTAGATTTGGACCACCCTATACATATGAAGTACCTCACAAGGGAGAATGAGAAAGAAAATCCAGAAAACCTGGAGGAATTGCATGTGATTTTATTTATTTTAATACATTGTTCATCATTCTGGTGTTTATCTCAGCCTTGTAACCTCTTCTACATGGTAGTCGTTTATCAGTTATGTATTTTTTTATAGATAACTTGAACTCTTTTTCTAAACCTTGACAATGAAGCATATGTTGCTGAGAAATTGAAGTGACAGCATGTCACTTTGGAATAAATTATGCAAGTGAAATTAGGTAATCTTACACTATAACTGGATCCAAATAAGATGCTCTGATGGTATGCTGAAAAAGTGAACTGACATTGTAGATTGTATTTTTTTTTTAATAGTAAATCTACTATGAGCAAGCCTAGCAAAAGGGAAACCAATGGACAAGTGTTCTGATTGTTAATCACTTTTTTACTTTATGTGCTTGCCTTTGAGGAGGGTGGCTGTTGGAGTTGCCTTTGTTATATTTGTTTTTTTAATATCATTTATCAAAAATTCTGCATTTTTGCAGAGAAACCAGGAAACCTTTTCACAACTTTATTAGCTGGCAGGACCTCCGCGCAACTGAGCTAGTGAAGTCTTGGAACAGTTCGTACTTAATGAAGGTAAGTTGTGCATGCTCTATACAAGGAATTTTAGTGAAGTTTTAGGACTCCTCATTTATCATCAGTTTATATCCTTCAGTATCTGTTACTAATGGTATCATTTGGTTATACTTTATTGCTAAAATGGAGTTAGAAGAATTATAATGATACTGCAGAAAGGTATTTACCTTGTGGCTGTACAGTACCAAAGAAACAGCATTTTGTATTTAAGATGACATTTTGGTGTGTTAAAGGGGTTTCCTCATCGTGATAATGCCCCTCTGAATGCCCTGTTTATTGGGATTAATTTTGATATATTTTTGCTTTACTTAGTCTTTAGCATAAATATTTTAGTTGGATATATGTGTATTTTTGATGAACATCAGTCATTTTGTTAATAAAAAAAACTTTTCTCTTTCAGCAGCAATAGCATAACATTCTTAAACCAACTTAATCTAATTTATGGTCCATCAGAGGCCCCACTTGCTCATACTCTGTTACAATGGGCGGTTAATCTAACTAGCACATCTTTGGGGATGTGAAAGTGAAACACCAATGTAAAGTCTGCACATTCTTCAAGTGCATACATGAACGAAGACCAAGAGTGACAGCCAACCTCAGAGTGCTAGATGTCTGAAGTGACAATCCTACCCACTGCACTCCAAGAAACAACCTATTTCTAACTTGACATATTTAATTTTACATATTTCATAATGATTTTTTCCTCCAGTTTGGTTATATATTAATTAGGATCATAACATTAAGTAGTTAGTGGTGTGCGATATTGAAAGGTGAAGAGTAGTAACCACAAAATCAGGTTGGTTCCCAATTTGTTATTACTGTTGCATAAGTCACCAAAATTATTTGCACTGCTTTTAAATGTGGCTTGTATCTTTATTGTTATGAACAAAAAATGTTAATTATGCTTATGTGTAAATTATGAAAGTAAATATAGTAAAGGGTTTTTAAAAGAGTTTGTATTATATCAAATTAATAAAATCCTCAGAGAGCCCATAAAGTTGTTCTATTGAACAAGTTAAACACTTGCTTTAATATTGGATTAACATGTTAAATAGTAGTATCTTACATCTTAAAGGAATAATCTACCTAAAAATGATATAAAAAATGTTACTTACCCTATGTACTTTGTAGTGGTGACTGAGGAAAAAAAAAGTTAATTCTTATGCAGAATATAGAGAATTTTATGGCATGGCTAAACTCTGGCATCCAGTGCTATGCAGTGTCAAACGATGTGAAAAACTTACACTGAAAAAAGAAAAATAAAATCTCTTGTTACTTGTGTCTAGTGTTGATTATCAAAATTTGTCAAAGCTTTTTTGCAGTAAATATACCGTGTTTGGCAAATATTTTCCTGGTAATGAGCCATGCGGTGCATTTAGGCAAGCATTTCTCCCCCCAAGCGTCCCATGATGCTTTGTGAGGTCAGCATTACATCATTAAGCTGTAGCAGCCATGCGCAGACCTTTCACACGTCTGCTCTAACTTTGTTGCCAACATGGCCCTCGCTGGGTTGTAAGCACACAACGAAAAAAAAATGCTGCTTCAGCTACTGAGATGTGCTGAAACCAAAGCCTCCCGCCAACCTTGCCCTTTGAAACGCATGCCAGTGCTATGTGATAATTTTTTCTCGTCTCTAACCACAAAGCTAATTATGCATACACATTAGCTATGTGCTCAGCAAGAATCTTAAAACAAGCCTTAAAGGAGAACCCCTCCCCTCATCAAAAAACACAGGACACACTGTGAAAAAATGAAAGCAAAAGATTTATGCTACCTCACAACTCAGATCATATATTTGGCCGTAATAGTCGGTCAGGCACAGTTGGCAGACTTTTCCCTAGCCTTCAGGGACACTTAAAAGACCATTGCACCATTATAGTTCACTTAAAACGAGTTCTGGTTCTCCTTACTCTTTGATTTCAATGAATTTCGCTGAGATTGATAAAGTCTGTGAAAATTTCTGCTGAATTTGTGGTGAAGTAAATTCAATGGGGATGGCATGTCTATCATCCAGTTGCTTGTGTCACAAGAGCGAAAAATGGACAGATAAAGGTTTGGGGCAGCCACCCGTGTAATGTGGTATCCTGGCTGCAAAAGTCGTTTGAGCAAAATATACAGCACTGAAGTGCATACAACTGAGTCCAAAACAAGACTGAGGAAAAAGGGAAAAGGGGCAGGTTTTAAAGGGAGAGACAGGAAGTGAGGTCATATGGATCAAGCACGTGGTCTTCCACCATTGGATCATAGCCGGACGTGACATCAGGGGGACTGGAGCTGGTGTGGCCGACTTCCATTGGCTCGGTCCCGGAAGTGATGTCAGGAGAGCCAGGTGGAATCCCCCGGGAATGGTCTACAGGCAAGGGAGAAAAAGAGTCAGTGCACTCTGCCACACCCCAGCATGCCTCCGAACTGCCTTCACTCAAGCCCTTTAGCTGCCTCCCATGCGCACGTGTGTGACACTTGCTCAAAACATGCAAAACAAATGGTTTTTTTTTCCACTAAAATATTATTTAATATTAAAACATAAGATTACATTTTTTTGGCCACCACTACAAATTATATGGTGTAAGCAACATAAATATAATTTTTAGATGGAATATTCTTTTAAAATGTTAAGGTTCCAGTTTATTTGTGTGATTTTATTTTTAGAATAGACAATAATAGGGAGGAAATGTGTAATAAGTCCATTATAATTATGTTTAATTGAATAATTACACAATTGCCATCAAATATGGTCGCACTTTTTGTTGGTGAGACCCCATATAGTTTCTGACATTTTTTTATTTATACATGTTTTTTTAGTCTAAATGGGTCATAAGGATACCAGTGAGACCCACTCACTACATTTTTAGTAGTTTCAGGTAGCACATTACTACTAAACATCTTAATCTCAATAGAGGATGTGGGTTTAGAATTATAAAAAAAATAAGTTAAAATAAGGCAAAGCTCCAAACAAAAACTCAACACAAAAACCACTTTACTTTGGAGTTTAATGTACACTGAACCTAGGATTTGCATAAGACATTTTAAGCTTGTGATGATATATTGCAGTCCGAGCAATATGTTACTTAGTATTAATGACTTTTAAAACATTTTTTGTCATTATCACCTTAGTGATCATCATGAATAAGCTTTCTGTCAACAGTTTTTTTTTTTTTTTTAAATCTGAATTTCAGCTGGCAAAAATATCTTTGTGAAGCAGTATTTGATATTTGTGCACCACTGGAAACATATCCTTTCTCTGCCGTTTTATTTTTTTGAAACCAGGAAGTCCAATGAAGTGGTCTCTTTTTCCATCTCAAGTAGTCATATTTTTTTATTTTTTAATCAGTCATTTACAGAATATGTTTGTCTTGAGCAGGGAGGTAGTTGGACATGCTGAGAAGTGAGCTATAGAGTTAACACTTCTATGTAAGGCTTATTGGACCTGTACTAGATCATATAAGGAAACATTTTATCTGTACTGTGCAATACTTTTCTTTGTCATTATTGAGGGCTGCTGTATATTCGTCCTCATCAAAACTAGTTTGCTGATTTTGTAAGTAAAAATAGAAGTCATTAGACCAAAATTTATTTAAATGTAGTAAACAAGAAAATTTTGGGGTTTTGTATTCCCATTCGTAACTGTAGAATTGCCATATGTTGAGACTGTTGTAACCCTGGACCTGTATGTATTTAGACACATAGTGTGATAACAGCAAATTACTGTGCATAGCATTACAACATGTACAAAAGCATACAATAAGTAAACAGTAAAAGAAATGAATTGCAATAGTTACTTATACTGTATCATTATATGTTAACTGTTTAGAGATTTTGTTAGTTTTCTTACAGACCGGTATTTGATGATCATTTTTTATTTAGAACTAAACTGATGTAGCAATTAAAATATAATAATAAAGTCATGCCAGAATGTAACCCTAATACTATCAACCTCTTGTCCTAGAGCAGGATGAGCTAAAGGTGTCAAATAAGAGTAGATAGGAGAAAATATACAAATGGACATAAATGGGTAGTACAGGTTGAGTATTCCTAATACAAAATCCCTGGGACCAGAAATATTTTGGATATCTTTGGATTTTGGAATATTTGCGTAAATATACTCAGCAAAAAAAGAAACGTCCCTTTTTCAGGACTGTGTATTTCAACAATAATGTTTTAAAAATCCAAATAACTTTACAGATCTTCATTGTAAATTGTTTAAACAATTATTTTTTTCATGCATGTTCAATTAACCATAATCAATTAATTAACATGCACCTGTGGAATGGTCGTTAAGACCTTAACAGCTTACAGAAAGTAGGCATTTAAGGTCACAGTTCTAAAAACGCAGGACACTAAAGAGACTTGTCTACCGACTGTGAAAAACACCCAAAGAAAGATGCCCAGGGTCCCTGCTCATCTGCGTGAACGTGCATTAGGCATGCTGCAGGGAGGCATGAGGACTGCTGATGTGGCTAGGGCAATAAATTGCCATGTCCACACTGTGAGACGCCTAAGACAGCACTACAAGGAGACAGGAAGGACAGCTGATCATCCTCGCAGTGGAAGACCACGTGTAACAACACCTGCACAGGATCGGTACATCCGAATATCACACCTGCATGACAGGTACAGGATGGCCACAACAACTGCCCGAGTCACACCAGGAACGCACAATCCCTCCATCAGTGCTCAGACTGTCCGCAATAGGCTGAGAGAGGCTGGACTGAGGGCTTGCAGGCCTGTTGTAAGGCAGGTCCTTACCAGACATCACCAGCAACAACACCGCCTATGGGCACAAACCCACCTTCGCTGGACCAGACAGGAGTGGCAAAAAGTGCGTGAGTTTCTGCATGACAGCAATGTCAGTGTTCTGCCATGGCCAGCGAAGAGCCCAGATCTCAATCCCATTGAGCATGTCTGGAACCTGTTGGATTGCAGGGTGAGGGCTAGGGCCATTCCCCCCAGAAATGTCCAGGAACTTGCAGGTGCCTTGGTGGAACAGTGGGTTAACATCTCACAGCAAGAACTGACAAATCTGGTCCAGTCCATGAGGAGGAGATGCACTGCAGTACTTCAAGCAGCTGGTGGCCACACCAGATACTGACTGGTACTTTTGATTTTGAGCCTCCCTTCATTCAGGGACACATTGTGAAACATTTTTAGTTTATGTCTTATGGTGTTGACTCTTTTAGTGTTCATACAAATATTTACACATTAAGTCTACTGAAAGTAAAAACAGTTGAAAGTCAGAGGACGTTTCTTTTTTTGCTGAGTATATAATGAAATACAGCAAAACCAGCTAAATGCCTGCTTACTCATATTATAGTTCATATCATCAAGCAGTTGCTACAATGTGTGTTGACATGACAAATATAGTAAGCCTCCAAAGTGATGAGCATAATGTGCAAATTCGATTGTAATTTCCTTTTAAGAGGGCCAACGCATGGAACAGCTTTTCTTTTTTTTTCTTTTCATCAATTTGACTGTTGTCCTTCTCATGGGACTGGACAAAAGGTCAGAGTTAGAATATCTCGGCCAAGCTTAATCTTCTTCATTCCCACTGTACTGGTAGCCATAAATTGCCGACTGAAGAGGTGCTATGTTTAGTTTTCCAGTGTTGTGGGCTTACATACATAAAACATAACGTGTTTTTGCCAACATAAAAAGGCAGCTTGCAGGAGTGTCTGGTTTTCCTAGGGTAACTGAAGAAATTTACTGCACTTGCATTGAAATAACGGTGTCTGTTGAGAATGAAGCTGCTTTTATATTGTGAAATGAATAGCCTTGAGGCATGAAAAGGTTTGGGGAAGCCACCGTATACTTGAATCCAGGCTGCAAAAGGCAAATATTAAGTAGAAATGTGTACAGAGCGGAGTCCAGAACAGAATAAAAGCAGGATGTGGTCTTGTTTTTATGGGTGGTTGACAGAAGTGATGTCAATGAGGCTGGAACCGGAAGTGATGCCTTCGGGGGCAGGACCAAAAGTGACATCTTCGGTGGGCTGGAATCAGGCAGAATTTCCCATGTTTGGCCTGTAGGAATAGCAGAGAAAGGTTTAATGCACCCCACCACCCCACTGGCCTGTCGTGGTATTAGCTTTTATTGGTCCTCTTAGCTGCCTCCCATGCACATGTGTGTGACAGTATATATACAGTATATATATAAAAAAAATATATATATAATAATTTTGAATAACCCATTCACTCATTCTCACTTACTCATCAACCAAAACACATTATTTCCCATTTAGTTTGTAGCGGTCAGGTGCCGCTAAGATTCACACCGTCAGTGTGACGGTGATTTATTTATTTTAGTGGAGGAAATCCCATGGACAACACCAGCCTTGGATTGACCCACACACACTCGCTACAGAGAACAAATAAAGCACGGTGGGAACATTAAACAATAAAGAATATAATGAAATGAAATTAACTAAATGCAAACAATAATACCACCCCAGACCCTTTCGGCGATATTACATTTAACATATAAACACAAACACCACACAGCAAAGTCCATGGAAAAACCAAACCAGATGAAATGGGAGATTAAGTCCAGAGATCTGTATGTTGAAAGGGAAGGGAAAACACAGTCCTACTGGTAGTTGCTGAAAGGATGAAGACGGATGGATGGTTCAGGAGCGCTCCTTTTCTTGCAGGAATGCCAATGAATCCAAACACAGTCCTCAGTACACTGGTAGACAGACGATCCAGACCCCAACAAACAAATACAATCCAGGACACGATGATGAAATATGGCAGAATTAACACCAGGCAGTCCGACAGATAAATGCAACACACAACGTACAACAACAAAAACAACTTTTCTTCTTTCTGACACCTGCCCTCCTTTTAAACCCCTCTGGCCACCTAAGACCCCAACAGCCCAAGCAAGGACTGCTGGGAGATGCAGTTCTAACTACTAGTAGCATTGCTACAAGTTTAAAAGGTGAAATTTGGCAGTATCATACATTTAGGTCTGTAGATATCTGCTAAGAAAGGAAATTCTGATAGTTCAATATTTCCTAAAACAAATGCATCTCCTGTATGGTTTCACTTTAGCCATGGAATGGAATGATAGGTAGCATGAGCTGTGAAGTGGAAGATGGAAGGCTCGGCAAAGCTCAAGTAAGATGCGCTTAGCAGTAAAGCTCAGGTTGGTTTGTCAGTGACGGAGGGAGAAATGCAGGCATTGTTTCCTGGCGTCTAACACTAGCAGGTACCAGCTGAATCAGTTTAAATGCTAGTGCAGCTCTGTTAATGTGTTCCACACGACAAAAAAGGAGAGGGATGTGGACGACTGTATATACTGTATACTGTAATTCAGAAAATTATTTCTTTTTACATTGTCTCTTCTGTACAATCCTTGCTTCTCTCCTGAGAATATATATAAACCTCACTTCTTAGCTTCAGAATACCATATCTTTTCCCTTCCAACAATAGTTTTACAGGGAGAAAAACAGTGCTTGAAGTGAGCCAGTACACAACCCCAACCTCCCACCCCCAACCACTATGAAACAACCCCAAAATTAATTCATTGCAGTGCCTAAATGTTCAGCCTCTAAATGACATTGTTATTTGTAATAAGTTAAAGTACAACATGAGTATGTGTTGCAACTTTGTCTGTCTATGGCATGGGCAAATAAATAAAGTAGAAGCTTGAACATTCTACTGACAAAAAACAAAGTAACGCTTGTGTGAACAATGTAAACAAATGAAAGTCTTAACACCAGACTCTCTGAAGCCTAGGAAAAAGTCAGAATGCCTGGTCACATTAAATTCCCTTGCAACTCGTCATCAGCGTCTTTGTTTTGCAAATGTGTCAATCAGCACGAGCAGCAGGCAGCCTGCTATCCCATTGCCCACAGACTCCACTGAAGTCAGTCAAAAAGTTTTCCCAGCTCAAGTCTGTTTTATCTGGGTGTGAGGTGTCTGGGATTGTAAATAATATATCATTACAGTCGACCCTTGACATACAACCGGCCTGGCATGTGAACAACTTGATTTACAACCAAAATTTTTGTTTTGATTTACGACCAACGTCTTGTGTTACGACCCGAATGCGGTCACGTGTATCCGCTTGTGCGATTGTAAACAAACAGTCGAGAGCGTTCGTAAGCGTCAGTCGGAGCCCAGATACATGTTTGTGGAC
>JANRMT010062854.1:104287054-104311204 GCA_026402145.1 Polypterus bichir lapradei | reverse complement strand
ATATATACTGTATATATACTGTATATATATATAAAATAGCAGTGGCCCTAGCACTGACCCCTGTGGAACACCACTCTTAACATTGGCCAGTTCTGATTTGGTTCTTCACACCATCACCCTCTGCTTCCTGTGTCTGAACCAATTCTGCACCCATCTAAAAACATCAACCTGAACTCCCACTTCTTTCAGTTTGATGCCCAACCTCTCATGTGGCACCTTATCAAATGCCTTCTGAAAGTCAAGATAAATAATATCTTATGCTCCACTTTGATTGTATCCTTTTGTTGCCTTCTCATAGAATTCCAGCATGTTAGCAAAACAAGACCTCCCTCTTCTGAACCCAAGCTGACTGTTCAGAATAACTCCTGTCGTTGCCATGTACTGCTTAATCTTATCCTTAATAATTCCTTCCATTAATTTTTCCTGTGATGCATGCTAAGCTTACTGGCCTATAGTTGGTTGGATCTGGTCACCCTTTTTATATAATTGGATGATATTTGCCATTGTCCAGTCCTTCGGAATCTCTCCAATGCACAGTGATTTCCTAAAAATATGTGTCAAGGGTTTACATATACAGTTTACAATACAATACAGTTTATTTTTGTATAGCCCAAAATCACACAGGAAGTGCCGCAATGGGCTTTAACAGGCCCTGCCTCTTGACAACCCCCCAGCCTTGACTCTCTAAGAAGACAAGGAAAAACTCCCAAAAAAACCTTGTAGGGAAAAATGGAAGAAACCTCGGGAAAGGCAGTTCAAAGAGAGACCCCTTTCCAGGTAGGTTGGGCGTGCAGTGGGTGTCAAAAGAAGGGGTTCAATACAATACACAGAACAGAACAAATCCTTAATAAAGCATAATAATAAAAATTTTAGAAGTACAGAGCAGAATTTAACAGTAGATGATATCATATAATAAGATTTTGATATTTTTAGAGTGCTGGAGACCTCATCCGTCAAGCTGCCTCCCCATTTGGCCATTCCACGGCTGAAACGTTGCTCGGCCAGCCAATCCGATGAAAGGGCCCCTCTTTCCCATGATTCCTGTGATCCTCCACCAGGGATGACTTTACCATAGTCAGGCAAACAACTTGGCAGGTGGGCCGTGGCACCAATTGCCACATTTGAGTACCGAGAACAACAACAACATTTATTTATATAGCACATATTCATACAAACAGTAGCTCAAAGTGCTTTACATAATAAAGAATAGAAAAATAAAAAACACAATATGAAAACAAAATAAATCAGCATTAATTAACATCGAATAAGAGTAAGGTCCAATGGCCAGGGGGGACAGAAAAAACAAAATAAAAACTCCAGACGGCTGGAGAAAAAAAAATAAAATCTGTAGGGATTCCAGACCATGAGACCGCCCAGTCCCCTCTGGGCATGCTACCTAACATAAATGAAACAGTCCTCTTTGGATTTAGGGTTCTCACGGAAAGGCTTGATGATGATGGTCAAGTAGAATTCTGCCTTTTAGTCCATCCATCATTGTTGGAGCATCATGAAGCTTTGAGTAGGTGGAGGTGGCTCAGGCCACCACCACAAAGAAACCGGAAAAAGAAACAGAAAAGAGAGTAGGGGTCAGTACGGATTGTAGAGCTACCCTGAATAGTTATTATGAGGAAATTGAACATATAGAGTATCAGGATTAAGTTAAATTAAGTTAAATTGAAGTTATAGAAAGGCCATGTTAAAGTAATATGTTTTCAGCAGTGTTTTAAAGTGCTCCACTGTATTAGCCTGGCGAATTCCTATTGGCAGGCTATTCCAGATTTTAGGTGCATAGCAGCAGAAGGCCGCCTCACCACTTTTAAGTTTTGTTCTTGGAATTCTAAGGAGATACTCATTTGAGGATCTGAGGTTACGATTTGGAATATAAGGTGTCAGACACTCCGATATATAAGAAGGGGCGAGATTATTTAAGGCTTTATAAACCATAAGCAGAATTTTAAAGTCAATCCTGAATGACACAGGTAACCAGTGTAGTGACATCAGAACTGGAGAAATGTGTTCGGATTTTCTTTTCCTAGTTAGGATTCTAGCAGCTGCATTCTGCACTAGTTGCAAACGATTTATGTCTTTCTTGGGTAGTCCTGAGAGGAGTGCGTTACAGTAATCTAGTCGACTGAAAACAAACGCGTGAACTAATTTCTCAGCATCTTTCAGTGATATAAGAGGTCTAACTTTACTTATGTTTCTTAAGTGAAAAAATGCTGCCCTAGTGATCTGATTAATATGCGATTTAAAATTCAGATTACAGTCAACAATTACCCCTAAGCTTTTTACCTCCGTCTTGACTTTTAATCCTAATGTATCCAGTTTATTTCTAATAGCCTCATTGTATCCATTATTGCCAATCACTAAGATTTCAGTTTTCTCTTTATTTAACTTGAGAAAGTTACTATTCATCCATTCTGAGATACAAGTCAGACATTGTGTTAGTGAGTCAATAGAATCGGGGTCATCAGGTGCTACTGATAAATACAGCTGTGTGTCATCAGCATAGCTGTGGTAGCTCACGTTGTGCCCTGAGATAATCTGACCTAACGGAAGCATGTAGATTGAGAATAACAGCGGACCCAGGATAGAGCCTTGTGGAACACCAAATCGGATATCATGTGTCTTTGAGTTGTAATTACCACAACTAACAAAAAATTTTCTCCCTGTCAGGTAGGATTCAAACCAATTTAAGACACTGCCAGAGAGGCCCACCCATTGACTAAGGTGATTTCTAAGAATATTATGATCAATGGTGTCAAATGCAGCACTCAGATCTAAGAGGATGAGAACAGATATATGGCCTCTGTCTGCGTTCACTCGCAAATCATTTACTACTTTAACGAGTGCAGTTTCTGTGCTATGATTTATTCTAAAACCCGACTGAAATTTATCAAGAATAGCATGTTTATTTAAGTGGTCATTTAACTGCATAATGACTGCTTTCTCCAGAACTTTGCTTAAGAAAGGCAGGTTAGAGATGGGTCTAAAATTTTCAAGAGCCGAGGGGTCAAGATTATGTTTCTTAAGAAGGGGTTTAACTACAGCAGTCTTAAGACAGTCTGGGAAGACCCCCGTATCTAATGACGAATTTACTATGTCCAGAACATTATCAATTAGCACGCCCGATACTTCTTTGAAAAGCCTTGTTGGTACTGGGTCAAGGACGCAGGTGGAGGATTTTAATTGAGATATTATTTTTTGTAAATCAGGTAAATCTATCCTAGTGAAAGAGTTTAATTTGTTTATAACAGAATGCTGGGGTTTAGGAGGATCCTTAGTGTTTGAGGGATATACTATGTTATTTCTAATATCATTAATTTTTTGATTGAAAAATACAGCGATAGCCTCACAGGTTTTATTGGAAACAGAATAGGTGAGGGTTAGTATTCAATTATACTTATCATGTTACTTATGTTTTAGTGCTAATGACTAACAACAGAGATGCAGTATGTACAGTTAATCAGCAGCTCTAGTCAGGATATGCTAAACTGAAGTAGTAAGTCTTCAGCCGGGATTTAAAGGCTGGGACCGAAGGGGCATCTCTTATAGAAGCAGGAAGACCATTCCACAGTTTAGGGGCCCTGTAACTAAAAGCTCGACCTCCCACTGTTATTTTATTAATCCTTAGAATCATAAGCAGACCGGCATCTTGAGATCTTAATGTGCGCTCAGGTTTGTAAGTCATGATAAGTTCAGACAAGTAAGCCGGACCTTGGCCATTTAATGCTTTATATGTTAAAAGGAGGATTTTGAAATCTGCCCTAAACTTAACCGGGAGCCAGTGTAAGGATTTAAGAACTGGAGTTATGTGTTCATATTTTCTTGTTCTTGTAATAATTCTTGCAGCCGCATTTTGGATTAACTGGAGGCTGTATAAAGAACAGTTTGAACAGCCAGTGAACACCGCATTACAGTAGTCAATCCTACTAGAGATGAATGCATGAATTAATTTCTCACAATCCTGTTTATTTAGAAAGCGCCTTAATTTCCTAACATTTTTAAGATGGAAGAAACATGTTTTGGACAACTTTGTAATATGTGCTTTAAATGACATGCTAGAATCAAAGATAACTCCTAGATTGCAGGCTGATTCAGTAAAATTAATTGGGATTCCAACCGAGTTAAATGTCGACAAAATATTGCTGTGATCAGCGTCATTCCCTCCAACAATTAACATCTCTGTTTTATCTGTATTTAAAGACAAGTAGTTCTCATTCATCCATTCCTTTAATTCACTAACACAACTAATTAAAGACAACATCGGAGAAACTTCATTTGATTTAAATGAAAGGTATAACTGGGTGTCATCTGCATACGAGTGAAAATTAACATTATGTTTCCTAATGAGAGATCCCAGTGGAAGCATGTAAAGTGAAAACAGTAAAGGTCCCAGTACTGAGCCCTGTGGGACACCATATTGAACTTCTGTGTATAATGATGGAGTACTGTCAGCACATTTCTGTACATATTGGAATCGATTTGATAAATAAGAACTGAACCAAGCGAGCACGTGGCCTGTAAGACCAACATCATTTTCTAGCCTGTGCAGTAAAATAGAATGGTCAATGGTGTCAAATGCTGCACTTAAGTCTAATAACATAATAACAGTGGAGTTTCCTTCATCAGAGGATATCAGAATGTCATTTACAACCCGTGTTAGTGCAGTTTCTGTACTATGACCAGTGCGAAAACCAGACTGGAATTTCTCAAATAAATTGTAATGCATAAGGTGTGACTGAAGCTGACTGGCGACTACTTTTTCTAGTATTTTAGAGAGAAATGGTAAATTTGAAATAGGCCTATAATTATTTAGTATGTGTGGGTCTAGGTCTGACTTTTTAAGTAAAGGTTTAATGACTGACACTTTTAGTGCATCAGGTACTGTGCCATGCAGTAATGAACTATTGATAACGGTTAGAATAGGTGCTGCAAGAACATCCATTGCACTTTTTACTAGTTTTGTTGGCACTGGATCTAGGGAACAAGTAGAGGGCTTCATTTTAGTAATTAAAGTTAAGACTTCCTGCTCAGTTACAGGATTAAAATTACTAAAGTGCTGAATGCAATGTGCAGCAGGGTCTGCTAAGCTAGTATTTGGTTTGTACTGTGATGCTGAGATCTGGGATCTTATATTTTTAATTTTCTCATTGAAGAAGTTCATAAAGTCTGTACTGCTAATATCTGTTGGTATTTTGCACTGTTGATCTGAATTGCCATTTGTTAATTTAGCCACTGTTCTAAACAGTACCTGAGGATTTTTATTATTGCTATCTATTAATGTAGAATAGTATTCTGAGCGAGCTTTAAAGAGGGCTTTTTTATATTTATTAACACTCTCTGTCCATGCAATTTGAAAGACATGTAGCTTTGTTGTTCTCCATCTACGCTCCAGTTTTCGACACTCTAATTTAAGAGCTCGAGTATTTTCATTAAACCAGGGAGAGTTTCTATGCGCTTTGATCACTTTTGTTTTAAGGGGAGCCACTGTGTCCAGAGCATCTGTCAAGGTCACATTATAATGTGATATTAGCTGATCTAAATTGTTTTCCATGTTTACATTTGATGTTAACTGATCTAATTGGTTTTCCACAATTACACTCGACTTACTCAAGGTGTCTATAAATTTTGAAGCAGAATTACAATCTAGATGTCGCACTGTCTTTGTTTTAATCTGTGAGTGCGTTGGCATGGGCAGAACTAAATCAAATGTAATTAAGAAGTGATCAGAAATAACTACATTTAATGGAGTAATATTTAAATTTTGTATTTCAACTTTGTAAGTTATAATTAAATCTAATGTGTGGTTATGATTATGAGTTGGACCTTTGACAATCTGACAAAATCCTACTGAATTTAACAAATAAGTAAAACATTTGCTAAAAGTGTCAGTTTCCACATCAATGTGTACATTAAAATCCCCCATATGTACAATACATATGTAAAATACATATGTACTCACTAGCCTCCTTAAGAACTCGAGGGTAAATATTATCTGGCCCTGTAGGTAATCTACTTGCTCACTTGTGAACACCTCATAAAAATATAAGTTTAGGGCTTCTGTTATTTCACTGTCTGTATCTTTTAATTCCCCTTTACTATTTCTGATGCACTTGACCTCCTCCTTGACTGTTCTTTTTCTACTAAAATACTGAAAAAATCTCTTAGGGTCTTCTTTCACCTTATCTGCTATATTCCTCTCCAACTGTCTTTTAGCCTCCCTTGTATCCTTCTTAATGGTTGCCCTCATGTTCTCATACGCTCTACGATTCACTTTGCAGTCATTAGTCTCATATTCCTTATAAAGCAGTTTTTTACTTTGCAACTTCTTTTTTTAAATCTTTATTAATCCACTGTGGAGTTTTTTTTAATTTCCTATTAATTCAAAATTTAGGAATATCTCTGTCCTGCATTACATGTAAAACAATTTTAAGCCTGTTTCACTGCTCCTTGACTGTCTCCACACTTAAAAGCTTATCCCATTGTATTGTATGAAAAAACAAAAAACACTGTAAATTCTGTTTTCTTATTTTTAGGTAATTCATGGCTGTGGCAAAGTGTTGCACTTTTTAACCAGACAAAAAAGATTTCTTGCTGCAAGTATTATCAAGTTTTCAACCCAGCATGTCACATTTCGTCTGGCTTGGGTCTTGCAGAACATAAAACAGGTGAGAAGAATTTTAACAAGACCATAACACACATTTACTTATCTTTATTTCAAGGGTATATACTACTGTTTGTGAATGGAAATGCAATCACATTTCATTACTTTTTCCCACCTTCATTTATTGTTAATGGATATTTTTATAGGAAAGAAACAAGCATTGATTAACTTAACAGACATTTTAGTATTTGAACCCAAAAGGTTTTTGAGAAGAAAATAAATTGCACAGATTAAAATATTTTTTATCAAGTTTTTATTAATATTATCAAATATTAAACAATATATATTAGCAAGAAATGATGTAACTACACAAAATATAAACCCACACAATGTCCATCTTCCAGCCAAGTTCTATACCATACCAGCAGGAAGAATGGTGAAGCCTGTCAACTGAAACCCCCCACCCAAATACATTTCCGGTAATGAACAGTCCAAGAATAGAACTAGCATAATCCCATTTTTGGATGGGCTTACAGAATGCTTTGTTAATTCACAATGCAGTGGTTAATTCAGTATTGTTTCATCTGGTAGCAAGGAGTAATTTGCCACTAGATGTGTTTAAGCAGATGAACTTAGATGCTGAGATCTAAGAATGAATGTTTTTGAGGTAAAAGGTGACAATACAAAAAGCTCGCAAAAAATTAAAGACCAAGAAGTCAGAAAAGAAGGATAAAACCAGGTAATGAGTATAAACATTTTTCCCATACTGTGACATATATTTGTTTCTGCTCTGATTTACAAAATTATTAGTTGGGTTTGTATTTGTTCACTTTCACCTCCAGCCCTAACCATTGCCTCTATTCTAGCAACTGCAAAGTATTTCTAATTTTACTATTGGAAGAAATGGCACACGAATAATAATGCTAATATTTGCATTGGTAATATGCCAATGCATATTGCGCAGAAAAACGGTGTAAGAATTTTGCTATATCTATTCTGCCCAGTATTTGCAAGCATTAATAAGACAATAATAGTACCTTATTAAAACATTATTCAAAAACTTTTTTTCAGTATGTTTTGATGAATAAACCTACTATGCATTCAGAATGTCACAGAAAAGTGCAAAGGAAAATTTATAACCAGTGGGAAATTCTTTTAGAATACCTAGCTTGTCTGTCCTTTGCAGTAGTTCTAGGCCTTTCTCTGGTTCTGCCAACACCTAGTGAGATGTTTAAATGATAGTTAAACCTTTTTGGGATCAGTGAGGACATCGGCATAGGACAGTAATGGCTTTGCAACTTTTGAAGGTTAAAAGCTAGCATCTAGTGCTTTTATTGTGACTTATGGTTTTATTCATATTAGTTAAATGTATTTTTGTAAGGCACTCTTTACTGAGTGTGAACCCAGCACTGTAACAAGATCACAGGTAGATACAAATACAAACTTTACAAATTACTAATTACATAAGAAGTGCACATAAAGACACATTTGTGTTTAAACAGACATTAAAATAAGTGGTTCGAAACTGATTAGCAATAATGGAGCACAGCAATATCATACAGTACATATTTCTGTTTCCATCTGTATGTTATCTATAATGCAGTGGCATTGAAAATTTTAACCATTTAGTACAATACTGACTAAATTAGTACGTCTTAGGCCATATTTTATATCCAGTGGTAGGTGATGTCTTGTGATAATGGATATTGGATCATTTAGTTTTATTATATTTTTATCTGGTTATATCATACATGATGATAAACAATAACTTTCTTTCTTTTTGTGCATATTGCAAGTGACATTCCTTTTCCTTACTCTATCACAGGTACAGGAAGCTGTAATAAAAGATGACTGCTGCTTTGGAACAATAGATACGTGGCTACTGTACAGACTCACCAATGGTTTGTCAGTTAAACACTTCTTATATAGGGAACATTAAAAGAAATGCTAATAAAAGCTCCACACAAACAACACATAATTTTGACAAATTTGAAGGAATAAGTCATTGTTAAGCATGTATTATGTATATATTGCTCCTTATGCATTACACAGTCAAAAATGTTACATAAAAGTATAAATGTAAAACATAAATAGTTTTCATTTTCTACTTAGCATATTATTTGATAGATTGAGGAAATGGATTTATAAGAAACCTGTTTAAACTTTACAATGGTGGGCAATTTCCCATGCATCCTTATAAATATATGTTATTTTTTCTGGTACTTTATGAGTGTTATAGGGGAAAGTTAACTTTATTTAGGGATTTATTGTCTATTTCTCTGAAGTAATTTAATACAAGTAAAATTTAAACCAATATATAAAGCAAAATAGTAACAGAAATTTGTCTGTGAATCTAAAGGTTTCCAAGTTTATTGGCATTAATGTTGTGTCTTTTGACATTGTTTAATAACATGAGAGGTGGAGCCTTTCCAGCTAGAAAAATCCCTAAAACAAGAAGTAAACCTGGATTAGACACAATCATTTTTCACACACACATTCTGCACTTAATTTAGCCTAATTTACAGTTGTCCACCTGCTTTACCCATTGCCTTTGAAATATGAAAGGAAAAGAAGAAATGTCTCAGGGCAACATACAGTACAGCTCCTCAGAGAAGGCGCATTATTTCAGTTCAGACTCCAGTCTAAATATTATTCCTTTTAATACCACATTAGTTTTCATATATATATTTTACATGTTTATTATATGGGATCGTGACAAGAGAATGACATTTCAAATGATATTTTAAATAAACAAATTCATATACATATAGTGTGCCTAACAGATGGAAAATACAAAGTTGAAAAGATTGATAAAATTAGATAACCAGCTCCTCTAAGCAGGCTAAAAATCTGTGCTTGCCACATTTTCAGGTGTCACACCAAAGCAGTGCCTTTTCACTTTCTGTCTTAGCCTGTGTCTAACTCTTTCTCGTATCCATGACCTGTTCTTCCCAGCTTTCTCTCTTTATCTCTTCTTTCAACTCTTGACTCAAGCAATCCTCAACACAAGTTAGCATAGCATGTTCACCTGGGATCAAGACAAGTCAAGTACTCTTTATTGTCATTACAGCTATATACAAGTAAATGGTGGGACAACCTGTGTATTTTCAGGATCATGGTTATATGTGCCAATAACAGCCTAAAGTGGAACACGTTTTAAAACAAAGTGCTGAAGACAACACATTGCAAAACCAGGTTCCGGACAATAGCATAAAAATATTTTATTAAGAAACTGACATATCCTTAGTTGTTGGGTTATTAAACAAAGTTATTACACGTGTGTCCTAGTTCCATAAAATTAGAATATAAGCAGAAGTGAGGATTAAAGGGGAAAAAAGCATAAAAAGTTACCAGTTTTGCTGTAGTTATTGGAGGCAATAAGGAGGCTGACAGCCTTGGGGTAGAAGCTGTTAAAACAGTTTGGTTGAGCGTGCATGGATTCTGCAGGACCTTTTACTGGACAATTGGAAGACAAAAAAACTTAAGTTTGGGGTGAAATAAATAGGCCTCAATGCTGGATGCTTTACATACGCAATGTTTATTAAAGATATTTTGCCGCGAAAGCAGAGACACACCAGTGATACACTCCTCACAATCCTTTGTAGCATCTTATGATTATTAATGCTGCAGTTCCCTAACCACATAGTAATAGAGCTGGTTAGCACTGTCTCTGTAACCTGCCTGTAAAATGTAGTGACAATGGAGAAAGGGAAAGTTCCTTTCCTCATCCATATCAGAAAGTAAAGCAGTTGTTTAACCTTTTTGCACGAGAAGAAGAGTTTTGGCTCCAAGGTGAGGTCCTCTGTAATATGCATTTCAAGGAACTTGAATCTTTGAACAGTGTCAACATTCGATCCATGTACATAAAGTGAGTTTAATGCATAGCAAGACATCCTACAGTTAATAGTCCTCTTATTGTTTTTTTTCCACATGGATAGAGAGATTGTTGTCTCTGCACTAGCTTGTCAAGAGCTTAATCTCTTTTGTATGCTGACTAATTATTGTTGCTAATGCAACTACAGCTGTGTCAACAAACTTGATGATGTAATTGCAACTAGACCTGACAGTGCAGTTGTAGGTCAATAGAGTGAGACAGGACACAGCCCTGTGGTATACCAGTGCGTAGTCTGATTGTGCTGGAAATGAGAGTGCCTGTCTGAACTGACAGAGGTTGTTCAGTAAGGTAATCCAAAATCAAGTTGCATAATACTATATTTATGCCTAGTCCACTGAGTTTCAAAGTTGTTGGATTATTTGTTGTATGCTGAACTAAAACCAATGAGCAACATTCTTACGTAAGTATTCTTTTTGTCCAAATGATAAATAGTTTCATCAGTGGGCCAATTTTGGCAGTAGGCAGACTGGAGCAGATTAAGGTGACTGGGGAGCACTGGATGATGATAGAAGTGAGTGAAATTTCAAAATAGTTATTTAGGCAAGTTACTGTTGGTTTTTTGGGCACAGGAATGGTAGTGGTAGTCTTAAAACATTTGGAAACAGCTGCTTGGCTGCGCATTGGATTAAAAATATATAGTGCACATAACCAGGTATACTGTCTGGTCCAGCAGCCTTGTGTGGGCTGATTTTTGGATATGATTTTTTGCACTTCAGTCATAGTCCGACAGATCATGTAGTCATTTAAGAAAGGGAGAGTTTCCTTGTAGGTTTGCTGTTTTGTAGAACAAATTGAGCATAAAAGTTGTTCAACCTGCCCAGGAGGGAGGCATAATCATCTTAACTTCCACCAGATGGAGTTGGCTTGTAGTCGGTGATAGTTTTGATACCTTGCCATAAGCATCTAGTTTCTTTAGTGGCTGTGATATATAGAGCACTCATCAGGTATACACACTTTTACATCCCCTTATGGGGATCGAACCTCGGAAGTAACGGTGGTTTGCTTATTTGGCAGGGTGAAGATCCGAGTATTACCTGGTAGGTAACCACCTAATAATCAGATTGCGATTCAGACTATTGATTAGATCCTGCCAGGTTTTCAAAATATTTTGAATAGAACTTCTAAGTGAGAAATTCTTTTTTTCCATTTTCAAATAATATATAACATCAGTTACCCATTGACTTAAAAGAGGTGGGCAAGGATTCTTACAGTTAAGCAAGATAAGTCTATGTCCTAGTAGTGAGGTAAAGGCAGTTACAGTTGGTTTGTCCTTCTCCACTTTAAGCCCATCTGGAAGTACACCAAACTCAGCTGTTAATGGATTAGAAGTGATAGTGACACCAAGGCTCTCTGATAGGCATTTTAAAGATTTTGGTCCAGAATAATGATAATTTGGTGCTGCCCCAAAACATGTGGCTCAGTGAGGCTGAAGCTCAATTGCAACGTTCACAGGTTGGATCTTGCCCTGGAAACATTTTGGATAGTTTTAATCGAGATAGATGTGCTTGACAGAAGATATTAAGTTGAATAATTGTATGCTTTGCACGTATGGAGCTAGAGTGAATTTTGGGCATGGCTGCTTTCCACTCCTTTTCTGAAATGTCAAGTAATAGATCCTTTTCCCACTGTACACTGGAATCTTTGGAAGGAGATTACTTTAAAATGTTTTTATATATTATAGAAATGCTGTCTGAGTGTGCAAGACTGATCAATATTTCTTCTGGAATAGAAATAGGTGGGAGGTGAGGAAAATTCCATTCCATTTAGCAAAGTTTCTAATTTGAAAGTAGTGGAAATATTTTGTTGATGGGAAGTCAAATTTCAGGTGTTATTGTTTGTAGGTTGTAAGGACATTATCTATATACATTTCTCTAAATGATTTAATCCCATCCGCTTTAAAAAAATTAAAAACTGTAAGTTTGAGTGGGTGGAAAAAGGTGGTTAACATGTAAAGGTGCAACAGATAAAAGCTTCTCTACCTTGAAGTGCTTCCTACATTGGTTCCTTATTCTAAGTGAATGAAGGACAATTGGGTTGTTGATATATTGACGATAACATGTATATACAGTGTACAAAAGCAATGAATATAAAGAACTACTGCAAGATATTATTTCTATTGTGGGCCAGGCTTGTGTGTGTTTATCAATTGTCCAGGTTTTTAAAGCTTATATTTTTGCTGTCCAGTAATAAAACTGAAAGTTAGGTAGTGCCATGCCACCTTCTCCTTTAGGTTGTTGTAGGGTTGCTCTTTGGTTGCCCAGATGTTTCATATTCGAAATAAATTAGGTTATGATTGAATGGGGATGGTTTGAAAGAGAAAAAGAAGCATGGGAAGGATATTAATCTTGACAGTTTTGATTCTCCCTGCTAAGGTGAGATGGAGCGTAGACCATCTATGCACATCTTGTTTAAATTTTTCCATGTAAACAGCAACATTTTGTTGAAAAACAGCTTTATATTTACTTGTGATGTTTGCCCCTAGGTATTTAAACTGATCTGCGATGATAAATGGAAATGCATCCAATCTAATATTATGTGCTAGAGAGTTCAATGGAAAAAGCACACTTTTCTTCAAATTAATTTTGATTCCAGATATCTTTTGAAATTCTGCTAGTGCTGTTAGAATGCTGACACATAATTTTGTGGGTCTGATATATACAGTACTATACCATTTGCATATAGTGAAATTTTCTGTTCAATTGCTTCTCTGATGATCCCCTTTATCTCCGATGCATTTTAAAAGTGAACAGCCAATGGGTCAATGGATATTGCATAGAGCAGTGGTGATAGGGGGCATCCTTGTCTAGTACCACGTTATAGTTTGAAGTAGTCTGAAATAATGTTGTTAATATAAACTGAAGCTTCTTGACTGGTATACAGTAGTTTGATACATGTACAGAGGTGCTTGAAAGTTTGTGAACCCTTTAGAATTTTCTATATTTCTGCATAAATATGACCTGAAACATCATCAGATTTTCACTCAAGTCCTAAAAGTAGATAAAGAGAAACCTGTTAAACAAATGAAACAAAAATATTATACTTGGTCATTTATTTATTAAGGAAAATGGCCGAATATTACATATTTGTGAGTGGCAAAAGTATGTGAACCTTTGATTTCAGTATCTGGTGTGACCCCCCCTTTGCAGCAATAATTGCAACTAAACATTTCCGGTAACTTTTGATCATTCCTGCACACCGGCTTGGAGGAATTTTAGCCCATTCCTCCGTACAGAGCAGCTTCAACTCTGGGATGTTGGTGGGTTTCCTCACATTAACTACTCTCTTCAGGTCCTTCCACAACATTTCGATTGGATTAAGGGCAGGACTTCGACTTGGCCATTTCAAAACATTAACTTTATTCTTCTTTAACCATTCTTTGGTAGAATGACTTGTGTGCTTAAGGTCGTTGTCTTGCTGCATGACCCACCTTCTCTTGAGATTCAGTTCATGGACAGATGTCCTGACATTTTCCTTTAGAATTCTCTGATATAATTCAGAATTCATTATTCCATCAATAAAGGTAAACCGTCCTGGCCTAGATGCAGCAAAACAGGCCCAAACTATGATACTACCACCACCATGTTTCACAGATGGAATAAGGTTCTTATGCTGGAATGCAGTGTTTTCCTTTCTTCAAACATAACACTTTTCATTTAAACCAAAAAGTTCTATTTTGGTCTCGTCCGTCCACAAAACATTCTTCCAATAGCCTTCTGGTTTGTCCACGTGATCTTTAGCAAACTGCAGATGAGCAGCAATGTTTTTTTTTGGAGAGCAGTGGCTTTCTCCTTGCAACCCTGCCATGCACACCATTGTTGTTCAGTGTTCTCCTGATGGTGGACTCATGAACATGAACATTAGCCAATGTGAGAGAGGCCTTCAGTTGCTTAGAAGTTATCCTGGGGTCCTTTGTGACCTCGCCGACTATTACACACCTTGCTCTTGGAGTGATTTTTGTTGGTCGGCCACTCCTGGAGAGGGTAACAATGGTCTTGAATTTCCTCCATTTGCACACAATCTGTCTGACTATGGATTGGTTTTGCAACCTTTTCCAGCCTGATGAGCATCAACAACTCTTTTCCTGAGGTCCTCAGAAATCTACTTTGTTCGTGCCATGATACACTTTCACAAACATGTGTTTTGAAGAGCAGACTTTGACAGATCCCTGTTCTTTAAATAACACAGGGTGCCCACTCACACCTGATTGTCATCCCATTGATTGAAAACACCTGACTCTAATTTCACCTTCAAACTAACTGCTAATCCTAGAGGTTCACATACTTTTGCCACTCACAGTTATGTAATATTCGATTATTTTCCTCAAATAAATGACCAAGTATAATATTTTTTGTCTCAGTTGTTTATCTGGTTTCTCTTTATCTACTTTTAGGACTTGAGTGAAAATCTGACGATGTTTTAGGCCATATTTATGCAGAAATTTAGAAAATTCTAAAGGGTTCACAAACTTTCAAGCACAGCTGTACATATATTCGGGCCAAATCTAAATTTGTGCAATATGGTAAATAGTCCCATTTAACCATATCAAATACTTTTTCTGCATTCAAAAGATAATAAGATCTCCGGGGTGTTAGACTTTGTGGGTAAATATATTACAGTTGTGCTAAAACATCATCAGATTTTTTAATATTTTTGTCTCATTTGTTTAACTGGTTTCTCTTTATCTGCTTTTAGGACTTGAGTGAAAATCTGATGATGTTTTAGGTCATATTTATGCAGAAATATAGAAAATTCTAAAGGTTCACAAACTTTCAAGCACAACTGTACATTATACAGGCTTTGAAGATTGGAAGCTAAGTGTCTGCCTTTAATAAATCTGGTTTGGTCTTGTGATATTAGCAAAGGAAGCACTTTCTCAGTCCTTCTAGCTAGAACTTTAAAGAGCATCTTAACATCGCTATTCAAAAGTGAGGTTGGTCTATGTGATGAACATTGTAATAAGTCCTTATTTTTCTTAGGAAATGCGGTAATTGATGCTTGGTGAAAAGTTTGAGGTAGAATTTTATTGTCCCTGGCTTCTATAAATGTTGCTAATAATAGGGGAGCTAACTTTAATTGAATTTTTTTTATATAGAATCAGCAGGGTGGCCATCAGGGCCTACTGCTTTCCCACTCTGAAGTGAGTTTATAGGGTCTAGTAATTCTGAGAGTGTCAGAGGTTTATCCTATTCCTCTGCACTGAAAGTATTTAGCTGTGGTATCTGTAATGAATCAAAAACACATTAGATTGTCTATTGTTTACTTTTAACTGAGTAGACTATAAATGTGTGCATTATATTTTTATGGTCAATGATTTTATCTCCATCTGTGTTGGTAATTACTGATATTACATTGCAAACTTTCTGCTTGTGTATTTGTTGAGCGAAGATCTTATTAGCCTTCTCTCTGCATGCTGTTGTGATTAAAAAACTAGCTATTCCATTTCTTTTGTTGTCAAGAGGTTGAATTCTGATTGCAAAGCCTGTATTTTCATGTAAAGTGCCTCATTTGGAGACCAGACAAGTTCTTGATCTATTCTGGTAATTTTACTGATTTTAACTTGGATTTATTTTTGTGGGAGAGATATGAAGTAATGTGTCCTCTTAAAAATTCCTTCATAGTTTCCCAGATTATTTCTGCAGAGACCTCTTAGGGTGCATTTGTCTCTAAAAAATAATTTGCTTGGATATTAATTGTGTACATTTCTCATCAGCTAATAACAGGGGGTTAAGACACCAGCTGTGATTGTGTGGGGCATAGTGATTTGAGCTTCATGATTAGAGGGGCTTGGTCGGAGATAACAATAGCGTCGTACTTTCAAGATTTGAATGTTATTATCTATGAGAAATAATCAATTCTTGAGTAACAGTGATGTACTGGTGTGAAGAAGGAATATGCTCATAAGTTTGGCTTTTGAAATCTCCATGGGTCTGTTAAGCTATGATTGACTACAAACTGTAATAGCTTTTTCATTGTTATCGCCACTGTAGCTAAATACCTATCCAGGTCTGGATTTAAAACAAAATTATAGTCAACAGCTCTTATAATTTTATGAGTGTTCACATTAGGAATGGCTGGAAATAGGTTTTGGTTGAAGTCTGTGTCCTCCACATTGGGTGTGTAGATATTTATCAGAATCACTTTACAATTAAATAAATTACCCATCACCATCACATCACCCTTCATGATCAGATCCTACATCTGATACTACAAATTAAATTGTTCTGTGTGTTAAGATTCCCACACCTCAGGTTTTCTTTTGTATAGCTGGAGTAGAATATTTGGCCAGTCCAATCTCTTTGCAAATGAAACTGTTCCTTGCTTATTAAGTGAGTCTCCTGTAAAATACTATTTTTGAGTTTAGACCTTTTAGGTAAGAGAATTCTTTCTTCCACTTTAATTCGTAATTGAGACCTTTGGTTTTGCAGCTCACAAAGTTCACTATTTGGTCATAGAGACATTGCTTCGGAACTTCTGTTGATATTTTATAGTCTTAAATTAAGAGAAGATAATATAGCTTTAACCTTAATTTCCAATTTTGCCAGGAGTTATGGCCGTGAAGCTTTTTTTTGTGTTGGCACTTACAATTGTGGAACTAAAGAAGATAGATTAGAAATAGCTTGCTCTCTTTCTCTCACACCCTCCACCCCCCCATTTTCCCCGAGTAAAGCTAGAACACACTTCATTAAGTACCAGTCCTCTGACATGCCTAGAAGCAGAACACATCCAAAACAAAACAAGCCCCCCAGCAGCAGCGTAGAAGGAATAACGTATAAGAGATATATATTGGCAATACAGTCCAAATACTATAAACCTAAAATATAATGTTAAACAGTCCCAAAGGAATAAACCCAGGGAATGATGTTAGATAGTACCCATTGAGAAGCAGAAAACGTACAATAGTGCAAGCCTAATACAATAAACCAAGGGTATAATGTTAAAACAGTCCCATAGTCCCCGCAGATGGTTAATTAAATAAATCAATACATATTAAATAATATAAATAAATGAGAGAACGAGTACTATAAAGAAGGTTACAAAGGATATAAGGAAAGATATATAGAACATATATAAAGACATAAAGGACATAAACATGACAAATGAGAAGTTGCTTCAGGATGTTAAAGACCAGGAGAAATGGGTAATTGCTTTGAGGCAACCTTTAAAGGCATGCTGGAAAAAAGTGAGAAAAAAATATAGGAAAATGTGAGTGAGGTATATAATTAGAGCACTTGGTGCTCAGCTTGAAGACATTAAGCAAACATTCACAACTCGTATTGAAATAGCTGAACTGGTGTCTACCACTAACGAAAAAGCAGTGATTTCAAGATCCGAATGCGAAGTGTCTGGTAAGAGACTAGCTGCGTTGGAATATGGATACAGAAGAAATATCAGAATCGATTGTCTCCCTGAAAACCGTGAAAGTCCAAACCCAGTGCAATTCATAGTTGAACTATTCTCTAAAATAAATGGAGAAGACCTCAAATGAGACGCCAAGATATCAGAGGCTTACTGCATACGTGGATCGACTGCCTCAAAACCTAGAAGCCTTATTGTTAGTTTCGATAAACTGCAGTCTAAATTAAATTTGATGTTGCTTCTCTGACTCAAACAAAAGATTATATTTGAAAATAACCACATTTGTATTTTCCCTGATTTCTCACCTTCCAACAGCCGCTAAAGTGCTGCATTTTACAGCATTAAACAATACTTACGCAAAGCCGAAATCAGATACGACCTCTAGTATCCTGCTAAACCCAAATTCTACATGTTTAGTTCTCCAGATTTTAAAGTAATTTCTGTGTTGAAAAATTCAAAAAATCACAAATCGTCCATAAATTTTTAGAAATAGCTTTTATTTTTTTGCCACATCTCTCAGCTCTGAGGTGGGAATAGTGGAAAGTATAAGTTTTTTGGGCAGGCGAACAGTAATGGGAATGATGGGGGTTGGTGTGCTTCTTTTTTGAAAAATGGGTAGACAAAGTGATGGAGGTGAAGAAGGTTGTAGTTTTCAAGATGACTTGGTAAATGACTGATGAATATATTCTCAACATATGCCCACAGGTTAGCAGGAGCAAACAGGAAAAATATAAGTCTCTCAACAGGTTGACGGAGGTGATGTCTAGGGTACCTTGGAAATGGTGATTATAATCAGTGGCAGCTTTAATGGGGATTTTGGAGCCAGTGCTGTTTGTTATGCAGGAGTCCACAGTTGAGTACCATGAATGTTGAGGTTGATAGTTTTGTGATTTAGTAGAAATGTTTTTTGTGCAACACCACATTTAAGAAGTAAGAAGGCATTTGATTACATATTGATCTGGTGGTGTAAGAAGAACAATAGACTATTTGCTGGTGATGTGAGTTGATCAGGGAATTGTGAAAAATGTGAAGGTGATCCCTGAAGAAGGTAGTTTATCACAGAATCGCTTGGTCAATATTAGAGTACCCTAGTGATTTTATTGGGTGACAGCTTAATGGGCAGATATTTGGCCTCAGTAGATCCTAGGCTGATTATTATGATAAACCTTTTTATTAGCTGCTATTTCTAGTACAAACTGCTTCATTTGAGAGGCCACTTCTCTTGACTAGTATGTGTGATATTGGTTACAAAATGAATGCTAACAAAGTACTACTAAACAGTTATAGGAGCCTCAAAATGCTATTTTTGCCTACATTAATTTAACCAGAACTGACAGCAAGGCAACGTTTTACAAAAGATGCATAAAGTCATGTATTTACTTACTTGAAGTCCACAATTTGCATATTAAAATGCTGTATTCCATGAATACTTTTGTTCTCTTATTGTCTATACAGCCTGCCAAAATGGCTGCCCCATGGCCTACTCTAAGCATGCACATGGTTTTCACTCATTAACCGAGATTATCTTTGTCTCTTAGGTCTGCTGCCTGTCCAGTACAAAACAGTGGTAGTTTCATTTTCAAATAGTTATACATTTCTTTCTGTATGCCACATCAATTGCTTAACAGAGCACTTACGCTGTGATAGTTTTCAGGTTAACATTCACCGCTATTCCAATGCCTGTTTTCTAATCGCAATGATATAGGGGTTATTATTTGGCCTGATTTTTTTCACATGCCCAGTCTGTCAGGTTTTGAAAGATCAGATGCTTGAAATTCTAAAGCATGTAGACTTCATATGTTTCAGCAATTGCGTGATAAGACAATGTATTTGTTAAGAAATGCACGTCAATCAGTCCATGTTGAAATGGCCTCCAAATGTTAATCTGGAGCAAATCTATCACTTTTTGAGAGAGTGGCAAACTTCTGATGTTTCTGTTCTTTGGGTTTATTAAAGAGTTTCATTCGTATTTTTCTAGGAAAACGTTATACTTAAACACACTAGCAATATTAGTACGATATGTATTGGTATTCAGCCATCTTTATTATGCTTGTATCAATATTGTTATCAGTCTAAAATCTGTTGGGCATTAGCTAGTATGTACCACCACAGAAGATTTGAGGGTTGAGGGATATGAGTGTGAGAAGTTAATTTGCTGAAACACAAATAGTAAGGCAAATAAGGTCTTTGCAGCATCAGGCATGAATAGCACATGGAAGGAGATGAAGAATGCCTAGGTGAATATGGAAAAAGTCAACAGGTGTACTAATGGATTGCTGAGACACCAGGAAACGTGGTGGAATGCTGTGAAATGGATTGAAATTGAAGAAAACAGGATATAATATTAAGGAGTGACATAAAAAAAGCAGAGTGTGACAGAGTGATCTATAAAGAACCTTAACAAAAAGGTAGAAAGGCAGTTGTAGGAGTGTGGAAGACCAAGAGACAGGTGTTTGCAAGTGAGCTACAGAGTAATAAAAGAAATAGAGTGTAGTAGGTGTGTATTGTTTAAAATACTAAATGAAACACCATGATTGATTATAATGGGAATATTTATACCTGGAAGACAGTAAAAGGAGAAGTTGTTGAATCATGAGTGGCAAGATGATATTGGTTGTGGGAAAACAGAACCGAACCCTAAGTTTTGAGGTAGAAAAAGTGCTGAAAAAATGAAGATTGGTAAATCAGCAGGCCTAACTGCAGTGCTGTCATAAATGGTAAGCAAGCAAAACGTCCAGGAATTGAATGGGTCATAGATCTGTGCGGAGGATTCTTGATGATAGAAAAGAGTTGCACCCATCATAGTATTCTAAACTCTCGTATAGATTACTGTAATCCTATTCTACCTGGCATCCCACAAAAACGTATCCATCGCTTACAACTTCTTCAAAATTCTTCTGCCAGGATAATAAACTGTTCTAAATCCACTGAACATATTACATTATTCTCTCTCAACTTCACTGGCTCCCTGTTAACTACAGAATACAATACAAAATACTGCTCTTAACATTTAAAGCTCTCCACAACCTTGCTCCCCCCCTACCTCACTGATCTCCTCCAGACTTGCACTCCCGCTCGCTCACTCAGATCCTCGTCTGCAGCTCTGCTATTTGTAGCACACATCAAACTCAGTTCTATGAGAGCTTGAGCATTCTTTCATAGTGCTCCTCAACTCGGGAATTCTCTTACCTCTCATATACGTCAGCTCGATTCAATAACACAGTTTAAAACTGCCCTCAAAACTTACCTTTTCAAGCTGGCATACCAATTGTGAATTCTACACTGTTACTGCCTGTTATCTTTGCTTGTTTGCTAATTATTGCTTTGTGATTTATCATTCTCTTGGTTTTATTTTACTAATGTTGTTTAATTTTTTTTGTAAGGTGACCTTGAGTGCTAAGAAAGGTGCCTATTAAATATAATGTATTATTATTATTATTATTACATTGACAATTTGTCAAAATTCTCCTGAATACCCTCCAGTTTCCAGTGACTACTCCCATTGGCTATACAAATTAGGTCGAAAGCTTTCTGCTTTCATGCTTGGGTTCTTTTGGCAGTAATGCTGCGCAAGAATACTGATAAAAAGTTTTGACAGCTGAAAGCTTTGCAAAATATTTTGAGAACAATTTCAAAAGCTGTCGTGTACTACATGCATGGAAAAAAAACTGGTCATGCACGCTCAAAATGTGCTATGTATATTTGCAAAATTTAATGTGTTCTCACATAATATCATGAAAACATGATATTGGCAGTATTCGAACACATACAATTTGGCTGCCCCTAAACATTTGGCTTTTTTTTTTTTTTTTTTTTTTTAAATTGTTTGTGTGTCCCAGTGCTGGGAGACACAGCTACTCAGAAGTTTCAAGTGTAAGTAATTTTGTCCGTGTTTTTTTTATGTGCATTGCAGATAGACAGAGCCAATGTGCCAAGCTCCACTTTGTTTGTTTTTGATTACACCAGTGTCATGTGGATGATTTAATTTAATATGTATGATAAAATATGCACTTTTATACTTTTAGAAATTGGTTCTTGCTTTTTAACAGGTCTTTTCATAAGTCTTATTCTGACCTCTCATATGTTACACATTTTCCATACTCGAAAAATACACTCCAATCCCCTTTGGTCCAAGTCAGAGTAAGCACAACTGCACTATAAATCCAGGCTAACAAAAAAAAACAACCTCTCTGACATTTCATCCATTGAGAGCCATGCTGGATCAGAGACCTGGGGCCTGGGGGGTATAAACAGTGCGTACACACAGAAATGTTGCGTAAGAGTGTTTCCACGTTCAAATTGCAATGTAAACTTGGCGTAAAGCCATGCACATTTCCATGGTACCTCATACCTTGTCGTATGCAAGTTCTGTGCTCAGTTTTGCAGACTGGCGGCACCCAGCATCAAAGCAGTGCTACTGTTCCTATGTGGTTATCCTTTCTTTTTTAGATCAACATCCATGATGCAGCTTTATAAATACACTGAAATTAACCGCATATTGTTTATTAGTTTAATGCATCTGATTGTAATTAACCAGTAACAATATAATGGTCCACAGAATGGTCAAACTATTCTAAATACAATAGCTGCTTTAGCGTTGTTACTCTCACTGCACCTTCTTCTTTAAGCTGCCCCCATTAGGGGTTGCCACAACGGATCATCTTTTTCCATATTACTCTCACTGCACCACTCAAGAGTATTTATATCACTGTATCTGAGTGGGGAATCAAAGATTTACAGAAGCTGAGAAAGAGAATTATCGGTATACAGCATCAAGCACACGCTGCCTCAGCCATGCTGTCTATTGAACTGCTTTTACACGGCAAACGTTTCAAAGCCTTTCCTGTTTGGACCTCGCGGTTCAGAAAGAGTTTCATCCCAAGAACTATAAAAGCACTCAATCAAGTGCTCCTTGTAGAACTGTCTGTACTTATAAGTAGAATTACCTCACTGTAAACTTGCACTACAGTTACAATATTGCACAACCTGAGGCACTTCATAAAGCGCGTATTTACATATGATGACGATATCATTTTTAAGATGAAATGTAGCAAAATATGTTTATTATATTATACAGATAAAACTTTAACTTCATTTAAATAATCTATATTGTCAATAATTAAACATGTCACTAGCTATTAGCTTGCACTCCGTTCACGGATTGTTCCTGCCTCGCTCTGTAATCCTGCTGGGACTGGCGTGACACTGGAAGGATAGAATAATTAAACACGTACTACGAAGGTACAGTATTTCAGTTTTCCTTAAAAGTTTTGAAGAACCGGCGTTCAAAGCTTATAGATGGCTTAACGTCTATTACAGAGCTGATTGTATGGCGATTGGGTATTTGGAGAAAGAAAAGGAAGGACAGTAATTGGAGGTTAGTACATTTGAAAGAGACAGTACTTCTGTACTAAAGCATTTCATCGAAGGTTGCGCATGGCGCAGCAAGCATCTGAGACATGAACAATCACTGCGCCACCGTGTTCCCATGTTTAATAACATGATTTAACTCCTATCATCATGAAAATGATATCACGTATACACCTCAGTATCTACACTAATAAACGGCAAAGCCCTCACTCACTCACTCACTCACTCACTCACTCACTCACTCACTCACTGACTGACTCATCACTAATTCTCCAACTTCCCGTGTAGGTAGAAGGCTGAAATTTGGCAGGCTTATTCCTTACAGCTTCCTTACAAAAGTTGGGCAGGTTTCATTTCGAAATTCTACACGTAATGGTCATAACTGGAAGCTGTTTTTTCTCCATTTACTGTAATGGAGATGAGCTTGAAACCCGTGGGGGCGGAGTTTGACATAATCACGCCTCCCACGTAATCACGCAGTACGTAGAAAACCAGGAAGAGCCCTAAAAAGCGCTGAAGAAAACATGCATTATATAATTGAGAAGGTAGCGAAACAATAAGAAGCGAGCGAGTGATATATACAACCATATTCATGAGTTCTGCTACTTCGGAAACAAAGCACAGTGTAAACCTACACTTTAAATTAAGTTCATAGACAGGCTGCCGCTGGCGTTTGTAATTTAGTGCCTGCCCATATAAGGCCGTCCGTCAGCGGCAATCCAATAGCAATCTGCCACGGGTAAATATTCACGGGTGTAGGACTGTGCTTATGGAGAAGAAGATGAGATAGTCAGGGTGGTGTTTGGCACAAACTCAGCGAAACTGCGAGAGAAAGTTTTAAGTACCGGGACTTCGGTAGCATTAGATACAGCCATGGACATAGCACGACATGGCAACAGCACAGCTGGGAAACTTCGATGCA
>JANRMT010062854.1:104248267-104272054 GCA_026402145.1 Polypterus bichir lapradei | reverse complement strand
GAAGTTTGTGCACGTTCTAAGTCGGTGGGGGGATGGAATAGCCGGCTACTTGCAGCTTTTCTTTTATCAGCACATTTAGATTAACAAAAGACGCTGGCGGAAAGGTGAGAACGGTTTTAAGAAGCGATTTAAGGTGGGACGGATTTACGAGTTTTTTCGTAGGCTCTGGTAATTCTAGTGCTAGTCCACTCCACTCCCGACTCTCGCCATTGCCTGAAAGGAGGCAGCCCCTTTTATAAGCACCCAGATGTGCTCCAGGTGTGTTTCGGCAACCTCCCACCGACACGCCCCAGTGTGGTGGAAGTGCCGGCTGCATACCCGGAAGCACTCCGGGTGTCCCCATTCTTCTTCCCCCCAGCATTTCCGGGTGTAGCGGAAGTGCTGAGGTCCAGGGCTCCAAAGGCATAGGGGCGCCCCCTGGTGGTGACCACGGGCCCCTACAGGGTGGGCTTCAAAGCTCTGTGCCCATGGCCCCCAAAGGTACCAGGGTGGTCGCCCCCACATGGTCTGGGGAAGGCGCAAGCCTTCCTCCGGTCCTCCTGGGTGTCCCGGCTGGGTCGCCACCCCAGCCATCTCCGACAGATCTAAATTGTATAATGTGAGCATTTGCTTCTTGTTTGTAAGTCTTGCTGTAGACATTCAGGCTGCGTATTCAATTCTACCTATCTATCTAGCTGTGAATAAGGTAATTATGAGTGGTTTTAAGTGACCTGCAGTTTCCTTGCAGTTAGTAAGTGCATCACTAATGTTATTCTCATGATAACATCAGGCTACACACAGGTTCTGTTATCCTACTTTAATTAATATAACATACCATAAATGATTTAGTGTGGCTTTAAGCTTTTCCATTATACTTTTTTTTGATAATCGATCAGTGGTTTTATTTTTTTTCTTACCAGTATCTTCCTGATTATTTTTTTTCCTTTAAGAAGCAAAATTGTATGGCAGTTAATTGTCTGTTTATTCCTATTTATTTTAGAATTGGTATTTGTCCAGTTTGTGGTTAATGAAAAATATACTGATACTTTGCATACAGTAGTTGCACATATTTTATGGTCAGGCTAACTAAATTGGAAACCTTGTTAAAAATAATCTGGAGTAATCTATACTAATAAAAGGTAAAGCCCTCACTGACTGACTGACTGACTGGCTCACTCATCACTAATTCTCCAACTTCCCGTGTAGGTAGAAGGCTGAAATTTGGCAGGCTCATTCCTTACAGCTTACTTACAAAAGTTAGGCAGGTTTCATTTTGAAATTCTATGCGTAATGGCCATAACTGGAACCTACTTGCATACATATATACGGCCATAGCCTGCAGCTCGGTCGCCATGTGAGGCGGAGTTGCGTCCCTCATCGTCACGCCTCCCACGTAATTGAGTGCCTGCACACATAAGGCCGTCTGTCAGCAGCAATCCAATAGACACGCTGCCGCTAAATATTCGCGGGTGAAGGACTTGCTTATGCAAACGAAGATGAGATGGTCAGGGATAGAATAGTGTTTAGCACAAACTCAGCAAAAGTGCAAGAGAAACTTTTAAGTGCCGAGTCTTAGCTAGCATTAAATAAAGCCGTGGACATCACAGGATCGCACGACATAGCACAAGCACAGCTGAGAACCTTCGATGCATGTACTCCGAGCGGCTCACGTGAACTGACTGTGAACGCAGTATGCAGAGAACAAGCAAGAACTCCAAAGAGCGCTGAACAAAAAACGCATTACACAATTGAGAAGGCAGCAAAAGAATATGAAGCGAGTGACGCATACAAGCATATTCATAAGTGCAGCTACTGCGGAAACAAAGAACGGTGTAAACCTTAAGTTTAAATTAAGTTCATAGACACGCTTCCGCTGGCGTTTGTCATGCCTATGACGAATTCGATATTCGCAAGATACAAGTTTAATGAGAACACGCAGGGTATAAAGAAGACTTTTGATCACTTTGTAATGGAGTTAAAATTGCTGGTGAAGGACTGTGCTTATGCAAACGAATAGGAAAGCAAGGTGTAAAGCTTAACTTTAAATTAGGTTCATAGACACGCTGCCACTGGCATTTGTCATGCCTAAGACGAATACGATATTCGCGAGATACAAGTTTAATGAGAGGACGCAAGGTATAAATGAGACTTTTCATCACTTTGTAACGGAGTTAAAATTGCTGGTGAAGGACTGTGCTTATGCAAACAAAGCACAGCTGAGAACCTTCGATGCATGTACTCCGAGCGGCTCACATGAACTGACTTTGCAGGACTGGGAAAGGTAAACCTGTGCATGCAGTGTGTGAAGTCTCAGATAAAGAGGAAGACGAGCTGTTTATTGATGCAGTAAGAAAGGAACAACCCTCTGAATCTGAACAAGCCTTTGTAGACATATCAATAGGAAAGCAAGGTATAAAGCTTAAGTTTAAATTAAGTTCATAGACACACTGACGCTAAATATTCGCAGGCAAATCCACAACTTAATACCGGGAATGCCTGTTAAACATCTTTGATTCATGAGTACCGATTTAGGTAGTGAACGCTTCGATGAATGAAACCTGTTATCTTTACAACGGTTGATAAACACGGAATATAACTTGAACACAACACATTCTCCAAATACAAACCTGATTGAAAGAAATAATAATAATCAAATCCTTGATGACAGCAACACTCATAACAGTCACAAAACAATTACATTGACAATCATGTTACGTTAGTTTTAAAATGTTTCCTTTTCTTTTTCATAACTTCTTTAACACACTACTTTTCCGCTGCTAAGCGCAGGTATTTTGCTAGTCTATACTAATTAAAGGCAAAGCCCTGACTGACACACTGACTCACTCATCACAAATTCTCCAACTTCCCGTGTAGGTAGAAGGCTGAAATTTGGTAGGCTCATTTCTTACGGGTTACTTACAAAAGTTAAGCAGGTTTCATTTCGAAATTCTACGCATAGCGGTCATAACTGAATCCTACTTACGTACATATATATTGCCATAGTCTGCAACTCGGTCGCCGTGTGAGGCGGAGTTGAGTCTCCCATCACCACGCCTCCCACGTAGTTGGCTGCCTGCCTGCCTATATTGCGTCCTCCATCCCCACGCCTCCCACGTAATTGACTGCCTGCCCATATAAGGCCATCCGTCATCGGCAATCCAAGCTGTGAGGAAACAGTAAAAAGGAGGCACGTCAGACGTCGTGGTACATTTTCTGATGCAGCTAGATGGAAACAACTTAGTCACGCTGTCGCTAAATATTCGCAGAAAAATCCACAAGTTAATAGACACGCTGTCACTGAATACTTGAAGGCAAATCCACAACTTTATAGAGACGCTGCCGAAAACGAAAGAATGCAAGAAAGCAGGAAAGAAAGAAAGCAAGGTAAAGAAACGGAAAGAATATCTTATTTATAAACGGTGCAAATATATTCACATGTACTTAACCTATATTACAACTATATACACATATAAATTAGACACCCAGACACACACAATCCCCACATGTTCCCCAGTCCTTTATCTGAACTTTCTTTTAAAAGTTTATAATCACACAGCCTGGGAAGTCTGCAGTGAATCCAGCGACCAATCCTGATGTGCGCTGCGGACACGTTTACTTAATTTACATGTAAAGAAGCGCTCTCACCGGCTCAGCGACAGTTCCTTTATTATACTCACAGGCAAATCCACAACTTCATAGAGACGCTGCCGAAAACGAAAGAATGCAAGAAAAAAAGCCAGGTAAAGAAACGGAAAGAATATCTTATTTATAAACGGTACAAATATATTCACACATACTTAACCTATATTACAACTATATACACATATAAATTAGACACCCAGACACACACAATCCCCACACATTCCCCAGTCCTTTATCTGAACTTTCTTTTAAAAGTAAATAATCACACGGCCTGGGAAGTATGCAGTGAATCCAGTGACCAATCCTGATGTGCGCCGCAGACACATTTATGTAATTCACATGTAAAGAAGCGATCTCACCGGCTCAGCAACAGTTCCTTTATTATACTCGCAGGCAAATCCACAACTTCATAGAGACGCTGCCGAAAACAAAAGAATGCAAGAAAGAAAGCAAGGTAAAGAAATGGAAAGAATATCTTATTTATAAACGGCACAAATATATTCACACATACTCAACCTATATTACAACTATATACACATATACATTAGACGCCCAGACACACACAATTCTCACACGTTCCCCAGTCCTTTATCTGAACTTTCTTTTAAAAGTTTATAATCACACGGCCTGGGAAGTATGCAGTGAATCCAGTGACCAATCCTGATGTGCGCCGCGGACACGTTTACTTAATTTACATGTAAAGAAACAGTCTCACCGGCTCGGCGATAGTTCCTTTATTGAAGAATGAAGTCTGTTTTACCCAGGTGACTCTGCGTTAGCGTCCATCCATGACTGACGCCTGCTCCACAACAGACAAGTGAAGCCGTCAGCTCCGAATATCCCTTTTAGGTTAGCAGGCACCCCTTCTACGTGTACCCAACTGTCCTTATTACGAAGTCTTCCTTGCTTTACTGCTGGTTATGTTATTTTTAAAATGTTTCCTTTTCCTTTTCATAACTTCTTTAACACACTACTTCTCCGCTGCGAAGAGTAGGGGGTATTTTGCTATGTACACATATAAGGCAAAGCCCTCACTGACTCATCATTAATTCTCCCACTTTCCATATATGTGGGAAGCTGAAATTTTGCATGCTCATTCCTTGCAGTGTACTTATAAAAGTTAGGTATGTTTCATGTCCTATTACAACACCCAAGGGGGGGAAATGGGTGTACCCCCTAAACTGTATATATAAATAGGGGAAACCCCTCCTTACTATTTCTGCTACTTCCAATTTTCCCATGCTCATCCTTTACACTGTACTTACAAATGTTAAGTATGTATCATTTCGTGTTGTTCCCTGTAATGAACTTTTGAAAATAACGTCTTCTTTTTGGCAGTTCTCACCATTACGTCATAAGGAAGTTTAAGAACTGACTTCTCCTTTTGGCGATTTCATTCCTTATTTCCATTAAAAGAGGATTTATTTCACACACAAGGGCCGCCCCCGGTCCCCCTTCCTTTTTCCACACAGCCTATATACATTAACGACATCCCTTGCTCATGTGCCTCCTCACTCGCTTCCTCACTGTCCTCAGCTGTTCGTGCTCACTGCTCCCTTCTTCTTTACTCCACCACTTCAAGCCTGTTATTGTTCGCCTTGCTTCACGTCTGCCTGCTGGTGACTCCTGCCTTTTCGTTTACTCCACCGCTTTACTATGAAACTTACAACCACCAAAACTTTGTAATGGCAAAAGGCTTTACATCAGATCTCTGCACAAGAACCTCATTGAGGCAATTGTCTTCACTGAAACAGGCTCAGAGAAGACTGTATTTATTCCTCGCATCCCTCTCATACCCTCTGACCTCCCATTCCAATACATACGCCTCCACTTTCCAGTAAGGGTCTGCTTCGCTATAACAATAAATGAGTCACAGGGCCAGACTCTAAAAAAGGTCGGCATTGACTTGACACAAGATTGCTTCTCACATGGCCAACTGTAGGTTGCATGCTCAAGAGTAAGCTCAGCAGACATTTTACAGCCTGAGGGCAGAACTGCAAGCGTTGTTTACGAAGAGATCCTTACATCCTAAAAATGTGTATTTCTCATACACAACATTTACAATCATAAATTAAACACTTTACAATCATCAGATTCATTCTCAATACTAAAATAAGCCTACGACAATTACATTGACAATCATGTTACGTTATTTTTAAAATGTTACCTTTTTTTTCATAACTTCTTTAACACACTACTTCTCCACTGCGAAGCGCAGGTATTTTACTAGTATTAACATAAATGGAAGTTCACAATAATTCCTAAAAGAGGTATCTACTAAAGAATATGGGAGAGATGTATAGGTAACTGTTTTTGTGTTGATTTCACTGTACAGCTGAATGAAAAATGTCTAATATTAGGCTTAAATGTGTTAATATCAGTAAATCAGATTACTGTTTAGATTGCTGACAAATAGACAGCTGAATCTGGTTAATGCTGCATTCATATAGGCAATGGTAAAATTAACATCAATGAATATTTCAAATTATTTTAGGTTGCTGACCAACAGGCAGCTATGTTTGGGGAGTGCTGCTTTAATGTAGGAGACATTAAAATTACAATGGGTACTGGTACATTCATGGATATCAATACTGGCAGCAAACCTCACACATCAATTGCAGGTAAAGTATTTTTGTTGCATTAATACTCTTACTCTTATTAGGTATAGCATTCACCAGCAGTGCTTAAGCTAGCATCAATCTAAGAGTGGGCAATATATATACCAGTTGATCAACTATACCATATTATGTTCTTCTTACAGTATGGATGCAATATAAACTGTTTTACTGGTATGTTAAAAATTAGTGGAAGACACTCAAACACAAAATGTACAAGCAAATGGAAATGAGAAATGTGATTTTTCTGCTGATGTATTAATGTCTTAAAGGTCATATTTTTGTGTGTGGACTTGTATGTGAATTGAGTGCTGTAAGTGAACTGACCCCTTTAAGTATGTTATTCAGAGTGATGTGCGTTTCAACCTGATTAGTTTGCTGATGCAAACAGCAAGGTAGGAGCAACATCTTGTGCTGTGTTCAGCATTGGTAGCCTCATAAGTGAGTTAGTGACTTCATTGGTCCGTTAGAGGTGAATACCTGTTGTCAAGTCTATTTGAGTTAGCAGAGTTTTAACAGGCATGTCATTGAACACAGTTTATTAGTAGTACATTTGTTTAAAAATGCGTCTTAGAAGTACATGTATTGTAAATGCATATCACTAGCTCGCTACTGACACTCTGAATTTTTAATTATACTGTGATAGGGCTTTTTGGCTATATTGCTGCTGCTCACATGTAATGCTAAGCAATCTGATGTGATCTGAAGCTGGAGAGCATGTCACCTTTACAGACTCCAGCTGCGGAATCTCATTGTATCTTAGGGTATCACAACTAGGAATTTTGGGAGGTGACTGATTTTATTTGATTCATTCACAGATTTCCATCACAGTTTCAAGTCTCCTAATATGGAGAAAAGATATTGCAAGATCTAGTTTTCATAGCAAGCCTTCTGACTGAACAAGTACTTACCATGTTTAACAACACATCTTTTTTGTTTTTTTTTTTTTTTCTTTTTTATGAACAAGGTTCAAAGAATCTCGCCTCCACTGGCATAGTCCAAAACACTTGCTTTCCTACACTGTCCCTCTTGTTCTTGACTGTTTGTGGGTAATATTCACTCCTAGTTGAATGTTCATTGGCCATCAACTCTCACACACAAGACCCACCCCCTACAGTCAGCAACCTACTGAGAGAAAATCAAACCTGTTTGTGCTGCTGAAGGGTGACACATTACATGATTAAGGTTATCCTGAGTATTTGCTACAGCTGCCCAGGACTCACTATGACTTTCTTAAGATTATGTAAATGAAGGTTGTGATTGAAAATTGTTGGAAAAGTCCTGTTGTTTTATATGGCATACATAAGAAATTTCAGGGGGTTTTTTTTGTTTTCTCTTTTGAAATGTTTTGGTCATTTTGAAGTAGTTATCAAGTCACGTCAAAGTCAAGACAAATTTATTTATAAAAACATCTGTTTAAAACAACAGTTGTTGAGCCAAAGTGCTGTACAAAGAGGCAGTAAAATAAACACAATACTAAAGCACCTGTTTTAATTTAAACCTAATTTGAAATGATAAATGTCAATAAAGAGAGCAAAGTTTAAACGTAAATGTAAACTTTTTTTTTTTATATAAATGGTTGCTTGAAAACTTGCATGGATACATCAGGCCTCACTCAGAGAATCACAGCTTATTATAGTACTTTAGTGAAATAACAAACTAATTCTAGCACCAATTACAAATGGCTGACAGAAAATAAAATGTGTTTTTATTCCCCCCGTATATTTTTAGGGTAACTATCTAGTGCCAGATTTGCTTTCAATTTTAATAACTATTTCAGTTTCACTTTAGTTTATTAAATTCACTTCACTTGTATGATGGCAATAAAATTCTAATGCTTCCCTTTTGAGGATCAGGGCACTTATGAACAAGACGTTCTTCACTCATTCTTTTGTTGAATATAGAAAAACAGTCTTTCTTGTTTCAATTAAAGAGTTGCATTAATAGACATGTGAGACAACTAATCAGAAAATAGATGTCCAGTTATTGGCTAAATATGTTGGCAAACAAGAACATTACTGCTTCCCAAAACAATAGGAAATCATTGGAAACAAAGAAGAGCATAATGAAACTAGTTATTGAAATTGTTAAATCATGAAATCAGAAAGAGTTATCTGTTTGGAGAGAAACAAAGCAACTTGACCACCATATATACAGTAGTTGTGCTAGGTTGTATATTTCTGTTATATTAATGTGATGTATTTGAGCATAATCTACAGTAATGAGGCTAATGCTCTTCACAAGCAGGATTAGCATACTAATAAGTATATGAAATGATTAGCATAATTGAAGAACAATTTAAATAGAAATTAATCAATTTCAGCATAATTCTGATCTAAATGTATTTAAACAAAAGAATGCTTCAGTAATTTTAGCATAACAGTGTATCCCTCATGTTGGTTTGGACATTATTAATTAGCGTCTTACACGTCCTTGGCTGTTTTGAAGTATAAGGAGGCTTTAAGTATTAGTATGGAAAAAATGTATGGTTTCAGCATGGTTTCAAAACTTGTGTGGAACTTCCTTATTTATATATTACACAAGCAGATACTGTAGATTTTACAAATAGGAAACTAGTGATCTCTCCAGTACAAACTGAAAGATCTTCCCTTTTTAAAGTTGTGAAACTTTAATACAATGTTTAAAGATTGTGCTGCTTTCAAGTGTAATGCTTAGATAAACAACACTTATTAAATTTATCTATAAAGTATCAAAAAATAATTTAAGCCCCTTGGTCATTAAGGTACTAGGGGCTCCCTGAATTCAAGCACAAGAGTAGAATTTAAGGTTTGGTTGTTTTAAGTAGTGGATTGTTTTTCCTGAGACTCTCTGTGTCACACATCCTAAGGAAGTTCATGTTAGACTGACCACATCTCATTAAGACAGGTAAAAGTCATGTACTTGAGTGTGTCCTTTGATAGGCTTGTTCCTGCCTTGTGCCTAGAAGTGCCATGCTAGACACTAAATGTCTCAACTTTGTGACTATGTATTGGGGAGTAAGCAGAAATGAAAGAACCAGTGTACTGCGATACATGCAATGCATATCAAAAGGATACATACTTTTGTTGAAAATTTTTTCATGTCCTAAAATAATAATGTTATTGTTATTGTTTTTATATTATATAGTAATATCTAGCTATCAAATCAGCGTGAACAGGTGGAAATTTAAAAAAATAATGAATTTCTTAGTGTGTGGCTCAGAGCGCAGTAGCCAGCTATGGATGTTTATTCATGCCACTCAGGGAAAATAAATAACTGCCTTACTTCGCACAGATATTGCGTGCTTGCTAGCCTTATCATCTTAGTGACAGTTTAAGCAGATGTCTAGCATGCAATCAGTGCTATCATTGAGTCAACGTTACACTTATACATTTTGTTTTAATCATATTATTAATAGTGATGTTTTAATTTGTGTAGTGTTGCTGGTTTAGTTCCTGTCACACAGTGTAAATGTGATCACATATCATACTTAGACTAGTTAATTGGAGTGAATAGCAGTAACTCAGCACTACCTTCGGCAGGAGGTTTTGTGTACGTCCAAAGTCACCAATGTGGGTTGTTAAAACTTACAAAACATAGTGCATCATTTTTAAAAAATGACATTATAGATGCTGCAAAATGCTGGATATTGTCCCCGTCCCTTAATTACATAACAATCTACCTGATATTTCATTGTTAGATCCTCAAAGTTGGACTGAATAACGTGCCAAGTTCAATCACTGTAGATGACTTGGGCATGGACTATCCTAACCAAGCTGTACCTAGAGAGCTTCATATGGGGCAAGAGTTTACTTTGCTCTCTTTCTATGCTTATTTGCACATGGGTGTGTGTCACGCAACCACTGCATTTTCTCTTTTGTTTCATACTTGGTCTGGCTTGGTGATGCACTATTCTGATGTTCATTGCGTTATTAATATAGTCTATAGCACTCAATTAACATTCTGTTAAGCCTGCAATGTATTTATTGGCTGTTTTTTTTTATTATTTTTGAGGGCTCAGCTTAATGCTGCTCTTTAGTTAACTCAGCTGTTTGTCATCTGAGTGTGAGGTCTGCTCTGTTTATATGAGTTTGCCTGCTGCTCAAAGTGGCACCAACCCCTCATTACAAATCATCTCTTTACATTGATACTTTATTGATTAGCATTCGTTATATGAACAAGCCAGTTTCCCTTTCAGTTTGTGCGCACCGATGATTTCCGCACGTGTTCAGTCTCTCCCTGTACTGTATATTATTCTCGGTGCATCACGCAGAGGGACTCTCCCTCAAAACTGTAACCTCCCCTCAACCCAGCTTCCTCCTGTGGTATAGCGGGTCCACAGCTCCCGTCAAAAAAGGCCAGTTTTAACAAATAACTAAATAATTAAAGCTGGTGCAGGAGAAAGAGCGCGCAGGCTCACGTGCAGCTGAGAGAGAGAGCGCGCGCAGGCTTATGTGCAGCTGAGAGTGAGCGAGTCTGCGTGTGCAGCTGAGCAGGGAGCCTGAGTGTTTGTCTCAGTGTTATTCAATGTTTTTACATTAGTTTACTATTACATTGTGCATTCTATGGTATAATTAACTGTTTTTGTGCTTAAAAATCTTTAAAGAAAATATATTTACGTACAGTTCGTACGGTCTGGAATGGATTAATTGTATTTACATACAATCCTATGGGGGAAATTACTTCAGGTCACAACCAAATCAGGTTACGACCAGATTTTTGGAACGAATTATGGTCGTGAACCGAGGTTCCACTGTACATGGAAAAAAATTTTAATCTGTATTTGTAATTCATGTTATTAACACACTAAGAATTCCTTGAAAAAATACACATTCAAAGCTTGCAAATGAGTAGATGACATATAGTCCGCATTAGGAAATATCAATAATAAATATAAAATTAAGAGTATATGTGTGTAGTGATCATACTGCTTACAAAGGGAATCTCAAAAAAAAAAAAAAAAGTGAAAACATTTTTGAAATTAAATGACCATTTGCTAACTTATTGAGGATTAAACTAACAATGGACATTAGAGCATACTATCTATTTAATTCCTGCATTTTCTATTATACTAGAATCCTTGAACTATTAACATTATCATGAGAAAATTGAGTTTTGTCACAGGTAGTAAAATTGTATGTGTTAAGTTGACAGGACATTTTTAGTGGGTAAAACAAAATTAGTAAAATGTGAGAAAAACTAAAAGTTAATGGATAAGCTCAGTGTTTTTTAATTCAAAGTTATTTCTTCACAGACACTGTATACAGTATATGCCTTTGCCATGCAAATTGTGTTCTAAATGTATGCATTTTCTATCAAGATTTAAAAATACATAGACATTCCTGGGGGGTATTTTTTGTACGTGGATTACTTGTTTAGCCGGATGTAATTGTTGGCGATACGGCATGATCCTGGATCTGTCGGTTTTTTGAAAATCTTGCTGGATGTGTTGTCATAGCAGCACATCCAAATCCTCAAACCTGCTCGGAGCAGGTTTGTTCTATGTAAACAAGGATTAGCTCTCACACTTAATCAGTTTCCGTTCATGGAATTTATTCAGTCATGGCTTTGACGTTCATGAGTGAGCAACCAATTGATATAGGTGCGCAAATTATAAGAAGAGAATTTCATATAGAGAGGACTTTGTGCGATCGGCAAGATCCTTTATTGCTCCCGGAGGAAATTCTTTTCGAAAGATACCGCTTTAGCCGAGTGGGAATATTGTACCTCAAAGATTTATTAGCACCTTATATTCAAAGTCAAATTAGGTAAAGTCGGGCTCTCACAACCACACAGACAGTATGCACTGCTTTAAGGTTTTTTGCAAGCGGCACTTTTTTTATATACTGTAGGCGATGCGGAAAATCTATCTAAAAGTGTAGTTTTCCAGGCAATTCGTAAAGTCTGTTTGTCTCTGAAATATTTCCTTCGGGTTTTCGTAGTGTTTCCTAGACACCTGCGTGTGCAGACAATAAAGGAGGCGTTTCATACCATTTCTGGTAGGTAATACACAGGCAAAAATATCCACAGTTCCATAAAGAATCTCACGATCAGCCTAACATTCTCATTACCCAGGATTTCCAAATATGATTGAGGCACTGGATTGTACGCAGATCCGAATAAAGGCCCCATCAGGTCCAAATGAGCCAGACTACATAAACAGAAAAGGCTTCCACAGTATTACCGTGCAGGTAATATAACTTTTTGTAAGAGCTGAAATAGCCAATAGGCATGTTGACATACAGTAAAATTGTTTGACCTACATGCTATAAATTCTCAGATGATCTGTGATGCAGCCTACCTTGTATCAAATGTGGAGGCTAAATGGCCAGGGTCTGTTAATGAATTTTTAAGGAGTCACACCTGTATCAGACATTTGAACAAGGTAATAATCTAATTATAAATCATGGTGATGTGTGTATTGTATTCACAATTTTTACATATTCCACAGATCACCATGATGGAATCCTGCTTGGGGACAGGGGATATGCCTGTAGGCATTTTCTAATGACCCCGTTTCCTAACCCCAACCCTGGGCCACAAACTCTATATAATGCAGCTCTCTCTAGGACAAGGGCACGAATTGAAATGACCTTTGGCCACCTGAAGGAGAGATTTCAATGTCTAAAAAGGCTGAGGGTTGCACCTGACAGAGTATGTGACATAATTGTTGCATGCTCTGTCATACACAACATAGCGACCATCAGAAAAGAGAGAGTCCCTGAGGTTTTAGTGCAGCCTGATGATGACCTTGACTGAGTGCACCTTTATCAAACCTGTGGCAGAGCTGCCAGAGACAGAATTGTGGCCCGATATTTTCAATGAAAAATACAACACTGGTTTCACACAAATGTTATTTATTGTATATTATGGCCCTTCAGCCTGTAAGGAGGAGAACATAATTAAGGATACACTCACGCATACACATATACATATGGGAAAGAGATAAGAGAATTTTGTTACCAATTGTTTTTCTAGTATTTGCATCTGCAACTTCATGAACTGAGGACAACCAAAATGAAGTTCCATGTCCTGCTGTATTTTTCTAATTTTTAGTTTTCTGTATACGATTTTCTGTTAAAGATATCTCTTGTATAGAGCCCTCACACTTTTCTGCAAATAAATAAGCAATTACAAATGCCTTTTTTCCTCTATATTGTATACACAGTATATCATTTTGAATCATTTCATATAAAGTACAACAAATGGCACAACCAACCTCACCATTTCCTCTTTTTGATGTGTACTTTGTTCCAAAAGGCACATGTGTGCTGGCTACAGGCTCCTGCAAAACAGTTATATCACGATTAGCACATGGGACTGATCAGAGTGGAGTTTGTTCGAACATTATTTGGAAAATTTACCTCTCCTCCTGATGAATAATCAGACAGTGTCTTCATCAAATGTTTGACCTTTGTCAATATCTCGTTGGTCAGACACAGGTTCTTGGGATATGACATTCCCTGCAACTGACCCAACAAAAAAGAGGGCTATATGGAACATACCTATGGCACACATTGAGGACAAATATATGCAATGACCATCCTTTACCTGAAATGAAGTGACCACTGCATCCTGCCACTGGTTCTGAGGAGGAGCCTCCCCTTGGAATGCCCTCAGAAACAGGGTGATGGGCATTTTGCTGGATAGCCAACTCTTCTGCAGTGGTTAGGTCTGGACTGCGTGGACCTCCACCTGTTTTTTGCTTGTCTGCCTTCTTCTTATTAGCTTTAAAATTAAAGTTTTTTATATTATATGTGATTCTTTATGTCAAACAATTCTTTAAATAGTTACAGTGCATCCGGAAAGTATTCACAGCGCTTCACTTTTTCCACATTTTGTTATGTCACAGCCTTATTCCAAAATGGATTAAATTAATTTTTTTCCTCAGAATTCTACACACAACACCCCATAACAACAACCTGAAAAAAGTTTACTTGAGGTTTTTGCAAATTTATTAAAAGTAAAAAAACTGAGAAAGCACATGTACTGTACATAAGTATTCACAACCTTTGCTCGGTACTTTGTTGATGCACCTTTGGCAGCAATTACAGCCTCAAGTCTTTTTGAATATGATGCCACAAGCTTGGCACACCTATCCTTGGCCAGTTTCGCCCATTCCTCTTTGCAGCTCCTCTCAAGCTCCATCAGGTTGAATGGGAAGCGTCAGTGCATAGCCATTTTAAGATCTCTCCAGAGATGTTCAATCGGATTCAAGTCTGGGCTCTGGCCGGGTCACTCAAGGACATTCACAGAGTTGTCCTGAAGACACTCCTTTGATATCTTGGCTGTGTGCTTAGGGTTGTTGTCCTGCTGAAAGATGAACCGTCGCCCCAGTCTGAGGTAAAGAGCGCTCTGGAGCAGGTTTTCATCCAGGATGTCTCTGTACATTGCTGCAGTCATCTTTCCCTTTATCCTGACTAGTTTCCCAGTTCCTGCCGCTGAAAAACATCCCCACAGCATGATGCTGCCACCACCATGCTTCACTGTAGAGATGGTATTGGCCTGGTGATGAGCGGTGCCTGGTTTCCTCCAAACGTGACACCTGGCATTCACACCAAAGAGTTCAATCTTTGTCTCATCAGACCAGAGGATTTTGTTTCTCATGGTCTGAGAGTCCTTCAGGTGCCTTTTGGCAAACTCCAGGGGGGCTGCCATGTGCCTTTTACTAAGGAGTGGCTTCCGTCTGGCCACTCTACCATAAAGGCCTGATTGGTGGATTGCTGCAGAGATGGTTGTCCTTCTGGAAGGTTCTTCTCTCTCCACAGAGGCCCTCTGGAGCTCTGACAGAGTGACCATCGGGTTCTTGGTCACCTCCCTGACTAAGGCCCTTCCCCCCCGATTGCTCAGTTTAGATGGCCGGCCAGCTCTAGGAAGAGTCCTGGTGGTTTCGAACTTCTTCCAGTTACGAATGATGGAGGCCACTGTGCTCATTGGGACCTTCAAAACAGCAGAAATTTTTCTGTAACCTTCCCCAGATTTGTGCCTCGAGACAATCCTGTCTCGGAGGTCTACAGACAATTCCTTTGACTTCATGCTTGGTTTGTGCTCTGACATGAACTGTCAACTGTGGAACCTTATATAGACAGGTGTGTGACTTTCCAAATCATGTCCAATCAACTGAATTTACCACAGGTGGACTCCAATTAAGCTGCAGAAAAATCTCAAGGATGATCAGGGGAAACAGGATGCACCTGAGCTCAATTTTGAGCTTCATGGCAAAGGCTGTGAATACTTACATACATGTGCTTTCTCAATTTTTTTAGTTTTAATAAATTTGCAAAAATCTCAAGTAAACTTTTTTATGTTGTCATTATGGGGTGTTGTGTGTAAAATTCTAAATAAAAAAAATGAATTTAATCCATTTTGAAATAAGGCTGTAACATAACAAAATGTGGAAAAAGTGATGCGCTGTGAATACTTTCCGGATGCACTGTATATACCAATATTTACCAATTTGAAGTATATTCTTGTACTTCACTTTAACCTGTTCCCATGTTCTCCTTGTGCTCACGTTTTGATCTGGAATTATGACATACAAGATAATTAATCTGACACATAGGAAATGAAACGCTGCATTCAGTAAGTACAATGCACACTACTTACGCGTTTAATTTGCTTTTTGCCAGCCGTCTTTTCTGGTTTGGGCTGTTTTAGAAGTGTTACCCCATGTGCATATTAAATCCTAAAATTCTTTATATCTTTCGAGTAAAAGATTGTGAAAAAATGCACCCATTCTTTCGTCATTTTGTTGCAGCCCATCAAAGACTTGCTGATCATGTTTTCTAGCCTCAATATATATGGGCCTTTCAATCAGCGCAGGCACGTGCAGTCATCTCGGATTACTGGATCCAGCTAGACTAATCTACAGTACTACACTGCTGCGTTTGAAAAACCAACTTATCCTGGATGAGTTTCACCGGCATTAACTCATCCAAGATGAGGCATCTAATCTTGGATGATTTAAGCGACATATGGAAAATACCCCCCCTGGGGCCTCATGCATAACGCCGTGCGTAGAATTCGCACTATAACATGACGTAAGCACAAAAGCCAAAATGTGCTTACGCACAGAAAAATCCAGATGCAGGAATCTGTGCGTACTCTAACTTCCACGTTGTTCCGCTACATAAATCCTGGTCATTGTGAAAAGTAACACATGTGCACGCGCCTGCTGCCCCGCCCCAATTCCTCACAGAATTACGCCCTTTTGAATATGCAGATCAATATAAATAGCCCTTAAGCTCAGCCTTCTATGAAAAGACATTGGGAAAAGCACGGGGAAAAATATAAGACTTTCAGCGAATACCAAGTGGAGGCAAAGGAAAAACATACTATTTGTTGATTTAAATCGTGCAACACCGTGTCCTTTAATTATTAACAATATAGATTATTTAAATGAAGTTAAAGTTTTATCTGTATAATATAATAAACATATTTTGCTGCATTTTATCTTAAAAATTATATCGTCATCATATGTAAATACACACTTTATAAAGTGGCTCAGGTTGTGCAATATTATAACTGTAGTGCAAGTATACAGTGAGGTGATTGTGCTTATAAGTACAAACAGTTCTACAAGGAGCAGTTGATGGACTGATTGAGTGCATTTAGAGCTCTTGGGATAAAACTCTTTCTGAACTGCGAGGTCTGCCACGTGAGAAGCAGTTCAAATAGGAAGCATGGCTGAGGCAGTGTGTGCCTGATGCTGTATACCGATAATTGTCTTTCTGATCAGCTACTCCGAGTGGTACAGTGAGAGTAATATGGAAAGAGATGATCTGCTGTGGCAACCCTAATGGGAGCAGCTGAAAGAAGAAAAAGAAAGTGCAGTGAGAGTAACAACGCTAAAGCAGTTATGGTATTTGGAATAGTTTGACCATTCTGTGGACCATTATATTGTTACTGGTTAAATACAATCAGATGCATTAAACTAATAAACAATATGCGGTTGATTTCAGTGTATTTATAAAGCTGCGTCAGAGACGTGGACCTGAAAAAGAAAGATAAACCACACAGGAACAGTAGCACTGCTTTGATGCTGGGTGCCGCCAGTCTGCAAAGCCGAGCGGAGAACTTGCTTTTGATAGGGTATGAGGTACCGTGGAAATGTACGTGGCTTTACGCCAAGTTTAGGTTTTATACATCGTGATTTGAACGTGGAAACGTTCTTACGCAACATTTCTGTGCGTACGTACCGTTTATACATGAGGCCCCTGGTGTTTTATAGTGGAATCTATGGAGCACGGGGTTCCAATGGAAAATAAGAGCATAAAAGTTTATTAAATATTTCATATATAAACCCTGTGGCATGAAAGTTACAGGTTAGTGTGATTTTATCTTTCGAGAAAAATGGTTCAGAAATGCTCATTTCCAGGATGTGAAAATTAAATGACAAAAACAAAATTTACAGATTCCATATGGTAATCAAGATACTGTACCTTAAAGCATTGTCTGGATGTGAACAGCCGAATAGAAGACCTACGAAAAGGCACACCAGCGAGTCTGTGGCTTTTATTTTTCTGATGACTATTTACAGCCAAAGAAGCACAACAAAAATTTACCTGATCGTCCATTGTTGAAGCTTATTGCAGGGCCAAATGTTTTACAGTTGAGTAACTGCACTGCAGCTGCAAATGAAGCAGGATGAAAAATAGAGCCTCGACATATTTGCAATGAATATGTTTACTTGCAAGGTGCATACTGAATAGGTGCATAGATCTTATGTATGGCAACGTGCTTATACCATTGTAAGCTGTACTGCTTCGCGGATCTAGCATCATGGATTTGTACTTCATTGCCACGTCTTGTCCTTGTGAAGTTTGCATATCCTCCCCAAGTCAGAGTTATATTTTCTCCCTCTTTTACAAAGGCATGCAGCTAATGTAAATTGGTAATTCCAAATTGGCATGAGTGGGAGTTGGCCCTGCGATAAGTTAGTGCCCTTCCTTGGTGAATTCCTGTTTTTCAACCAGCGCTAACAGGAAAGGCACAAATATTCCAACCACATCAGTTTAATGGTGATGCACAGCTCTTTAGAACAGCTAAGTAGTAAAAAAAAAAAAAAAAAAAAAAGAAAGAAATTATAGGGAACATCGCTCCTGACCCTGTATTCAATTACACCGTTTAAGAAATGAATGAATCAGTAAGCCTCATGTTACTGCAGTGACAAGATAATACATCATTGATATATATTGTAGGAATTGCTATATTTACAATTAACAGTGTTCACAATGTTCAATTCAGGCATCATGCAATGCTTATGTCTCTTTTGTATGCCATTTGCTATGGGACTCATAAAAGCAATGTTAATGTTTATGATGTGCGATCTGTTGGAATGACAAAGACATAGCAACAGGACAGACACTTAACCATTTATTAAGGTGGATAAACAAAAAATGGTAATAACTATTCAATATTTTATTAGTTCAGGAAGAACCGATTGCATCTAGTTATCTTTTCCGAGCAATCTGAAAGCCTCTTGTAGATCTTTGTATACAATTTACACACCGGTTGGTGGAGAGTATTTTGTGCAGACATTGGAGACAATACAGCTAAAGAAAAATAAAAGAGATCAACAAATAAATTTACTCTGAGGAAAGCTGTACATTTGTTCTTTCCAGCTTTGATTACTTTTTTTCAGTTCAGTTTTGGAAAGTGAAAGAATGTTCTCAGAATTGCAGGGTTCATTATGGCAGAAAATTCATCCTCATCAGTTACACTGGCAGCAGGGTCATGTAACCAAGCAGGCGTGGCTCCCTGACACATTTAGGGTTTCCAGTGGTAAAAGCAGAATTTGTATGATGTATGTGTAAACCCAAGACATGGATCAATGCTCAATATTTTCTTTGCCTGAAAATGTATGTTTTCAGTAAGTTTTTGTGCTTTTATTTTTGTTGGAGAATCATGCCAATAAGATCCATGACTGCCTATATATTTTTAAAAATTTACTAAAAAAGTTTAACTTTAGAACATAATTTTGTGTGGCATCTGCATATATACCACGTTTATGAAGATGTAACTTAGAGTTTAATTGCTGAACTTATTTCTTAATTGCTGAAAAACTACACCTAAACAAATCTAAAATTTAAAAAATAATAAAAAAACAAATTAAAAACAAAAAGTACAATCAAATGAAATTTATAAGTAAAAAAATTGCTTAAGTTTAGAAAAGCACTTTTAAAGTGATTTTTACTATTTCAGGTATGGTGTCATTGCTGTTTAAAGTAAAATGAATAATTATGAAGAATGTCTGTTTACTGAATTGAGTCAGATATCGCTTATATAAACTAGTGAGTAGAGCCTTTTCTTTATCTTTTCTGGAATAGGTTTTAAACACCATAGAATCTTTCTAAATGGTAAATTACATGCACATGGGAAGTGTGGAGCCTAATGTTTTTAAGTTCACTATACAACTACTTTGTGTTTAAAACTTGAATCGTGCTGTTGCTGATAAATTATTTTGCTATGGTGTAATTTGTCTAGGATTATATCCAGTCATTGGGTGGAAAATTGGACAAGAACTGGTCTACCTAGCTGAGGGCAATGCAGCTGATACTGGCACAGCAGTTAAATGGGCACAGCAACTAAGTAAGTAAATTTTAATTGTACGGCACAATTATTGATTATGGAGCTGTTTTTATATCTACAGCATTTTGAGTTGTAGATGGCTAGTATACTTTTAAAAATTAAGGAATTACTTAATACCTTGTATGAAAGAGTAAACTAGATTATTAACCTTTTAACTGAACGTATTGTTGTGTACTATGGAACAATCATCGTATATATTTAAAGCTTACAGCATAAAACCTTTAAAATACCCTGTTTAATGTAAGATTAAGATATTTTTCTAAAATGAAAATTAGAAAAAACATCCACACTGTATAACACATTTTTGACAATTCATAGTTTCTAAATTCTATAAAAGAGACTGATATGTGTACGGTATATATATATCTATACTAATAAAAGGCAAAGCCCTCACTGACTGACTGACTGACTCACTCACTGACTCACTCACTGACTCATTCACTCACTCACTCACTGACCCATCACTAATTCTCCAACTTCCCGTGTAGGTAGAAGGCTGAAATTTGGCAGGCTCATTCCTTACAGCTTCCTTACAAAAGTTGGGCAGGTTTCATTTCGAAATTCTACGCGTAATGGTCATAACTGGAAGGTATTTTTCTCCATTTACTGTAATGGAGTTGAGCTTGAAAGCCGTGGGGGCGGAGTTTCGTGTGACATCATCACGCCGCCCACGTAATCACGTGAACTGACTGTCAACGCACTATGTAGAAAACCAGGAAGAGCTCCAAAATGCGCTGAAGAAAACATGCATTATATAATTGAGAAGGCAGCGAAACAATAAGAAGCGAGTGAGTGACATATACTACCATATTCATCAGTGCAGCTACTTCGGAAACAAAGCAAGGTATAAACCTAAACTTTAAGTTAATAGACAGGCTGCCGCTGGCATTTTTCATGCCTACGGGTAATGCGGGATACAAGTTTAATGAGAGGACGCAGGATATAAACGAGAGTTTTGATCACTTTGTAACTAAGTTAAAATTGCAAGTGAAGGGGTATGCTTATGCAAATTCCGAGGGACTGTGTTTGTGGGGGAATGACAGTTAAGGCGGGTGGAGGAGTCACGTCATCATATCCCCTCCCATTTACATCATTTTGCTCTGAGCTGAGCTCCGCGGCTAACACCGTCTTCCGAAGCAACTTCGTCACACTGCCACCTAAAGTCAAAACTTAAATATATAAAGTCAGCGTCGGAATATATAAACTCAGTGCTGGAATATATAAAGTCAAATCTTGAATATATAAAGTCAGCGTCGGAATATATTGTCACGCTTGGGTCACAGATTTGCACAGAGACACAGGAGGTCGTAGAAACAAGAAGGATTTTTATTCAAACACTGCAAACACATGAGCTTAAACGTGCTCCATGACAAGTCAGAGATGACAGTTCCGCTAGGAGCAGAGAGAGAGAGAGCGATAAAAGCAAGCAAACAATCAATTTTCAACTGACAGGCGCTGCACAAGACTTTTAAGTTAGCGGAGTATCGCGCGAGGTTTGCATTACGCGTTATAGCGCAAGTGAGAAAGTAAGGAGCAATGTGAGGGTAGTCTGTGTTTCAGGGGTTGTGGTTTTCCCAGAGGTGTCTGTATCTTCTTGGGGTGCGATCAGCCCTCCAGCTTAAACCCTCCCCCTCAGCTTTATTCACATTTCCGTGAATCAAGCGACTCTCTGTACCAGGTTCATTTAGTCTTGATAATACGTCTGCGTTGACGTGTTCAGAACCTGGTCGATGTTTTACTGTGAAACGGTAAAAGTTGTAAGCCCAGAAACCATCTCATGAGGCGAGAGTTTGTATCTTTCTGTCGGTATGACCATTGGAGTGGAGCATGATCAGTTACCAAAGTGAAGTTTCGTCCCCACACGTAATAGCGAAGCCCTCCAGCTCACAATATAAAGTAAGCGCTGGAATATATAAAGTCAAAACTTCAATATATAAAGTCATCGTCAGAATATACAAAGTCAGTGCTGCAATATCCATCCATTTCCCAACCCCGTTGAATCCGACCACAGGGTCACGGGGGTCTGCTGGAGCCAATCCCAGCCAACACTGGGTGCAAGGCAGGAACCAATCCTGGGCAGGGCAAATGCATCATTTTCAAAACATTAACCGAACAGTGTTTTTTTAATTTATTTTTCTGAATACGTTTTTGTTAACTTACTTCAGTTCAGAGTCGTTTCAATCAATATATTTTGACTTTGAGTTTATATATTCAGGAATGAGTTTATATACTCCAATGTTAACTATATATAATCAGGAATGACTTTATAAATTCCGACGCTGACTTTATATATTCAGGTTTTCACTTTATATATTCTAGCGCTGACTTTATATATTCTGACGCTGACTTTATATATTCAAGTTTTGACTTTATATATTCCAGCGGTGACTTTATTTATTCAAGTTTTGACTTTATATATTTAGAAAAAAGTTTTGACTTTATATATACCGACGCTGACTTTATGTATTCAAGTTTTGACTTTATATATTCCGACAGTGACTTTATATATTTGGGAATGACTTTATATATTCAAGCTTTGACTTTATATATTCTGACGCCGACTTTATATATTCAGAAAATCAATGTATTTGCCTGTTTGGCACCCCATAGTATATGTGTGTGTGTATATATGTACACATGTATGTGTATATATATATATATATATATATATGCCAGCAGCACTCATGACAATGACAAAACAATTACGTTGTCAATCATGTTACGTTATTATTAAAATGTTTCCTTTTCTTTTTACTTCTCCGCTGCCAAGCGTGGGTATTTTGCTAATATATATATATATATATAGATAGATAGATAGATATAAATATGACAACAACACTCATGTCAATGACAAAACAATTACATTAACAATCATGTTACGTTATTTTTTAAATTTTTCCTTTTCTTTTTTCATAACTTCTTTTATACACTACTTCTCCGCTGCGAAGCGCGGGTATTCTGCTAGTATATATATATATATATATATATATAAATATATATATATATATAAATATATAATATATATATATATACAGTGGAACCTCAGTTTGCGAGCATAATTCGTTCCGGAAACGTGCTCGCAAACCAAAGCATTTGTATATCAAAGCGAATTTCCCCTTAAGAAATAATGGAAACTCAGATGATTCGTTCCACAACCCAAAACTATTCATATAAAAATGATTAATACAAAATATAAAGTAAAATACATAATACAAATTAACCTGCACTTTACCTTTAAAAAGAATCATGGCTGGTGTAAGTTTCTAAACTCATGTGGGATTCCAACCAACGGGACGACACGCGGAAGAGCGTCCCAAAGTAATCGCAGTCTCCCAGCGCTGTAGCAGTTCGCCATATAAGCGCATCCAAAAAGATCGTAGACATGCTATAAACACCTGTCGTCAATGGGTCATACAAGGAACATTATAAAGATCCCGCTACAATAAATAACAGCGCTGTTGCTGTTTCAAGCTGAATAAAGCTGGTGTTAAAGTACTGAAACTCAGCTTCGTGTTTTGGGGAGCAAGATGGGGACTCGCACTTCACAGCGCACACACACACAGTCACAATGCTGTAGTAAACAGTATACGCTCGTACGGATGTTGACTATATGAGTGAAGCACACAGACTCAGATGGAGAATAGGAGACGATTGCCAGAGAGAGAGAGATAAGGAGAGAGAGAGAGAGACGCGCTGGGCGAGTGAGCGAGCGAGATAAGGAGAGAGAGAGAGAGACGTGCTGGGCAAGCGAGCGAGCAAGATAAGGAGAGAGAGAGACACGCTGGGCGAGCGAGCGAGATAAGGAGAGAGAGAGAGAACTACTATCAGCTCAGTTGTGATCACATGACGCTCAGCAGACAAAGTGTATCCATACTACTCGTATTGCAAGACATCGCTCGTTTATCAAGTCAAAATTTATTAAAAATTTTTGCTTGTCTTGCAAAACACTCGTAAACCAAGTTACTCGTAAACCGAGGTTCCA
>JANRMT010062854.1:104228414-104241807 GCA_026402145.1 Polypterus bichir lapradei | reverse complement strand
AGGACTTGTGTTGAAGAGACATTCGGCATCTGTCAAGCGTTGTAAGTATACAATCAGTTTCATTGATAACTTCACATCCAGCTTTTGAGAGTTTAAACATTTCTAAACATCAAAGTGTCCACTACTGAAATCGTCACCTGTGAATCTAAGATGTTTAAGAGGCATTGGCGGTTGTCCAAAGGTGTAAAATATTTGGCCATTTCGGTACACTTAAGCATTCCACTCTTCTAGTGCTCCTGTGTAGTATAATTATCTCCTGTACCGTCATCAGTCCACACCTTGAACCTGTCCCTGTCATTCAATACATAAGACACAATGTTCCTCCGGATATTAAGAGTGAGCCTGATATGGCCGTGCAATATGTAACAAAGAGAATGGAAAAGGCACGTGCCATCTCCAGGCATGGAAACCACTTGGTAAGTGACAGTTCTTTGATCGATGGTGATCACCTCGATAGACATGTTAATGGGGGTACGGTTGGAATGATAAAGGAAATGGGTACCTGAACAATGTAAAGTAAGTCTAAAATACATACACAATAACTATAATCGTAATAAATGAACAATAAAACAGCGGAGAAGCCGTGGATTAAATAAAAAGGCTGTAGTTATCAGCAGGTAGACGTGAATACCGTGGCGAAGCAATGAAGGGAATGTAGAGACTGGAGCGACAGACAGCCTTATATAGGCAGGCAGCCAACAACGTGGGAGGCGTTGGGATGGGAGACCTAACACCGCCTCACACGGTGACCGAGCTGCAGGCTATGGACGTATATATGTACGTAAGTAGGATTCAGTTAGCGTTGGGAACCCGCGTACCAAATTTCTTGAAGATGGGCCCATAAGTAACAAAGACCATTGAAAAGTTCAATATGACGGCCGACAGTGGCATCATATCACCGAAATAAGTACCAAATTTCAACCATCTACCTACATGAGAAGTTGGAGAATTAGTGACGTTGGAAAGTTCAAGATGGCGGCTGACAGTGGCGTCACACCACCGAAATAAGTACGTACATTGGTTTTGGTTAGCGCAGGGAAGCCGCCTAACAAATTTCGTGAAGCTGGGGCCATGAATAAGAAAGTTCAACATGGCGGACGTTGTTGACCGTTATGACCGTTACGCGTAGAATTTCGAAATGAAACCTGCTTAACTTTTGTAAGTAAGCTGTAAGGAATGAGCCTGCCAAATTTCAGCCTTCTACCTACACGGGAAGTTGGAGAATTAGTGATGTTGGAAACTTCAATATGGCAGCCGACAGTGGTAAGTATGTACATCGGTTTTGGTTAGCGCAGGGAAGCCGCCTACTAAATTTCGTGAAGATGGGGCCATGAATAAGAAAGTTCAACATGGCGGACATTGTGAAAATTAGTGACGTAGGAAAGTTCAATATGGCGGCCGACAGTGGCGTCTTACCATCGAAATAAGTACATACATCAGTTTCGGTTAGCGCAGGGAATCCGCCTACCAAATTTCGTGAAGATGGGGCCATAAATAAGAAAGTTCAACATGGCGGATGTTGTCGACCGTTATGACCGTTACGTGTAGAATTTCGAAATTAAACCTGCTTAACTTTTGTAAGTAAGCTGTAAGGAATGAGCCTGCCAAATTTCAGCCTTCTACCTACACGGGAAGTTGGAGAATTAGTGATGTTGGAAACTTCAATATGGCAGCCGATAGTGGCATCATACCACTGAAATAAGTATGTACATCGGTTTTGGTTAGCGCAGGGAAGCCACCTATCAAATTTTGTGAAGATGGGGCCATAAATAAGAAAGTTGAACATGGCGAACATTGTCAACCGTTATGACCGTTATGCGTAGAATTTCGAAATGAAACCTGCTTAACTTTTGTAAGTAAGCTGTAAGGATTGAGCCTGCCAAATTTCAGCCTTCTACCTACACGGGAAGTTGGAGAATTAGTGATGTTTGGAAAATTCAATATGGTGGCTGACAGTGGCGTCATACCACCGAAATAAGTACGTACATCGGTTTTGGTTAACGTAGGGAAGCCACCTACCACATTTCGTGAAGATGGGGTCAGCCTTCTACCTACACGGGAAGTTGGAAAATTAGTGACGTTGGAAAGTTCAATATGGCGGCTGACAGTGGCGTCATACCACCGAAATAAGTATGTACATTGGTTTCGGTTAGTGCAGGGAAGCCGCCTACCAAATTTCGTGAAGACAGGGCCATGAATAAGAAAGTTGAACATAGCGGACATTGTGAAAATTAGTGACGTTGTAAAGTTCAATATGGCGGCCGACAGTGGCGTCATACCATCGAAATAAGTACATACATCGGTTTCGGTTAGCACAGGGAATCCGCCTACCAAATTTCGTGAAGATGGGGCCATAAATAAGAAAGTTCAACATGGCGGACGTTGTCGACCGTTATCGACCGTTATGACCGTTACATGTAGAATTTCGAAATGAAACCTGCTTAACTTTTGTAAGTAAGCTGTAAGGAATGAGCCTGCCAAATTTCAGCCTTCTACCTACACGGGAAGTTGGAGAATTAGTGATGTTTGGAAAATTCAATTTGGCGGCCGACAGTGGCGTCATACCACCGAAATAAGTACGTATATCGTTTTTGGTTAGTGCAGAGAAGCCACCTACCAAATTTCGTGAAGATGGGGTCAGCCTTCTACCTACATGGGAAGTTGGAAAATTAGTGACGTTGGAAAGTTCATTATGGCGGCCGACAGTGGCGTCATGCCATTGAAATAAGTACATACATCGGTTTCGGTTAGCGCAGGGAAGCCGTCTACCAAATTTCGTGAAGATGGTGCCGTAAATAAGAAAGTTCAACATGGCTGACGTTGTCGACCGTTATGACCGTTACGTGTAGAATTTCGAAATGAAACCTGCTTAACTTTTGTAAGTGAGCTGTAAGGAATAAGCCTGCCAAATTTCATCCTTCTACCTACATGGGAAGTTGGAGAATTAGTGATGAGTGAGTCAGTCAGTCAGTCAGTCAGTCAGTCAGTGAGGGCTTTGCCTTTTATTAGTATAGATAAATCACTGCACTGACCAAAATTACATGCACAAACACATGTATCTGGGCTCCGACTGACGCTTATGAATGCTCTTGGCTGTTTGTTTACAATCACACAAGCGGATACACGTGATGCTTCGGGTCGTAACGCAAGACGTTGGTCGTAAATCAAAACAAAAATTTTGGTCGTAAATCAAGTTGTTTGCATGTCAGGCTGGTCGTATTTCAAGGGTCGACTGTATATACACACATATCCATCCATCCATTTTCTAACCCGCTGAATCCAAACACAGGGTCACGGGGGGTTTGCTGGAGCCAATCCCAGCCAATGCGGGGCACAAGGCTGGAACCAATCCTGGGCAGGGTGCCAGCCCACCGCAGGACACACACACACACACACACACACACCAAGCACACACTAGGGACAATTTAGAATCGCCAATCCACCTAACCTGCATGTCTTTGGACTGTGGGAGGAAACCGGAGTGCCCGGAGGAAACCCACGCAGACACGGGGAGAACATGCAAACTCCACGCAGGGAGGACCCGATAAAAAAAATATATATATATATATATGGCTTACCATTACACAATATGAATATGTTTTGGTGTTTGTTATGGCATGTTCTGAGGTAAACTGGTAACTTGTCAAGAATTGATTCCTGTCATTTGTCTGGTGGTGTCAGTTTTGGTTCTGGCACCCCTGAAAGATGAGGATTTGAAAATGGATGGAATTCACTGATTTTCTGCTTAATAAGTCAGTAATATAGTTCGGAAGATTCTTGGATATGTAGCCAGTTATTGTGTTAAAGCCACTTCAGGGTTATTGCATTCAAAGGCCTTCAGAAGAAACCTGTTGGTGGCTACTTCATTTAAACAATTTAAAAAAATAAAGAGCCTTAAAAACCCTGTGAAAAGAACAGGCTCCTCAGCAAAATATTTTTAAATTGTAGAATTTATGAATGTACAGTATGTTTTGCAAAGTACATCTACATTATGACCATTTGTTTCAGCTGACAAAAAAAGTCTTAAAAATGCAAATTTGGACATTGGTACAGTTTACTTTTGCATCACTGATATTTTGAAGTAATATAATAATGCTTCAGATGTTAACTCTTGGGCATACTTTACATGGGGAGAAACATTTGCAGATCTGGATAAAGGTGAGCAATGCACCTGAAATTACTTCATGGTTGGTGCACTTTTTGGCTTTGAACATTCACCTGAGTAATCCACTGATCAAATCTAGAAAGCAAGAAAGTAAGTTTAAAATAACTAAACAAAGAGAACAGAGCAACACAGTGGCTTGAATCTTGGCATGGTAAATGTTTTTTTGCTTTCCCAGTGTTTTTCAGTTTTTCTCTGGATACTCCATTTTTTTCTTGTATATCCCAAAGACATAGGTTAGGTTTTTTGTGTTCTAAATTGGGCATTTTCTAAATGTGGGTGTGTGCATGAAGTGAACCTTATCACAGTAGCACTGACCACAAGACAAGAAACAACTCATGTTAAGGTACAAGCCCATTATAGGGTACACATGTACATCTACTAACACCAAGCAAAAGTGACTGTGTGTAATCTGTTTCAGTCTTCACCATTGTAGTTTTCTGAATTTTACAGTAGGCACTGGATGTTGTACTGCATTTGTAAAGTTTAGAAAGTTGTATTTAAAATAAGTATTAACTTATCTCTTGCTAAAGATACTTATCCTAACTTTCAGAAGCTAAGAGTTGCCATGAAGCATCATGTCAGAAAGAAGCCACAGGTTAGCTAGACACAGGGTTCTCGTGGTCATGGAAGTTTTGGAAAATTATAAAAAAAAAAAAAAGAAATTTGCTTTACCAGACCTGGAAAAGCTATGAAAAATTACCAAGTAACCATTACATTTTGGAAAAGTCGTGATTTTTTTTAATATACTGCAGATAAGGTCTATGTTTCGTAATTTTGTAAATTAGCAAAATCTTGAGCAGAGTTTATTAATTGCGTAGTGAGTGACCCGTAAAGCATATGCCAAAATGCTGGGTAGATGAGTGTTTGGTAATCTCTGATCAACAAATGAAAAATACAAACTGTGACACATAAAGGTGACACATTATGTACAAAATGTAAATTATACATGAAAATGTTTGGTGTGAATAATATGGATGAAGCTGTACTACCAAGTTACTCAAAAGGCAAAAAACATACAATGAGAAGGCTACAAGAAAAACTGTCGGAATTGACACCTTGTTCATCTCCTCTTTAGTTAGCAAAGCAAAGGCTAATACAATTCCCTTATGCAATAATCTAGCCAGGCAAACATAGTATATCAGCGTTGGATTTCTATTTGCTGAATATTTTTGGGCTATAAAAGTAATTGATTCACACTGTTGTTACAAATCATACACCAGTCTCAGACAGCTGTTTAATACAATATTAACTGACAGCAAAATCCCAGCTAAATTTTCATGTAGTGAAATAAATGTGCACATTTTATTACATTTAGTATTGCTCCTTATTGTAAATCATTGATTGTCGGAGAAGTATCTCCGCAAACTGGTTATGCCCTACATTTTGATCACTCAAATGGATATACACATGAGTATTTGGAATGGCAGAGAAGTGAAAACTAGGTATGTAGGTGTTGTGTTTATGGAGGCATACAACAGCTTGGGACATTATGAAGAAATAAAAACACATAAACAGAGATTGGACTAAAAAATTGTCCAGTTATCCATGGATGTGCCCAGCATTAACTGGAAAGTGTTGCACTTGTTACAGCCAGAGCGTTTGTATGATGTGAACAAGACATTGATCCACTTAGGATCATGTGGACTTCATATTCCCCACAGTGCATTTCGCGATAAATGAAGATTGAGCAGATAGAAATTGGACAATGCCATTTCCAACCTTTACTGGCTGTTCAAAGACAGACCTGCATGCAGAGAAGACTTTGTTAAAATCACAGGTTGTGATCCATTTATGCTAGATAAAAGATGTGCCTGTTATGTGAAAGAGAATGCTTTGGCCTCCTATATCCTGAATAATATTGCTATTCACCATAATAATCTTTGAATTTTAATATTCATTTAAAGCAGTATTTCCTTTTCAGCTATTGAATAGAAAATGTTATCTATACTAATAAAAGGCAAAGCCCTCACTCACTCACTGACTGACTGACTGACTGACTGACTGACTGACTGACTCATCACTAATTCTCCAACTTCCCATGTAGGTAGAAGGCTGAAATTTGGCAGGCTCATTCCTTACAGCTTACTTACAAAAAGTTAGGCAGGTTTCATTTCGAAATTCTACGCGTAACGGTCATAACTGGAACCTGCTTTCGTCCATATACTGTATATGGCCATAGCCTGCAGGTCGGTCGCCGTGTGAGGCGGAGTTGCGTCCCACATCATCACGCCTCCCACGTAATTGAGTGCCTGCCCATATAAGGTAAATATTCACGGGTGAAGGACTGTGCTTAGCATATTCATAAGTGCAGCTACTGTGGAAATCAGCACACCTCCCACGTAATTGACTGCCTGCCTGCGAGCAAGAGAGAGAGAGTGAGAGCGCGACACACACACACACAGGCAGCGCCAGAGAGATGGCGGGAAACACACAGGCAGCGCCAGAGAGATGGCAGGAAACACACAGGCAGCGCGAGAGATGGACGCAACACACAGGCAGCGCGAGAGAGAGCTGGACACATTAAGGTAGGAAGGCAGTTAAAGAATGCACTGGTCTTGATTTTGTTTTCACTTCTGTTTCCAGCGATCTGTTCGTAGCGTGCATTATTGCAATGTTATTTTTCTTGGTGGTTTATTAAATTACGGATTTTTTCAAATGTTCATTGTTTCCCTGTGCTTAAAACTCATTAAAAAAAAGTGCTTTTAGCCAGCGGTTGGTAGCGCTATAGCGCGAACTATTGCAGTGTTAGTTTTCTCTGTTGTTCAAGGTTTTCTCAGTGTTATTCAGTGTTTTTACATTTAGTTTACTATTACGCTGTGCATTCTATGGTATAATTATATTTGTGCTTAAAAACTAAAAAAATATATATTTACATACAGTTCGTATGGTCTGGAACGGATTAATTGTATTTACATACAATGTTATAGGGGAAATTGCTTTGGTTCACGACCAAATTGGTTTACGACCACAGTTTTGGAACGAATTATGGTTGTGAACCGAGGTTACACTGTACCGGGAATGCTTGTTAAACATCTTAGATCCACGAGTAGCGATTGGGGTGGTGAGATGTCTATTGAGGTGATCACTGTAATATTTATATGTCATTGAATTGTATTATTATCAGGCATGGTTTAGGCACCTATGTCATTAGGAAGGCACCAGAAAAAGGGACCTCAAGGTTACTATTATGAAAGTTAATTTAGAGCACGGATGCCGTGAATGTGAAGATTATATGACAGGCAATTAAACATGAATAAAGGCACTAGTAAACCTCCTATCTGTCGGGAATATGCAGTGTCATGAACCAAGACAGACTGTCACAAATAAGAAGCAGTGTGCTTAGAAAATTAAGAGTGTCCAGCAAGAGTTTGTCACAGCAAATCAAGAGGATGAGACAGTTGTGATGATGTGCTGAAGAAGATCAGGCAATTTTGTGATTTTGCAGTTAGCACAACAAACTCCTGTGAAATTTACCTCAAGTCAGAAAAGTTAGATTCTATGTTGAATTGAACCATAGGGTACCAAACTAGAGTTCAGAAGTTTGAGGCTATATTCTTGGATAAGCAAGAGTGGAAAAGGGGGTTCTGTGTGAAAGAGGAGATTGTAATGTAGAGTCTGATGTAGCATTCGATGGTTGCACAAAGAATCTTCATTAACCCGTCAGCGCTTTTTGGGGAGTATGCAATGTTCAGATTACAAAAGAGCTTCTTGTGTCAGTGGCAAGAGGTAGGCAAATGTGCCACGTGTACAGTGATGAACAGAGAAGACTGAGGGAAGGACAAAGGACTAACTTGGAGGAAGAGCCTCATGGATGAGCTTGACAAGTTGAAAAGAAAGAGAGCTCAGGGTGAAGTCTTATGTAAAATCATTTGTGCATGCTGCAGATGATTATGCTGTCAAAGCAGAAATCTACAAGCAAACTGTCTCTGTCAAACTGCAAAAACGGGCATATTTGATGGACTCTAACAAGCAAATTATGCAGAAATTAAATTAAATAAAGCAGTAATCAATGAGAATGATCTTATTCACAAAGTAGAGTATTAATATTCAATTTACCACATTCAGTTTTTCAGGATTTTATTCATACAGAAAGTAGTTTGTGTTTATGACGAGAAGCATACAGTGAATATGAAAAGTCTTATAACAGTTGACCTACCCGCTTTCGCTAACCATTGAGAAATGTTAATTTTCTAGGAATTAGCATATTGTTGAGATTAAAGAGTAATGTAAAGTAAAAGTGTTTTTCTAATAAGTTTTAACAACTTTTTATTTTTATTGTGTGTGTGTGTGTGTGTTTTTTCCCCCCAGAGTTTAATAAATCATGTTTGCCCTTACACTGTTCAAGTCTTTCTTCAAGTTGTAGTCCACAGTTGTAGCCAGTACTTACAAATCATTAGCCCCCTTAATGGAATTGGGTGTGCAATGGTTGAGCAAGACGAAGATTTGCAAAGCAGGAGCCTAAAGATTATTATTATTTAACTATTTTAAATCCCACAAACCTCTCACTTCTGTGTTGTTTTTTGCAGCACTTGTAAGGGCAAATGTATTTACAAAAGTGCAAAAATTCAGTCATAGATAATTGGTTAGAGGCTATGGAAAAGTCATGGAAGAATTTTGCTGGTAAAAAAGCAAGTGGAAAGTTGTTATACTGTATTTAGAATTGGTTTTTCTTTAATGTTGCAGTTTATGATAAACTCCTTAATCATGTATCTGGCTCCTACATCTTAAAAGCAGGTAAAAAATAAATCAACAAATAAAATAAATGTAACTTTTCATTATGTCATAAAAACTTTGTTGTTTTTTTTTTTGTTTGTTTTACTTTGCAGGTCTTTTTTCAGATGCAGCAGAAACTGAAGCAATGGCAAATAATGTGTCTGACAGTGAAGGAGTCTGTTTTGTTCCATCTTTCAGTGGTTTGCAGGTAATCTGAGACTATCTTTATAAAAGTAACAAAGCAATATATTTACTATTTGGACTGTGAAAAGAAGGAAAAACAGAGAGCATACCAAGATTTAATGGGTAACTTAAAATCTCATTTGGGCCTTTTAGCCTGTGCATTACACAAAAATATTGTACACTTGTGCAAGAGGAGAGCACAAAAACAAACTTAGTGTATGAATTCTTTTTTCACATATTCAATGTAAATCAAAGCGGTGGTGTTTGTAAGCCAACATGGAAAAACACACCTTGTTTGGATTTTACATTTAGGGCATGTATAATCTGAAAATATGTTTTTATTTTAAACATCAATAACAAATATATCATGAAAATGATAATGATGAACCTTTTTTTGTACTGACAAAAACTAAGTATGCTCTTTGGAGTTTTTTTGTTGATGCTGTGTTTTAAAAAAGACTGACAAAAAAAAAAAAAGACATTTTGGCACTCATCTACAGTATGCTATTTAAAACAACAGAAATGTTATTTTACTAATTCTGTTTATCATTGCATCAAATGACTAAAGTTAGAGTCCGACACAGGTGCAAATAATTAGAACATTATTAAGAGTAGATTGGAGAGTCCTACCTTATACATATATTAGAAACCAATATTGTATGTTGCTCTTATAAATTGAGTTGTGTGTTTACATCATGCCAAGCTCAAATTGCTGATGCCTGTGAGTCTGGCAAAGATTTTAAAGCAATTTATAGTCAACTAGCCATGCTATCTGTCAAAGATGGGTAATGGCAAACATTTTTAAATTATTCTATCTTTTGCCTTATGTGCACTTTTAGCTGCTTTCCTCAGTTTTCGTGTATATGTGAATGTGTCTTCACCAGTGCTCCCTCTCTCAAGCACATTCTAGTGAAGCCTACTTCTCAGATGCTGCCCGTTTTTATACTTGCCGTCTTTGAAGCTGACTCTCTGCATGCCTTCCATGCTGTTTCTCCTCCTCGTACTTTTACTTTCGTCACGTTGCCAAATCCAGACTGACCAACCTGATTGCTCAAAGCGACACACAAACTTTACTGTTTTTGTTATATAATAGACTACTATGATTTATGATAAATCATCTGCAAATTAGATTGCCACAAGTATGAAATTTTCTTTATCTAGTTCACATCATCCTAGAAAATTTAAACCAAGAGCTTACTGAAAGATGCTGTATGAAGTTTCCAAGAACACAAAGTAACAACAAGGAAATTACAGGCAAGTCCCAATCAATGTCAAAATGCATGAGTCAGTTTAGAATGGCTGAAAAGAAAGAACGTAGTGCTGGGGGTTAAGGAATAGCTGAGTCAGAGTCAGAATCATAATCCCATAGAAATGCGATGGTGGGGACTTAAAGCAGACTATCATTTGAATAGGTTCTGTAAGAAGGAGTTGACAAAAACGTTACAGACTGACAGACAATCATAAAAACTGACCACAGCCTACAAGAAGTTTTTTTTCTCTCTAAAGTTGGCAAGGTTAGTGTTTCAGTACCTCCACACTGACCAGATGTTCATGTGGGTAAACCTAATAATGTTACATGTGCTGTGCTGACAGAAGCACCTAGTTGTGAATGCTTGCAGTTAGTGGAGCTGCTGAAATGGAACACTTTGTTTCAGAAAACAAATCCTCAAATGCTAAATTTGTGATGTTAGGTTGTTTTTTATTTCGTCAATTTAAATTAATGTTCTTTAATATAAGAAATAAATTTATGATGAATGTAAAGAAAGCACATACAACGTGTTTGAGCAGTACAGAAACAAATGGCATGCAGTCTCCAGTTAAGAGTGATTACTACAGGTAAGTTCAGTAAAGGTTGATGAATAAGCTTATACATAACTAAGTCTAAACATTTATATAAGCACATTGAAAACAACAGAAAAGATGGCTTTTTTACAGGAATTTGGAAATAATTATCAATTGTCAAATTTCAGAAAGGTAGCCTTAAAAATGGATAAAATGTTTTGTTTTTTTTTAAAAAAAAAAAAACGAAAATGAAAGCATTAGAAGTTGCTGGCATTTGAAATTTGAATTTGACTTGTCAAGTAAATAGTTTACTCCATTAACCAGCTGATGTCTTCTCTGCATACTGCTATTCATTAATTCATCAGGCACTGTTACAATAGTGTCTGAAGTTTTAATTTTAGTACTAAATTTAAGTGGTATTTTTATTTTTCAGTTATTGATCAGAATATGTCAGCAAATAATTTAAGTTCATTCACACAGTCAGGTAAATCATGTAGTCCATGATGATTGTATCATTCTTTATAAACTCAGTTCTAAAACTCCTGCAAGTTAATCAATATCCACTGATGTGTTGCTATACTGGGGTGACAGAGTTGCCCATGGTGTGTTGCTCTTGAAAGGGTAGATTATTGCCTTGGTTGTCTAATATCGGTATGCATACACTCATGTGTTTGTCATTTGTTATCTTATACTTTTTAGTCTATTATAATAATATATTGATCATGTTTTTATGTACCAACTCTTGCATAGAGGCAAGTACACCACATACATTTTATGTGGGCATTGTGTTCATATGTATAAGTACTCTTTTTGCAGTTGTGTTTGTATGATGTTACAAACACGCTTTTGTCCCTCTTCAGTATTTTCATAGGTATAGCTGGTGTCATTTGCAGCTGTGAATGGAACAGCAACTTGTCATTGGAAATACCTTAACTGCTTAAATATAAAACCAAGCTCTTTTGGCAAAAGTACAAAAGGAGAGCTAGTAGTTAGTTGTCCTGCCTTCTGTGTGTATGTGTGAGGTTTTTGTCATTTTCTTTCTAAACAGAAAAAATAAGTTATGTTTTGACACTAGAATTACCAGAGCCTACGAGAAAACTCATAAATCTGGCCCACCTTAAATCCGTTCGACCTCTCCGTCAGCGTCTTTTGTCCTGTAAATGTGCCAATAAAGACAAGCAGCAAGCGGCCTGCTATTCCATCCCCCCACTGTCGTGGAACGTTCACAAAGTTCTCCCAGCTCATGCCTTGATTGATTATCTGGGATTGAAGTGCTGGAGTTTTAGAGTGGAAATAATAGATTGTTATTTGGAACACATGCATTTCATGTGTGTCCCATTTCTACAATAGTCTGTGTCAACACATTGTTTAAACAGAAACGTTTTTCATATTTTAGTAATAAATGACAAAATGTAGGCATAAACTATATAATGTATGAAGCCTGAAGTCCAAAGATCAAATAAACACTTTCACAAAAGGTTCAAAGACAATACAAGAGCTTCCGTGGTGTAGAGGTAAGATTTACTGACTTGTAATCAAGAGTCCTCGGTTCAATCCTGACTGCCTCCTGTATTTGCTGTTTTCAGTAGTGAGCTGCTCTTATTGTTAATTTATACAGTACACACATACATTTGGTTTGTGTCTGTAACAGCCACTGTACATTTATAGGCCTTTTTTTTTCACTTTTATTCTCTCAGTCAACGATCACGATGCATACTGCCACCCAAACTCAGGGATCTGACGCTATTACTTTTTATCTGAAACTGGGAATAACTGTAGATGTGAGTGTTGGTTTGAGGCAATGGATCTGGACATTCTGTGACCTGGATGGATAAAAGACATAGGTGTATATGATATTGGAATAACTCATTTTATGACCTGTATAGTACATTTCGGAAAACATTGTGGCACGGATGCAACATTATTCATATTATTCGTATTCATTCGCATAACATCTTGCGATTGTAATCACTGACTGCGTGTTTTGCGTGTTTTTTTTTTTTCCCCTGTTTTTCTCCACGTTGCTGTATGGTGCTGTTTCTTTTGTACTCCAGGACATGCAGAGGAAAAAATAGTACAGAGAGGTCAGTTCAGCGCTATATGCAATCATCAGATTCAAATGTTAACAGTTTACACACATGCAAGGACCGTCCTTCCTACATTTACGACATGTGTAGCTGTTAACATTTGAATGTTAAGATCGCAAGGGGCTTGCCGTGTCTCAGAAACCCGAGTTCGATTCCCGGTTGAGGAGATAGTGTTTTTTCTTTTTAACCTCAAACGGACATAAAATTTATAAACTGGTATGCACTGTCAGTTATTGAGATCGTTATATTTTCATGTGGGATGATCCTATTAAAATATTTTTTAACAATTGAGACTGCAATTAACATGAACAGACAAACAGAGCACTACGTAACAGAGAGATAAACAGGCAGAGAAAAACAGAGAAGGTACATGTACTGAAAGAAAAAAAAAGATCAACATGTGCGTTGATCTTGCTGCAATGAATAAGCTCACACGCTCTAACACCTCCCCCCCCCCCCCCCC
>JANRMT010062854.1:104183908-104228014 GCA_026402145.1 Polypterus bichir lapradei | reverse complement strand
CAAGTGTAATCAAGAGTCCCCGGTTCGATCCTCACTCACTCCTATATTTGCTGTTTTCAGTAGCAAGCTGCTCTTTTTGTTAATATTATACAGTACACACATAAACTTTGTTTAGCGTATGTACTTGCGCTGTTACTTAGAGTCAGATGGAGGGGGGGGTTAGAGCGCGTGAGCTTATTCAGTGCAGCAAGATCAACGCACATGTTGAGTTTTTTTTTCTTTCAGCACATGTGCCTTCCCTGTTATTTATATATCTAGTGACTTCTCTGCCTGTCTGTCTCTCTATTAGGCAGTGCTCTGTCTGTCTGTGTGTTATGGATCTTAAAAATAACTGTTATAAGGACACTTGTTCATGTTAATTGCAGTCTCAATTGTTAAAAAAATATTTTAAAAGGAGCATCCCACATGAAAATATAACGATCTCATTAACTGACAGTGCATAACAATTTATAAATTTTATGTCCATTTGAGGTTAAAAAGAAAAAACACTTTTTCCCCAATGGGGAATCAAACTCAGGTCTCTGAGGCATGGTAAGCCCGCTGGGCTCTGAGTCAGCAAATCTTACCGCTAAGCCATGGAAGAGTTGGTTCGTTCTTGAACCTTTAGTGAAAGTGTTTATTTGATGTTTGGACTTCATGCTTCACACATTCTATAGTTTATGCCTACATTTTGTAACATTTATTACTAAAATACGAAAAAGCTTCTGTTTTAACAATGTGTTTACACAGATTACTGTAGAAACGGAACACACATGAAATGCGTGTGTTCCAAATAACGATCTATTATTTCCACTCCAAAACTCCACTTCACTCCCAGATGATCAATCAAGGCATGAGCTGGGAGAAGTTCGTGCATGGTCTTAGTGGGTGGGGGGATGGAATAGCTTGCTGCTTGTCTTTATTGGCACATTTACACGACAAAGGAGGCTGGCGGAGAGGTGCGAATGATTTTAAGGTGGGCCGGATCTACGAGTTTTTTCGTAGACTCTGGTAATTCTAGTGTTGACAATGTGTTTACACAGATTATTGTAGAAACGGAACACACATGAAATGCATGTGCTCCAAATAACGATCTATTATTTCCACTCAAACTCCAGCACTTCACTCCCAGATAATCAATCAAGGCATGAGCTGGGAGAACTTTGTGCACGTTCTACGGCGGTGGGGGGATGGAATAGCAGGCTGCTTGCTGCTTGTCTTTATCTACACATTTATAGGACAAAAGACGCTGACGGAGAGGTGCGAACGAATTCAAGGTGGGCCGGAGTTTTTTTGTAGGCTTTGGTAATTTTAGTGCTAATTAGATATTCTTCTTTTCTTCTACAGAGTAGTTTGTAATTTTGTAATTTGTTCTGAATTTTCCTATTAAGAGAGAACAAGTTAGGAGAAACATGTAAGAGGATATTAAGTTTACTGTGTAAAATAGATGGCTAAAAAGAGAGAAGGTTGTTTGTTATAACTACAATTGTCAACTTTCTTTTTGTCTTTTGACTATGCATAGACAGTCTCCTAACATTTTTTTGTAGGGTGCCTAGTCAATAATTATTAGTACAGTATTTCCACAATCACAAGAAGTGGTTCATTTAGGCTTGGACATACAAGTTTTCCCTGACTCTCAAATTACACATTTTGTTTTATACAATATGTTTTATGATTATCATTATGGATTCTTGAGGGAGAGGGAAACCAGAGAGCATTTGAACTTAGTTCCGGTGGGCACCTTTATATGTGTGTACAACTAACCCAGCATTTAGGCAATTGTTATATTTGATTAGAAGTAGTACCTTGCACTGCCCAGGGTTGAATAAAGTGCAGGTACAGTCACTATATAATTTCCCCAGGGGAAAAATTTTGGCCACAAACTAAAATTTTACTGATTAATCCCACTGTGGGTAGCAACTTTGCATATCTATGTCATGTCCCAAAAATACTTCCTAGACACACTTCTCTAATAAAGCACAGATGTTGTTACTCAAAGTAATCTAATATACAACAGCCTTAAATGAAAATAATGAGATTACATGCAAGCTGAACTGTGTTCATTAAAGTGAAGCATGAAGAAATCACTTTCAGAACTCCTGTAACACTCTGAAAGTACTCTTAGAAGCAGAAAAAAGTAAAATAGCTTCATAGCATCCCAAATAGAAAGTAAGCAGGTAATGATGTTTTAATTATAGTAGAATCCATAGTTCAATTCTATTGATGCCAAGTATTGCACAAAAGAAAAATGTAAATCTGTTATTATGTATATGCTGTATTCCCTTTGTATTTCAGGCTCCCTTGAATGATCCTCGTGCTTGTGCTTCATTTATGGGCTTGAAACCATCAACAACAAAAAATCACCTTGTTCGAGCAATCTTGGAATCTATAGCTTTCAGGTATTTTTTTTTTCTTTGGTTTAAGTAATTTATGCAGCATGTAATCATACCATAATATGACGGTGCGGGTCGTGCTCCATGCTCCCTGTTCTTGTTTTGAGAGTCTCTTGAACCCAACACCGTCGTCGATGTAACCGGATGACCTGGCAGATGACGACAAATCACACTTGTAACAAGGAGATGGTGTGAAAGTGTCCAAGTGTTTTTATAAAAAACAAAAAAACAAACAAAACCAAAACACTGTTCATAGTGCAGTGCTTCATAAAATCCATAAAAACCAAAGTGGAGGTTAAAATCCATAATAAATAAGTCCTTTAATTCAAGGTTAAAATAGTGGCTAGAAGTTGTCCTTTTTAAAAACCTAGTGCCTTCTCCTTTTAACTGGCGGCTCCCCTGCTTCTCCCATACAGGGCCTTGCAACAGGCGAGTCACTGTTTCTGCAGGTGCAGCTGACTCTTCTACTGGTCTGGTAGCCTTCAGTACCCTAGCTATGTACAGCTCATCCCTCCGGATCGAGACTTGGGGCCCAGCGACCAAGGCTTTCACACTGGGGCTCTCCCACCCAAGCCTCCTCAACTCCAACTGCCTTCTCAGCCTTACACAGTGAGCCGTTCATACTCCCAGTCACTCCAGCTCCTCATAAATGCTCAGCTAGAGCGACTTCTTTCTACTGCCCCCACCAAGTGTCAGTCAAACACTCCTCCTAAAGGGCTGTCCTCCCAGCTGCCTGCTATCCAGCAAGCCTGCTGTCGCTTGCTTGCTTCCACACTGGCACTAAACACCTCCTGCCTTCTTCTCTCTTTAACCTGCCTCCTTGTTTCTGTCTCTCTTTTGTTTTTTTTTTGTTTTCTCTCCCGATCTCTTGTACCGGCTCGTACGGCTCTGTGGGTGCAGTGTCACAATCACGCACCACAGGAAGCCAATGAAGTAATTGAGAATGATCTTGCCCCAACTACCTCATTAACTCCCTGTGGTTGTGCGAGTGTGCCCACGGAGACTGACATGGCCAATGGATTTTTTTTTTAAAAAACCGCTATTCTTTCGGAGCCACGGACCCGCTATACCACACATGATAGCACTGAAAAAGGTACAGTTATGGTGCAAGAGGTACAGTATTCTATAGGGAAGGCTTATTTTCTGTTTTCAAGTGAGAGAAATTATCTATACACCATTATCATGGCTTGGCAGCCTAATTAATATTGAAATATTGTTAATTCTTTGAATTTACCAAAAAAAAAAAACTAGCACTTTTGGAAGAAAACAATACACAGTTAATTAAATATATATAGTGTCATACATTAACACCCTTGGCGTTAACCGTAGTGTGATTCAGGCTCAGAATTCCATGTAATTGCAGTCAAGCCCAAATCAGACTTAGTGTTATGTTCAAATAAGTATTTGTCTGTCATACAGTTGATAAAATAACATTATGCTGCAACAAAAATCATGAATATTTCTATGTGTTTTGCCACTATTAGGTAACTTATCAATATTAATAATCATTACTTGAATCAAGCAGTAATGATAATGCCAGTTATAAATTGGTCATTAGATGCTGACACAGATAGTGAAACTGATGCATGCGGCACTGTACCTCTGAACCAGCATCACATTCCTGTTGAATTCAGTCACCTGATGGTTCACCGTTGTGCAAGGATTTGTGTGACAAAATAATTGTGATCAAGTAGAGGGATAAGATAGATGTTACCCCTTATGCACTGTTCACAATGAAGCAACTGTCATTTATCAGGAGAAATGGGGAAGTCACTGAGCCATGTGCTGTGGTAGCCTACAATAACACAAGAGGCATGTTGATCATGTGGTTCAGGCATTGACTTTCTACTCTCTCGTGCACAAGCAACAAAAAAAAAATTATAAGAAACATATACAAAGAAACATGCCTCCACAGTCCTGACTGCAGCATTAGCTGTGCACTGGTCACTGTTTCAAAAGATGTACACTACATCTTTGTCAGTACAGTGGTTGACACTAGACCAACCTTTCCTATGTTAGTTATGTTGATACTTTGATATTGACATGTTTCTGTTACACATGATGACATTTTTTCTTGTTGAAAAAAATTCAGTGTTTTGACTTGCCATTCCATGGGTAAATTTTATACTAAGGAGGCTAAGAGTAAAGTATAAAATCACTCATACTTTTGTTGTGTCTTTTTATTATTTTAACTGGCAAATGCCTATCTCCCAGGTGACTTACATATAGAACATAAGATTGATTAGAAAGTACAAATTTAAATAGAATTTGCAATTTATACAGCAGCTTAAAAGCCTAGCACCACATATGGTCCCGAAGCTAGATGAAAACCAGCAGTCTGACAAAACCTCTGCTGGATGACAGTTAATTATAGAGGGATCACAAAGTAGAAATAAATAGAGCCAAGAAAATGTCTCTTTTACAGTCATCTCTTATCTCCTCTCAAACTAAATGATCAAGCAGTATTTGTCAAAAGAAAGATGAATGATCTAATACTTTTGTTTCTTCTAATGTTTTGGGGCAATTTCGTGGAAAAAAAGAAATAAACAACTTTATGAGACCATGATTAGAGAAACCTGCGTTCCAGTGAGCAACATCAGGTACGTTTACCAGGTAACTGACCCGGATTGGTTCAGTACACAAGTTTGGTCTGCAACTGTCCATGGACAATTGAATAAGCAAGTTAGAAAATGGATGGAATAATTTTTTTTTATTTATACACACAAAGTTTATATACGTTACTGATATCTCATTAATTTAGACCATTTTGGAGATTAATATTTAATTCTGCTAGAACAACTGAGTAAATTTCTGATTATATTTCACCTATTAGGGCTGATGGAGGAGTTTGCAGTAATAACTTTGTGATGCAGCTCACATCAGACTTGCTAAACCAGAAAATTGACCGGCCAAAACATGTTGAAATGTCTAGCCTTGGTGCAGCATTCATTGCCGGATTAGGAATAGGTAAGTTTTCAAAATATGTAGATGACTACTTAATAAAAAGTGGTTAGTTATGATTATCAATGATGATGGTGTATTTTATGTTTTTGTAAAGCTGATAATGCAACATTTATTTCCTTCTGTAAACATTTCAATATTCCTTTTTAAGGTTGTAGTTTTTAAACCATATAGTTTCATTTGATGTCACTTGGATCATTTGTTCAGTGTGGCAGTTGCATTAGCTGTTTCTACACTTGACATTCACTACACCGTTCACATAATTACTTAACACTAGAATTACTAGATCCTATGAAAAAACTTGTAGACACCTTAAAACGCTTTGCACACCTTAAAACGCTTCACACCTCTCCGTCAGTGTCTTTTGTCCTCTAAATGTGTGGATAAGCAGCAAACAGCAAGCAGCAAGCAACCTACTATCACATCCCTCCACCCCGCACAGTTGTCTCAGCTCAAGTCTGTTTACCTGCGTGTCAGTTGCTTAGAGTTGTATAGAGTGAGAAGTCAAGGAAAATGACACATTTTATAGATACTATATCGTTATTTGGAACACTTGCATTTCATGTGTGTTCCGTGTCTACAACGATCTATGTAAACACATCGTTAAAACAGAAATATTTTTCATGTTTTGGTAATAATTGACAAAATGTAGACATGAAGTGTATAATGTGTGAAGCCTGAATTCCAAATATCAAAGAAACACTTTCACAAAAGGTACAAATATAACAGAACAAATGCGCTTTTATTTAAAAATTATTTATTATTTATTCAGTTTTATTCTCTCAGCCGCGTTCATGATCCCAACTCCAAACCCCCCCACCCCACCCCACATTTGACACTGCTGGGAAGGTACAGCATACAGTCACGAATGCAGAGCTTCCCATGTACATATACAAAGTACAGCGATGTAGAATCGTCATCATGATTTGAGTTTACCTCTGTTATAGCCCGTCTATGTGAAAACAGCAGTGTCAAATGCAGGTGGGGGGGTAGCTGAGATTGTGAACGCGACTGAGAGAATAAAACTAAATAAAAAAAAAAACAAAGCTAACCTTTACAAGTATCATAAATTACACCGGCTGTTATAGACTGGAATCTAATGTATGTTTTTATTCTAAAACAGTAACAATACATGCAGCTCACTTCTCAAAACAGACTTATCCGGGATCGAACCTGTGAAGTTTAGATGACCAATCGACAGCTTATACGCGCTCGTAGCAAATGCATGTCAATGTCGCAACTTAACGCGGGTTGTTTTTCTGCAGTTATATTTTTGAATAAAAGCGCATTTGTTCTGTTATATTTGTACCTTTTGTAAAAGTGTTTCTTTGATATTTGGAATTCAGGCTTCACACATTATACACTTCATGTCTACATTTTGTCAATTATTACCAAAACATGGAAAACGTTTCTGTTTTAACAATGTGTTTACATAGATTGTTGTAGACACAGAACACACATGAAATGCAAGTGTTCCAAATAACTATATAGTATTTATAAAAGGTGTCATTTTGCTTGACTTCTCATGTATACAACTCTAAGCAACTGACACGCAGGTAAACAGACTTGAGCTGAGACAACTGTGCGGGGTGGGGGGATATGATAGTAGGCTGCTTGCTGTTTGCTGCTTATCCACACATTTAGAGGACAAAAGATGCTGATGGAGAGGTGCGAAGCATTTTAAGGTGGGATGGATCTACAAGTTTTTTCGTAGGCTCTGGTAATTCTAGTGTTAATCTATATACTCCATTTAGTGCTCAAGCTGCCATTGAAATTTTATGCTATTTTATATTCTTAATAGAAGCATGGAAATGTTTATTGGGTTAATGTATATTGTACTAGAATTTGGGACAAGTTGAGATGATGCAGTTAAAATATACAAGCAAACAAAAATTGTTCATGACATACCACATATCAGTGTTTAGTATTTGTTTGACGAGAAGGCTCTTCAAAAGAATTAGAAAGAGAGATTTCTATACTGTATATGCATTATTTTTTGTCTTTAGTGTGCTTGACTCTGTTAAATAATAAAGATGATTTCAGGAAATAATAAATACATGAGAAAGTAGAATTTGGGGAAACCAGCATTATTTGGTGAAATGGGAATTGTAAGAATACAAACTGACATGCCATCTAAATTAAATGTGTTTAATTGAATAGACTGCATTAAGTGTTTAACATTATAAGAAAGTATTTAATCCCAGTATTATCTTCACTTAGGGTTAGGTTTTTTTTTTTTTTTAATAAAGACTTCAGAATGGATGCTGTTAGCACCCACACGTACGGCTTCACTCACACATGGACAGCTGCTTCAAGAAAAGAGACAAACTAGCCTGGCGTGAGCAGATGACACTGCGGTCTTCAGACCTCAGCATCAGTCAACACCTATGCCACTTATCAAAGCAGGTGATTGCTCACCAATCTACCACCTATTGAAGACATCCTGTCTTAGACACTAATCCCTGTTGGAATATGGCAATCACCCACATTATGTGCTCTTATAGCCCAACCAACATGTACTCACTCTATTCACATATGTGCGCACTATTGAAATAAAGCCAAATGAATAAAATACATTAAAACTAAAAGTAATAAATGTATTTGAAAAGAGTTTATTGAAAGATAGTTATGTAAGGATAGAAATGATAATGATGATGGGTTTCTTTAGTGCTGAGTGCATAGCTGCTTAAAATTTCTTCAGTCACGAGTGGTTTTTATCTTGCTAATTTCAGTGGGAATGCCAGCCTCTTTTCTGCATAATGGTGAAGATCTTTCTGTTCAGTGTTCATCCCAAATGTGAAGGCCTCGCTCCATGTGTAATTAACAATGATAACATAAATGACTGATAATCTCAAAACCAATGTCCTGTTCAAATTGCAGAATTATTTAAGCAAAAGATAAAGATTCAGATCAATAAAGATTCAGAGTTTAAATCAATTTTAGATTCAGAGTTTGAGCAAACTGATCTTTTTTAGTATAGCTTGTTTGAAAAAAAACATCAGTATAGCTTATCTTTATTCCAGCTAGTTTTTAACAGTTCAGAAATACTTGCATTGAATATCTGCAGTCTTTGTAGCAGTTATTTCATAAGTCCATTTAACTTTGTTGAAGTTGTTATTTTGTTAATTTTTTTTCTAATTCACAGTTCAGTTCGGCCAGTTTGAATATACAGTGTATTAATGAAGTCTTCATTATTGCTTCTTTGTATCACCGTGCATTTGGTAAATGTTACAGTTCATGTTTCTGCAGCCAGAAACAGAACGAGCAAGTGTATTTTTTATGGAAGGCTACCCATGAGTATATTCCAGAAATAATATGATTTACAAAGTTACATTGCAGGGAACTTATCAGATGTCATTCATACAGTTCATACATACATACATATGTTTGATTGATAGCACTTTATTTGTCCTCAGGGGAGTTTGGCTTTTTACAGAGGTGCAATAAATAAATATTATATTATAACAAATGATAAACCCCTTCTCAAACAACTCAAAAGACAGAAAAGCTTCAAACATGGCTAAAGATAAAAAGAGCAGTGGCAGTGATATTGATGCATTATAAAGGTTTGTTGCCATTGGTATAACGGAGTTTCTTGACACGCTTTTGTCGCATTGATGTTACCAGCCTAGCACACTCACTATCTTTAAACAATGTCCTTTGGGCAGATGACACCAACATGTAATTATCTGGGTTTGTTGGAAGTAAAGCACAGTATATCACCTATAATGAAGAGACTGGCATCCCAGCCATGATGGATCTTGTTTCCTTAACTTGACTGGACAGCAGTATAATGGATGGTCAGAAATGGCAGCTGTGACATTCCCTGTCCTGTCCCTGAGGCCAGAATAATGAATGAAGAGGCATTGGGAAAGAGATTGCTAGCCATTTATGTTGGAAGCCCAGAGGAAATGAGGCAGTGAGAGGCTGCCTGCCCTGCTCATTTTGTCCCCTTCATATATGGGGTGGGTAGCATCCCTTATGGCAACCCCCTGTATGGATGCCCGCAGGGCAGCATGGTATTTGTGGTAACATAGTGCTGCCCTGTTGGATTCCGTGGGAGGGAGCCAGAAGGAGCTGTCGGGCAATGAATGTTCAGAATCTAGACTGGTTCTGCCTATACAAGTGCTTCCGGGAGACAGTGGTTTTGTACTCCAGGATTATGTCTAAAAGGAAGCCTTCCACTTTGCCCAGAGATTCAGAGTCGGGAAAGGAGTAGTACAACACTAGTCATATAGGAGAGAGACAAAGAATGATTGTGAAAGAGAAGTGTGAGGAGTACAAGAAAGAACCTGTAGATAGGAATTTCTGTGAAAAAATAAGTTCATTTTAACCTTGGACTGTCTGTGTCATTGTGTCTGGGGTTTAGGGCTGTTTGATACCATCTAGTGGCTACATACCATAAAAACCTCTTACCTTACAATATTGCCATTATACAATATTATCTTTCATCTGCGACCAGGCCACTGCCTTTCAAGGAATTAAAATGGGTTTTGCTATTAACATTTACATTTTTAAGATTTTTTTTATCTTGCTGTATTGACTACTTTAAGTTAAATTTTTTAATGATAGTTAACTTCTTTAAACAAATGTCAGTTCAGCCTAATGAAAGCAGCGCATTAGAACAAACTTGTACATTCTACTTTATTGACTGCAAATAATCATGCAAATGTTGCATGCTATACAAGCTTTGTCAGTTTTCTTCAGTTGATTTGGTCTTTCAGGACATTATACGGGCCAATATTGACCAATAGCAATCAAGGGTCAAATCAGTGTGCAGTGGATGTTTTTAACTTGTAATAATTTTTGTCAAAATCTATTGAACTAACTTAAAAATATCCACTTCTCTATTAAAGGCCCCCACTGGTTACAAAAGGGTAAAAGTCATCCTTTCATACAGCTTTTTTAACAATAAACTAGCAAGTTGTGGTAAAGCCTACAGAAATGAGCTCTGGAATTAGATAGATTGTTTCTAATTTGAATGTTTATAATATCTCATATACAGCTTAAAAATAATGTTTCTACATTTCATACCTCTTCTTTTTCTTATAGTATGATCTTTTTACAAGTGAAACTGTTTATTTTACCTGAATATAAATATATCCTAAATGCAAGTAAATTTGTGGAAACAGAATGTGTCTGTCTCCATAGCCACCTGAAGCACATATAACAGAGACATAATACTGATTTATTTTTGCTTCTGTCACACTGGTTTCTTTTACTTTAGTGTTACACTGCTTTCATACTTCAAAAGCTCCAAACTAAAACACATCTGCTACAGTCCGTTTAAAAAATTAGATAACTGAAATTTCCAGATATGTTTAATTCAAGAATTTATTTTATGTTAAAACTATTATTAAAGGTAGTGCATGCCAGCAGCTAAGACAGGCAGAATGACTCCTAGGGCTATTATGAAATAATACCCTTCGATTGGCAGCCTGAAATTTATTTACGTTTGCCCTTCAGAGGGTTTTTGCAATTTCCAGTGTCACATTAGAAGGGACAGTTGGTGTTTGAGTGTTTAAAGTTATTTATATATCTTTTGCAAAAAAAGACATATTGTTTCCCCAGTGTTCTGTTATAACTGTTATAAAAGCTTAAAGTCAGCTTACAGATGCTGAAAGCATGACGGTAGTGTCACTTCACTGCCTTCCAATCCTCTGGACAGCTGATAGCCACACTTTTTGATTGCATAAACCAGGGTTTTTTACCATTTGTGTAGGCATACAACCCCAATTTTAATGTTTTTGTTTTCTTCGCTTAAAAGAATTCTCCACTTAAAATGTTACTTTTTTTTAAATGTTACTTACATGTAGTTTGTAGTGGTGGGTGGATAAAAAATTTAATCTCATATTTTCATGGAGAAATTACATATTGAATAGTCAAACTCAACAGGGCTCTGCAGTGACCAGTGCTGTACAATGGCAAACGCTGTGGATAACGTCCAATGAATAAAGGCATTTGCCTCTCCCCCTCATTCATTGGAGAAGAATCCTGTCTTCAGTTCACTGCACAGCATTGTGGGAATGACATCTTTCCTGTTTACATTCAATGGAGAATTTTTAGGAAGAAACCATTAATAACATTTTAAAAAGAAATGCACAAATTTTGCACATTCTGAGCATATAAATGGATATCCAACATGTGGATTATGCAACATGAGTTAAGTGAGAATTTTTTTTTGCTGTTTTCTCCATGAACGTTTTTCACATTGTTTGCCATTGTACTGCATTCTCTCTCATCCTCATGTGCAGTTGGGCACACTGCCTCTCGCAGCTTTTTTTATGTGCTCCTAATACCCAGCAATTCTTCATGTATCACAGGTTGAGAACCACTGTAGACAGTACTCTGTTCTGTATTTTCAAAAAGCCTCATAAGTGGTAAAAGATCATCAAAGCACTTTTGTTCCTGAAAAAACAAGCTGCAGCTAACTATTTTAAAGAATAAGACTGGCATTTTTCAAGTAAAAGTTTTTTTTGTTCACAATGATGTTATATATTAATTTGACATATGAAACTGAGTTCTGAAGTGATGCATTTTTTTAATAAATTTAATAAAAATACCTGTTCTTGGATTTTAGTATCGGATGATGGGGCCAGGATATCAAGTATTAATCCACGTTTTGTGAGTGTACATGAATTACAAAACAGTGTATCTATATTATTTAAAGAAAAAAAAAAATCAAAAAGCAAAACATTTTTGTGAGATTCAGCCGTTTTAAATGGAAACTGGCTATGCACTTCACCTTGCTGATTGTCTACCTCTGCAACAACTTTTCAGCCCCAGAGATGTGAGTTCACTTCAAAGTCGACTCCAAGCACTATTAGATCATTGAATGCTGATGCCCAGATTTAAGTTGCAGTATCTGTTCTGTAGACAACTAGATAATTATAACTGAAGAACTGTCACATTATGGTTACTCAAGTCTTTTACCACTAGTGATAAAAATAATTTAAAGTTGATGTAAAATTGCCTTAAATCACAACACAGCACTCCCTCATCATATTATGGGCTTGAGCAAATATCTTCCATGAAGAAACAGTGACCCTTACTGATTACATATACACACCCAAAAGTATTGTTGTCAGTTCTTTTATTACCATATTCTCAGCCAGAGTGACAACCCATGTGCTATAAAATTTGATAACTGGTTTAGGGTGCTTCAATCTGTTTCATCATGTTTAGCTCTGTCTCAAAATCTGCCTTTTTCATTTTCTCACTGTATTTTTTATTGTGTATGTACAACACATGCCACAGAAAATGCATAATGCCGAGTGGTGACTGACACTGTGAACTTAGTATTGACATGCAGGTAATCTTGGCACTTTCAAAAAATCTAAGGATTTGATATAAATGCAATATAGTATAATATGTTCCGGTATTGTTATTTACACAGTACGATGAAACTCTTATGTGCATACTTAATCAACACACACCATGCCATTCTGCATGAAATACACTCTGTCATCTATGTAAAACAACACAGAATGTGATATACAAAAAGAAGGGAACTTTTAGGGGAAAAAACTCAAAATGTGATTTGAGTGCGTATCTATAGAAAAACCACTGTGTCTGTGTGTGATTTAATATGTGGGACAACATGGCCTAAGGAAAAAAAAATAATTTGATAACACGAGGCATAAGAAAATGTGATTTGAGTATTCATGTGCCACCATGACTGGCGCATATTGTGAATCATGGTAGATATGTTTTCTATTCGGATTATATCAAGGCATACTGACAGATCTGCCGGCATGTCAGATGCTAGACACATCTTTTCTGCAGAGTACCTTTTGTTACAAGCCTTGGCAGTACATAATCATTGAAATAACTGAACTGTGGAGACAAAGGTAGGGCAATATGCAGCCTGAAGCAAGGAAGTGTGGTGCTTTGGGGATGTGCCAGGGGAAAAGTTCTAAATTCACCCATGACAGCTGCTGCAAGCAAATAGAAAACATATTCTTACCTCAAGAAAATCGTACCAGGAACCTCTGATAAAATATTACATTCAGTTTATTTTTGTTAACACAAGCATCCATCAGAAAAAAATATTCACTGTGTTTTAAGGTTTTTGTTTTCATGTTTAGATGTCGGCTCCATCACCTCCATTTTAAAACAGAAGAACAGGCTAGGTATTTTTGAAAATGTATAACATATGCTCCAAGTTAATATACAGTGGGCCCTTGACTTACGAACACAATTGGTTCACGAGGGTTGGTTGTAACTCAAGTTGGTTGTAAGTCAAGACTATTTTTCCCATAAGAAATAATGTAAATATCCATAATGCGTTCCGAACCTCCCACAGCAACACTTACTTAAACTTTTCATAATAAAAAAGGGTTGTATAATGTGCATAATTTACCAAAAACACCAATAATTTTTCTAATGTACTAATCAAACAGTTATAAAAAGTGCCTAGACTACCAGAAACAACAATTTCATACTGCACTCACCATTTAAGTTGACATCTTTGGCTTGCAGGAACGGAGGAGGAGGAGAATGAAATGGAAGGTGGTTATTGTTTGGAAGAGCATCAGGACTCTGGCTCCCTGGTGTCCTTTCTCTCCTTGGGAGAGGCTGTAGCCCACTAGGACCTGCTTCTGGCTCACTAGGTCTTAACCTTTTCGGAAATAAAAACTGGTCTAAGGTTGTCTGTTTCTGTCTTTTCTTCAACACATTTCTGTAGTATGACATGACATTGTCATTAAGCAAGTTAATGCAACGATTAGCTTTTTCTCTGTCTAGGTGGGTCTTCTCTACAAATGTTTGTAGCTCTGTCCATTTTTTCAGGATGTCCTTTATTTCAGAAGAGGACATTTGCTGCACTGATTGTTGATCCTCCCCCTCCTCTTCAGAAATCTCCTCAGCTGCCATTCTCTGTTGCTCAGCCAGAAGTTGCTGAAGTTCCTCTGTAGACAATTCCTCTGAGTGTTCCTCCACCAGTTCCTCAACATCACCACTGTCAACCTGCAAGCCTATGGACTCGGCTATAGTGACAATGTCATCAACCACAGGGTCAGTTGCAGGCTCAGGCTCCTCTACAAAGCCTTCAAAGTCTCTCTCCTCTGTAATTTTAGGCCACACTTTCTTCCAGGCAGATCTTAGTGTCCTTAGAGAGACATTGGCCCAGGATTTCTCTATTAACCCAACACAGGAAAGGATGTTGTAATGTTTCTTCCAGAACTCTGTAAGAGTCAAATCTGTATCTGAGACCATCTGGAAGCACTTCTGGAACAGTTCCTTGGTGTATAGCTTCTTAAAGCTAGCTATAACCTGCTGGTCCATAGGCTGCAGTAGAGGAGTTGTATTAGGTGGGAGGAAATCTACTGTAAGCCATGGGAATTCTTCAGCCAAATCTTCTTTCAAGTCTCTTGGGTGAGCAGGAGCATTGTCCATGATTAGGAGAGCCATGAGTGGTAAGCCTTTGTCCTCTAGATATTTCTTAACAGTAGGACAGAAAACCTCCCTGATCCACTCAAGAAAAAGCACTCTTGTTACCCAGGCTTTTGCATTAGATCTCCACATGACCCCTATCCTATTCTTCATGACTGTATGTTTTCTGAACACTCTAGGGGTCTCAGAGTGATAAACCAAGAGAGGCTTTATCTTTAGGTCACCACTCGCATTGGCACATAACAATAAGGTTAGCCTATCCTTCATAGGCTTGTGGCCAGGCATTTTCTGCTCTTCCTGGGTAATATATGTTCTCCTGGGCATTTTCTTCCAGAAGAGCCCAGTTTCATCACAGTTAAAAACTTGATGAGAGCAAATGCCATTTCTCTTTGTTATCATTTCAAAGTGGCGTATGTAATTTTCAGCAGCCCTTTTATCAGCACTGGCTGCTTCACCATGCCTAACTACGCTATGAATCCCAGTTCTCGCTTTAAAATTGTGAAACCACCCCTTACTGGCACGAAATGTTTCACCACTATCACTTGTTGATGGCTTATCCTTTAACAGATCTGCATTTATAGCCCTAGCTTTTTCACAAATGATTGACTCAGATAAGCTATCGCCTGCCATCTGCCTTTCGTTTATCCACACTAATAATAGCTTTTCTACCTCGTCTAACACTGTTGATCGCGACTTACTAATTTGAGTAACACCTTTAGCAACACTAGCTTCCTTATACAAATCTTTTCGTTGTAAAATTGTGGAGATGGTGGATTTTGACATGCTGTACATGCTAGCAAGATCAGTCACACGAACGCCACTCTCATATTTACGCACAATTTCCTTCTTTGTTTCGATCAAGATCGCTTTTTTTACCTTCGTTGTCTTCTCTTCCATACTTAGCTTTTTTGGGGCCATTTTGATAGTAATTATCCAAATAAATTATATAAATCACTGCACTGAGAAAAAATACGTCCACAAATACACGTATCTCGACTCCGACTGCCGCTTGCGAACACTCTCGGCTGTTTGTTTACAATCGCGCAAGCGGATACACGTGACCGCATCCGGGTCGTAACGCAAGTTGTTGGTCGTAAATCAAAACAAAAATTTGTTCGCATGTCAGGCCGGTCATATGTCAAGGGTCTACTGTATATAACTTGATTGTAAAGAAATAATATTGACTTGAAAAATACCAAACTTACACTGTTAACTCTCTTTTAAAAGACATCTTAATATCTGATATAGCTCTATTCAGTTAATTTATTTCATTCATTCCAGTTTTTAGTGTTGAAAATCTAAATTTGTAAAATGCATCTCCATTTGAAAATGCAAAGCAAGAATTAATACTATTTAATATTAAGAGATATCAAGTGTTTTGAATTAAATGCAAAGTACAAAGAGACCAAGCTTTACTTTTTAAACTAAGCATTGAACGCTAGCATTTATTCATATAATGAATGAAAGTGTCTTTTGTATCAGTCACAGTTTTAAATATTGATAAAAACAAAATGTTCATGCTACAGTTGACTTCAGAATACACAAGTTACTTTTCATGAATTGTAATTCTTTTATCCAGACGAAAAACCAGTATACCTGGTTATTAATCCAGGCAGCCAAAGAGTAGGTTTTGAAACTGTTAAAATATATCTTCAATGAAGAATCCCGTTTGTATGGCTGTACTTGATGAAAGGCTGATTTGGGCTATAGCCCAGTGGCCTCCAAAGTGAATCAAAATTTATGAGTAAATATTTGAGTTTTTCTATAGATACACACTCAAATCACATGATAATTTTTTTCAAAAGAAATGATGCTAGACTGGCTAACTGAGTTCTTTTTAAGCCCTTTACTATTGTCTCCTAGATACGGTAACTCCTCTATAACTGTTTGTACACATACAGTGACATCCCTGAGCTTACTCGTCTCAACTGAACAGCAGGTAGTGACAGAGAAACAGCATTTGTAGCAGCAGGGCCGGCTCAGGTCTGTCGGAATATAAAGCACACTAATTCTCATGAAGAAGGAAGTCATTTGTTGTATAATTATAGTGATAGTTATTGAAAACTCAACAGTAACAGCACGGTAGATTCTAGTTTTACTAATAATGAAGGTGGATAATTTTGTGTAACGTATGCAGTTTCAGGTCCTATCCCGGAAATGATGGGCAGAAGTATACCTGTATGTATTTCATTATTAATTAGTTTGTTTGATTTTAGTTTCTTATTGATATGTTCACTTTTTTCTGACAGATGCCTACATGTTTCCACTGTGTTGTTTTGAGTCTTCCTGGACTCTACCGTTTTGCTCTTGGAGTGAGTTTTCTTGGATTCATACACCTCTAGGAATGGCTGCAGTGATGTTTAATGTTACACAGTGTACATCACCTAGTTCACGCCAAACCCAGACTTGATTGGGGTCTCATTAATACTATTCATTTCTATTTTATTAGATCTTACATTTAATACAGGAAGTAATATTATTATGTTTGTGTAGCAAAATGTTTTTCACCATTTCAATATCCAAAATATACTGCATTTAATAATAAAAAAGCGATTATGATTTGAAATACTGTACACTGAAGATGTGGTTTAGAGGGCTCAGGTTAATGAAGAAACAGATGTTATACTATTTCATATGCAAGTGCACTTTAGCTAGTCTTGATTTTAAAATTGAGATATGTAATTTGTATTTTCTTTTAATTTCAGGTTTTTGGTCTAACACTGAAGAGCTAAAGTGTTTAAGAAGCACAGAGAAAGTGTTCCTCCCTAAGAATGCAAATACAAATTATGAACACATTATAGATATGTGGGAAGAAGCTTTGAAGCGTTCTATGCACTGGTACAGCAAAAGATAGCACGGTATATACAAAGTGTTTTAAAATGCATCTTCTACTTGAATTGTGTGTATTAATACATTTAGCTCAGATTAGCAAATGTACAGTTTATTATGAAAAAGTAGACTATTTTTGTAATGATGTCTCATTGCAAAATAGTGAAAAAGGCCTATTAGGACTCTGACAGATCAATCATCATTTCCTATATTAAAAAACACATACTGTAGCTGTGCATTCAAGAATGAGGCTAAGTGATAATGACTTTTTAAAAATTCAAATTTCTGAACAAAAGCAAGGCTGAAATATTTATACAGCTGCTTGTGACCAGTTTTTTACACTGAATCAGAATCTTAACATTACAAATGTACTTTCATAGTAATTAAAGCTTGATAATATGATTTTCTTAGCCTAGTGAAATTAATTATAATTAATTAATTATGGATTTTTTAGAAGTAAATCCTATGATCACAAGGTGACACCATATATTTGAAGCTACCTCTGTTTGACATCTCCATTCTGTGCCATTAGCCATTTCTATATTACTCTGTTTCTTCTTGTTGACACTTTCAACTTTTAGTCAACCATTTTCTTGGAGATATTTTGAGAAAGCTTACAAGTCCATGTTAAGACAATTTTTGGCTTTACAAATATTCTTAAAATTTTACATATATTTTACAGTACATGTTCATTAATAATAAACAGGTCAATTGCATGTCTTGAAATAGTCATAACATTTAATTCCTCTCAAAAGATTATCCATTTTAAAATATATATCTCAAATTTGTTTGTTTACAAGTTGGACATAAATATAAATACAGTTATGATCAGATCATATTGTGACTTCTGCAAAATCTTCTTTGAAATTCATCTCAGTCTATATAAAAATGTATTTTTTTAGCTTTGTTAATTTATATTTGTACCTAAAATGTATTTAATTGATCACTACTTGAAATGCACCTTTTTAATATAAAATACTATCATGAATAAACAAAAAGAAATGATGTCGCAAGATACAAATCGGTACAAATCAATAAGCTTGATTGAAAGAATGAGTGACAATAAACATACAAACCAAGACTGGATAATGAGGTTTGGAAAATGAATTTCCAGAGCTCAGTAGATATTGGCATGTTGGTACAATAAGAAATGTATAAGGAAAGCACACTTTAAGTGAAGTACAGCACATTTTGACACTTTACAAATATTCACTAAATATTGCAGCCAAATACTTAAATTGCCTGTTTTTAAAGTTTTAACATTATTAAGTGCTGTAGATGTGAAAAGAGAACTCATCATTGTGCTAATATGTTATTAAGTGGTCTTAAAGGCTTTAAGTACTGTGGTGTGTGGGCATTTGTTTCCAACCTGCAATTTTCCTCTTCGTTAAGCCAACAGCACTATCATCAGATTGTGAAAACCTACTTAACTTCCATAGCGTTGCATTTTATTCCAAAAAAACCATGTAAAAAGCTTTGCTTTTTTTTTTTTTTTTGGCATGAAAAATTACATTTCTTTTAAATCTCAAAAGTATAATAATGATACAAATAATAATAATAATGATGAATAAAAATAATATGAAATATACAATAATAACAACAGTAATAATAACTCTAATAATAATACTAATGATGCCAAAACTGCATATAATCTCAAAATGAGTCATTTGTGTGGTAAAGCACTGTGAAAGACACAATCCAACACCACAGTCGGGACAGTAATAGTGTGTTTCTTTTCAGATTTTTTTCTACATTTATCAGTTTTTGAGTTGAATTCTGTTTTTTTTTTTTTTTTCCTGTTGGAGGTATATACTCAAAATGTCTACCAATAAGATGCTCTGGATTGATCCAAGAGGTTAGGTTGATGTGTTGTTGTACAAGCTGGCATGTAAAGTTTGCATGAGATACAGTTTTGCCAGCTTTTTATTTGTATAAGACGAATGCATTCCAAAATGCACTGTTCCACTAGATGACAAAATATCTTTTTGTAGTATTTCATTTGTTGCCTCCGCATAATGGGATAGAAAGTCAGTTCTTGATCCACACTATCTATGCCATCCATTTTGCTATTGTAGTTGACCACAGCCAAGGCTTTGTAATCTGCTTGTTGCCTTTTGCCAGTACAGTGACCATAGCTGCATTATGTACAGTGCTAGGAAGACAAACCTGCTTCTTGTCTTTCTATCTCAGCCCAAGCAATTTACCCTTTTGCCAAGCACTAGCACACCTTGCTGTAGTTTAGCTCTGCCAAAGTCTAAAGGGCATGTCATGACGGTTGGGATGCACTGTACCATATGTGTCAGACTTTCTTTGCAGCAAGATGTCAAATTGCTCTGGTGAAGTATAAATTGTCCATGGTTACACAGTAAACTTGATCCAGCAGAGCATCTATCAAAGTCAGCATCAATGATGTAATAATGTTGTGCTTGTATTTTGGATCAAACATTGTCTCTTTCCTTGTATGCAGAACTGAATTCTAAATGTATCCCGTTTTAGATTCGCGAAGCTCGTAAAACTTTATGCTAAATCTTACTCTTTTTGACACAGTGTACTTTATCCATGACAGTCTGCCCTTTCATCGATGCTGACATCATGGTCCAGAATGTAAATGCTCCAAAATTTTGCTACAATGGCCTTGTGTATCTCCCACATTTTCTTCAGTTTGGGTGCTGGGTGGGTATTTTCATCAGTCTTCATTGCTGGCAAAGTGCAGATATTTCATAATTAGTGAAAACCTGCACTCAGACATAATTCCTCCAAAGAAGCACTGACAACACTTTTACAGCCCGAGTGATTCTCAGTTCTAACACTTACACAAGATGCATCTGTACAATTGCCTGAGTGACACTTGGGACTAATGCTTTTAGCATGGTTTTTGCAGCCTGAGTAAAAACGCTAAGGAGGCTGCATGAGTTTGTTTGTTTTTTTTTTATTTTATTATGAGCAAGAGGCAATTCTGAACTTGTTATACACATTATACTGTTACTGAATTTATGTTGCAAAAAAAGAGGCAGAAATCAAGCATAGAATAAAAAATGATTACCTTTCAACTCAGTTTAAGATTTTATTTTTCCTTATTTTACTTTATCTGTAACTTCAGGACCTGTAGTATAGTATTTCCTTTTATTGCTTATGTAATGTATGTATATTTTTCAGATCTACTTATGGAGATGCAGTTTAGAAAGCAAACCAGGATAGTCTTGCCAGTACATCACAGAACCAGTTCACACACACAATCACATTCAGGCAGCCAATTTTGAATCTTGAGTTGACCTTTCATGTGAGAGGAAAACTGGAGTAATCTGACAATAGATAACTGAAGGACTCAAACCCAAAATGCTGGATTCATCTTGAAGCAAAATTTAAAACTGCTTTGTTTTGTTGTCCTTTTGCTCAGAAATGGTTTATCAAGCAAGTAGTACAATATAAGTTAAACCAGAGGAATATGAAACAAGCATGCCCACAAAAATATTAAGGAATCTGGTATTTTGGAAAAAACATTTGCACACTATAAATGCCTTCTGTAATCTCTTTAATGTGAACACACCTGCTCTTGTCATAATAATGTTCATCGCTGTGTTAATGAACTGCTCCAATGTCTGTCAAATAACCAATGCAGGCCTCATACTACTGTATATTCAGGTTGTTATGCTTTAGAAAATTACCTTCTAATGTTCATGTTGTAATTTGTTTAATTTTTATAAGGAGAATTACAGTATGTGATACAGCTTAGCTAGTGAAATTACATGCTGCTTGTTACAAAATTATTAAATATACATTAAAATTTGGAATGATATTGCAAAAAAAGGACACATTAAGTTGTCATACTAAATGTTAGTAACAGACATTGCAATGAATTTAGGTGACACTACTACGTATTCTGTTTGTGTTTTGCTAATAGAATAAGGATGCAGTATGGTGTCTTCTAAATTTCATTTTGCTGTCTAAGAGCAGGGAATGCACTATGTCATAAATAATGAGACTGCTGTGTTTGTGGAAACATAGCTGAGCTGCTAAAAGTTGATCATGTTATGACCGGTGCTGATCATTTTTAAACTGGCAAACAGTAAACAATTAATAGTGATTGTTTTGTTTTTGCCTTTTAACAAGTTATTTGTGTTATACACATTGGTATCTTTTGTGTATTGTTAAGTAATGAAGTTATAACCAATTACCTCTGTTTTTTCTTCTTTTTTATTCATGTTGTTATTGAAAAAAGTGTTATGATTATTTTTGTTTGGCTTGGTAACTGTGTCACTTTCCAGACTGAAAAGGACTTTGAATAGCAGGACAGTACATCATAACACAGATGAAATAATGACATAATAAAACTTAATTTGTATATACTATCTTGTATTACTTGGTGTTCTTTATTTTTTCTAACACAGGCATAAAACTACACTGCACATTTCTTTATTGCTTTTCTGTACAGTATGTCAAATATTAAGCTCATTATTCTAAATGGTAGTTATAAACAAAAAGGTGCCATGCTGTCCACTTTTGTGTTCTTACACAAAAGGATTTTCTTTCATTGTATTTGTTAAGACAGTTTATTAATGCTCCTAGGTCTATTTAAAATCATTTTTTTCTCTTCACTTCTCTCACTTAATATTCTAATAAATAGAAAACAAAATTAAAGCTTGAAGTAACAGAAATGAATGCATCACAAACCCATATTTTGATATGTATTTGTTTCAGTTATTTGTATTTATTGCCATGATATCATGTGTCACATGCCTAGTGTAGTAGAAATCAACATCTTAATTAAAGAAAGAAATGTCTCCTCTAATAGGACAAATCCGAAAAAAACTTTTAATCAGTAATCAGGCAGGAGCAAAGCTTGTCCATCTACATCATGTATTACACCTGCAGCACCATGCTGAGGAGGGAGCATCTCTCAGAGCAGTCTTTTACAGCATGATGAGAATGGCCACAGAATAAAAGCAGAAGGTAATACTTACTGATAACTGAATTTACATATCATACTGTGATTGATTAAAAAACATGAGGTGTTTAGCATAGAGTCTAAACCAGCCTAAATAAAAGTTTTTCTACATTATGTCCTTGTTCTTCAATATCTCTTAGTTTAGATGTTACCCCTGAAATCTCTGTGTATGTGATAACCTGTGTTAATTTTGTTGATAAAAACTAAGACAAAAAATGCTCATCAACAACATTTTTTCTGTGATGAAAATGAAACAAAAACAAATGCACCCTTAATGACAAAAAATGTTAGGCTTTAAAATCATTGTAACATTTTTGTTCTGTTTATTTCTCGTCTACAAACAGACAATTGGATGTTGAACGATGTGAAGCTCTTTACATATCTCTATTACACGTGACACGGTCCACAACAAATAACGAGCATGCAAGTTTAAAAATTGTATGCACGCTTGTAATTGGATAGCACTAAGTTTGGGTGCCATCAGGAAATCATCAAGTTAGCCAGAATCCTGCTCCACTAAAAAAGCCAACACACAAACACACACAGGATTATGTTAATGACAGTTTTATCCCTTTACGAGTTTCTTAAGAAACAGATCCGTGCAGCTTCAAGAGCACAACTACGTGCACTGAGCAGCCTCGGATGTGAGTTGTAACTACTTAGCTTGTAGTGTCACGCAATTGTTACAGGAGATGAAACGACAGGGGGATCATTTGCTTTTAATACACTTTCCTACACAGTCCCGATAAAGGAATGGAAGTTTCACATTTGTTATTTGATTGTAACTAGTGAATACAGTTCAGGGTTGTTGGTGACACGCCTCCACTTACAAATACAGGCACAGTGGCAGTGACACCAACAGACATAGCAATTGAAAATTGAGGTATGTTTCAAAAGAAGTGGCTATTTGGCTTGTCTACATCATTGATGAAATGAGCTGCTCCATTTGGTAGTACTAACATAAAATGTATTTAGGATTTGCTTGAACTACATCTCCCAATTAATACAATATGTATATGTACAGTACACCAAAACGATATTGCTTCATTGCTGAATACTAACCTGCAAACACTAAATTTGTGTTATTCATTTGGTTGTTGAAAGCAAACTAATGTTTATGAGCATAACCCTTAAAATTTGAAGAACATAATAAAAGCACTTATGTCATATATTAGAGTGGTATGTTAGTGAATGTAATGCAGTCTAGTCTCTCAGTTAAAATTAAATGACTACAGGTAAATTTGTAAGTCTGGATTTGCACACTGGCTAAACAGTAACAATGTCTGATCATCCGTGTAACATGTTTTGGAAACCACACAGCAAAGGTTCTTTTACAAGAGTTCTGAAATATTGGATTAATGTAAAAAAAAAATTGACTCATCCATTAAACAAGCTAATGATGTAAATATAAAACTTACAGTAGTAAATTTTGCAAACCTAACAGAGTGATTCTTTGACAAACCAGATTTTAAAAGTATTTTGTTACAAAAATAGCTTTTAAGAATTTGTTTAAATGTAAGTGTCCTAAATTATTCTGGAATTCACTAATCCAACAGTACAGATATAATAATGTTTGAATATTTATTTTTAGTATTTTAAGTAGTTCTTTTCAGTTGCTGAAGACAAAATATCAGAGAATACATTTAAAATGTATACATGGTCAGATAAATCAGATAATCCGTGATGATCTCTTTCTTTATAAACCCTGTGCTGAAATTAAGTGTGCTGCTTGGTCCAGCCTTTTTCAGTAAAATTTTACAGCAGCATGTTGCAGGCCAGAAAACTGTGGTGACAGACTAGAGCTGTCATTATGTGACCACGATCATTTGGAGTAAATCCTTTCTACACCTACTCTTCATTTTTGGCTCATTAGCATACATGTTAGTATAATAGTTTAGAAGTATTATATATTCTGTGCATATACATATTTTAAACAAGATATCCATCTAATTTTGACTTTTACTTTTAGTTGACCAAATGTGATTTACTTTTTCTTGACGAAAATTATTTTTTGTTGACTAAACTAAAACTAACAATAATTAAATGATTAAAATGTGTATAAAACTAAAATGCATTTTAGTCAGAAGATCAAGACTAAAAATAAATCAAAATTTATTGTCAGAATTAACACTGGTGACAACTGTCCAGTTTTATTGTTTACAGGATATCTAGATGGAAGATAGACGGAAGGAAGAGCCTATGCAAATGAGTCGTTTATCGGTTGTAGTGAGGATGTGCAGTCCTCAATCACACTGCCTCACTTCCTGTTGGGAGTCCACGTGGCAAGCCATGCGCAAGATGACAGGGTATAGCAGGAAGCTGCACCACTTTGGATGGACCCTTGTTGGAACAGGGTGCGAGTAGTTGAGTCTGTCTTAGTCAGGACCTCACCTCTGACCTTGCGCCATGGGTCGCCCTACCAGGAGTACATGACGCCCGATGGCATCGCGCAGGGGATCATTGAATCGCGCAAACCTCAATGGAGGGACAGCATATCTGCTGATCTCTTAATCATACATTTGGTAAATTACATCAGCCTGCTCCTGGTACATTCTTGTCTTTGTTGTTCTCTTGACTTTTATCAAGTTTCCTAATATGCCTGAACAGGTTTCTGACATTTATTAACCATTTTGTTCTATTTCTATAATAGAATATAGAATATAAGCCATGCAGCATTCACTAGGAATCAGATACACAAAATGTCAATGCACATGAAAAAACAAATGGGCAAAATGGTGACATGAAGACATCACTAATATATTTAAAACAAACATAACACAAAATTCTATCTACAAAAATTAAACAGAATTTTAACAAATATGTTACAATGAACAGCTGTTAGATTCGAATTTGATTCTCAGGTAGGGATCATAGATTTGTTCCTGTGGGTTTCCTCAAGTGGATTTGCTTTGGATTGACTGGTGATTCTAACCTTACCCAGTGTGAGTGAGTGTCCCCTTTAACAGAATAATGTCCAATCCATTGCTGGTTTTTGCCTTCCCACTCTTGCTGCCATTATAAGCTACAGTCGCTTACTACCCTAACCTGGAAAAAAGTAAATACAGAAAATGAAAGATGTTAATCTGTCACAGTTTCAACCAGAATGACTTTGTTTGGATCTCCTGGGTGAGTTAATAATGTTAAACTGCAAAATATGAAAGGCCAAAGAACATACAAAAAATTGTAAAACAAGCAGTTCTGGAAGTTCAAGTTATCTTTTATTGATTTTAAAAATAAGTTTTATGATCATTGCCATATTTAGTAACATAAAAATGTTGTTGAAGTATAAATATTTCATTTAAAATGACATGCTAAAATAAAGATGTGCCCATCAGGGAGTGCTAATACCACAAATGGGATACTGGGATCCTCACAGCAGAAAGGTAGTTCTGCTCACAGTGCCCCCTCAAAGCCCCAATTGCAATAAAGTAACCTAAGCAGAAAACAAATCGTGACACAATAATTTTATACTTGTATAAATGGATTTTTCAGAATACAATCAAGATCATGCACTGCCTGAGGAGTTCCATTTGAGTAACAGCAGTATGAATGATTATGTAGTGGTCAGGATGTGCTCTGTTTCTTTCTTTGATAGCTGTGGCACTATCAATGCATGGGTGGTCATTTTGTCTGGTTGGTGTTAGAGTGTGCAGAAAATCTGGAGGGTGCAATGTTATATAGGGCATGCAATTCAGGTGCCCCAGCATGACCAGGATCTAGTAATAGTGGGTTTCTGAAATGTGAAGGTGTGGTAACACTGTAACTTCCAAGATATTATTTTGATATAATAAACCAGTCAGGGTAGGCCTAACAGCTTCACTATCCGTTTTATTGAAATTGCTGCAAAACAATGGACATTCTGAAAGTTATTCTTGGCAGAGCCCAAGAAGTGCATAGCACAAGAATGAAAAAAGGCAAGCACTATAACATAAGTGATAATAATAATAAGCAGAAATGAAAAATATATACTGTATATCACATGTGAAAGGCTATGTACATACTGTAAGTGCAGAGCTTATTAAATACACAGACCACGGTGATACACTGAATATTTTAAATCTTCACTACCTGTCTATGTTAGGGTAAGTTTCTGTTAATATATCAGAGACCATCTGTTGACCATTCCATCGTAGGAATGCCATTTCCTTTTTCTCTTTGTTTTCATTTAGAGTATAAATACTTGAAGATTAGCTTATTAATTATACATTATATATAATATACTGTATATTACCTATTTTGAATTTTATCGTATTCAAATACCGTTTTTATTTTCACTTAGTTGATGACTTTTCTCAAAATAGCAATAAAAGTCTGAAAACATTAATATTTTTGATGAAGAGCTATAGTGCTATAGATTACATGCATCATTTAGGTATAGTCAGTGCTGTGCAGCCTTGCCCTGGTCTGATTATTTTGTATTGGATATTTTTCAAAGTGAATTTGGTGTAGCTGACAGCCTGAGAGGAGAAATTGATGTGAATGGCTGGTGCTTCTTTCACTTGTTTGCATGTTACTGCAAGGTACACTTTTTTAGGTGTGAAGAGTTACTGTTCACTGGTGAATTCAAATTTTCAAATTGTTGAGCCTAAATACTCTGGTTATTAGGTTAAGGCGGGCCTGATTTAAGACATCTCTGTCCAGTTTAAATAAAAACTAACTTTTACCCAAAGCACTAGAATAAAGCAGGTTCTAAAACTTCTTAAAACCACAAACAAAAATGTATCTCTGTGACAGTATAGAAAGCATCATACTCCATTTTATCATTTCTAATGCCCTATGGCTTTACTGAACCAACATGCAGAGCTACAGTTTACTGTCAAAATCGGAGGTTCTTAAAATGTTTAAAATGGGAAACAACTTTCTCAAAGTTAAGTATATAGAAAACTACCAATTATCACATTTTGATGTAAATTCTGTATTTTAGTAACCACATTTATTTTTCTGCATGTATTTATGGGGAACCACACTGGCATTGAAAATAATGTAACAGCAGGGAGCCTGAACAAACCAATTTGGGGATAGGCCCTCCAGACAGATGTCAAGTCAAGTTTGAAAGATAATCCAGTGCAGTGACAGAGGAGTACAGATATGGGCAGACTGTAATTTTGAAAAAGTGTCAAAAGAGTGAGGGGACAGAAGCTGTCACTGAATGCTTGCTCTGCACACATACCAAGTACAAGAAATTGATTTTCATGGACTCTGCATTTTTCATTATATTGTTCGCTGTAGGAAAAAAGCAAAAATTATTTCTAGATTAGCATCAAAACAGAGAAACTGGGAAATAACAGTTTGTTTAATTAAAGTAAGAGTCCAATGTAAAGGAAAAATTAGTCTGCACAGAAATCTGCAGCCACAGGGGAGCCCCAGGACTGAACCTGAGAACCACTGGTCTTAGATTATTAACAGTTGCACTCAGTAGACTGTGGCACACATAAATATCTTTGAATTTTTTAAGTTGATTTTTTTTATTTTTATTTCTTACTAGCAAGGATATCTGGCTCTTCAAGAAGTGGGGGCACCAACTGGTGTTACTTAGAGTGGGGACAACAACTAAGTTTTTGTACTTAATATAGCCTATGGTGTTCATCTCTACAAATATGAAATGAGTGCAAAATGTGGTGGAGATAGGATCAAATGTTGGATTTGGACACTGGACAAATGCTTATTCAGTTTTATGTATTAGACTAGTTGTGCTGTCTGTCTAAGATGGATTGAAATCTATGTAAACAATATAGACCTCAGCATAAATGTTTGCAGTACACTATCTATTGGAAAGTACTTTGAAATGCATGTAGTAATAAAATGCATTACATTGCATTTGACATTACAGCAGATGGTGCATCGCAAACATTTGTACTGTATTAATAAAAATGCTTGTGATGTGCCACCTGTTGGAATGACATGGATATAGCAACCAGATTAACACAAAGACACTTATACTTTTATTATTAGTTGAGCCTCCTTTTGCAAATATAACAATACAATACAGTTTATTTTTGTATAGCCCAAAATCACACAGGAAGTGCCGCAATGGGCTTTAACAGGCCCTACCTCTTGACAGCCCCCCAGCCTTGACTCTCTAAGAAGACAAGGAAAAACTCCCAAAAAACCTTGAAGAGAAAAATGGAAGAAACCTTGGGAAAGGCAGTTCAAAGAGAGACCCCTTTCCAGGTAGGTTGGGCATGCAGTGGGTGTAAAAAGAAGGGGGTCAATACAATACAATACACAGAACAGAACAGAATATAACAGCCTCTGGACGCCTCCTATAACCTTTGAGGATTGTCTGAATTCTGGATGGTGGTATTTTTGACCATTCTTCCATACAAAATATCTCCAGTTCAGTTAAATTTGATGGCTGCCGAGCATGGACAGCCTGCTTCAAATCATCCTATAGAGTCAGGGGACTGTGACGGCCATTCCAGAACATTGTACTTCTCCCTCTGCATGAATGCCTTTGTAGATTTCGAACTGTGTTTTGGGTCATTGTCTTGTTGGAATATCCAACCCCTGCGTAACTTCAACTTTGTGACTGATGCTTGAATATTATCCTGAAGAATTTGTTGATATTGGGTTGAATTCATCTGACCCTCAACTTTAACAAGGGCCCCAGTCCCTGAACTAGCCACACAGCCCCACAGCATGATGGAACCTCCACCAAATTTGACAGTAGGTAGCAGGTGTTTTTCTTGGAATGCAGTGTTGTTCTTCTGCCATGCAAAGCGCTTTTTGTTATGACCAAATAACTCAATTTTTGTCTCATGAGTTCACACCACTTTGTTCCAAAATTAATCTGACTTGTATACAAATTCTTAATTAGACAAGTGACTCTGTTTGTGACGTAAGTTAGAAAGGGCTTCTTTCTCATCACCCTGCCATACAGATGTTCATTGTCCACATTGCACTGAAATGTAGAACGATGTACAGATACACCATCTGCAGCAAGATGTTCTTGCAGGTCTTTGGTGGTGATCTGTGGATTATCTGTAACCATTCTCCCAATCCTGTGCATATGCCACTCCTGTATTTTTCTTGGCCTGCCAGACCTGCTGGGTTTAACAGCAACTGTGCCTGTGGCCTGCCATTTCCTGATTACATTCCTTACAGTTGAAACTGACAGTTTAAACCTCTGAGATAGCTTTTTGTAGCCTTCCCCTAAACCATGATACTGAGCAATCTTTGTTCTCAGATCTTTTGAGAGTTGCTTTGAGGATCCCATGCTGTCACTCTTCAGAGGAGAGCCAAAGGGAAGCACAACTTGCAATTGACCACCTTAAATACCTTTACTCATGATTGGACATACCTGTCTATGAAGTTCAAGGCTTAATGAGCTAATCCAACCAATTTGTTGTTGCAATTAATCAGTATTGAGCAGTTACATGCATTCAAATCAGCAAAATTAGACAGGTACCCAAATTTTTTGCACAGCCAGTTTTTCACATTTGATTTAATTTCATACAACGAAATACTGCTTCATTAAAAATCTTTGTTCAGAAAATACCCCAGTACTCAGATGGTCCTAGGAAATGAAAGACATACCACTGTTATCTTTCTTGTTGAAAGTAGAGAAAATTATTATGCAGGCTGAGACTTTTTTCATATGACTGTATCTCTAAGGGGAAGCGTGGTGGTGGCAGTATTGTGTTATGGGGTGCTTTTCAAGTCAAGGAAAGGGAGACTGGACAGTACAAAGGGAAAGATAAATACAGCTAAACACAGAGTAGTCCTTAAAGAAAACCTGTTCCAGAATGCATGAAACTTCGAAATGAGGTGGTGGTTCACCTTTCAGCACGCCAATGCTGGAGTGGCTTCAGGACATGTCTTGTGACGGTCACTGAGTGGCCCAACCAAAGCCCAGGCTTATCTTATAAAACATCTGCAGAGAGACCTGAAGGTAGCAGTTTACAGACACTTCCCATCCAATCCAATGCCACTTGATACAATCTACAAGAAAGAATGAGATAATCAGCCCAAATCCAAGTGTGCAAAGCCTGCAGAGACTTACTTAAGAACACTTGAACCGGTAGTTGCTGCCAAAGGAGCTTCTACTACAAAGTACTGAATTAATGGTCTGAATAATTGTGTGAATGAGAGATTTCAGTTTTTGACATTTGATAAACGTATAGAATTTGTGTTTTTGTATTTTCCCTGCTTGTTGTTTCTTATTCTAGTTCAGAACTTAGTATTTCTTGTAATTAATCTATTATTTGGAATTTAATGTTTGGTGTTTCTTTGCCTACAGTGTTACTAATTTGATTTTTTGTCTGTGTCATTATTCATTTTATACCTGTTTGAATATTTTTGAAGCACTTTGAGCCTGTGAAAGCCACACATGTCACCTTCACCTCAAACATGAAGAACCTTTGAGAGGCTGGCTCTGGACAATATGAGTCCTCTTGTGGTATACCACCTGAATCCACTGCAGTTTACCTATGGGAGAAAGACTGGAGTGGAGGATGCAATTACCCTTCTGCTCCACAAGGGATATTCTCACCTAGACAAAGCCGGCAGAACTTTGTGTATTATGATTTTTATTTCTTCAGTGCCTTCAAAACCATCCAGCCATCCTTGTTATGGGGTAAACTCAGAGTTATGCAGATGGATCAGCCTAACGTATTCTGGATAACAGACTATGTGTTGAGCAGACTGCAGTTTTGTGAGGCTCAAGGACTGTCTTTCTGATACAGATGTGAGCAACACTGCAGCACCACAAGGAACAGTCCTGCCTCCATTTCTGTTTACTCTATACACCTCTGACTATAAATATAATGCTAGGCCATGTGAAGGAACTAGTTGACTGACTTTTGCTGCACCAAAGAGCCTCTTTGTCCAGTCACAATATAGGGAGTGGATATAGAGGTGGTGCACTCCTATAAGTACTTGGGATCCACTTCAACAAAAGGTTGGACTGGTCTCAGAACACAGAGGAACTATATAAGAAAGGGGAGAGCAGGCTGCTTTTTCTTAGGAGACTGTGTTTGTTTAATATAGGAAGTGACATCCTTCACATCTTCTACAATTCAATGATGGCCAGTGCGATTTTCTACGCTGTGGTGTGCTAGGCTGGAAACATCATTTCAACAGATGCCCGCCAAATCAAGAAGCTAATGAAAAGTGTAAACTAGGTTATGGGAAACACTCTAGACCTACTGGAAGTGGTAATGAAAGGGGAAATTAAAACAAAACCAAGTACCATTATGAACAATGCTGTACTTCGTCTCTGAAACACTAATACTGAGAACTTTCAGCAAACTATTCAGCAGCAGTGTGTAAAGAAACGGTACTGAGGTTCCTTTATACTAACACCAATATTTCTGCATAATGCATCACTGTGACTTTTAACTATCAAGTCAGAAGATTTCTTTCTTTTTAATTTTCTGTGTTCAGACCATAGTGTGTGTGTATATTTATTTATGTAAGGAACTTCTGTAAAAAGTCAAATTTCTCCCAGGGGACAAATATGCTTCTTTTTTTTCTATCCTACTGTATAAGTTAATTTTTTTGGTGACTCTACGTTAGCTCTGTGCAACTGTTTGCCAAGTAGACCCTATGATGGGCTGCTACCCTGTCATTTGACTGATTTCTAATTACTCCTAATGCCCTCAGGAGTGTCTCTACCCTCTTCAGCCATGCCCCTAAATTAGGATAAACAGATTTGTGAACATTATGTAATAACATCACGTTAGCCATAATTAGTAACAGTAGTGAGGCCTATCCTGTTCTCAATGCTATTCCATCTCCCCTGGAGGCTGCCAGTGAATTCTCTCCTGCCCTGTGCCATTCTTATAGTGCCCATGCCCCAGGCACACTCATCATTATCATGTTTAGTCACTAATTTTGCAGAAAGTTGATGAAAATGGTTACCTGACAGCTCTCTAGAGACACTACCAGTCTGTGCGGCATTCACACCTTTGTCTAATATGAGGGTGGATTTCCTCAAGGTACTTCACAGATGAATTGACGATTCTATACAGGAATCAAAAGAGTGAATATGCCCTGTTATATGGTTTCTTGTGGCTAGTGCTGCAGGAGCATTGCCTGCTGTGATAGGATATTCAAAAAAGTAAGTTTAGAAAAGAGATCAATGGACCCATAAAAGCTGTAAATCTTATACTGTCCATAATCCGCAAAACTTTTCTCTATTTCCATTAAATAATTATCAATCAATTAAATAAATCGAAACTAAAATTACATTGGTAAATTAAAATAAAATCTGTTACCTATAACACAGAAATTATTTTAAAGCAAACTTTATTTAAAGCTTTGTTTCTGAAATAAAAGCTATGTGATGAAACGTCTAATCCCTTTTTAAACACAATTAACCTCTTCTTTAAAAATACACAAGAATTACAAAGCACATCATCAATTACATTTTATGCATAAATATTTGCGTGTAACTCTCCTGGTGTCAGTTAATGTAAAGGATAAAGTCTGACGTTTTATAATTATTGTAATGAACTACTATGGTTTTTATCGACCAGTTAATATTAATTTCGCATTAAAAATAATTAGAAACGGTTAAAACAGCTAACGTTGTAAAGTATTTATACAGAAAAAAGTATCAATCAATTCCGTCAGCGCCTGCGTTCTACAGTACGTGACAACCGAGACGTCAGTTTGTAGTCGCCGCCCCCGTTTGCCGCGTGGGGCACAACCAATCAAACATTTCCGGTGTGTTTCGTCACGCCCAAGCGCGTCCAATCACGGTAAACACTCGGCTCCCACCGCCAAGCTTGTGTGAGGGTGCTACTTGTTTGTTTGTGTGTTGCTTTGCAGACAGGAAGAGGCGCGAGGAAGGAGTGTAATTTTACTTTTGCACGGGAATATATCATAGATGTGTTAAACTATGTAAAAAATTTCAAGCGTACTTTCAGAGAGTGTGCAGGGAGGCGTCATTCCCAATGTTTTATGATAATTTGCCCCTTGTCTTGCCATAGTAATAATGACAGCTGCTATATTTGGCAGCGTTCGCATACCTACTGCTGAATGTAAAACTCAAAGCATGGGGGGGACTACTCACGTTATTTTAAAAAGTGATGAACTCATTGACTTTTAGTATAGTTTTAATTAACTGATTTGTCTTTTTTCCTTTAAAATTACAGGAATTATTTATATAAAATTATTTAGTTAATGTATCTGAATTGTGAAAGCAGACCTTCCTGTCAAACGTGACAGGTGCCTTTTGCGTTCCAAGCTTTAAGGAGAAATGCTCCTTTTCATATAAGGGTAAAAAACAAACTTAATGTGGCAGCCAGGTGATGGAATCGGAAGGGGTTCGACGCAGTTGCTCATTGTGAAAACGAAACCTCTTTTTAACCTTCGGGTATTTAGCTTCACGGCTTCCCTGCATCTGCACACAAATAAAGCGATGGTAAGTGACTGATTTCATCTTCTTTTATTGCAATTATCAAAATTTAGGCGTCACGTTTACGTGCTGAATGCGTTATACTGTGCTGTGTTTTAGTAACCCGAAGGAAGCAGAGGAAGAATCGGCCGCCGAGCCCTCTCTCACAGTAGCCTGGTACTTCCTACGCTTGCAATACGCTTTCTGTTTCAGAACATTTCAGTATCGCCATTACCAAATGTTTATCTGCCAGCGTTTACTTGCTTTTAGTGAATGCAAGGAGGTGCTCGTTATCTCTGCCTGCTGTGTATAGAGTTGACTTTAGGATTAACTGGGCTGTCTGTAATCGACGTTCAAAGCCAGATATAAAGTTGGAGTGTATTGACCAATTTGGTCCACGATTGTTTGAGAATGCATTTGTGTAGCAATTATTTAAAAACAGGAACACCTCAAAACAGTCAGCAGTGCTTAACGTATTATGCAGAGTTTCGCAACACAACCCGTCCACTTGGTATTAGATTTGAAGGCCCATTGCTGTATTTCATTGAACCACCTGTCTTGTTTGTTTTAAGATTACAGTAAAAAATACACCACTGAAGTATACAATCATCAGTAGGGGAGAATTTGACGCAAGGGATGAACCAGCTTTGTATGGATTGCCAGTACAAGACTCTCACTCAGAACAAAATAAGTTAGAATCCCCAATTCGTGCAACAAGCTTTTCTTTTGGACAATATGTATGATAAAACATTTGTTTTCCTCATCACTTTTAGTCTAGAGAAGTTTTTTTTTTTTATTTACACCTTTTTTTAATCGTTTTTGTTAAGAAGAGATGGCCCACTATATTGCATTTAGGTAGTTTTTTTTCTTATGTTTGAACTATTGTGTGTTGATAAGTATGTGAAGTCTGTCCTAGCAAAATTGAGGAACTCGCCATAGGTGGGTTGCCAGTTCAGCACTGTAAGTACTCATTAGAAACAATCACATTTTGGGCATGAAAATTCTGAAGGGCTATACCAGAGTTTTCCAATATGTATGCAGACTTTTATAATATAAAATTTCACTTAACTCACTAATAATATCCGACCCGCATTTCCTAATGACTAGTGAAACGCACAGTGGGTATAGAAAAGAGCCGTCCTTTCAAAATATTCACATTTTGTTGTTTTGCAGTTTGAAATGAAGATATACACAAAAATATTTTTCCAGCTGTGTTTACTCCATGCAACTTATAACAGCCAAGTGAAAGATGCGATAGTGCTATGATATGATAACAGTTCTCTCCCCCCCCCCCCCCCAAAAAAAACAGAATCGCAAAGATGGTTAAAGGATCACCCCCTCCTAAAAATACTTCTAAACTAAATCCGGTGTAACTTATCATCTTCTCTATTGTACAGCAAGCTAATTGGCTTCCACCTGTGCTCATTTGCAATCATCGTGATTAATTCAGCATAAAAACACCTATTCCTGTATCATTCCAGTGCATAGAAGTGCAACTGAAAGCAAACAATCAACCATGGGTGACAAGACACTGTCAAAAGATCTCAGGGATGAAGTTGTGGACAGACACAAGGCAGGAAATGGATACAAAAAAATCTCAATGACTTTAATAGTCCCTAGGAGCACAGTGAAGTCCATAATAAAAAAGTGGCAAGTGTTTGGTACTACTAGGACCCTTCCTGGACCAGGCTGTCCCTCCAAACTGGATGAAAGAGCAAGGAGGAAACTAGTCAGAGAGGGTACCAAGAGGCCTATGGCAACTTTAATGCAGTTACAGTAATTTTTGCAAAGAGTGATCATTTTGTTCATGTGACAACAGCATCAAAAAAGTTCCACAACTGTGGCTTGTATGGGAGGGTTACAAGAAAAAAAAGCCACTCCTCAAGAAAGGCCCCATCAAGTCTCGATTGAGGTTTGCCACAGTGCACTTTGAAAATTCAGAGACCAAATGGAAAAAGGTGTTATGGTCAGATGAGACCAAAATTGAGCTATTGCCAAATGGTATATCTGACGAAAAGCCAATACAGTTTACCATCCAAAGAAAACAATACCTACAGTAAAGAATGGGGTTAGTAGCATCCTGTTGTCGGGGTGTTTCTCTGCTGCAGGGACTGTGGCACTTAAGATAAATGGAAAAATGGAGTCAGAAAAATACCATCAAACTATTCAACCTGCGGTGTAGTATACACCGCATAATTATTTATTGATGGGTGAACACTTCCTGAAAGACACAGTTGTCCAAATGGGGTGGGTTTGAGGATACAACTGTGAGTGAATGAAAAGATGGAACTCTGGAGAGAGCAACATACAATTGTCCGTGACTGAAAACTGGTTTTGGCAGATACAGGCATATCTTTTTGAAAGTTTGGCCCTGTGCCTTATTAATTGCCATTGCAAAGGCCAATCTAACAGGAAATTGACTGTGTGTAAGAGTAAAAGGCAAATTTGAATCTGATGGGGTCAGGGAAATCCAGGGAATAAGGACAGTTTGTGAGGTAGCAGCTGCAATAGTTTTACACTCCAGTACATTGCGGTGAATGCTGGTAACAGAAAGTCTAGTGCCATTACAGAAACCTTTTGCTGGCATGAGGTTTCTGAGAAGCATCACGACTGAACCAATTTTAATTTTGAGTTTATGCGGAGGCATGCCAGTGGGAGTAAGACTTAAGAAATTCTTCAGGGAATGAAAGTTGATCGGCAGGGTCATCTGTGTCGATGGAGTCAACACTGGTGACAGTTACTTCGTCGGTAGGGATAAGTCCTTGAGAGCGAGGGTGGACGCGGGAGGAGGGTTAGAGTGGGCAGGTGGGGCTCTGTCGTGCGTACCCCATGGTTGGGCAACTTGGCCGATTATATATATATATATATAGAAAAGCAGCCGGAACCAAAAAGAACAATGAAAAGTCAACGTGGCTCAGAGGTGCATGTGAACTGTAGCAGAGACGAAAGCGACTGAGGCTGTGTTTGGTGAGGTGTTGCGTGCAGGCACATGAGCAGGCAGTGCGCATGCCTCGAGAGCGAGGGTGGACGCGGGAGGAGGGTTAGAGTTGGTGGGCGGGGCTCTGTCATGCGTATCCTATGGTCTCTGTCGTGCGTACCCCATGGTTGGACGACTTAGTCAATTATATATATATATATAATATAGATTCTTAAGGAAAACCTGCTACCCTGTGCTAGAAAGTTGTTTTTGTGAAGAAGGTGCACCATCCTACATGATAATGACCCGAAGTACACAGCAAAGTTGACCACACATTGCTGAAGGAGAAAAACTTAATTACCCTTTTGTGGCTTATAAATAAAATATTATATATTATTTTCTTATATAATACGCTACCGTGGTTGTTCATTTGTCTGTCCAGAATTTTAAATCACCTGTAGCTCGCAAACCGTTTGACCTATTGACCTGAAATTTGGTACACTTGTACTACGTGGCGTCTACTATCCACTTTCGGGGTGATGATTGACCTCCAAGATTATTCCTATTTTTATTTTATCGTGGAATCGACTTTCAGCAGTGGACAGATGGGAGGCCGTGCAGCACATGCATACGGGCACCATTCTCATCCCTACCACCTTTGCCGTCACTTCCCCAGCTTGAAAAATTGAGGAAACGTAATTGCAACACAAGCACTGACTTAATCAGTTTTAATGCGAAAAGATGGCGACAGAAGAAGAGAAGAAGCGGGCCGCTAGGGTGGAGAAAAGAACAGCTCAGGAAGCAGCAAGCGCATCAACCTCTGAACAAACGAATGCTAAACAGAGTCAGAGAAAGAGAATGAAAACTGTGAATGCTCAAGTCAAGAATATTCAATGCACATTATCATGCAGTATGCCGTTACTGGTAATAAATATAATAAAGTAATCTCTATTACTGCCAGCAAAAATGTATCCTATAGCACTAAGTTAATGAGGCATGGGTTACATTTCTTACATCACCTTAAGGTTTATCAATCTCCACTAAAGAAAAGTTCTGAAATAAAAAATAGTGAGTAGGCAAGACAAAAAGGAATCTTTTTTCAGGCAGAGATGTGGGATTTTCAAGTATGTCTCTATCTAGTGAGACCTAATGAGTATGTGGGAAAAAATACTCATCCATTATAGAAATTAAAACATTAATTGTAGGTACCCAGTGTTTCAGGCATGGTTCTGTCAGAATTGTCCATCCTGTATCTGACCTTTGTTCTTTTTAAATTTTCAGTGTGGAAACATGCCTTAAAGCCAGATTTTAAGTATATGCATCATCCAACATCTCCAGGTAAAATCAAAATGTTGCTTTTTTGTATGCAGTGATCATGTTGTGTATATTGCAAAGAGCAGGTTTTAGTTTAGTAAAGACAATACACTTGCACAGATCTGAAGTTGATCTCATCATATTAAAATCACTATTATTTTTATTATTATGCTGTATTGTTTGTGAAACAATTTTTGTTTGTATTATATTTTCTGAATATAAAATTTGTATTCTGAGTCTGCTTGGTTGTGTTTTACAGGTTGTTTCAGATCAAATATGCCTGACCAGAGGCCACATTTATAAAAGTTGCGTGCACACAAAAAGAGGCTTGATATGTGCATATGTAACTGTCCACACAAACATCAGGATTTAAAAAGGAAAACTTAATCAGTGAACATGCACATATTTATGGCATCTCTTACCCATGCATACACATCATTTTGTGGAAACTGGGAAATGATGACACCCTTGAGCAAGAAGGGAAGTGCAGCCAAACCAGCAAAATAACTAACACACATAATAATACATATCATCAAACCATTATTATAATGTGCATTGGCATGAGAAACATATTACACCTCAAAAGTGAAAAATATAATGTACAGGCTGTATTTTAGTTCCCTTATAAGAGAGCCAATGCTGCATACAGTATTTGCGTTGAAGAACTTTTTTGGTTGTTACTTTATATAGCCTACTACTTGTTATTTTTCAGGGAACTGGCCGAAAGGTCAGGAGTATCTCAGGCAAGCTATACTCCGTCATACCCACTGTGCTGGAAGTCATTAACCTTCACAGCAAGGCCCCGCACACAGTTTTCATATGGTGTGTGTGCACATATATAAAACATATTTTTGCCAACGTAAAAAGGTAATTTGCAGCAGCATTCAGTTCTCCTAAAGTAATATGTGAAATTTGCTACACATGTATTGCAATAAGAACACCTAGGAAGAATGATGTTGCTTTTGTTGAGCACTGACATTCCATTAATGTAAAAGACATTGGTGCCAAGATGAGACTGAAAAACATTATAGCTTGGTGGCCTGGGTCAACCCGTGATTCACTTATTTTGAAGCAAAGTAGCTTTGACAAATGTGATGGTACTGTACATGGTGAATGGCTTGTTGGTAAGGTAACTGGCTGAACCCTTACAGTAGTTTTTTTGGAAGGCTTGTACTATTCATCGTGTCAGCAATCACATCATCATATGTGCCAGCTAGATGCTGACTTTCCCTGACCCCCAAAATGCAGAGGAAAGGTGCTATAATGCCACTCATGATCTTACACTCTCAGTTGCAGAGTGCAGTCACTTACTCTTGAAAGTGGGTGGCGTTGTCTTGATGTGTCAGACCAATGATTTTCTGCAGCAGCATTTTTGCATATGGATGAGGTTGATTAGCATAGTCCATATATATATTATATACATTATATATATATATATCTATATATGCACATTTACAAGGTGATTGTGTTTTTTTTTTTTTTTTTTTTTTGTTTTTAGGGTAAAATGTGTGTACGGCAGATTTTTTTTTTTTTTTTTTGCATATGCATTTTCATGTTGATTTTGGAGTTTGCATATTTTTACACTCAATTGCACACAGTTTTATAAATGAGGCCGCAGATGATAAGCGTGAACAGCACCCTGTTGTGAATTATCTTTAGTTTCCCATGTTAATTCATTAATTAATAATTAAAGAACCAATTCTTTTTGCGCAAGTTATTTACAGCTCTGCTGTCTCATGGCTGTAGGAACAGGACTTCATTTTCAAGCCTGGTCATGGTGTAGAGTTTGCATGCTTTGCTTATGCCTGTATAGGTTTTCTGAGGGAATTCTGATATGCAAAGTTAATATCTAGCTCTAAAATGACTTGGCATGAGCAAGGATAAATACTGTATGTGTGTGAATGTGCACTGTGGTACATTGGTATCCCATACAGATCTGGTTTTAGCTTTGTGACAAGTACTGTTATCCCTAGACTTCAGGTTCCCACAAAAATGTAATGGAAAAAGCATATTCAGAAAGTGTAAGTAAGCCCCGTACACATAAGCCCCCTTTCTGTTGTTACAGAGGTTTAAGTGTTTTGTATCATTTTTGTAAGTACTTTGGGAGTTTCTTGTGATTTCCCATGTAAATCTTACCTGCTTGAACAGTTACTCTTCCTGGTTATTTTGGTATTTACACTGATCTGCTTACCTTTTCCATCTCTGTTTGACTTCTGTCTGCATAGTAATTTTTTTCCACACATTCTTTTAGTTATATGTTACATCTGGTTTACTCTACTGTAAATCTAGAACTGTTTTGTTATAGTTTGTCTAGTATTGTTTATTTTATTCCTGTTTTATTTTCTTGTGCTAACTCTGAACTGCAATGTTATTAATACTTCTATAAAATAACAATATATTTTACTTAAAAATACCTTTCACGACACACTGAGACACTGTGCATTTTTAACAGAGAAAAAAAAAAATACAGTTCATGTAAATGCACTAAGAGTAAATAGAACAAAACATGTAGTATGGAAATGAAACAGTTCAGAGAAAGAAAATGCTTTAAAGTTACAGTTGTAAATGCAAATGCACTTAAAGTGAGCATATATGATAACACTGAAAGTTAGTCACCTATAAATAGAAGTTGGTGCACGAAGGTGCACAGTGCATGTGTTAGTAGGTGTGACATATTGCGACATCAAGACCCCCCCATGAGCTGATTTTTGTGTTTGCCAAAACCTCCTGATTCCTTGTAATTAAACACCAAGTAGGATATTACAAAGGTCCGAATAAGGGTCTCAGCTGCTCTTTATTTCAGGTAAGAACAGAGCCTGGGTATGTTTATTTAAGTGAATTAAAGCTGTCCTAGATATGTGCCAAGTGTGAGATTCAAAGGAACATGTGGAATCTAAGATTGCGCAAAGAATCCCCATTTCTGTTGAGAAAGATATAATAAAAATAAGGACTGACCATGTTAAACTTGCAGCTTAACTGAGGATGTCTGTAGTGGTTGTGAGAAGCACTATAGTGTTTATTCATCATTGCTCATCAAAAATGTGCTATCCTCCAGGTGCATGTTTAATTTCAAGGACAAAATTAAATTGCCAGGGCGTAACGGTGTATGTGGAAGTGTTTGGTGTGTGTAGATTTATATGTTGTTTGTCAAAATTTTAACCTTTCATGGTGAATAATTTAGCCAAGGGCAAATGTATAAATTATAAACGAAACCAGACACAATAGCGAACACCTTAATGATGAAAGATACTCTAAAAAATTGACTTGACTGGGCCAATGGAAACAAAATGTCATCAGTGTGATCTAATAAAATTCTGAGGCTTCCCTAAAACTGAAGGCTTTATAAGAGTAGTAAGTGCATTTTTCCTGTATTAGACTTTCCTTGTAAATGGCAGCATAATCTTCATAAGAAAAGGTTTGAGACATTAACCATGTTTTCCTCTTTTAGGGCTTTAATCAATACATAAGAGCTTTCATAGATCAAAGATCTTGTTTAAACCAGAGTACAGCATGATAAAAGTTGGTAGAACGTAAATGAAGCCATAATGAGAAATATTGATATTAGGTTTTATTTTTGATCTCTTTATTTCTGCTTCTATTGTAACCCTTTGAATATCAGTTAAGTGTAACATAAATGTATTATTATAGTTGATATTTATTGAATTTTATTGATGGGTAATTACATGTAAACTGTTTTGGTAAATTGAGAATTGTTCTCTGATTTAGCCTGCAGAAAATGCTTGCAAGTTTTCACCTGAAAATTCAGATTTTCTACTTCACTATTTTTTTTTTATTTATTTATTTATTTTTTTGCTAAGCATTTTTATTAGCTGGCAGCTGACTGTAGAGTAATGGCTGAGACATCAAAGCTAATTTGCATATCATTGTTCTTAAATTTAGATCTAGAAGAAAACTTACATATCATCTATCAATCACTTTATCTTTTTGCTGTTTAAATTTTAATTTCAGGTATTTTCACACTTTTTCCTGAGCACTCCCCACCCAGTGACTTTCTTATGGCAGCAGTACAACAGCAAACAAATGAACCTATACAGTCTTGAACAAGCCTCTGATTGCTTTCTTTGTTACCAGCAAGTTAAAGTAATATTCACCCTTACCTTGTCAACCTCATTTAATGCATTTCAAGGTCGTTGGGGTCTGAAACGTATTCCAGCAGTATCACATGTAAGAGAGCCCACTCTGGACAGTACACACCCACACATATTGCTGTTGAGCCATTTTTGAATTACCAATTGCCATATCTCACACATGTTTGGGAAGTGGGAGAAAAACTGAAGTATTCAGAGAGTGCTCATAATAAATGTGAGGAAATCATGCAAACAAGGCATTGACTAGGACTTAAACCCAGGGTTCTGGAGTTGTAAGGGAGCAACACTAAGTGCTGTGCTGTCGTAATTTAAGACCTGTCAAAACTGCAAAACATTGTAGTCATTTTCTTCACGTGAGAACTTCGTATAGGCCACAATGTTTGTTTTGGCTATTTATAATTTTGTTTATTTTGAACTCAACCCAGAACTGCTTGCTGAGAATTGAATCATGGATTCTGGGCAGCACCTTCAAAGCCATTTAAAAAGGTAAACCTGGGACTTATGAAGGCTAATAAACAATAAACCAATATTTTTTGAGTCTTAAAGAATATTTGAATTTTTTTCTCCCAAAACTATATGTTTGGTTATTTAAAGAGCCGTTTTTATGCTTTGCTGTATGCGTGATCTTGACTAACCACCTAGATTTTTTTTTTTCTGTTCTCAATGGCCATCGGACCTTAATTTTATTCTATGTTAATTAGTATTGCCTAATTGTATGTTTTATATTTTTCATTTTTTTTTTTTGATAGTAAAGTATGCAATATATATGTGTGTATGTGTATATATATGTATGTGTGTATATATATATATATATATATACACATACACTAGCAAAATACCCGCGCTTTGCAGCGGAGAAGTAGTGTGTTAAAGAAGTAATGAAATAGAAAAGGAAACATTTTGAAAATAACGTAACATGATTGTCAATGTAATCAATGTAATTGTTTTGTCACTGTTAAGAGTTTTGCTTATATATATATATATATATTCAGTGGGGCAAAAAAGTATTTAGTCAGCCACCAATTGTGCAAGTTCTCCTACTTAAAAAGATGAGATACGCCTGTAATTTTCATCATAGTTATACCTCAACTATGAGAGACAAAATGAGAAAAAAAAATCCAGAAAATCACATTGTCTGATTTTTGAAGAATTTATTTGGAAATTATGTTGGAAAAAAAGTATTTGGTCAATAACAAAAGTTCATCTCAATACTTTGTTATATACCCTTTGTTGGCAATGACAGAGGTCAAACATTTTCTGTAAGTCTTCGCAAGGTTTTCATACACTGTTGCTGGTATTTTGGCCCATTCCTCCATGCAGATCTCCTCTAGAGTAGTGATGTTTTGGGGCTGTCGCTGGGCAACACGGACTTTCAACCCCCTCCAAAGATTTTCTATGGGGTTGAGATCTGAAGACTGGCTAGGCCACTCCACGACCTTGAAATGCTTCTTACGAAGCCACTCCTTCGTTACCCGGGCGGTGTGTTTGGGATCATTGTCATGCTGAAAGACCCAGCCACGTTTCATCTTCAATGCCCTTGCTGATGGAAGGAGGTTTTCACTCAAAATCTGACGATACATGGCCCCATTCATTCTTTCCTTTACATGGATCAGTCGTCCTGGTCCCTTTGCAGAAAAACAGCCCCAAAACATGATGTTTCCACCCCCATGCTTTACAGTAGGTATGGTGTTCTTTGGATGCAACTCAGCATTCTTTCTCCTCCAAACACGACGAGTAGAGTTTTTACCAAAAAGTTCTATTTTGGTTTCATCAGACCAAATGACATTCTCCCACTCCTCTTCTGGATCATCCAAATGCTCTCTAGCAAACTTAAGACGAGCCTGCACATGTACTGGCTTAAGCAGGGGGACTCGTCTGGCACTGCAGGATTTGAGTCCCTGGCGGCGTAGTGTGTTACTGATGGT
>JANRMT010062854.1:104158556-104183508 GCA_026402145.1 Polypterus bichir lapradei | reverse complement strand
TGGAAAAAAAGTATTTGGTCAATAACAAAAGTTCATCTCAATACTTTGTTATATACCCTTTGTTGGCAATGACAGAGGTCAAACATTTTCTGTAAGTCTTCGCAAGGTTTTCATACACTGTTGCTGGTATTTTGGCCCATTCCTCCATGCAGATCTCCTCTAGAGTAGTGATGTTTTGGGGCTGTCGCTGGGCAACACGGACTTTCAACCCCCTCCAAAGATTTTCTATGGGGTTGAGATCTGAAGACTGGCTAGGCCACTCCACGACCTTGAAATGCTTCTTACGAAGCCACTCCTTCGTTACCCGGGCGGTGTGTTTGGGATCATTGTCATGCTGAAAGACCCAGCCACGTTTCATCTTCAATGCCCTTGCTGATGGAAGGAGGTTTTCACTCAAAATCTGACGATACATGGCCCCATTCATTCTTTCCTTTACATGGATCAGTCGTCCTGGTCCCTTTGCAGAAAAACAGCCCCAAAACATGATGTTTCCACCCCCATGCTTTACAGTAGGTATGGTGTTCTTTGGATGCAACTCAGCATTCTTTCTCCTCCAAACACGACGAGTAGAGTTTTTACCAAAAAGTTCTATTTTGGTTTCATCAGACCAAATGACATTCTCCCACTCCTCTTCTGGATCATCCAAATGCTCTCTAGCAAACTTAAGACGAGCCTGCACATGTACTGGCTTAAGCAGGGGGACTCGTCTGGCACTGCAGGATTTGAGTCCCTGGCGGCGTAGTGTGTTACTGATGGTAGCCTTTCTTACTTTGGTCCCAGCTCTCTGCAGGTCATTCGCTAGGTCCCCCCGTGTGGTTCTGGGATTTTTGCTCACCGTTCTTGTGATCATTTTGACCCCACGGGGTGAGATCTTGCGTGGAGCCCCAGATCGAGGGAGATTATCAGTGGTCTTGTATGTCTTCCATTTTCTAATAATTGCTCCCACAGTTGATTTCTTCACACCAAGCTGCTTACCTATTGCAGATTCAGTCTTCCCAGCCTGGTGCAGGTCTACAATTTTGTTTCTGGTGTCCTTTGACAGCTCTTTGGTCTTGGCCATAGTGGAGTTTGGAGTGTGAGTGTTAGAGGTTGTGGACAGGTGTCTTTTATATTAATAACGAGTTAAAACATGTGCCATTAATACAGGTAACGAGTGGAGGACAGAGGAGCCTCTTACAGAAGAAGTTACAGGTCTGTGAGAGCCAGAAATCTTGCTTGTTTGTAGTTAACCAAATACTTATTTTCCACCATAATTTGCAAATAAATTCTTTAAAAATCAGACAATGTGATTTTCTGGATTTTTTTTCTCATTTTGCCTCTCATAGTTGAGGTATACCAATGATGACAATTACAGGCCTCTCTCATCTTTTTAAGTGGGAGAACTTGCACAATTGGTGGCTGACTAAATACTTTTTTGCCCCACTGTGTTTGTGTGTGTGTGTGTGTGTATATATATATATATATATATATATATATATACACACACATACATATATACATACATATCTACATATATATACACACACACATATACATACACATAGATCTATCTATCTATCTATATTATCTCTATATATAATCTTCATTTGGATCTTGATCTTTGTCCGTGAATGAATTAGAAGAAGAAGCACTAGATGGCAGTAGAGAGACAGCTAAAACATAGGCATTGCATTAAGAATCTCCTCCAGGCTTATACTACTGAAGACTGTAGTACTCCAGTCACACCTCAAAACACAGACATTCAAACTAAACAAATCGTTGTGCTTTAAATTAACTAAAGAGATCTTCATTTAGATCTTGATCTTTGTTTGTCCGCGAATTCCACGCATGTGTAGACCACCTTCCAGTTTAGTACGTTGTTTTTACTCACGGATGTCAAAACAACAAAAAGTTGTGGTGGACAGCGTTATGCTGGTTAGCTCCTTAGGCCTGGTTAGAGAATGAGATTGCCGAAGATAAAAGGTATGTACCTACGTAACATATGAATGAAAGAAAGACTGGGTAAAATGAATGACAACGTAACAGCACGTTCCGGAAATTATTATTGTTACGTTGTAGCCGGCGAGTGCTGCACGTCTCACAGTTGTACCGTGGCTTGCTCACATGTCAGTGAAGTGATCCCTATTTATGCTTTAAAGAGCCTGGATACCTATGTGTCCCCCTTTTATAACCATTGCTCCGTATATATTGTGTTACTCTTTGGATTGCCACAAAGCAACCTGTGAGACTGGAGAAGGGTTGAGAAGACATCGTGAGAGGAAACGATAGCGTCGTGAAAACGAGACGGACTGTGAACGGACAGAAGCAGAAATGCTCCTACACCACCACATAATTACTTTTCGGACAGTGATTCCAAGTAAGCCTTTCCTATCGAATCAATGTCCAAGTGTTTTCTTTTGTAGTTTTGTTTCCCTTATAAAAAATCATAATGCTATGCGACGAAGGGCCCAGTTCACGACTGGCAGCCGCGTTTAAACAGGGAGCCCTTCACAGACAACTTTAACACGCGCAACGTAGTTGGGCACACATGGCTAGTATATCTATCTATCTATCTATCTATCTATCTATCTATCTATCTATCTATCTATCTATCTATCTATCTATATATATCTATTGTAATCTATATCTATACCTATATATATCTCCTTTGGGGTGCAAGCAGCTGTTGCTGGGGGTGCCAGAATCCATCGAGGAAGAAAAATGAAAAACATTATTTGTACAAAATCTTAATTTATCTATCCATTCCTAAATAATTAAATGGACAGGCTATTTCGTATCAGTGCAATATGCTGCTTGTTAAAACGGATGAATCCTGCTCTTACGTGCACTTAGTGCTGCGTGGGTATTATGAACTATCGTATCTGTTCAAGTTCTATTTAAATTTTAAATATAAGTAATTTTTATTTAGTCGACAGAAATATGTTTAGTAGAAATGTAAGTTAAATTTAGTCATCATTGCATAAATTTTTCTTCACCATAGAAATTTAAAGTCCACACCTTGAACCTGTCCCAGTCATTCAATATATAAGACACAATGTTCTCCGGATATCAAGAGTGAGCCTTATATGGCCGTGCAATATGTAACAAAGAGAATGGAAAAGGTAGGTGCCATTTCCGGGCATGGAAACCACTCGGTAAGTGACAGTTATTTGATCGATGGTGATCACCTTGATAGACATGTTAATGGGGGTACGGTTGGAATGATAAAGGAAATGGGTTCCTGAACAATGTAAAGTAAGTCTAAAATACCTACACAATAACTATAATTGTAATAAATGAACAATAAAACAGCGGAGAAGCCGTGGATTAAATTAAAAGGCTGTAGTTATCAGCAGGGAGACGTGAATCCCGTGGCGTAGCAAGGAAGGGAATGTAGAGACTGGAACAACAAACGGCCTTATATAGGCAGGCAGCCAACAACATGGGAGGCGTTGGGATGGGGGACCCAACGCCGCCTCACACGGTGACCAAGCTGCAGGCTATGGACGTATATATGTACGTAAGTAGGATTCAGTTAGCGTTGGGAACCCGCGTACCAAATTTATTGAAGATGGGCCAATAAGTAACAAAGACCGTTGAAAAGTTCAATATGGCGGCCGACAGTGGCATCATACCACCGAAATAAATACATTGGTTTCGGTTAGCGCAGGGAAGCCGCCTACCAAATTTCGTGAAGATGGGGCCATAAATAAGAAAGTTCAACATGACGGACGTTGTCAACCGTTATGACAGTTACGCGTAGAATTTCAAAATGAAACCTGCTTAACTTTTGTAAGTAAGCTGTAAGGAATGAGCATGCCAAATTTCAGCCTTCTACCTACACGGGAAGTTGGAGAATTAGTGACGTTGGAAAGTTCAATATGGCTTGCGGACAGTGGCGTCATACCACCGAAATATGTACGTACATCGGTTTTGGTTAGCGCAGGGAAGCCACCTACCAAATTTCGTGAAGATGGGGTCAGCCTTCTATCTACACGGGAAGTTGGAGAATTAGTGACATTGGAAAGTTCAATATGGCGGCCGACAGTGGCGTCATACCATCGAAATAAGTACGTACATCGGTTTCGGTTAGCGCAGGGAAGCCATCTACCAAATTTCGTGAAGATGGGGCCATAAATAAGAATGTTCAACATGGCGAACGTTGTCAACCGTTATCGACCGGTATGACCGTTACGTGTAGAATTTCGAAATGAAACCTGCTTAACTTTTGTAAGTAAGCTGTAAGGAATAAGCCTGCCAAATTTCAGCCTTCTACCTACACGGGAAGTTGGAGAATTAGTGATGAGTGAGTGAGTGAGTGAGTAAGTGAGTCAGTCAGTGAGGGCTTTGCCTTTTATTAGTATAGATATATGTGTGTGTGTATTGTGTAATCATTTTGTTCTGATTTATATCTGACAATTGCCTTGAGGCTCCTGTTCTGACATTAATTGGTACAACATGTTTTAGATGTGGCAAATGCCCATGTGAAAAAGGCAGTCTGGTGTCATTGCAGAACTCAAAACCTGTCTAATAGAGTGTCTTAACATAGATAAAGTAATTGAATAAGGTAAGCTATTATCAGTTATAAATAATACTGTACCTATTTCTGTTTTTATTTTCTTCAATTGCTAAATCTCAAATTGAAACCACTCACAGCTATTTTTGATATGCTGCTGTGATTTTTGCCGGTGTCATAGTAGGCCCACTTGAATCTTTTTGTGTTTCTCACTTGATGTCAAACCCAGCACATTACAGTTTGTGTGTGTGTGTGGTTTTTTTGTTTTGTTTTGTTTTTTTGGGACCACCTGCAGCCAACATGGTTTTATGAATTGTTTCATTGACATTAAGCACTTTTCAGGAGAACAGTTAGAGGGTAATGAAAAGAATTGAATTGTTCTGTAGTTGTAAAAGTGAATACATTTGTTGAGTTTTTTGGCACAATGCATAATCCCTGAATGGTTGTGTCCACAAAATTGAGAGAGAGTGTCATATGTACAACAGGTGTTTTGTAGATTTTCAGTATTATACATATGAATAATCTTAGCAAAATAGGTTTTTGTTTGAACAATAAAAGTTACAGCTCATTATCTACAGATATCCTAATCCTGTAATGGTATCGGATATGTAATGGACTTACTGTAGAACTTGTAGTTTATATCTGAATTTCATGAATTTTCTGTCATTAGTGAGAAATTATTTGCAATAATTTTTTGTTTACTCAAGTGCCATAGGCAGCAGTCCAGAATATATGGTTTGTCTTGCTCTGATGTGTAGTGAATGACCAGTAATGTTGCATATCAAAAGGTTTTTATTTTGGGGTTCAGTTGCTTAAATATTTTCACTTTGAAGAATTACATTTCATCAGTTTTCTTCACTCATTCTATTCAGAAATATCACTTGAAAAATCTGACCTTCTAAAGGTAATGGTTCCCTCACCCAATTTGAGGAAATCACTGTCGTTTTTGAATTACAATGTTAAAATGTTTGGAATTGACAATAGTATATTTTTTATTATTATTTTATGTTTTTTTTTTCCTCGGAAATAAATTATTTTCATATGTTAAAGATTCAGTAATAAACTTGTATAAATATGTACTCCTTGATTATGAAGACTTGTTACAAAATGTCATTCAGTTTCCCCAGAATGCAGATTTTCAAATTTTTTACATATTTAAGATCGCTGAATTTTGCAACTTCATGCTCCAGTTAAGAGAAACTGCATCAGAGATATGACATTGTTTGCATGTGAGCTTAACAAAACATATACAGTAAAAAAAAATTATTACTAAGTAACAATTTAGGCACAATTATAACATAATTTTAAAATGATGTTGAATGTTCTTGCAACATCCAAGAATGATTGCTTACCAAATAAATATGATCAGGAAATTCAAACTTTAAAAATTAGTATTTATGGGAATTATTTAATTTGTACGATATCTGCAGTCACACACTGAATTTCAAGGCCTGCATATGCAGTCAAATACTGCATACAAATTAAGTGCTTGTTTTAAAAACACTAATTGTTAACAGTTATGGTAATAATTAAAATATTTTGGTGTAATAAACGTTGGAGACTTCTCCACTGTATATTGTAAAAACCAGTAACTGTCCCATCCCCAATATATACTATGTGTGTGTGTTATATCCAGTATGTGTGTTGTAAGATGTAAGGTCACCGTACAACACAGCATTTTGTTTGCATGTATGGTAAGAAAAAGCAAAATATGCACTATAGCCAAGCCATGATTAAACACAACTATGACTGAGGACTTTGCGTTTGAATGAGTAAAAGTAATTGGTAACTTCCATTCCCAACCCCCCCAAAAAAACTTGTAGTTTCCTGTTGGTGGATATTTATTCAAAACCATTTTATGATGAGGTGAATCTAATTTCAGAGTTTTGCGCCAATGCAACATTGTGATTTTTATCAATTTTAAATGAACTTGGAACAAATCACCTTTGAATCATCGTACTAACATTACCATATATCTACTGTGATGAGTTGCATCAGTCTGTGAAACAGCAAGACTGTGTCCTGAGCTAAAACGCCAGTACAGCACCTCCCCAACCCCAAAGGTTTAGATTCTTTCCTCAGTACATGGGTAGAGTAACCAATTGGCAAATCGGTACTCCATAAGCTTCTCACAATCCAGCACCCCAAGACTGTTATAATAAGGCTATTGGTCACTTACTGTATATTAATATCTAGGTTTAGGGAATAATTACAATTAAGATATCCTGCTTCAATTTGTTCTAATGGACTTTTCAGCATGTGTGTTCTCCCTTTGATGGGCCGGTGACATATACAGGGTTCTTCCAGCCTTACACCCTGTATTTGCTGGGATAGGCTCCAACTTTACCGCAACCCTTTTCAGGATATCAGCTATCATTATACCAAGTTCAGATGTCCTATCCCATAGCATTGCAAAGTGATACTGTTGGCAAAAGGTGCTCCCCTTTTGGAAACATAGTGTCCCTTTTGGAAGATAGTTCCTTTCAGTAATGATATCCTGAATTTGCTTAAATATTTTCTTTATGATGTTTTTGTAAGTAGCTGTACGTACAGTGATACATGCAAAGAAACAGATTTTTTTTAAACACTACTCTCAAGGTTAAACCATAATGGCACACAGGTAGAGTTCATGGTTGTAATTGACTTTAATACAGAGTAATTTGCACCAGAGTCTGTTTCATAGGAAATGAGATGAACTTGAATGTAATTAGTAATTGTGTTCTTTTTACTGTATTTATGATTGTTTTGGAAAAATCTTTTAAATTCAGCCTTTGTTTCATGTTATAACTGATAGAGTAGCTTGGTGGATAAGTAGTTGTTGAAAATGGTATATCAAAGCTCCATATCTCACATTTGGCCTCTGACCACTACTGTCCCTTACAGTGTTGGGGGTAATGCGTTAAACGTTATGTATGTTACTTATATTACTTTTTAAAGTAACAATAACTTAATGCATACTTATTTTATGAAAAGAAAAATGCCAGCATTACTTAACCCCTCATGCACAAAGTGTTTTTGGCATTATTGCACCTAAATTACATACCCCAAAATAAATGGCTAGTGCATTGCTTATCTAATAAAGGAGCTGCAAATGGCTGAAGAGTAGCAAGTACAACACTTCAGATTTTTAAAAGCACATATTTATGTTAAATAAAAACATTTGTTTACACCAATATCAACTAATTGAAACACAAAAATTGGTGCTTTAGGGTTTTCTCTGTGAAAAACTGAATTTTACAGTTCACAACCAAAACATTTTATGATACACAACTCTGGAATAAATTTTCTTTGGTACCCCAATCTGTCAACTATTATTATACCAAGTTTGGATGTCATATCTCATAGCATTGCAAGTTATGGTGTTTGGCACAAGGTGTCCCCCATTTGGAAACATAGTATCCCTTTAAGAAACATTTAGTCTCTTGCACCTAAATAATTTTTCAAAACAAGTATTGCAGTAGCAGTTATATATATATTTTTTATTTAGAAAACAAATGCGTATACACACACACACACTCTTTTTATATTACTCTGAAGTAACAAGTAAGCAATATATAACTGTGTACATATAATTATGTACTCATCCAAACCTTTACTTTCAAAATTATTTTTCATCCAGCCCTTGAAACAATTTCTGTTTACCACTAGACACAGAAGAAGCTTACATTGAGCACTCTAGATTGGGGCTTTTGTCCTGCAATTCACACATCTTCTCTAGCCTTCTGTTGCAGTTGCCACAGAGTAGTTCAGTGTGTTATTTATTTTTCTCTTTGTTATTGCTTTTCTTTTGCATTTCACATTTGGAATAAACTAAACATTTATACAGTTTAATACAAGCTTCTTCTGGTGCTGGGTTACGGAGATGAGTACAATACCTTTGGGCTCAGGCCAAGAAATGGACAATCCACCCCACCACCGCCAATTGACAGAGCAGAGTAAGATGTGTTTTTTTTTTGTCTCGTTTCTAATTGCAATTGATTCACTGAGTGCTTACTTCATAATCCCACCCACTTCATAATCCCAACTCTTAATGGGGCCACACTTCGATTTAATTTCCCATTTGTAATCGTGCTCATTTCTCAATTCAATTTGGGGAGTGTGGGTTTGTGGGTGAAAGTGAATAAAAAAGGTATAAAAATATTGCACAGCGCATTTGATCCCTTTGTTATTATCAGGGTGATAATTTTAGTCTGGAGACGAGGTTTGGGATTATACTGTGAACAAGCCACTAGTTGAAATGCCTTTTTTTTTTTTCATCATGCGCTAACGAAACAGCGACGTTAGCATCATAATAAAGTGACATTCAGTCGAAAAGAGGGGTCTGAAACTTTGAGAGGCACAAGCATAGTGTAACAGTACTCACAGGTACACTAAGAAACATTGCCTGTACTCCAAGTTAAAACTAAAAGGGCACTGCTCAGTAACTAAGATAGGGAAAACATGCAGTAGTTCAGGTATGGTAGTAGAACCCATGATGCTTAAACTATAACAGATCACACCATGATGTTTCAATGTTATACTAAGGCAGCACTTACAAATAAAGTGTAGCATCATGTCTTTCGTGAAATGTGTTGTTCTCAAAACAACAGTCAAAACCGTGATCAGAATCTGACACAAGCTTTGTGTGTAACAATGCATAAAGATGAGCTGTCTCAAAAGCAATTTACTTCCTGTCTTATGTACAGCTCTGACATGTAATAAGAATGACAAATCATAGACATGTACAGTATACATAATTATAATGGGCTGAAAGTCAACTATCCAATGGTAATTGTAGCCTTTCACTGTATGTTGCTTGAAGTTGATGAGATCTTCATTTGTCTGTCCAGGATTTTAAATCATCTGTAGCTCGCAATCCGTTTGACCTGAAATTTGGTACACATATACTAAGTGACGTTTGCTAGCCGCTTTCGGGGTAATGATTGACCTCCAAGGTTATTCCTCTTTTTATTTAATTGTAGAATCGACTCTCAGCAGCGGACAGCAGGGAAATTGTGCAGCGCGTGCATACGGTTGTCGTTCTCATCCCTACCACCTTCACTGTCACTTCCCCTACCTCTTTATATCTTAAGTCATTCTTGAGGCAGATTGAAGACTTAAGTGCCAGCTTAAGTGAAAAATTAAAGAAAACGTACTAAGTAATTGCAACACAAACACTGTTTTTTAATAATTAAAGACAACATGGAAACTTATTTATTTGAAAGAAAACACCATTATTGCAGTTGCTTTCTGTATCTGGATATGTTGCTAATAAAAAGAGCATTGCTTTAACAACCAGAGTCAATAAACCGGTGTTCTTAAGGAACTAGCTGAATAAACAGTAATAAAATCAATTGTATTGTATTTTTCATCTTCATATTTTAAAGACAAAATTATTGACCAAACCAATTAAAGTGATAGACTAATTTGCATTGTGATGTGGCTCAAAATAAGAAAAAAAACTTACTTTGGGCTTCTGACTGATTAGTTTTTCACTGTTTATTCTGTTGCTTCTGTTACACAAAACTGATCAATAAACTAAAACAATTTGTTATGCATAGGTAAGTGATAATTAAAACTGTTTGGTATTAGAAATTATTATTTTTGCTTTATAGAAAAATATTAATGTGCTTGAAGGAAATACGTAACATTTTGATTAACATGCAGCTAATTAAGGTTACATTTTTTAACTGTGCTGTTAATTTTAATTATATTTAATTGAGCATCAGCCCTAGTCATACCAATGTAACTGAAAAAGTCCAAAAAGAAGTGTTTTATATCATTTATAAAATTTGTTTTTAATTATATATTTAATTTATGTGATGTTTAAAGAATTTTTTCAGTTTTCATGGAAGTACTCCATGTGTAAATTTTATGTATTGCTATTGTATAGTAATTTTATATTTTTCATTATGGTTTAAAATGCATTTACATGTTACCCCTAACTAGCAACACTTCCTTGCAGCTGTTCTGCTTTAGGTTATGCACCATCTGCTCTGTTTTTGCGAGTGAAAGGCAGATGGTGAGATATGGCTATTTACTTACTTTAGTTGTATGAAGAGCACTCTTCATAAATGGAGAATGAAGACTGTAATTGTTGAGGCATCTTTTGAAAGCAGAAGCTGTGTGTAGTTGTTGACGTAATATTGCATATTCTAGGTCAGCAGACTTTACCCCACTGTGCTTAAAGGTCGGGTAAGACAAAGACCACATTTCTCTTTTCATTGGGGGTTGGTGGTGATGCAGAGTTCAGGGTACTTAAGTAGAAAATCAATGAAAATTCATGTAGTTGAATATGATTCAATTTGTAAGCTTGAATGACATTTATCTACACTATTTTGTAACATCCTGTTTGACTCAAAGATGTGTGGTGTAACACCAGACTTCTATAATTTGTTAATACGGTGAAATTAACCACCATAAAGCATTGTATTTAGGCAGTTAAAATTCTCTTGATATTGCATGTCTAATCTGAAATTTAATAGCAAGTTTCATAACAATAACTAGAAAGTATTAAATAGAGTATTTGTCTATTGAGTTTGTTTTTAATTGAGTTAAAAGTCTTTCTTATATCTTACAAACTTACTGCTTATACTCCAACTTAGATTTTATTATCTCAGAATGCTAGCTTTTTTATTACAAGAAAAACCAAATTACTTTATGCAGCAAAGCCCTAGTTATAAGGCCACTCAGCTTTGGAGTAATGTGCTGGATCCTTTTAAGTCAATGTAAAATGTTTTTTATGCATGTAGTTTAACAGCCTTTGACTATGGACTTGGAAGAAAAAATTTTTTAGATGAACTCATGAATCCAATTTAGTTTATTAGTTATTACTATTGGTTTGTTGGCTTTAACAGTATTTTATTCATTTGTTATATCTGTTGTCCATCTTCTACATATAGTAGAAAATGCACCAGTATATTCTGAATCCTAAGACAGAAGTGTTTTATTATTCTTCTGGACATGCACCTTTCGTCTGGACAGAGTGGATTTTGTAGTTAGCTAGCTTATATCTATTTGATCCCATTTTTATACATGAAACTGTGGTTATAGCCTCAACGCCCACTTTATTAGGTCCACCCGTTTAACTGCTTGTTAACATAAATATCAGCTTTGCACATGGCAGCAATTTAATGCATTTAGGCATGTGGACTTTGTCAAGCATACCTGCTGAAGTTCAAACCGAGCATCAGAATGGGGAAGAAAGGTGATTTGTAACTTTAAATGTTGCATGTTTGTTTGTGCCAGGTGGGACTGGTCTTAGAATTTCAGAAACTGCTGATCTACTGAGATTTTCACTCACAACCACCTCTAGGGTTTACAGAGAAATGGGAAAAATATCCAGTGACTATATCCCAATCTTATACAGGTGCCGGTCACAAAATTAGAATATCATGACAAAGTTGATTTATTTCAGTAATTCCATTCAAAAAGTGAAACTTGTACATTAGATTCATTCATTACACACAGACTGATGTATTTTAAATGTTTATTTCTGTTAATTTTGATGATTATAACTGATAACTAATGAAAGTCCCAAATTCAGTATCTCGGAAAATTAGAATATTGTGAAAAGGTTCAATATTGAAGACACCTGGTGCCACACTCTAATCAGCTAATTAACTCAAAACATCTGCAAAAGCCTTTAAATGGTCTCTCAGTCTAGTTCTGTAGGCTACACAATCATGGGGAAGACTGCTGACTTGACAGTTGTCCAAAAGACAACCATTGACACCTTGCACAAGGAGGGCAAGACACAAAAGGTCATTGCTAAAGAGGCTGGCTGTTCACAGAGTTCTGTGTCCAAGCACATTAATAGAGAGGCGAAGGGAAGGACAAGACGTGGTAGAAAAAAGTGTACAAGCAATAGCGATAACCGCACCCTGGAGAGGATTGTGAAATAAAACCCATTCAAAACTGTGGGGGAGATTCACAAAGAGTGGACTGCAGCTGGAGTCAGTGCTTCAAGAACCACCACACACAGACGTATGCAAGACATGGGTTTCAGCTGTCGCATTCCTTGTGTCAAGCCACTCTTGAACAAAAGACAGCGTCAGAAGCGTCTCGCCTGGGCTAAAGACAAAACTGCTGCTGTGTGGTCCAAAGTTATGTTCTCTGATGAAAGTCCACGTTGCTTGAGGTCCAGTGTAATGTTTTCACAGTCAGTGATGGTTTGGGGTGCCATGTCATCTGTTGGTGTTGGTCCATTGTGTTTTCTGAGGTCCAAGGTCAACGCAGCCGTCTACCAGGAAGTTTTAGAGCACTTCATGCTTCCTGCTGCTGATAAACTTTATGGAGATGCAGATTTCATTTTCCAACAGGACCTGGCACCTGCACAAAGTGCCAAAACTACCAGTACCTGGTTTAAGGACCATGGTATCCCAGTTCTTGATTTGCCAGCAAACTCGCCTGACCTTAACCCTATAGAAAATCTATAGGGTATTGTAAAGAGGAAGATGCAATACGCCAGACCCAACAATTCAGCAGACCTGAAGGCCACTATCAGAGCAACATGGGCTCTCATAACACCTGAGCAGTGCCACAGACTGATCGACTCCATGCCACGCCACATTGCTGCAGTAATCCAGGCCAAAGGAGCACCAACTAAATATGGAGTGCTGTACATGCTCATACTTTTCATGTTCATACCTTTCAGTTGGCCAACATTTCTAAAAAATCCTTTTTTTGCATTGGTCTTAATTGATACTCTAATTTTCCGAGATACTGAATTTGGGACTTTCATTAGTTGTCAGTTATAATCATCAAAATTAAAAGAAATAAACATTTGAAATACATCAGTCTGTGTGTAATGAATGAATCTAATATACAAGTTTCACTTTTTGAATGGAATTACTGAAATAAATCAACTTTGTCATGATATTCTAATTTTATGACCGGCACCTGTAGAGCACATTTGGGATGGGGTGGAACAGGAGATTTGCATTCATGAATGTGCAGCCGACAAATCTGCAGCAACTGCGTGATGCTATCCTGTCAATATGGATCAAAATACCTGAGGGATGTTTCGAGCACCTTGGTGAATCTATGCCACAAAGAATTACGGCAATTTTGAAGGCAAAAGGGATCCATCCTGGTGCTAGCAAGGTGTACCTAATAAAAATGTTAACAGCTCTTTTTAAAAATTAATAGTATAGCATGATTAATTGCTGTATGCATTCTTTGGGCTTGCTACGAAACACTACGTTTAGCAAATAGTTTATTGTCCATGTCCATTTAAAGTACAACAACAAATACAGCAATTTTACATAGTTCTCTTTCCATTCCCACTGAACATATATTAAACATTATAATTGATCAGTAGGTACTGAAGCAATGATGTATAAACAAAATTGCTGAATTACAAGTTAATCACATGCTAAAGGATTGGTGGCAGTGGAGAAGAAAACACATACCTGAGCATCAAATTAACTCTAGAGAATAATAAAACCTTGTGAGTGTACTTCTTACATAAAAAATGAATTTCTAACAGACACAAATCAGCTAGTCAGTAATCTCACTGTTAAAATTACTATATTTCTAGCTGCTTTACTAAAATTTATTGTATTTAAAAATTTAAATCTTAGAAAGTATTTGAAAAAAATCATGTACATGGATTCCAGATGGTGCTATATGTAGGGACGTTTGCAAATGAAATTCTACCAAATATACATTGATAGGGATTTTTTATTTATCACATCTTTTCATTCATTTTCACTTTTCAAAAAAGTTAGTCTGAAATTGTGTCTCCACAGCAGCTTATTGGCTTTTCTTAAATTCTAAAATGTATTTCTTTTGATAGGGTTTCAATGTCTTTAAAACATATTAAGACAATTGGAGGTTTGAGTAAAGTGGGAGTATATGCAAAGTTTACATCCTAGAAAAGATAACCGCATAAAACCTGAGTACACAATAAAATATGTATAATAATTCAAGGTGCAACCAGGCCATTTGTGATCACATTTAGAAACCTTACTGTATGTTGCGTCAGTATGTCTACAAATATAAGTGGGTTAGTTAAAATAAACATGACCCAATTAATAATTATAGTTTTATGTTATTCTACAGTAACATGAGTGGGTGCAAAAGTTTTTGTTTCTTTTGCAGACTTTTTCATTCGGTATATAACATGCAAAATGTATACTGAGTTATGTTTTACTGGTAAACTGAAAATATAGTGAAATGTACCCTAAAGCTTATTGTGTCAGCCATCTTCCCTTCAGGGTAAATGTGAGTGCATTGTTATGTATGAAGGGAAAAAAGAGATGTGCATGGCCTATTCAACTCACAAGAATATCTGCAGCAACCTTTGCTAAATAGCCTCAAGTACTTGATTTAACACACAGATTTTCAGTTTTATATTTCATTGCCTAGACACTTATTTCCACTGCTGCCTGCTGCAACTTTTTGATGTAAGTAAAGGTTATGTGTGATATTTTTGAGAAAAAAAGTTGGTTTATGTTCACTTTGCTTTCCACATCTGTGTGAAAACGTACCTAACAAAGTCCCTTTCAAAAGTTGTTTTGAAACATCCCATTCTATTCCACTTTTGTCTCTGCTTCCCATGATTTGAATATTGAAGCTCACCAGCTGTAATGCATAGAATGCAGTTTCAGAACAATTATATTTATCACAACACGCACATCTAAAAAAAGAATAAAACAAAAACACAGGTACTGTGCAGTTTTTTACTAGCCACATTAGGGGGCAGATGGATAAAACTAATAACCATAAGTTGGCAGCACCATGGTGTTTTTTTACAGTGCAATGGATTCAGAAAGTATTCAGACCCATTAATTTTGTTCACAGTTTTTTTTATTTTATGTTGTTTATGTTACAGTCTTATGCTAAAATCGTTTAACTTAATTTTTTTATTTTATCAAACAACACTCAATACATCAGAATGACAAAGTAAAAACATGTTTTAGTTGTTATTTATTACAAATAAACTGAAATATCACATTGACACAAATATTCAGACCTTTTGCTGTGACATTTGAAATTTGGCTCAGGTACTTTCCATTTTATTGATCATCATTGAGGATGTTCTACGCCTTTTTTGTAGTACACCTTTGGTTACTTCTGTTAATTGAACATGATTAGAAAAGGCACACACCCGTCTATATAAGGGCCCACAGCAAAAAACAAGCTATCTATTCAAAGGAATCCGATGCAGAGCTTAGTGACAGGATTGAGTTGAGGCACAGATCTGGGGAAAGCTCCAAACGATTTCTGCAGCATTGAAGGTTCTCGAGCAAAGTAGCCTCCATAATTCTTAAATGGAATAGGTTTGGAATAACTGCAGCTCTCCCTAGAGCTGAGTGACTGGCCAAACTGAGCAATCAGCAGAGATGGGCCTTGATAACAGAGGTAACTTTGAACCTGACAGCCAATCTGGCTGAGCTCCAGAGAACCTGTGTGGAGATGGGAGAAACTTCCAAAAGGATAATCACCACTGCAACATTCCACTAATAATGGCTTTATTGTAGAGTGACCAGATTATACATAAAAAGGCCACTTGGAGTTTGAAAAAGGGCACCTAAAGAACTCTCGGACTGTAAGAAAAAATTTATTCTCTGATTTGATAAAACCAAGAGTGATTTGTTTGGCCTCAGTTCTAAGAATCACCTCTGGCGGAAACCAGACCAGCTAAATGCATTCCAAAGGAAGCATAGTGGTGACAGCATTATTCTGTGGGGTTGTTTTTCAGTGGAAGGAACTGGGAAACTAGTCAGGAATGAGGGAAAGCTGGACAGAGCAAAGTACAGAAATGCACTTAACGAAAGCCTGCCCCAACTAACAGTGCAGTGACATTAAGTTAAAATCAAAGTCAACACAGGAGATGCTTAGGATCAACACTGTAAATGTTCTTGAGTGAACTAGCCAGAGCCCAGACTTGAACCCAATTGAACATCTCTCAAGAAAAATTGAAGTATCTGTCTACCAATGGTCTTCATTCTGACATAGCTTCAGAAAATCTGCAGAAAATCCCAAAATCTAAGTTTTCAAAGTTTGTCGCATCATACCCAAGAAGAGTCCAGGCTGTAATTATTGCTAAACTTAGTACTGAGTAAAGGGTCTAAATACTTGTATCAATGTAATATTTCATTTGTTAATCTTTAATAAATTTGCAGTCATTTCTAAAATCGTATTTTTGCTTTGTCATTTGGGGGTACTGAAGTTACTTGATGAGGAAAAAAATAATATAAATGATTTTAGCATAAGGCTACAACACAACATAATGTGTACAAAGTGAAGGGTCTGAGTGTACAAGGGTCATTCAGGATCTGAATGCTTCCTGAAAGCGTTGTATATCCATTACACATGGAGATAGATGTTAATGGTCATCATCAAATTATAAAAAGAACAAATGCACATGGCTTATTTATATTGTTGTTTGTATCATACCAGTGCTCTTTCATACTCCGTGTATTCAATTTTAGAATTATCTCCAATTCTGTCAGTCACTGTGGCTCCAATGTTACCATTATTAGTCTGTCTTTCTTCTGTACCTGCTTTTTCCTTTTCTTGCATCTGTGGCTCTAAAATAAGAAGCATCCATATTGTGACACACTCATACCAGGACTGTTCATATTCCATGATCAACTTTACTTGATATCTTCAAACTGTTTAAAAAGACTGGAGTACTTAAAGAGGGCACAGAATTATTTTATTTATCACCAATCTGTTGAGAAATTCATAATTTAAAGTGCTGTACGCACAGGTCTGCTTTCACAATTCAAGTGCTTGGCTATTATGATGTGACCATATTTAACCATCAGTCATTATGAGCCTCACACTATCACAGGCATTTTTGGAAAATATTCAAGAATACTGTTTATAGCAGCAAGATGCGTTTAGTGCTTTTAGGAACTAAATATGTATATCTCTTAATGATACTCTTAAAAATTGAAAAATCAAAGAACAGAGATGACTGCCATTTGACAAGTGTAACTGCTTATTTTAAAGGTGTTCAAAAAATCAGATACATGCAGCATACAGATTTACATTATCTCTTAAGCATGCCTTACTTAAGAAAATGCAAAAAAGGGCTCATGTGCTTTGTACTTAAGAAAAAAATGCTATTTAATCTAAATAGTAAATAAATACTTGTGTTATGAATCAAAGGACAAGGTGCAAAAGGAATGTTTTTGGGGTATTACTGTATAAATAATATCAATAGTTATACATTTACTTCTGAGTATTAAAGGGCAATTAATAATTTTTTTTAACTTTCTTTTAGGTAGTTTAATGGTAGTTTTAAACCTTTGTAATCTAGAGGGAATGGTTTTTGCAAAATTAATTTCATGGAAGTTATTCTACATGAATGAAACAACATGGAAAATGTCATATCCTGAATAGAGTATAATCATTAACAAAACTTTTCTGTGATTATATTAAATTTGGTACAGTATCAGCAGCATCCCATAAAATTATTATTTATGGAATGTTTACTTCAAAACAGAGGCATGAACATAATTAAAGTGTAATAGATAGATAGATAGATACTTTATTAATCCCAAGGGGAAATTCACATAATAGTTCTGCATATCCAAAAATGCAAGTGATGCAGCACAGATTGAAATGAGAAATGATGTCACTATGAATTTTTAGGGTGTAACACAAAATGTGTTAATTTAATATGTAAATAATGGCAAAGAATTAAATTGAGTCACTGCAGAAAAAAGTATGATCCTGTATCTTCAATGCAGGTCTCTCTTATTAAGCCATATACACCCAATTAACCATCTTATCACAGCTGAACAGACTGTGAACCATTTTAATGTGAGTCACACAAATTTCAAAAAAGTTGTATGTGCTCTGAGTCCAGCTGAAGGTGCTCAGGTAGGTTTGCCTTTTATTTTTTATTTTTTTTTATATTTGTTAAATCATTTTTTGTCATCTTAATGCTATCAGTTTTAAGAACACTTTGTCTTATTAGCCCACTCATGTTAGCCTTATTGTTTTGGGGAATTTGTGTGTGCTACATACATGCAGCCTTCAGTCCTAATGAACTTCACTCCAGCATGGCTTATTTATACAATTTTATATAACTTGAGTAAGTGCAGATTAACTTGGTAAGCAATTTTGATAACGTGCTTTTGTTAATGACTCGGAGACCATATAGATGGTCATCAGTTGTGACTATTCAATAAACTGAAATAAGTGTTTTTTTTTAGAGATCCTTACTTTGAAAAAGATGCATAGGAAAATGCATTCAGTTAAATATTATGTTCTGTAAGGCTATTTATGCTCCTTTTGCTCTTAAAGTCATCTAATATAAGCTGAGCAGCTTTCTTAAGTTTGCATGTTATAATTGTTATTGGATCATTGGAGAGTCATAAGCATTTCAGACTTATCACAGACAGGCACAAAGGTGGAGCCTGGCCTGCGTGAAAAGTGTCTTTTCAGACTTTGTTTGGGTTGTGGATGGATGTGCTCTGAGCTCTGCTGCTGCTGCCTAACTAGCAAAGGCTCAAGTTTCCATTGAATGGTAACAAAGACTGTGGAGTGTATTCCATGCTGCAGCGAGCCAGAGGCATGCGTTTTCACCCCAGGTAAATTATTTCTTGTATTCTGATTCTAAGAGTTACTGCATTTTATGTGTCTTTGCGGAGTTTAGTGCTATTCGTTCTCTCTGCTGGCTTGAGATCCCCTGCAAGCTGTAAACAGCCTCTGTCATGCGAGAGTCTGAGCACACTGGAAGTTTGTCAAGCTAAGTGCATGGTGTAGGGGGAGGGGCAAACTTAACTGACTTTGTTGCTAGAATAACTGATAAAATTAACCTTAAATGAACTATTTCTTACAAGCTTTCAACTTTATTATTATTTATTTTTGTAGAATGATTTTGAAGGACTAATCTTTTGGTTTCTGGAACAAAAACAGGTAGTTTTGCATATGTGATTTATTTACCATACTAATATAGACAGTTGTCCTACATTTAGACTGAAATCTAAAATGTTTAAGGCACATATTTCATCTCTTGTTAAAATTGTACTGGTCTCCTTGGTACTTTTGCGTGGACACTTTTTAATAGTTAATTCATTGATTTGAATAAAGTATGTACTTGAAGATGAAAGACTATTTCTGTAACTTTTTCTTCTGATTAGTCCCCACTTATTCCTTTTTGATCTGTTTTATTAAAGGTATTTTTTTTTCTAAATTAAAAAAAAAGAAAAGCAACAGACATTGGATGATTTATAAAGTGATATAATTTTCTCTGTTATTTAATGGTTTTATTTCTTTTTGTCTACATTTTGAATTATTTCCTTTTTAATTTGTGTGTTTGTAATTCTATAATTAAATTCAATGGTTAACAAAAGCAAAAGTTGCTTTTCAAAATATTAGTTTAATTTAGAACATGTAGGTATTGCACAAACCTTTTTTTCTTTTTTATGTGCATGTGCTGAGGAGTCTTATCAGGACAAAAGAGCATGCCGAGGAATGGTGGTCAGCTGTATTCTAATTAAGTAGAGCTATTGTTTGCTCATAAAGGAAGCCAATGCATTCCAGTGCTTTATGACTATTTATCAGGCAGAGTGTAGTGTGGGTTTGCAACACTCAGTTGCTGACACCTTGGGGAAATAATCTGCCATTGTCCTCAGAAAGGTTAGCAAAGGCAATAGGAAGGTTCTCAGGTTGGCATCTCCGAGGCAATAAAACACCTGTATGAAAGACAGCATATGGAAAATTAAGGTGTATGGTGTTTTTTTTTTTTTTAAGTATTTTTACCGCAGAATTGTTTTGGATAAAACTAACATGAATGGCTTCTGAATTTTGAGTAACTTATTGATCATTTAACATGGGTTTCATTAATGTAACAATAAAGGTCAAGTCTGCCAGTCTTGTGTTTGAATAACTTTAACTGATTTTTGAGTTCAGCCTAATTTGGTCACTCAAATAGTGGTAGCAACACATTTTGGTAATGCTTGTTAAAATGCAGCATTATTTGGTACAGATTACCTTTGTTATTTTCAGTGTAATTACTTTTATATTCTAATTTGGAAAGGTTGTGATTGTTACCAGCATGGGCAAGTTTAGTTCTTTAGTTCCTTTATTTTCAAAAAGTAGAACATTACAGTGGCCTGCTGCACAATCAAACTAATAAAAACAACCTAATAGATATAACCATTTCCTTTGAAGTAAATACCAAGGAGAACAACAAAACAAAATTCAAACCCCACCCAAGGTGAAAAAAAGAGATGAGAGTAAAAAAAAGTGCTTCAATTCTTCACTGTTTTGAGCCCTTTATTTCTGCCATCCATTTTTAAGTTAAGATTTATTATAATAGTCTTTCTTATTTTCTTCTTTACTATACTGTTAATCCTATAGCTAATTTTACAAGTGACTCATCTCAGATAATGCTCAAGCCATTATTTTTGTTGATACATTGCTAAGACCTCTTTTCACAAAATGCAATAATATATCCAGATCTCAAAGTTTTCATACTTTCAATGCTCCTACTATCTTCCTTTTATCTAGTTTACTCAGGACTATACTCCAAATCCATAATTTCTACCATTTTCATATTCGGTTTCCCTGCTTATACTCATTCTGTGTTTTTTATATTTATGTGTTATGTGTATTAGCACCTATTTGTTAAATAGCTCCTATTGGTACTAATTTCTCAGTAGTATTTATCTCCTTGTGATGTATTTCTGTGGTACTGTGTTTTTTCTCTTTATTTTGTTCATTGTATACTTCTCGTAACATTTTCTTGATGTTTATTTTTGTTGGAAACTTTACAGACCTATATGTAGTCTGCTGATTGTTGTAACTACTTTTGAGTTGTTTGCCATCATTGCTTGGTAGTATATAGTATTGTAGTGTCATTTCCTTCTGTTCTTTCTCAGTCTTTTATCTCATGACTCACCTTCAGTTTTTTGAGTTATTCTGTTATTTGTTTGCCTGTATGATGTCACATAGCTTAACCTACAATTCTAAAGTCATAGGTTTATTACATCTCTGCCTTAGATATGGAAATCAAAGCACAATTCTAATTGTTTCAGAATCCCTGCACAATACTTTAAGGTGAGGCTCTCCCCAATTTTCCTTTGTGGTATAATTATGACACATGCCCAAGCAGTAGTAATTGTTGTTTATAAAGTAGAATTTTGGAATTTTAGTTCAAGCTTATTCTGTATTGTTGGAGGGACATATGTGCTGTATAAAAAGCTATATTCAAGAACAGAGGCAGCACATTGTGATATTTTATACTACTTTCAGGTGACTGTTGTGGATTGTGAAATTTTCTTTCACAATAGCAGAAGGTTCTAGTGTTCTTTTTTAAAAAGAAGTTAAAATTTTATTATTGTCAGGTCTTCATTTCCCACAACACAGTATAAAAATGAATGGTGACTCTTTAAGACCATAAGAAAAAAAAAACTCTTAGCATAAAGAACACAGCTTTAATGTCTGTCATTTGCTCACTTGTTATGCTAATAGGTGACACTGATTAATAAAACTATACCCTCTTATAAACTTCCATCCATCCATCCATCCATCATCCAACCCGCATTCCACATTTGTAAATTAATCATTTATGCAGAACCACAACTTCATTACCCTACATACTCACCATATGATAATTATGCCCTGTCCTATTTAAATTGAACATTTTATATCTAAACAGTATATAAGAGGCTAGTTTCATCTACATTTTATTGGAAAACTAGGATTTCCAGCTTTCTCATATTAGATAACTAGCAAAATACCCGCGCTTCACAGCGGCGAAGTACTACCTTAAAATTTTTATTAAGAAGAAAATTAAACCTTTTTAAACTGAGGGAAAATATACCAATAATTATTTGTTAAGGATCTCTTTGTATGCCCCGTTGTCAGTTTGGCCCTCTGGTTGTAATATGACCAAGCTGTGCGCTGAGCTTACTCTTGAGCATGCAACGTACAGTTGGCCATGTGAAAAGCAATCTTGCCTCAAATCTCACAGCTTGGATTGCTGCTGTCATAATCGGTTTGAGTTTCATGGTTTGTTTAAATTACGTTAGTATTTGCAGGACTTGTTGTGTTGAAGTGACATTCGGCATCTGTCAAGCGTTGTAAGCATACAACCGGTTTCATCGATAACTTCACATCCAGCTTTTGAGAGTTTAAACATTCATAAACATGAAAGTGTCCACTACTGAAATCGTCACCTGTGAATCTAAGATGTTTAAGAGGCATTGGCGGTTGTCGAAAGGTGTAAAATATTTGGCCATTTCGGTACACTTGAAAGCGACAACCGAACAATTCAGCAGCAGCCATCAACTCACATGCAGAGCCATAGGTGAAGGGCTTAAGCATTTCACTCTTATAGTGCCCCTGTGTAGTATAATTATCTCCTGTACCGTCATCAGTCCACACCTTGAACCTGTCCCAGGTCATTCAATACATAATACACAATGTCCCTCCGGATATCAAGAGTGAGCCTGATATGGCCGTGCAATATGGAACACAGAGAATGTAAAAGGCAGGCGCCATCTCCGGGCATGGAAACCACTCGGTAAGTGACAGTTCTTTGATCGATGGTGATCACCTTGATAGACATGTTAATGGGGGTACAGTTGGAACGATAAAGGAAGTGGGTATCTGAACAATGTAAACTAAGTCTAAAATAACTATACAATAACTATAATCGTAATAAACGAACAATAAAACAGCAGAGAAGATGTGGATTAAATAAAAGGCTGCAGTTATCAGCAGGGAGACTTGAATACCGTGGCGAAGCCAGAAAGGGAATGAAGAGACCGGAGCGACGGACGGCCTTATATATAGGCAGGCAGCCAACAACGTGAGAGGCGTGGGGATGGAGGACCCAACGCCACCTCACACGGCGACCGAGCTGCAGGCTATGGACATATATATGTACGTAAGTAGGATTCAGTTAGCGTTGGGAACCCGCGTACCAAATTTCTTGAAAATGGGCCCATAGGTAACAAAGACCGTTGGAAAGTTCAATATGGTGGCCGACAGTGGCATCATACCACCGAAATAAGTACTTACATCGGTTTCAGTTAGCGCAGGGAAGCCGCCTACCAAATTTCGTAAAGATGGGGCCATAAATAAGAAAGTTTAACATGGCGGACGTTGTCGACCGTTACGCATAGAATTTCGAAATGAAACCTGCTTAACTTTTGTAAGTAACCTGTAAGGAATGAGCCTGCCAAATTTCAGCCTTCTACCTACACGGGAAGTTGGAGAATTAGTGATGAGTGAGTGAGTGAGTCAGTCAGTCAGTCAGTGAGGGCTTTGCCTTTTATTAGTATAGATATTTGTAATGGTTACTTTTGCAATCACAATTTTCATTTTAACTTGACCATAAACAGAAGGGAAAATGTGATCTTAAGAATTAGGGCTTTTCAATCTACTTTCTATTTTCAGGCTTTCGATTTCTGGGCAGAAAGACATTATTGGCAGTGGAACCTGTGAATGATAATAAACATTCATTGACTGAGATGACTGTGTATTAATTGGGCTGGAAATGTCAATCATACAGCAACAGAGCAGTGATGAAACAGAGGTAGCAGTCACATGTTATTACAGGTGTTGCTTCTGGTCCACACATAGCTCCGGAATGCTTAGTTGAAATCCCAGTCAAGGGGATCACCTGTACTGAAGGGGTGTAGAAATAAACCAACCAATTTTCTGTTTTGTCCACCTCTGAGCTTCAGTAGACATCCCACCATCTATGCAAGGCTTTTCTTCAGGATATTTCTGTTTTTTCCTTGTATTATATAGACATTCAGTATCACTTGCTCTGGTATCTTAAAAAGGTCAAATAGGAATATTTTATTAGGTGTTTTGTTAATTAAGTAAAATTCACATATTACTCCAAAAAACATTAATTTTGTGTTTGTTAAAAGAGTAAAATTCTGTGTACAGACTATTGTAGTTTGGTCTCCTTCCCACTTTGGTCGATGACAACCACTTTTCTGTGGATTTGGTGAAATCAAGTGATTTTATTTGGTTTACTCTGCACAATTTTGATTTTTCAGAAGAAAAACAGTTGGAGTAAAATTTATTTTGTTCTTGATAACATTTACATGAATTTTAAAATACAGAAAACGCTAGCCCCTGTGATGTTTCCAGTGCTAGAGAACAAAGATGCTTAATCCCAGAAGTAGGTTTACCAGGGAGTATTTTTCACCAAAGTTTCAGGATAATGCCATTAAAATTATAAACACATTTTAATTCAGAAATATGTTTTAGAGTAATGTGTTGATCTTTTTTAGCTAATCTGAGATCTATTGAGTATTATTAGCCTTTATCTAAGGGAAGGTCCTCAACTCTGCAGGTTTTTTATTCTAACTCTTTGCTTGATTAGTGACCAGTTTTTGCTGCTAATTAAGTCTTTCCCTTTAATCTTTATTGACTTGCTTTTTAAAACTCAGACTCATTACTTATTTTTTTCCTTATTCAGCTGTCAAACAATAATGAGATCTATACTAATAAACGGCAAAGCCCTCACTCACTCACTCACTGACT